>CM055973.1:35210000-36410000 GCA_029531755.1 Holothuria leucospilota | reverse complement strand
CTGCTGAGAATGGATGGGGTGGGGAATCCAGCCCCCTTCCAACAGGAGAGACCAAGCCTATTTTTCGGGAGGATTTGTAAAAAATTCGGGTCATACATTAGGTAATTTAGACTTTTTCAAGCAGAAGCGGTTCGGTCCCCCCTTCCCCTCCGAAAAAAAAATGCGCATGCCTGCCTTTGTTGATGATTGTCACCTTGGAAAGTTCGAGCATATTTTCCACTCTTCTTATTAAAATTTCAGTGTGTCCTTAAAGGATCTTTAAAAAGGGTACGGTAGCAAAATGAGCATTTTCCAGCCGTCTAACCGACATGTACGGTAAACTACAGGGGTAGGCCTACAGCATATAGTGACTCCACTTTCCGTTACATGACTTTCTGAAATTAATTGTCAATACTTGTGTCTTAATTTACTTCGCCTTTGCCTTCTTTATATAACTCTAAAAAAGGACGCATAGACATAAGTTTCTTTTTTTTTTTCTTTTTTTTTTTCGATGTCTTCCGAAAGGGTGCCGAAACTACTTAGCTCAGTTTCCAGTTTGTGGTACAGTATACAGAAGGCATATTTTTACTTCTGTAAATTTTTAGTGATGTTATACACCCATCCCTCACGTTTACGCAAGCCGTAAAGTGTACCGCCTTGTCACGCAGCCGCGGGCGGTGTAGAAATGAGACTATGTTGCGCGGCTCGATGTGTGAGTAGCCTATTTAACTTCATGCAGATACCAAAATCGGAATGGCCTTATAAAAAATGGAAAGAAAACATTCTTTTTCATAACTGAATTTCCTGTTTCACATTTTAGTCACGAAGCAACTCAGTAAAATAATATAGCCAATAATATGGCGTACATTTTAAAAAAAAAAATCGTGAACGTATGTTTGCGAAATATTCTGCAAAATACTTATTCAAATTTCTCGTAAAAATCTCGCTGTCTACAGTACAATTTATTTGTTAATTTCTTTTTGATAATGTGAAGTCTTGTATAATCGTAGCATCTTGGTTATAGGAAAAATATTGTATCATGTTTCGACTACGACATTACAAGGGGATTAACACAATCACAAAAATGAATTCCATCCACACAAGTTTTTTGTTATCTCCAGCCGTCGCCGATGGTACTGTGCGTTCGCTCACCGATCACCGTGGTGATAATTATACCTGTTACATGTTACCAATGTATTTTCCATTCTTAAGGTGACTCTAACGTTACATTTCAAGGCCTTGAATTTTTGACCACCGTTTTGCAGATTTATGTCGGACCGATTGATTTTTGACGCGAATTTACAAATTATTTTGTTCACACTTTTCGTTTTTGAAACGTTTACAGTACGCTTTCTCGGTACCCGCATATTTTCAATTACTCAGTACAAGCGGCCCATGATCGTGATCATTAACCAGCCCACCACTGTAAGACTTGCCAACTTGCATAGAGGACTAATATCGATCGTCGATCAACTCCTCCATTCACAACTTCCTGTGCATTGTTGCCATTGTAACGGAAGAAAAGAACTACTCGTTTGACGGACAATGGGTGAACTTCAAAAGAAACCTTTCAACAACTTTCAGACGATTTTTACAAAGGAAGAAACTAGTTTGCAAACGCCTAGAAACTAGTTTGAAAACTAGTTACACGTTGAAAATCGATGCGTTTTTCTGGTTTATTCCCGGCTGTACTGTAAGTGTTTGCTCTTCCTCACAAGATCTTCCCATTGACGTACTGTGTGGAATGATACTTGAATCAAGGTGATGACGAAGGATACGACTAGAATGATTTCACGTAAATTTGCTGCGAGAAAATGACAACAGTATGTGCACTCATCTGTTGGAGAACCCACTCATTGCTTGGCTATAGCAATAAACCGCAATGCAAAGGATGAATCAAGCAAAAATATTCCTTTATGGTGGAACTTTTTTGATCTCACTCAAATCCCACTTGTCTTGCTTGCTGTGCCTTCTGCATTAATTTTGAGTGTATTTCATCCTACAGTAGGTTTTGGGACACCGCAATGCTGGGTCTCGGGACAATGCGCAAGATTATTGGTGATAAATTTGTGCTTAAAAAATAAGAACCAAAAGAAAATCAGGATATCCCACTGGCTTATCCCTGCTGCAGGCAAAAATTCACCCTCCCCACATTACGGTCAAGTCGTGCAGTCATACCACTCGAATACAGTAGACAGCAATTTGCACCTTTGCAGTTTGCACGTGTGCACGAACTGTATGTATGCTGAGGTACTGTGCTCCGGAACAGTAAAATCTGATCTGGAACAGTAATTTTGGAAAAAGCGCTGTTCCGTGGAACAGCAGCAAAAAATTAAATTTCGACCCCTACTAGATAGCCTAATTGAAAATTACAGATCATTAAATTAGGCCTAGGCCTAGCCAGATATGTTTAAGACCCTTCAATTGGCATATTCCCAAATGTGGGTCATTGAGCCACAATTGTCAGCCACCAGCATGACTGAGGGGTGAGTCACATTAGATCAATTGTCAATAACTGTTGTGACCAAGCGGTGGATCATTGTGGAGTCAATTTTTACACTTTGTACAGGGATGCCAATTGCCATTCTCAATTTTTCCATCAGTATACAGTACTCACATGTCAGTCAAAATTGCAAATTGTGCATCAATTTTGTGACTGAGGTGTGAGTCATTTTACATTATTAAAGTTGTCAGTCACAGAAGTGACTGAGGGGTACATTATTGTACAAGTTTGTCAACACTGTTGTGGAAAATATGACTGACCATGTCCAGGTAGTGGGGTGTGACACATCATTCAGTTGATAAGTGCATTAGTCATGGAATGTGCTCCACGGCTTACTGCATTGAACGAAACAATCCAGCCCCTCTGTCCCCAACCAAGTTTTCAGAATGATGATTAACACCATGCTTAGTACTATGTAGTTACATTAGTTTAACTGGACCTCATAGACAAGGGCCTTCTGTTATCACTGCCCATAATTCTTGCTTACATTACAGAATTATGGTACTTTATAAGCAGTTTTACCCTTCTTAAGAACTTTATCACTTTGAGTGGTTGCAGGGTCAGAGAATATAGACCAATGAATATCTATGGAGAATGCCAAAGTTTGGGATGGACAACTGAATTTTTAATGTGGATCACAATGCTTCATGCATGGTGATCAAGCCTTACCATATTAACAGTACGTATTTTCAAAATGACACAATAGACTATATATTAGTGACGTGTATGCGTACACTATTGAAATTGGTCTGTCTCCTAGCTGGTAAACACAAAGTGTCTCCAGGTTGCACCAAAAACCAGGCAAGCAGGAGACACTTTTTGATTGACATGGCTCCTGGTTCAACTTGTATCTTTTTTTTTTTTTAAGGAGTGGTTCTGATATTACTCATCTTCAATATTAAAGTGATGTTGTTTTCTGTGAGGAAATGGTTTGTAAAAAATTAAAGAGTCTACAAGCTAGTATGGCCCAAGGGCCAAATAGGATCCCATCCTCCCATTCTTCATGATTGCTCTGAGATTTTGTTAGGGATTGGACAAATGCGAGATCGCATTTTTTGTGGCGCAATTTGCATTTTTTGAAGTTTATTGCATTTTTTGAAATTTTACCAAAAACATCAAATATTCCCCCCCCCCAAAAAAGTATTCACACCCAATTTATAGCAAATTCTGGCAAACTGCATCTGAGAGTGCCATTGATAAATTAGCATGCACATAATAACAAAGCCAGTATGCCATTACCCGCGGAGCAGACTCTGTTTGCTCAGCTCCTCAGCTTCCCAAACCACCGTCCGCCAAAGCGAAGAGAACTGTGTCCAATTTTAGATGCAAACTTCATTACCATAATATGACTTATTCATGTGCTCTCTTATTGTTCTTGCTGTTGTTTTGAGTGAGTGTGTGAACTGTTGTTGTAAACTGAAAGCCTAGACTGAAACCTGAGAAGTCCTATCATTACTGTGTTGCATAACCACCTGTGCAGTGGGCACTACCAGGGAGCGGCTATTACAATGACATATCAACTCTGTGGGTGGCATGGGCTTCTGCAAGATTTAAACGGGACCAGATGTTGCCTTCTTGTAAATATTCACTAACATTTAACCAGTCCTGAGGCCACACATTTCTGTGAATATCCAAAAGAATTTGTTCGGTGTTCACTTTGGCAGGTGTTGAGGATATGACTGAACAAGGAATATGCCATACAGCCTGCTACGTAGGCAAGTGTGCCATATGGTCCATCATAAACATGCACAGGTCCTTCATCGGTTCTTGATGCTGTACGAGTGACCGTCAATGCACCATTAGTATAAAGATACCCGGTAGTGCAGCTAGCGCTTGTGTAGAGAGCTGCCAATGAGCCTAGCTGTGTTTCTCCACACATATCATCACTTGAGTATACAGTAGGCCACTTTTCATTTCTTGCCTCAAAATGCTTCAAGAAATCTCCCTTTTTCGTGATTGACCTTGCCTACAGACTCGAGTCAGTTGACCAATCAGCAAATGCAACAGCACCTAGGCCCTATGGCCCTACAGTGTCAGTGTGTGCATTACGATGAAATAAATTGAGATTTTCACAATCTCATTTTTATGTTACCCAACTGCTGTAGAACAGATAAAAAGTTCATAAATTTGGGAAGATAGATTTTTGAAGACAAATTACTGTTTCCTTCTATCCTTGAAATGATTTTTATAAGATGAAGTAACAAAAACAATAACAACAGGTTGTTCTTGTGAACATTGTTTCAACGAACGTTTACACGGTAATTCAATGGGACTTCTCCATTGAGTCAACTCTATGCAAGTGAATTCTTCGCAAAATTACATTGTTCCAACGATTTTCACGTACTGTACACAGTGACACCAATGCCAGCATGCAGTGCATACCGCTAGCTGGATTTACTTGCGACTGCAAACAAAGCAGTTCTTTGGCTGTAGCACTGCACTGATTGTACATACGAATAAACAGAGAAACAGTCAGCTACGGAGATGCTGTGTAGTTATAAGGGAGGGTGTGAGGCTATTGCTCGGCAGGTGTGAGGTCATTGCTCAGTGTGTCACGCGCTACAAATAGAACTTTGCAAAACTTCCAGCCATACAGGCACATACATGTGTGCTTTAGTAGTACAGTGTGTAAACATGGCCCCGCTCCAGCAAACTGGATTGCAACAATACCCTAGCATTATTATTCCTCGTCGCGGCAAACTTACACATTTCGCAGAACAATAAAACAGGTTACTACTCGAGATATGCAGCTGCACAGGATCATAGGAATACTCAGTATTCATAAGCAGTGTACCTATGTACTGCAGTTGTATTCTCACCTGTTGACAGATAGCTGCGAGGAAGAAAGTTTCTTAAGTGTGTGTGAAAACATTCCAGAAATAAATCCGACTGGGGCTTTTTTACCGGCATTGAAACTGTACATAAACAGAACTGTTACTAAAGCAAATGACGGGTTCAGGGGGCACATGTAACTGCGGTTTTCGCAATTACGATCTTGCTATTTTGCGGTTTTCCAAAATCCTGGTGCGTTTTTCAGTCCGCAGAATCACGCATTTATCCAGCCCCTAGATTTTGTCAGTTCCTCTTTACATTATTTTTGAAAAATGTCTGGATTCAAGCTTTGTGGCCACTGATTGGCAGGAAGCTAATGTTACTCCAGTTTTTAAAATGGGGGACTAGAGCTTGCCTTGCAGTTACAGGCTGGTCAGTTTTGCCAGTGTTTCATGCAAAGTTTTGGAAACATTAATCAAGGATTGTTCAATTGGGTAAGTATCTTTTAGATGATGGGTTACTCAGTCTGTTAATTGCAGCATGGGTTCCTGCCCAGTAGATCTTGTGTTACTAATTTACTGAGCTTGCTTGAGGATGTTTTTCTATCTCTACTCAGATCACAGCGTTGAAGTCGTTTGCCTTGATTCTCAAAAGCGTTTGATAAAGTTCCAGTGGGTAAACTTATGGTAAAACTCTGTAGGTTAGGCATCAAGGGCAGATGTGCAGACTGGATAAATTTGTTGCACCCTGGTAGATCTCAGAGAGTTGTTGTTAATGGTAATGTTACAGTGGCTTGCCCGCCATGGATTCCCGAACTACAAACCACACAATAAAAAAGGAGAGGAGGCTTCCTTCAAGGTATTTCCAATATAATTTAAAATTAAAACCTGTGCTCTCAGGTAACAGAATGGGAAGCAAGAATTCAGAAAGGGTCAAAATAATATAAACAACTTACTCAGTTTTAACACCCTTGTAAAAATTATCAAAGTCCAACAGAATAGATTCCAAACCAAACACCATGACGGAGACCGAGATCCTCACACCTTGGCAGCCAGGACAGCTCTTTTAAACTTCACACAAGAAATCAAGAACCCATCCCCTAAACCAAAACAAAAGATAAATTGCTGCCTAGCTAGCCAGGTGTACCAAACAATACCTCTCCTCATTACTAAGTTTACGGCAGAGCAGTGCATTGGAATGGAACAATGAAATGAGTTGAGATTGCTTTGTTAGTCGATGGATGAGAATGCAAGGGTTAATGTTGGGCCCTGGATGAAAAGGTGAAGATGGGTGAGAATGTATGACAGGTGAGATGGGATGTTAGTAACAGTAATTTCTCTTCTTGGAAAGAAGTCACAAGTGGTGTACCACAGGGTTCTGTTCTTGGCCCTCTTAATTTTCATCAGTGACATTAATACATCTAATATAAGTAAATTTGCTGATGATACTAAGCTCTATAGCAGGGGTTCTTAATTATTTTCGTTGGCGGGCAACATTTTTCATTTGAAAATTTCATGGGCCACAAAAAGGCAACTTAGCTTGTCTGAGAGTGGTAAGTTGCATTTTCAAATTACTAAACGATGCAACAGACACACAAAGCCTCCCACTAAGCAGTGTGGTGTCTAGAAGCCCTTGGAAGGGCCCCTAGTAAGGTTCAGGGCAATGCTCCCATGCATGGAACCCCAGAAGCTCAAATATATTAGCGAAAAAAGCATGGCTGTACATACTTTTCTGTCAATTTTATTTGAGGCACACTTTATAAGATATGATTACAAGTATCACAATCTGACCATTATTTTCTGCCATAGATGAAAATCCTGGGCCATGCAGAGCAGATAATAAACTCATGCCAGATTTAGTGGTGAACAATCACCTTGAAATGAATGTCTGGGTAGGGATTTGGTACTTAAAGGGGAATTTTCATGATCCCAGACAGTTCCAATTCTCCCAACTATGCATCTTCTAGCTCCTCCCATAACTGTATGAGGCTCTTCCTTGTGCAAGAATAAACCTGTTTTATTGCTTAAGGCCATGTCCTGGTGAGCACACAAGGCTATAAAATGTAATAAAAGTACTCTCTCTGCCTTGTGTGGAATGTGAGCTACTCTGCATCTTTCAAATTTTCAAACTTTGATGTCAATCAAACAGCAGTCACCAACTGAGAATTTTGATATACATACACTAAAAATATACTTTGGGGTGATGACAGTCTGTCTTTAAATCATGAAACTCGAAGCATCACTATCGGATAGTAGGTAGCGTTCCAAGAATGTAGTACCTAAACTATCTATAAGATCGTTGGAAATGGCTTTTACCAAGCCTTATAAGATGTATCTAAATGTTCATTTATATCGATATCTCATGAATTAGAAAACACACATTTCAAGTTAGGCAAATAGGAGGCAATGTTTGAGGCCTGTATTGTCTTCTGCCAATCTGCCAAGAGGCATATGTCCCTCAAAATTCATAAGCCCGCGCAACTTGGTCTAAGTGGATTTCCCCTTAACTAACCCTCACTGATGTGGCCATCTTATGCTGGAAAAAACGCACATTGTTTTGATTATGCAGTGGGTTTGTGGATAAGTTAGTCGACTTATTTTAACTTCTTTTGTAGATTGAACTTAAATGGAAAAGTGTGCGGAGCCAGGGAACATTTGGTAGTTTGGGGCAATTTTGGGTAGGAGAAATGAAAAGAACAACCACTGGAAAGGCAAACAGTTCACCTTAACACTAGTTTTCCCCTCAGCTTTGATTTTCCAATTTGCCTGTTCATCAGTTTCTTTTTATCCGAAAGTACCGTAATTGTTTGGAAGCAGCTTCACCGATTCAGATATACTGTAATCCTATTTTCTAATTATTGTCAATCTTACCAAAATGGGTGGGACCCATGGCCACATTACTGGTTATGAACAACCACTACTGCACCGAAGCTGTCCCTTTATATGAAGTAATACTTAAGTAAGTGCTAATGACATTTTAGTTAAATTTTACTTCATTTTAAGAAAAAATGATTCTTCTGTCCACATCAAAATATATCTGGGAAAGAAACGTCATGTTTTGTTTTAGACCTCAATTTGTTTGCGGGCCGGATTTGATTGCCCCACAGGCCAGATATGGCCCGCGGGCGGCCATTTAAAAACTGTGGCTCTTTAGAAAGGTTAGTGATAAGGATGATGTTTCATTCCTGCAACAAGACTTGAATAGGTCATTTTCATGGTTTCAGACTTGGCAAATGTCGTTTGATGCAGATACTGTAAGTCCTTCATTTTAGTCCTAAGAATTTCAGCTATGATTATAACAGTAGTATTTTCATATATGTGACTTTTGAGAAAGATCTGGGTGTTGCTTATTACTGGCGATTTAAAACCATCTGGACAGTGTGCAGCTACTGCTGCTAAGGCTAATAGGGTGCTTGGATTGATCATGAGGAATTTCAGTAGTTTTAGTATGGAAATTGTACTGTAAGCAGTTGGTAAGACCCCATCTTAACTGTAATGCTCAGGCTTGGAGTCCCTTCTATGAAAAGGACTTTCTTTTAGAGCAAGTTCAAAGGAGGGCCACTTATACCTGAAAAAAAGAAATGTACCTTATCATATTAGGCTTAAACATCTTGGGCTTATCACCCTGGAGTGAAGAAGGATCATGGGGACATGCTCCAGGTTTACAAATTTCTCTCGTAAAGAAATCGTTATCTTGTAGAATGTTACTTGACGGTTCAAAGTAATTCTCGGGTTTGAGGCCATCGTAAGAAGCTGGTTAAGTGTTTTAAATTAGGCTTGACATTAGGAAGTTCAGCTTCTCCCATAGAGTTGTGAATGAGTGCAATGAGTCTGCCTGAGGGAGTTGTTAACTCGTCATCAGTGCACTGCATGCATTATTATAGGTTAACATTGACAAGTTCTTCCATGACTGTGGTACTGTACTGTAGAATGTAATTGTACTGGGCTTCCTTGGGGTTGGTTTTAATTGGTTGCTTGTGTTAGTTTAAGGGGTTTGGACTTCAGAGCATCTAATGAGGCACTGGCCCTCCTTTGTCCTT
The DNA here is from genome assembly GCA_029531755.1 of Holothuria leucospilota. Classification (NCBI taxonomy): domain Eukaryota; kingdom Metazoa; phylum Echinodermata; class Holothuroidea; order Aspidochirotida; family Holothuriidae; genus Holothuria; species Holothuria leucospilota. The sequence goes on along the minus strand of CM055973.1, from coordinate 36,400,707 downwards.
TAACCTGTTCTGTTAACTCAAATTTTTATCTATATGACATACTGTACTATCCCTTTTGTATGCATGCTACCCATGTTGTAACTTTTTACACTTAAGTCGGCCCATGTGACTGCATTGACACTCCAAAATAGTGTAACTTTGTTGTGTTAAGTAAGGTCATTTTTACTTCCGAATTCCACCTTGATGTTTAAAGTGTACCTAAAGTCAGAAAATTCAAAAATATATATTACAGAGCATGAAAACTGAATTCCAATGGTCCAATTCCCATCTTCACAGGACTTTCTTAAGCTGAGATATAAAATGTTGAAGTTTATTCACTCGATTTAAAAAGGTAGATTGCGCAATAATTTGTGATGTCATTGGTGTACTACTCAAATTACAATCTTTTTATTTCTCTGTTTTTCTGAAAGCCACCGCACCTTGTGCCAAAATGTGATCGCGTTCTTACTGCTTTGGGGTGACTTGACTATATAAGCCCTCTCTGTACAGCATGTCATGCAAGAAAACAGGAAGCGGTCAAGGTCATATAAACATTTTTAATTTTAAAAGAAAACAAAGCATTTAATGTGAGTTGTACAACAAGAATGTCAAAAATTATTGCGCAATGAACTGTTTGGATTTCAGTGAATAAATTTTAACATTTAATATCTCAGCAATGGAATAAGCTATGACAATGGGAGTTGGACCAATAAGATTAATTTTGTAACCTCTAAAATATATATTTTTAAATTTTTAGACTTTAGGTCCACTTTAATTCCCTTCATTTCAAGATGGTATGCACATGCATTTAGGTAGAGACGTGATTTGGAATGCTATGTGTTTTGTAATTATTTTATTCTTTTCTGTTTGCCTTTTGCATGTCTTTTTAGGTGGAATACTTTTACTGTTTGATAGTTTTAATCATGCACCACACTCCTGGATACATATTTCTTCACATACCTTTTGTGAAAAGTCCAATCCTTTGTCATTTTTCTACTATTAAGGTCATCCATCATTTATTCCAGTGGGCGTAGGCCTAGGTCTAGCTGTACTGAAATAGGTAACAGTGTTAAATCATACTTATCAGACTCCCATAATTACACCCATTGGTTTAAATGTACTTAAATTATGTGCTTTTTAATTATAGGTGGTGACATTAAGTTAAACCCTTGCTCAGGATTTTACTGTGGCCTCTGCAGCAAACTGGTCATAGAATGTCCAACACGCACCAGGATAAAGCTGTTCAATGTGATGGGTGTGATAAATGGGTCCACAGCTAGGCTCAAAATAACCGCAGCACCGACAGCCATGGCTGTCAGGCCCTAGCTTACTGATGGCTGTGGTGCCCCTCAGTCAATGTCCTATGAAATAACAGACCGACAGCCAATCTGCTCATTTTGGCTGGCATGAACAAAGAGTGGTATAAAATGTTACAACTTTCAAACCACGATGACAAACACAGTATTCTGGGCCGTGACCCAGCCATTGAATGTGATTTTTGTGAAAACTGGATGACAATGCTGTAGATGCTATCAGGTTACTGACTTTCATTAACAGCATGTCCAGGCCACTGTAACTGTGTTTGGATCTGCTGAGCCTGCAACAAAAGTAACCTGGCCACTGCATTTAGAGTATGTACCCCTTCCCCAAAATAGCAGTCACAGCGTAGGAAATAGTTTTGAAGTCCTTGCAAGCCAGGTTCTAATGATGTAGTGTGATGTATTTTTTTGTCTTTATTAGGAATAAAATTGTATTCTTTGGGAATTAAGGTACTGCCTACTCGGCTATCACCCCATGGAATTGCAACCTGTTTGGTATGTAGGACAACCTGCACCACAACAAATATTTTGACCCTTGCTGCAGGCCTAGGGAAAGAACTGCGTGCACCACAACATATATCTGGACCCTTGCTGCGGACCTAGGAAAAGAACTGCTGGGTTCTAACCCTGATATTGTGTTCCACAGTTCTGTTACTGTGTGTCAGAGGTAGTTTGAGATCACCTGTTAAACTCTAAAGCCAATTGGGCTTGACTGTGCTTGGCAATAAATCTCAAGTCGGACAGTAAAAATTACTAGGTTTTACTTTTAGCCCCTCTTGCCTTAAAAATATCAAATGGGGATTATGTCAGCAAATTTACTGTTATTAGAAAAATTTCCTTGCAATTATGTTGATTGGTAGTCAGCTTACAGGTGAGAGCCTGTACTGCTTATAATACCAGTTCTGTTATGGAAATTTCACTTTACTGCCCAACCCTGCTACTTAATGATCTGGACAATTAAGTGCATGATCATTCACCAGTGAAAGTGATGAGCTGGTATTTGAATTAATGTCAGTCAAAGTGTAGTCATCAGTTGTTAATAGGTTTGTGGGGATATTCCTAAATATTTTTTGGGTGACACAACAGTCCCTTTGAGGGTAATGTCTTGGGGTAAAGGATTACAAGTACTCCTGTGGGTATTTGTGGATACATCAGTTTGCCTAAAATAGTGGTCTGGGACATGCACCTTATAAGAGGTGCTGTATTTCTGTTGAAAAAACTGAAGTCTAAAGCAAAGGACTTTTTGAAATACGTGTGGATTTTCGCATCATTTTTGTAACCATACCTTGACTATAACTTAGGTCTTTATCACATTGTTTAAACTTAGTCATTATGAAAAGGTTTTGATGAACAGTAATCAGAGATGCCACTTTTCAGATTTTAGTCTGAAATCAGATTTTTTTGGAATGCCCATCAAAAGTTCAGATTTTTTTGACATCAGAAAACACTTTTTTGATTCCCAAATTTACAAAAATGTCTGCTCTGTTGCATGATCCAAGAGTTAGTCCAACATAAACCACTGATAGTAGCAAATGTACTTGTTGTACCAAGTAGCTTATGCAGATGGCACTGCATGGAGAATCGTTAAGCACTGGACAGACTTTTTACACTAGTTAACTGTGATGTCCATCCGACAGTTTGACACCTTTACAAAATTTTCAGATTTTTGGGGTAAATGCTGGTAGCATCTCTGAGTAATGACAAAGGAAAAGAACACTAATGTAGTAATGTTGCATAAGCTTGTAATTAGATATGTATGTAACATGAAAAATCCATGGTACGTGTTCTCTTTTCACATAAAAGGTTAAACCACAAGATCATTGACCATGGAAAAACTGACGTTTGAATCCCATGATCCCTGTACAGCTGCTTCTACATCATCAACTGCAACTGAGCAGGGACCATCAGAGCTGATGACCGATGGAGCTGAAGCCCAAAGCCCTGCATCAGGTATGTGTGAACTTTTGTCTGTTTTAATCTCACTTGACATTAAATCTATTTTAATGTCAAGTGTGGATATAGAGGGCAGAGTTTAGGACTTATAGGATCCCAGTGTCTGCCTTGGAAGTGGAGGTACTTGGACCCCTCAGTGTTTACACTAGAAAATGAAATCAAAGTGGGATCTCTCCCTTTTGAAATGTTTTTGTGTGGAATTGTGTGTAAATGATTGGATGTGTTTTAGATTGTATGTGCTTCTGTCCCACAACTGACTGATGTAGGCAGCTAAAAATGTGTGAGAATTTCCTGCAGACAATTATTTTTGAAAAGTGTAGCAATTCTGTGCTGTACTCCTTAGGGCAAACACTGGTACAGGGGTACCTTTGGAAGGTAATGTAATGGTCAATTGCTCTTGAAATAATGCTTATATGGCAGAGCAACAGCATTCAACACATATGTAAAATTTTTCATTTTTTTTTCTTATACTTTTATTAAATTTTGTTCTTTTTCAGAAACTTTGAAGATAGACACTGGATCACCATCGGCCAGTCAAAAGTTACACCTAGGGGATCAGTGCTGGTTTCCTGACAAGGAGCAAGCCTCAGATACCTGTAAATGGTACTGTGTGAGAGAAGTGCTAAAATTACAACTCTCTGTAATTACTGCATGCAAATTTCAATCATTAACGTGACCACCCCTTCAATGCCCACCCATGCCATGGTCTGTCACCCTCTCGAAAAATTACCCATGGAAAGTCAGTGGAATATATAAGATATTAACACTTTAGTGGCTTAAAATGCAGACATTTGTGCATCCTCAAAATGTCTTATTACCCAAGGATATTGCGCAAAACTTCACATTCCATGGCTTGTAACAAGAATCTTTGCCTGTTGTCCTATTTTGATGGGTATAGTGTGTGTTCCTGTGTTATTGTTCTTGAAAAAACAGGCAAGATAAAGTTCTTTGGGTTTACATCAGTAAGCAATTTCAATAGGGATAATCCCAATAATGAGATTTCTGTTATTAAAATATATATATTATTATGTTCTGTGCTAAACAACATGGTGGTAAGATTCATTATTTTGCACAGCTGCAGTCATCTTTAGCCTACTGTAGACTGACTTAATATTTAATGCTCATGTTACAAAGAAAAGTACACCCTATGATTGTCATCCTGATATCAAAACAGTTCAGTACCTGCATTAGTCATAAAGACTTCAGAGAATGTGATAAACAACATTAATACCACCTTCATAAAGTTTTAATTCTCCAATCGCAAATGGCAGTTGGAATGCTTATATACATGCCAACAGTATGTGGAATGTCCATAAATACATTTTCTTCAACATACTCTGTTTCCGTTCCTTGTCACCACTCCTAACATTGTAAGATTTGCTGGTAGATGCTGATAAAGGATAATTCAATATTCCGTATTGGGACATTCCGTGGTATTTCATTGTTAGTCGTGGGACATTTTAGAGAATGTTTTGGCTCATAAAATGAGCAGTGGAAAGAGTGAAAAACTTATAATGCAATCAGTTTTATGTAGAGTGTGACTGCCTCTACAGAGTGATAAAAAAATAGGAATCAAAGTCTTCTCCAACATGTAGTTTTATTAATTAACCGTTAGTCATGGGACAGCTTTGCCACATAGGTTTTTGGGTACAGTTACTTAGTCCCAAAACTCTGTGCCATTAAGGTGATATTGCTATTTCTTTGCTTCTGGTGTCAAGAAGGACAAGTTGGGACTATCGTTTTATTGTAAACTTTTTGAAAAAAGCATCCCTATTTTCTACAATTTAAAATAATACCTTGTTAGTCATGGGACAAATAAAACGTTAGTCATGGGACAGTTTTGTCGCAAATGCTTACAAGAATAAAAATGCTGCAAAATGAAATGTTTCTCAGTCCCTTTTCCCTCTTTATACATTAAACTAGTATTAGATGTTGGTGATGGTTCCATTATCACAAAAGCCTTAACAGGGGGAAAGAGATGAACTTTGAGGAAGGGTCAAAATTTGGTCTTACAAAAGAACCCATTGGTCCTGCAGTTCAGTACAACACCAAAGTCCCACAGTTCATTTATACTTGAATACAAACTCCCATTCACTGTAGAACTAGTGGGCTGCAGAACCAGTTCTTCATAAACAGGCTGGGAGGGGGAGTGGGGTTGTCCACTCCCACCTCTTCTCTCTCTAAAAAAATGTCATCAGTTCAAAGCTTTCTCAAAGAGCAACATTTTGCAACTAAACCATTTTACATACAAATATTCCTCAAAGGGATGGGGTTTCATCCACTCCTCTCAGAAAACGTGCCCCTTCCCTTCAACCTTGCATAAAAAATATGAAGCATTCACTTTAATAGTTGCCACAGACAGTGCTCACAATTTTGCATTCAAGCCCCCATACACAGGTTAAACAAGTTTTTTCCAAAGGGCAAATGGTGCCCTGGTCTCCTTAGAAAAAGCCAGTTTTAACAAACATGGTAATAAGGAGAAATTAAAATGAAACATAAGTAGCTCAAAGATTTGACAAAGATCCTGTACAGGTAGCACTAGTATTTTGCATCGAAAGTGCTCCTTACAAACAATTTCTCAAAAGGGAGGGGACATCCCCTTCACATAGTTTCCCCCTACCCCAAGATGGCACTCCCTAAGTGGTTGGCAAAGCTAATACCTGCCTTGGTGCAAACTATCAAAGGTATGCCAGTATAGTAGTAAGAGGACCTCTTCTTGAAATAGAAGGTTTGTTTCAATATGCCATAATGGTCACCCTGTGTTCTTCTGAAGGAAATAGCATACACTATTAAGAAGCTGTTCAATCTAAGGTGTATAAATTTCAGAATTGTCAGCCCATTATGCAATACACCATTGTCCAATAAAACCCTTTCCAGAAAGACCTATTAGTATTAATAAATTATTGAGAACTTCACACTGAATTACACAAAATGACAAATTCAGATGGAACCTTTGTATTCAGTTACCTATTGTTAGACATTGTCATGGAGGATAATCTATAGGGAGATTTGTTAGACCCTAAAAGTCCCTTCCAAACTAACTTTAACAGAAACTTATACCACAAATACCTTATGCTTGCAATAAAGGTAAACACCATAGTACTAGCATACCATGCTTGGTCAGTCTTACTGTGCAGTGTATATGGGACTTGTCCCATGACTAACAAAATTGTCCCAAGACTAACAATTTTTGTTTTTAATTTTAATAAATATTTTTGACACACTTTTGTATAAACCGTGCAGTTGTGTTGGTTACTATCCAAATGAAGAGGATCCGTAACCTTTCCTTAGTATCTATCCCAAATTTCGAGATATTTAAACTTTTGACGAAAAATGTTAGTCACGGGATAAATGACTAATTGGACAAGGCACTAATTAATAACCCATTAATGAAGTAATTTTTCTGCTGTGAAATTAAATTGAGTTTTGGGAGTACTTTATGTCCCTATATGAAATAACTCATTTGAATTGGAAATTCCAAAAATATTCTACAGTATAGTTTGTCCCATGAATAACACATTTTTGATTCCTTGCCGAAGGCAGACAAGGAATCTATGCGATGGTGATGGCGGTGTGTGTGTGTGTGTGCATATGTGTGTGTGTATGTGTGTAACAACATCTCATTAGCGCTCTAGTTTTTGAAGGAAAAGGGCGAGACACATCAAAGTTGGTTTGTGTGTAAAGCATGTAAAGATCTCAGCTGGGATTGGTTGTGGTGTGGTTCAAAGGTCATCTGGGGTCACTGGGGGTCATACTCTGAAAACTTTGTTAACATGATATCTCAAGATAGAAAGCTTGGATAAATTTCATATTTAGTGTGTAGATGCATTAGGGTAAGAGAAAGAAACATAATATTTTTGGTTTAGGTCAGAGGTCATATGGGGTCACCGTGGGTCAAACTCTGAAAACCTTGTTAACACAATATCTCAAGGTAGGAAGCTTGGATAAATTTCATACATGGTATGGTATGTAGATGCATTATTGTGAGACAAAGAATGCTATTGTTTTTGATGAAGGTCAAAGGTCATTTGGGTTCACTGGGTCCAAACTCTGAAAGCCTCATTAAAGACAATATCTCAAGGTAGAAAGCTCAGATAAATTCCACACTTAGTATGTACATGCATAATGGGGAAGCAAAAACCCTGTTGTTTTTTGGTGGGGGTTAAAGGTCATCAGGGGTCACCAGGGGTCAAACTCTGAAAATTTCTTCAACATGATATTTCAAGGTAGGAAGCTTGGATACATTTCATACTTAGTATGTAAATGCATTATGTCAGACAAAGAACCTGATTGTCTTTGGTGGGGTTCAAAGGTCAACTAGGGTCACAGGGGGTCAAACCCTGAAAACATTGTTTACGCGACATCTGGTTGTAGGAAGCTTGGATAAATGTCATACATAGTACATAGATGCCTTTGGTAAGAGGAAGAAATGTAACATTTTTGGTGGAGGTCAAAGGTCATTTGGGGTCACCAAGGGTCACACTCTGAAAACCTTGTTAACAAGATCTCAATGTAGGAACTGATCAATTTCATACTTAGTATGTAGATGCGTTATGGTAAGATAAAGAACTCTAATGTTTTGAAGGAGGTCAAAAGTTATTTGGTATCACCGAGTATCAAACTCTGAAAACCTTGTTGACACAAAATCACAAGGTAGGAAGCCTGGGTAAATTTCATACTTATTACACAAGCCTACTACTGTATGATGTCCGTATTGATTGCAAGGAAGATAAAAACTTATGCACTCACACCTGCAGTATACTCCATCTTTTAACTTGGCAAGGAATCACTACACCTCTTGGTGTTTTTTTTTATACTTCTTGGCATAATTACATCAAGTTTTAAAAGTGCATGGCCTGATTCAAAAAACATTTTCAGATCTTGGTAGTAGGATACCTTGGCTATACAAAAATGCAAACTAATTGACAAATAATGAAACTTAAATTTTGAACGTTCATGTCGCAAATACCATGGAATGACCCTATTATCACTTCCATATAACATAGCAACAGGAAATGAGCATGAGCATTTTCTTTGTGTGTGTGTGTGTGAACTTGTCTTCCTATCAGACCGAGGACCTGAACAATGGATTTGAGGTCCTCTGAAGGAAATTCAATAGATTTGTCAAGTCCTCGAAAGTTTGAACAATAGAGAGTCTATTGTCAAGGTTAGGGTTAAGGAAGTAAACACAAAGGAAATAACAATGAGGTCCTCGGATTGTATGTAAAATCGACTTGTGTGTGCGTGTGTGTGTGTGTGTGCATTTGTTTGACTGTCAGACTGAGGACTTAAACAATGTATTTCAGGACCCCAGAAGGAAATTCAAGAGATTTCTCACGTCCTCAGAAGTTTAACAGTAGATATTCTATTGTTAAAGTTAGGGTTAAGGAAGCAAACATAAAGGAGATAACAATGAGGTCCTCGGAAGGTGTGTAAAGTTAACTAGTGTGTGTATGGGTGTGTGTTGGTGTCCTAGATAGCATCTGGCATTACATTTGGTAGCACATCCACAGGAAAATGTTAGATAGCACAATAAAAGAATTAATTTTTAACAATTAATTCATATTAATATTAACCAATTTCAACTGATTATGGTCTATTTGTGTGCAGGTTGAAAGAGAACTACGAACCTGGTGATGGATATTCCTTGCCCAAGAGCTTAATCTACAACCACTATTATGCTTTTTGTCAAGAGAAAGAGTTTGTTCCTGTTAATACTGCTAGCTTTGGCAAGGTAATAGATGTCATTTGTGTCCGTTCTTCTTACACTGCAACCTAAACTTGAGTCATCTGAGAAGTATTTAGGGTGGCCAGATTTTTTGCCTAAACATTTTAAAATACCCTAACCCTAAGCTAATTAATATTTTATCGACTACACAGTGTTCTTTTAAATTTAATTTACAATAGAATCAAGCTCTTAAAACTGAGTCAATGTGGAAATAACTTGAAAACTTTTGAAATTTACTGTTGAAAGTTTTGTACTGTTCTCCCAGAATGATGTGTCTTGGAATCAATGTTGCGGGGAAGAGCAGGGTAGTATGGGGTTTGATCTGATAGTACTGGACAGAGTTGTAAGCAAGTCACTCTTTTCTCGGCAAGTCAAGTCAAATACAGCTATTTTAGTGACTCGAGTCAAGCCATCGACTCCAGTCTCTGTGTTATTCCAGTAGGGAAAATTCCCTAGAATTTTTCAAGTCAGGTAGACTTGTAGTGAGAGGACATGCATGTCGTGAGCACGAGAACAAGTTTATTGTCTCTGGTTGTGAGTCCGAGTTCACATCTTTTGCCTGAGTATGTATACAAATTTGCATAAGCAGGAATACCAAACTTTGCAAATCTGTGAATATATCACTATCAGTATCAGTATAAATGCAGTCTTGGTCACTAGTATGAGTCCAGGCAATTACAGTATGACTGAGTGTGACCTCACTTCAAGTTTGATACCTTCCTGCTTTGTCTCCCTACATCATGACAGTTGTGGTATCAGTATACATGTCCATTGAAACAAAGACATACTTAACAAGTGTCAAAAAATCAACTGCATATAAATTAATACCTAACATTTTAAAGTATTTCTGAATATAATGCCAGTATACTGTAGGCACAATCCTCAAAGCTGGTGTCATCTTTATGCTGCTTCGCAAACAAACAAGAAAATATTTTGTTGTTCATATAAACTGAAGAAAACTTTTTAGGTGTGGCACTTTAAGTATTTCATATTTTGTTTAAGAATTTAATGCACTTTGACTTTACCCACCTAGCTAGTGTGTATGTGTGCGTGTGTCATCTACTGAAGGGAAATTCAAGTTAACTCATATATATATTGGAAGACTTAATGGCAAAACAGTTGAGCAGTGGTTGGTTGTCAGAATATTAGGTGATAGTTGGTAGCTTGTAGGAGAAAGTAAATTTGACTCTAAAAATCATGTAACCCATTTCTTTACTTAGTATGTTACTTTAGTAAACTGTGACTTATTTGCTACACATTATTACCCTAGTAGGTCTTCAAATATACTGTTAGTGTAATTTTTACAGCCATGCAGTATTGCAGTGCTGCCAACATCATATCAGGTGTTTAAATTTTCCATTTTTTCTGGTTTTATGAAATTCAAATTGGACAGGTTATAAGGCATGCATTTCCTCAACTGAAGACACGTCGGCTGGGGTCACGTGGGCAGTCCAAGTATCATTACTACGGGATCAAGGTTAAGTCATCATCAGCAGATTTTCATTCCCTTGCCAGTGAACAGAGGGTGGTCCCACCAACTTCTACCAAGCCATCCGATACAGTGAAGTCCCAGGTCAGTAGGAAGCAAGATGATTTTGTGCTTGTCGCACCTAATCAAGTGGTAAGTCATTTTTAGCTGGGTATGGTTAAAGTTGTAAAACTTTGCATCCATTAAGATACCCATTACCCATGAAGGGGAGAATTTGAAACAGAGTAGTAAAACTTTATTACATCTGTTAAGATACCCGTGAAGGCCAAAAGTTGAAACTGTCACTCTGTTTGCTCATCAGTTAGATTAAAAGGTCCTCTACTTTAAATCCTATCAACAGCCCAAGCCAAAGGGCAGAAAGCCAAACAAGTGCCATGGGAGAAGTTTTGCACCCCTTGGTGGAGCTTATTCCCTAGAAGGATCATATACTGAAAGTGATAAACCACTTAGCCTGGCACTTTGTCAGTGTATACCACAGCAGAGGGCTTAGAAGCAATCTCAACACAAAGCATTAGGTTCAAACATCTTTGTGTGTGGTTCTTCTTTTTCAAGGTTCAGTTTGGACCTTGGAAAATGCTTTGTTTAGAAAGGTTCTGGGAAGAAATGATACATTGACATGTTCTGACATATGTACAAGGATTCACCCCTTGGCCAGCCTTACTAGATTTAACATGCTGTTACTTGTAAGTCAATGGCAAGCATCTTTTCACCTCCCCTTGCCCCTTCCTCTGCAACCCCTTACCCCTTCTTCTCCAACCCTCTTGTAGCTGCTTAATAGTTGTGTAAAAGTGAGTGCTTTTTGGATACAGTAGTACCTCTGAAAGCTGTTGTGTTGCATCAAAAACAAGAGTTGATTTAGATTTGCCTAATTAGTCTTGGAAGATGAATAAAAAGTAGCCAGAGGTGTAATTAGATGGACCTTAGTACTAGTTACAATGTCTTTCCATGGCTGGACAATTCCCCCCTCTGGATGAATCCCCTCCATAACTCCCAGGCTTGGTAATATTACCCCTGGAAAACATTCCTCTCCAGAAAATTTGGAATTGTCCTGGGTGGGAATTATCTAGGTTCATGGGCGGCGATCCCGGGGGGACAGGGGGACATGTCCCCCCAATGTCTGAGAAATCGCCCATTGACTTTGATTTTTCACACAGTAAATTATTGGAAAATGCTGTCACGCCCCCCCCCCCCCCTTAATATTGAGAACAAATCGCTGCTCTTGTCTAGGTGGAAGTTTGGTAGTGAGAGTTGTCCATGGACTGTCTACCAGAACAATATCATTTAAGACAACAGAAGATAGTGAAGGTGTTTTAAGGAAAACATAAATGCATTCCATGTCAATCAGTCATGTATTCTTCATTTTTCATGCAGCAACCATCTGGAGCATTCCAACTTCATCCTCAGCTGTACTCTGCCCTTATTTGTGCAAGTAGTTCCTTCCTTCCAGATTTTCCAGATGCATCTAACCTCAACATTTCATCGGAAATCTCTGCTGGTCAGGTAAAATCTTTGGTGTAGAAATAAAAACTGACAAGGGCAAAATTAAATGCATTCAACAGGCAAAATTTGCCAGGGCAATTGGCTGGAAGCCAGAGAAAGTTAAGACCAATATTTTAAGCCAAAGGGCACAAAAAAGAAATAGTATGGGAAGGGCCTGATGTCACTATGGCCTTCAGCATAGATAGTTTGTAAGGGGCATGATGAGGGCAAAGTGGTGCAGCATTAAGACTGTGACCTTTAACATCTTTGGTTAATTTGACCCTACAGCCAGTGATGCTGAAAGATCAGTTTGTTGGTAAGAGGTACTATAGTAATGTGCTGGCTGCCACTGGGTGCTAAAGTTCAAAAGTATATGAATTCATCAGTAGTGAACAATGCTTCTCTGAGCCTGTGGCTAGTAGACAAAATGTGTCCTATTGAGGTCCAATTTCACATTCCTACAATCACATCCTAAGTTTGGTCAGATGAAACTGCAGTAATTTTTTTTTTTTTACTAAGGGAAGATTAAGCAGTACATGTAAGGGATGTACACATATTGTACATGTAGTCAAGAAAAGTTTGCTGTATGTAATGTTTTGAGCTTGTATGTTGATGTCTGTTTTATTTATTATTGGCAGACCTTCTGATTGTTTCACCAGGTAAACTATCTCATCAGTTCATACCGTTCTCACTGTGTTCAAATACTGGAGACAGTTCTGCGTGGGGGTCTGAATGATGTAAGTATACTTGAAAATCGTGAGCTCTTCAGTAAGTGAAGAGACTTTGCCAGATTTACATGCAAAGTGATATCTTTGAATGTGGGTGGAGAATTGTCACAGTAGTTAGAATGTATGCCTTGCATAAGAGAGGTCTTTGGTTAAATCCTTGTACAACCACCTGAAATCTTGTGGTCACTCAAAATTGCTTATTCTGCATTGATCCTTGCAAAAGTCTTGCTGGCAGCACTGTATACCATATGCCGTACTATATAGTAGGTCATCAATAGCTAGGTCAATTTTCTTCCCCAAGTTTGTCATGCAGCCCGCAAGTTCTCTGTAAAGGGGATATATTCTTGTAGTAAACTTAAGGGAAGCATGTGAGTAGCCCTTGAAGCTTGCAGGTATGGAGATGATAAAGTGCTGGTACATACTGACATCAAGTGATCCAGAAGGTCAGAAATTGTAAATTTGCAGCCAAACAGACTTGGACAGTTTTGAAGCTAAAGAGGTTTCTTGAGTTTTAAGACCTTATCTTGGTTGGGAAGGGAATATAGTTGGTTGGGAGGCCAAAATGTTCTCATGATCTGTATTCTTTTGGAACGGTTTTGCTGTAGGCAAGGGTGGGATTTAATTTTTTCCATTTTTTTTTTATTTTCTTTGAAAAATTGCCCAATAAGAATTAGAAGGGCTGTTTTAGTACTTGAAGGTGGCAATTTTTGTAGACTTCAGGGGGAAATTGCCCATCACCCTTGCCTATTTGTAGCCCTTGTTGTGGGTGATGGTCATGCCAGTGTTGAACCAGGTGGTTATACAATGATGCCAGAAATAAGATGAGACAGCAGAGCTTTCCCTGTGGTCATGGGGTCAAGGGACCGGCCTCATGACAATTCTTTTAAGTGATTGTAGTTTGTGGAGGGTGTAAATGCACTCCCTCTCATAGCATGACTCCCATATGATCACACTGCATAAAGTAATTGTCTATGACTTGCATTCCCAGGTTGGGTTTCTCATCAAGCATTTTTGGCAGCATCTGAATGACTCCTGCAGGTGTATGTTGACACACCCCTATCTTGCAGACACCATAGCAATCTGTGATACTTACCTGTACCACACCATTGTATCCGTTCTCTTACCAGGGACAGTACAGCCTTTACCAGCCAAGTAAGTCACTTGCCTCTTTCATTCATGCTAAAATCTCATGTTTCCACACCCTAGTTGATAATTAAGAGGCCCTCTATCACACCCTCTATCTTACAGACATCATTGCAGTCTGCGATACCTAGGTGTACCACACCACTTGTGTCTGTCCTTTTACCAGGGACAGGACAACCACTAACAGCAAAGTAAGGCATTCTTCAATATCCATCTTTTCTGTGATAATGAACTTGTTAAAATCTCATGTTTCAGTTCCTCATACCCAGGTTCTCAAATGACAGCCTGTGGGTCATTTGCTACATGCTGGAAACATGTTAAAATTGCCCTTGTAAGATTTTAGGAGCCTAGAAGTAAAATGAAAAACAAAACTGTTTTGATCCAGCTCTGGTTAAGCCAATTATTACACAGTATCAACTTAAGTAAAAGTGGTCCATGATGAAAAACACATGAGAACTTTTGCCATGATGGTTGTTGAATAAACCAGTATGTTCAATTACAGATAGGTGTATGGAGTAGTACAATCTTCCTCAAAGATTGTAAAAGGCACGTAACAGCTCCCTGATTGGACTGAAGTAAGCACAGTTTTTAAGTTGTCAATCAATAGTCATATTTTACCAGATTATACATTACTGGTGAAGGTCAGAAAAATCACCTTACTGTTGTGTAAATCAATTCTAGTTTTAAAATAATGTGAATTTCCATAGTTTGTGCCTTTTTCTGGAAGTCTGAATGTCAATTAAATGTAAGGAATTGTGTAAACATAGTTTTGTTCATTTTATAAGCAAGTTCCTTGCTAGAGGTTAAACATACTACAGGGTCTGATATGGTGGCCTTTGGTGCACACAGTTTGCATTTCGATAGATTTAAAAGATGGCATACATTTCAAACAAATATTGAAGTTTGTCAATTTATTACACACCCAGTTAGGATCTACCTGAACAACTTTTCGCTTGGAGGAAGGATGGATATGGTGAAAGAGTATTTTGTTATGTTCAGCCTGATGTCAAGAATAGACCCTTTTCCAAATAGGAATTACAAAGGATTGTGGGATATAGTTTTGGTGTGTGTCGTTTTTGTCCTCAGTAAAATGCCATTGACACAAACGACCCATACCAAAACATGTCTGCTATTTGGTAAAGGGTCTATGCTTCAGTTGTTAGGAACAATTTCATGCATGCCTTTCTCTCATTCTGCTAAGCTTTATTGTCAAAGTCTCAAACTGGCCAAGGCTAAACAGCAAGAACCAAAGCACTTTAAAGCTATGTTGTTGGAAAGTTATGGATCAAGTAGCCGGTTCAAATGCCTGCAAAATTAACAAAACTTAAAGACTTATTAAAATGCTAGCTGTTTTATTGTGTTCTGTTGGAGTAGCTGTTCAAGGTAATAAAAGATAGCACCCAAAAATTTGTAGGGAAACAGCATACCTGCATAGAAGAGAATCCTGTGTGGAAGTTTCTTTTAAACCAGCATCATCATTTCCTCAGTACCTTATGCAAGCATCTCAAGATACATTCTCATCTGGTGGAAATTTGATAGGTCTTCCACAACTTTTATGAGAGGCTTTGTGTCACGGTGCACTGCACCTTTTATGTATAGAGCAGTCAACTTAAGTGTCCAGGAAAATTTTCAAGCTTAATTTGTGTGAAATATGTTTCATTTTGTAATCAAATGAAAACTAGTTACAGTATGCTGTCATGATGTGAACGTTATGTCAAAAAAAAAACAAAAAAAAAGGAATTACCTTCACTCCATGTCTTACTACACGTAAATGATAGCTCTGTGTATTAATAAAATTCCCTACATACCATTAATTGACATTTTAGAGCCAACAGTGTAAGTCTAATTCCAATCAGGAAGAATACAATCTGTTTGGTAGCTGCTGCTATTTGATACACACCATGTTTGATGTGGCACAGTGGCCAATACACCAATCATCATAGCACTGTGAGTGATTGCATAGAATTTGCCCTACTTCCAGTCAGGGAGCTTGTAAACAACTTGTGAGGAAGCTTTCAACTATTCCATATAACCCTAGTGTGAGTTGTACAGTATTACAGATGATGGATGCTGTCATCCATCACCAATAGACTGTGATTGTTATACCACCCCACTGGGCCTTTGCTCTACTGTCGCATGGAATTAAAATGTGTTGGCAAGAGTTTCAAAAATTTAAGGAAACCTCATAGTCAACTTAAAGCAAAAGACTGTGGATGGTTGTTTTGAGCAAGTAAATTTTTTCTTTGGATAAGATGTTCAACTCAGGTGGTAAGAAATGTGTGGAGAGCAATATTGAAAATCGTTGTTGTAAAGTATATTCAAGCACCTGCACATGTGTCTCTCCATCCCTCTGCTTGAACTTATAGTGCATTTTTTATATCTTAAACCAGTTAAATTCTTCAAAACAGCGCTCTGTTTTTGCAGTGGATCTTCATATTCAATATACTGTTCCTGTTATAAATCCATGATTGATATGCCTCCCCAGGTCTTTCCCCACCACAAGGCATCAAGTTCTGCCCCTTTGAAAATGTGAAAGATGTGTAACCACTAGGTGAGAAGCCGGTAGCTTTTTGCTATAATTACACAACCATTGACCCATCATCTTGTAGGTTCACTGGCCTTGGAAACTCAGAAAAGTCACCTCATGTCTTTAACCTCTTGAAGTATCTCTGGCTTGAAAATCCTGGTTACCTGTTCCTTTGGCTTAATTTTAATTTTGCCACATGGATTTGTAGCTTGAACATCGTTTAGTTTGCTAATTATACAGGCATATTGGAGGAAAGGTAGATACCAACAAGGGTGCAGATCCACAACATGTGCTTGGGGATGTTTACCTATGTACATCTGTTACACTGCTGCTTATATCAGGGTTAAATATCCCCAGGGTAGCATCAGCAGTGTACACAGAGGAACAGGGTTGCCTCCCACCCAATATGGTGCTCATTTGGAGAATTTGGGAAAAATGGAGGTAAAAGGGGGGTAGTCAGGAGAAATTGGAACTTGACCTTCAGCTGCAGAAATTTCTGAAATCCAGTGCACATGCTTCTGGATGATATTTTGATATAATCCTTTAATTCTCCTTGTTACTGAACAAAGTATGAAAAAACATTTTAATGGCTTCTGCTATCAATAACAATCTGGATAGACTTTTGTATTTTTTCCATTTGTGCTGTGTGATGTATGTACTGTGTGAATCTGTAGGTCTGTCAAAGTTTTATGGAGTTTGAAAAAGTGAACTTTGCATACAGCCTACAGCATCATTGATAGGGTGACAGTGCTTCCATGTGCAAAGTTCTCTAAATGCTAGGTTATTAACCAACTATATGTGAATAGATTGTATTCATTGCTGAAAGAGACATCAGGCAGTAAAATCATTTGGTGGTAGAAGTGAATGGTAAAGTGTACCTTAAATCTAAAATTACAAAAATCTGTTACAAAGAAATCTGTTACAAAGACTGAAAAATATATGCAGTTGTTCAAACTGCCATTATCACTTGATATTGAAATTTATTTTCTCAGATTGCACAGTAATTTGTGAAGTCAATGGATCAATTAACTTTGCTCTACAAAACATTTTTTTTTTTTTCAGGAAGGGTATTGTGATCTATTAATTGGTCGCATGTTAGAGTTTTTCAGTGTCTGCATTAAAAGTACTTCTTTTTGTGAAAAGTCTGGGGGATTGGGGTTATCTTCCACCAGGGGCAATACTCTGAAACTAAAAAAGTATTTAAGTTGTAAGTTGTTTGATTACGTGATAACTGTATCCCTGTGAAACTAGTAAGTTAAAGCTTTATTTGTGTCATTGTGTGAACGGTTTTGCTATAGCCCATGTGAAGGATGGGTGAAGGTTTCTGGGTGCCTGTCTTGGTAATTGAGTCATTAAGTCAGGGCATAGGCATCACCTCAAAAGTAGACACCCCCATTTTACTATGCTCTCACTTGGTTACTACACTTTGATTGACACAAATTCAAACAATAGCATCTGATTGGTAACTGATAGTTTGTGCAGATTAGTGAAATGTAAAATACAGGTAGGTGCCCTGTAAAATACTGGTATGGCCTTGAGCATTTAAACTCAGTATAGGTTACTGTTGTTTTGTCTGAGAGGTCCAGTGGACAGATGTTTTTTTTCTTTCATGTTAGGGAAAAAATTGTGGGATTGGTTTGGAGTAAGCTTAGTTGTAAGAATGTGAACATTGGGGGACCTCATCCAATGAAGGCAGTGTGATTTATCTTTTCTGAAATTAGGATAGTCACATGCATTCAAAAACTTTCAGTGAAAGCAACATACACCTTGCAGATGACAAAATTACTTATGTTTGAGAGACTTTGTTGGTATATGAGAACCTGGAGCATGTCCTTCTCCATAGGCTGGCAGAGTAGCTACCCGACAAGTAGTTACTCCCCATGAGATTTTTTAAAAAGTAAAAATGGATTTGGCATAACTAGGATTGACTTTTGTTGAAGTTCAAAGCTTTGCCAAAGATAGTACCATTGATAAAAGTGTGATATTACACATGAAGGAAGAAGCACATGTGAACTATTGTTGTTCCTTTGTGCATAGACAAAATGAGGATTTTTTTCCTGTTAAGCCGTCGCCTCTTGACAGGAGGTTTCATATATATGTGTGAAAGTGACTTGTCTGTACATGTTAAGAAAATGGCACATTTCAATTTTTATATCTTCAGGGCATGTGTAATAACATCAGTTACTTAGTGAAAAATAGATTTATAAAAATTGATAAAATAATCAAAGATAAAGATTTACCTCATGAAGTTATCAATTCAAATGATAAAGATTTGTATTAGTAGTGTCATGAATCATCAACTGTTAAGAAAACATACTGGATGCAAATTTTTTTGTTTAGTAAGAATGCCTTAGAAGGCAGACATTCCAACCCCTGGACTCCTCAAACCGGGACACTTCCAAAGTTTAGCTGTGCCTCACTATGCCCCCCACATCAACACCTGCATTTTTGACATTTTCATTTTTTTATTTTTTTTTTTACTTTTTTATTTTTGCTACGTATTCCTCTCCCATTTTCTCCTCGTGTGAAATTCCATTATCTTTTCTGTCAGGACATGGTAGAGAAATTCCTCTTGTTCGCTCCGCTCATCACATTTTCTACACTTTGATCACGCAAATATGAGATCAGATAGAAAAACAAAGATCAACAACAAACAAAGGCATGAGGCAGGATTAATAACTTGTATTCTTGCTTCAACATCGGAAGTCGAGTTCAAGAAATCGGATGGATCTTCTTTTATATGTCATAACTATAGGTCATGAATAGGTCCTGTATGAGAGACTCCTCTTAAAAAAATCCAGAAACTGGCATTTAGTTTTAAAACACAAAACAAATACTTAATCCTAGACCTATTTGGCAAGAGCTCGTTCCTGAAAATTTCAGGTCTGTGTCTACTGCTTCCTGGCCTTTGAACTATGTCTCTCATTATATTCGTGAGTCGCAGCTTTGCACTTCTTCAGAAGTTCATTGGAAGGAACCCACTTGTAGCAGGGCAGCAGGTTTTCCGGAATGGACATTTTGATTCTCATGATCGAATTCAATGACCCTCCCAGCTGCAGCTTGGACCGGAACTCGTTTTTGTTTTTTCTTATCATGGAAAAAACTCTCTCTTCTGCTGCATTACTATGAGGGATTACTAACACAGAGAGGGCAATTTCAGATAGTTGGGGGAGTTTATCTTTCAGATAGCCCCACACGACATCCATACGGTATACTTCCTCTCCAACTTTGGCAGCTTCCCAGATGTCTTTTGGGATGTCGTCACTGCACATCGATTGGTAGTCCAAGAGCTGTTCCTCAACAGCGTCCAGCATAACCGTATCTGTGACCAAGCGTTCATTGATCCGAGTGAAACTTGCCACAGTCTGCTCAACGTCCGAGAAAGACACGGTTGCACGCTTCGCAAAGTCAACAAACCTACAACTCTTCAAGAAGAGATTGTCCAAAGGTAGCCACTGTATGCAGTAGTTGTACGAACGGGTGTAGAATGCCCTTACTCCATCGAAAAATCCATGGACTGTTTGCTGCTCTACCTCCCCTTCGTCTAACAGTCGCTTGATTGTATTCCTTGTTACCGGTCCGATGCCCAAACTGATGTCATCTTTCTGATTCGCTTCCGATATATCAAATTCAGCAAATGACTTCCCACTCGACTTGTGATCTTGTAGAACTATAGGATCGATGAATTTCGCTGCTAGCTTGTTCATGAACCGTTGCTGTGCATCATATAGCTGATGGATGAGTGGTTCTTCCTTCTGAAGTAGTTTATTAAAGGTGGTGAAACATGGAAGAACTGCCTGGTAGAAGAGGAGGTAAACTTCTGTCATTGGGTTGCTGTAGACATTGTAGAGCCGTTTGAATCGTGCATCACAGAAATTTTCCGAGAGGAAATATGATCTCAGTCCTGCGTATTTCTTCAGTTCGCGATTGATGCAAAGTTCCAAAGACAACCATCGCGTAGAAATGAATTGGACTACTTCGGCATACTCCATGTCACAGAATTCCTGATGCTCCTTCAGGATACTCTTTCTCTTGCTGGATTTATCAAACCAGTAGAACATATCGACACAGTGATCC
The DNA here is from genome assembly GCA_029531755.1 of Holothuria leucospilota. NCBI lineage: Eukaryota > Metazoa > Echinodermata > Holothuroidea > Aspidochirotida > Holothuriidae > Holothuria > Holothuria leucospilota. The sequence continues at coordinate 36,380,285 of CM055973.1, read as the reverse complement.
TCGATGTCGAAACCAGTGGAAAGCGAGAATGCACTTCCAGCCTTCCCACACGCATTGTGAAGAATGTGGCATGGACAGCCTGATATTATGATGTCCTTGTTCTTTTCTCTTGCTCGAGACTTAATCGAATTGTGTTCTCCCACATTGGCATTTGTGTTATCCAGGCCAATTGCCATGCAATGGTCCCACTGGATGTCATTCATGTCCAACAAATTGTTAACACTAGCAAACATGGTCTCGGCCGTAGATGCATCTCACCCTTCTAGCAAGTTTATATCCAGGAATTTTGTCATGATTCTTCTAAAATTAATGTCATAGATACGTACAGTGACAGGAAACATCTTCTGCAATCCTGTATCATTGCTAGCATCTAACATAAGGCTGTAGGGCTGATTCTGCATGTCTGTTTTCAATTTTTCGAAGAAATGATCCCCTAAACAGTTTACTATAGCGGCAGTTTTCGTTCTGCTACAGCTGAATGATTCTGCAACAGTACTCCCCTTGAACTCGTTCCTGATCAGTGGTGTGAGGTGGTCAGAGATGTTGAAGAATGTATTATGCTGAATGAGTAGCATCACCATTTTCGTCTCTACAGCAATCGTCGGATCAACGTCTCCCGATGATGATCGCTTCCGAAACATTGCATCGATTCGGGAGTTTCCTGTGAAGTAATAAATAGAACATATGATCGAGACATTGCAGGAAAATAACTTTATTCAAACTGGAACCTCCAAATGATGTCATTTGTTTTGTTTTTATAGATACTTTCTACTAAACTTCGCATTGCCTTGGATTTTTCACTGTCATTACGTTGTAAATATCCATGTACAACTCCCTAAATTTGTAGGCTACACAAGCTTTACAGGAATACAAACAATTTCTCCCTAGAATACAATAGTTGATGTCTCTGCTGATTGGGGCCTCAGGCCAGGACATGGGTATATTATCAGGTACGGGGGAACCAAGAATGGAAGTTATATGTTTGTTCCGTCGTTCGACTTACTCTGGCTGTTTCGATGAGCAGCTATGTGCTTGGCGGAAGATACGTGATCCTTCACATCAGTTATCCCCCCATGTGCACAAGACACGTTGACGTTACATGAGGTGCAGTGGAACTTATACAAGTTGTCTTGAACCGACGATGAACACGCCCGGATGAATGGGTATTTCTTCTGGTATTCGTCTGAATATTTCGTTCGTCGTTTTGGTCTGTTCTCCGGTGGTGCCATGATTGACATCTGAAAAAAAAAAACAATGAAAGAACCTCTTGGTCTAGATGACTAGAAAAAATTCCAAAGGGAAGTGGACACCCCCAATAGACCCCCCAACGATGATTAATTCTGGTGTGCCCCCCCCCAAACATCGAAACGAACCTTGGCCATGGCCCTGCTAGGAGCACCCCTAAAACACATAGGCCTATGATTACTAGCAAGCCTAGCCTACTTGCTGCATAGCCCTACAGTAAATGTAGCTTAGGCCTAGAACAGCGTGAGTGTTGCAAACTTGCGACCGCGGATGTGCAGCCAATCTCTCCTCCGATCCATTGTCATTACATTCTGTAGGCCTAATTAGGGCTGAACAATTCTGAGACCCAGCTCCTCCCCCGTACATCCGTTTTATTATTGAGAGGGTAACCTGTTGAATTCTCAGCTTTCTGGGAAACGATTGTCAGCTGAACGGTTGTTCGGCACGCGTATCAGAGTTGCTTCCACAATAACTTCTCAGAAACCTCAAATTCTCAGTGTTACTGCGCGGATCTCACAGAAGTTGCATCTATGGTGCATTCTCTGATACAGTATCGCACACACGTACGTGGAAGAACTATGTTCTTGACAGAGGGACTGTCTAGAACGAACGAAACATGCATTCATCGCAGTACCGTGCCTCGTATAGTACTGGCGATTACATGTATTTTCATCACAAGCGATTTCGTTTGAGCATAATGTGTACCTCCGTTGCTAGATTGCAATTTCTCGATAGAAAGCTTGTGTTATCCACGATCGATTATGTAGATGTGTACAGTACGTAGACCTTACTATATATGCTGAATTGGGAGGTAGACTATGAATAATTTCAGTGGAAAACCGACCGTGCGGACTGTGTAAAAAAATTTCAACCCCTGGGCGCCTCAAACCGGGACGACTGACTTGTGACCGGGACACCGGGACGGTGCACTCCAAACCGGGACTGTCCCGGTCAAACCGGGACACTTGGAATGTTTGAGAAGGCTCACCACAATTTATAGCGTAAGGGGCAACAAGTGTTGCCCCAGACAGCAAAATTTTACCACACTCAGTTTACATTAAGCCCCTCCTCCAATTCAAACAACAAAAAACCCTGTCAAATTCACCCACGGTCAAAGCTACAGCAGCTTGCACTGAGTTAAACTGCTCAAGGCCATATTCCAAAAATACTATGTGTGAGCTTAATTGGAAACAAAACTGACTGCGTGATCACTGGCTAACCAAGCTTCTTTATGAATTAGTGTCAGTCAAAAGGCAGTCACCAGTTGTATTTAGAGACGTAATCATACTTTTAAATGTTTGAGGTGATGTCAAAGCCCCTTTATAACCTTGGTGTTTGAGAGAATCAGAGGTGATTTTGATCATTTTGATGTTTCCTGAATGAACGGGTAGATTTCATCTATACAATTAATGCTTAAGAGGGGCTGGGTGTACAGTCCTAATGCTTGTCCTCATCTAGGCTAAAATCTTTGTGGTATGCCAACACAGTATATTAGCATGCAAAACAATCATAAAAGTACTGCAGGCAGTGCCAGGCATAAAAATCGTAAAACTGTAGTAAAAAGAGCATAAAATTGTGTTAAACAAATTTTCTGTGGATGAAAGGCCTGTCTCCACTACCCCATGGACATTGATTTGGCTAGGCTGTCATAGATACAATTCACTTATTGAAAGAACTTTGAAAATGGTGGCAGTGTTACTTTAAGTTGTAATCCTGTAAAAGATGTTTCTAGTTAGTCTGTGCGTACACCTACAATCATGTCAGTTGGTCATGGGAGTTAGCTTTGCAATGAGTTTCATTGTTGGAAACCTCTGTGAAGAGTATTGATTACTTAGGGGGATGATTCAGTCACCCAAATCTGAATTATTATACCCTGGTATCCTAACCCATGAGTGGCTCCTTTTAATCATGTGACAGAACTCTGTCAAAGGATTTTTAATTTATGCAGAAAACTCTTTGGGTTTACCTTAAGTATTCAGTATTATGTTCAGAAACATGTTGTAACTAAGACACTTATATCAGAAAAACGTAGTCAGATAAGTAAGATTTAGTTAGCTGATGTTTGAAAAAGTTTGAGTGACTGCTTTAATTACCCTTTGCATATGCAGCTTGGTGATGTGATGAATAATGAATGAATTTAATGTTGAAGATTAAATGAGGGATGGTTCCTTTTACGTTAAAGTGTCACTCATTCAGTCAATGTAATTTAACTTAGAACTACTTACTGTTTTGCCTTCTGTATTGGATAATACAGCCTGAGTATTTATATATTAGAGTTTCAATGTACTTACACATAAAAACAACATTAAACATGTTCATGTTTACTCTTGTGCATTATCTTTACAGCTTGTTAAGGGGCATACGCAACTTTGCTTGCCTCCACACCAAGCAAGTGGAAAAAGCCCTTAAAGGACTACCTCAACATTTGATTGATTCAAAACTTCCTGGTGAGTCCTTTCAACATGTATTTCCTATTGAAAGGTACTGCATGGTTTTGTATCCAAATATTCTTAAGGTATGTATTTTGTACAAAGGGATGCTATCTAGTTGTTCTTTCATTTGTTTGTGCAGCACATTAGGTAACTTTTGTTTGAAAGTGCATCATATAAAATTAATAGTAACAACAGCAGCACCATCAGCACCAGCAACAACAACAATAATTAAGGGTAGCTGAGGTCAATGCCAGTATCAGCCCTTAAAGTAGATCTAGCATCACCCCCAGTGCATTTTGGGATACATTGGTATTTGAATCATTATTGGTGATTACACTTTGATTGATATGTGAAGATCAGTCAAGTCACAGAGTAGTGCACAACCCATCACACACAGTAGGGAACTCAGCAGAGTATGGCCTTGGACAATTAAGGCTAGATGTAAGCCTTGACCTTTGTTTGTTAGGTGCCAAAAGACTTATTATTCTTTGCTGTGAGGTCAAGGAATCTATGCATTCATGCAGGCATGTTTGTGTATGTGTGTTTGTGACACTAAGCTTATTAATTAACACGATATCTCAAGAAAGGAAACTCATATTTGTGTCATACTTGGTAAGTGGGTGCACCATATTAAGAAAAATCCTACTATTTTTGGTATAGGTCAAAGGTCATATGAGGTCACCAGAGGTCAAAAGTTTAAGGTAAACATGATACCCCACTTGAGAACTTGGTAACCTTGGTGAATCTGAGAGGTGCAATCATGATGTCAATCTGTTTGATCTCTGTCCATGGATCTTTTATTCTGCTTGTAAAATATGTCAACACAGTAATTTTATAACTTCATAATGAGACTGCCAATTTGAAACCACTGTACTAGTTTTATGATGTATTCCAGAGGTAAGGCTTTCTGTTTTTTTTTTTTTTTTTTTTGGAGGAGCATCTGGGGTCACTGGAGGTCAAACTCTGCAAACCTTTTCAACTCTATATCTCAGTGTAGGAAGCTTTAATAGATTTATGCTTTGAGGTGTTGCATTAAATCCAGCAGAAAACCCATATGAGTTTTGTCGGATGTCAGAGATGAAATCATCAGATGCCAAAAAGCAAATTCCTTAGAATTCCTTAAGTGAAATATAAGCACAAAACTGTATCATTCCAGCACATTAAGATCACATTCACCCAATGACTGAAAGATGTGGGACATCTGTCAGAGATGCCAAGTATCTCAATTTTAGTTCAAATTATAGTATTACGATTTTAATCCATAATTCTGCCATTATTAAAACCTGCATCAAATACTGCTTTTTAATATTGCAGAAAATTCTCTGCCCACAAAGCAGAGGACTTGTGAAAGTTCACTAGACAGACATTTGTCCTTAGATTAGGACATGTGAGCTTGCAGAAATTGGAAATTGGAATTGATTAATTAAATGCTACTATGGGTTGTTAGTTTTATAAAGAGAACTAAGTTACTGATCATTTGGATCAGATACCATTGAGTGTGCATGAATTGTGATTGCTTAATTGAATAAAACAAATTGTAACTGTATACTGTCTGTGTTGATATCCCTTGAAGTGCCTGTATTTCTTCAGAGCAATTTATTCATGCTTGAATGTGTTAACACAAGATGTGCATTGTCTACAGAGCAGATTTTGTGCATCTACAGAAATACTGGTTCATTCAGTAGTTGGCTCAGTTTCATTACATTCAGCAAGAGACCACAGTGCCCATTGGGCTCTTGTTTTTTTTTGGAGGAGGGGTGGTTGAAGTAAGTCTGGGGAATTTCAGTTGTCTGGTGAGAGGGAGCTGGGCCTTCAGTTAATACTGTCTATATCAGATCCACCATGGCCCTTTAATTTGAGATAATGGCCTATTAATTTGAGACCTCTCCAGGTGGAAATTGGGTCCTAGTGATTGTTGACTTAATATATTGCATGTTGACTGTTACAGCACACACTACTGGATATGAGTTAAAATTGTTCAAATGTGAAAACTTTTACATGGAACACAGTATAAGCAAGCATAATTTAAAGTGTACCTAAAGTCTGAAAATTCAAAAATATATATTACAGAGCATGAAAACTGAATTCCAATGGTCCAGTTCCTATCTTCACAGGACTTTCTTAAGCTGAGATATAAAATGTTGAAGTTTATTCACTCCATTTAAAAAGGTAGATTGCACAATAATTTGTGATGTCATTGTTGTACTACTCAAATTACAATCTTTGTATTTCTTTGTTTTTCTGAAAGCCACCGCACCTTGTGCCAAAATGTGATCGCGTTCTTACTGCTTTGGGGTGACTTGACTATATAAGCCCTCCCTGTACAGCATGTCATGCAAGAAAACAGGAAGCGGTCAAGGTCATACAGACATTTTTAATTTTAAAAGAAAACAAAGCATTTAATGTGAGTTGTACAACAAGAATGTCAAAAATTATTGCGCAATGAACTGTTGGACCAATAAGATTAATTTTGTAACCTCTAAAATATATATTTTTGAATTTTTAGACTTTAGGTCCACTTTAACTGGACATGACACAAGTATTTTGCTTCTCAGTTACGTAATTTTTAGATACATTTGAAATGAAATGATCAATTTCCATATCAAAATGGATTCATATTTACCACAAAACAGCTGTTTGAATGCCCCTTTTAGTCTGTGCAGTACATCTGAAACCCAAAATGTGAAAAACAACAATTTGTTGTACAGTCAAAATGAGATTATTGGTGGCAGTATCATCCTGCACCACACGCACAGCCTAGACCTGCTGACAAGAAGTAGTTCAATACGTGCCATGCATCTTCGGTGCATTTTCATCATGGTTAACTTTGCTCACTAACGTTAGCACCTCTTACTCAACTTTTTAAACAAGTTATTATGGATTCTTGATGGTTATTATTTAAACTTCGTTATAAGCGTTGCTGATTTGAACACCATGTATGTCCTGAGATCCAATCCAGTAAATTGCAAGAAGAAAACACTTGCACAAATGTGAGCTTGGGTTTCTGCCAATATGCAGGCACTAACTTAGTTACTAGTTGGCTGTTCATGCCACCCAGGCATTACTGTAACCACCGCTACAGCACATTGCCTGGTATGCAGCAGTTAAGTTTTATCTTTGTCATGGTGAACAAACTAAGTAGGCTAAAACATGTCAGCTCACATGATTCTGTTCTCAAAATGTTTTTGATACACTGAGTTTAATAATTCCACTAGTTAGGACTGATGTTATTAAAATGAATGAAGCTAAAGTGAAACAGTGAAAGCCATGTACTGTACCACCGAAATTGAACATTTAATTCTGTTACAGTGAATTTCATACACTGTAACACTACAACCTTTGGGCTAACATTACAAGTAGTAGTGTACAACTAAAAAAAAAGAAAGGTAAGCTGACTAGGTTTTGTGGAAGGAAACAATTACAAACAACTTATTCTGGTAAGGTGATAGCTGTTGTAAATTTCTTTCATGTATTAATCCAAAAATGTGGTCATATTAATCCAAAAATGCAATCATATTAATCCAAAAATTTGGTTGTAGGGACCTCTTGAATCAGCATATGCACAGACAGTTCTAGTACTATAGAGTATGTATGCATTTTCTTCATTGACTGCTAATGTTATGCATGTGCTGTATGCGGTTCACGACACAAGTATAATATTAAGATTATTACTGCACTGCAGTATGGTTTCTCAGAAACTAGATCAGCCAGTCAGGTGAGTCTCTGTTGAGAAAACTACAGTGTTTCATGCAGACTAGCCTGTACAGTAAACAGTTGTGCAATGCCAAGCCAGCACCTGCTTATGGCCAGTTACGTCAAACAGTCATGTGAACAGCTTGGAAACTTTTGCACAGTGTTATTCTGAAACATTCTCGTAAAACACCCTTTTGGCAGACTTTTACATGTTATTGATATGTGTGTGTTAACTTTATATGTATTAATATATCCACTCGTATGATGTACCAATTTCATTTTGCAATCGTGTCACACCCACTTAAATAAAAAAACTGCAATATTGGTCAATTGTTTGCACTGTCAATTTATAGAGTATATGGCACATTTTCAATGCAAAACTCTGTACAGATGCTTACTGCATATATTTACTCACCAGAAAATGTTTCTAAGCTGCACCTTTCTTCAGGAGGACTTGAAATTACATTCCTCTTTTGTTTAGCAAAAAATATTATTCACTTTTAACTAGTGGCCAAACGGTTTTCACATATGTTAAGACGGAAAACAACCCTGGCCCACCTTGCCCAAGCGACAAGAGGTGTTCTTAGCTCAGATGAGGCGATATACCATATGAAAGAGGACTGGGAGAAACGTACAGAACAAAACCCAGCAAGCATCCAGGTGGCATGGAGCTCATACGATGAGTGGGGAATGGACAGTAACTTCATTTTGAAGAGTGAGCTGCCATTTTGAGTTTTCTTTAGTTTTGTACCTTAGTCGTTGAGTAGTCTGACTACATTACCAATTGGTTGAGTGTATTTGCCATTCAATTGGGAGGCTGCAGTTTAAATCCTAGTTAGGTCATGCCAAAGACTGCAACTTGGGGTCTATTGACTTCTTGCTGTGTGCTCAGAATAAGATATCAAAGCAACAATAATAATATATTGTGTGTAGTTTTCAAACTGTTTCAGTGGTGGCCATGCAGGTTAGCATAGCCCCAGGAAGGCTTGAGAACATCTAGGAATGAAAAGATGGAGGTGAAGCTTTGTACAGCACTCTAAGACCTGAGGTTGGTATAAAGTGCTATATTTACAATCATGGATTATTATTTGGTATCATTTGCCACGATTACATTATATGCAGCAACCACCTTTATATGGTTACAGCATTTACTAAGGTAGTTTCTGTTTTACATATATCTGCAGTACTGGGAGGAGGTTGTCTTCTTCAGGAATTTGAATTATGTGACATACTTGCATTCAATTTGTGAGAAGAACAAGTTCTACCTTAATCAAGGAGGAATCGTTTAATGCACTGTACCAAACATTTTTATAATCTTGTGGTACATTTTTTCCATAGTGGGGTGCACAGAATTTCAGAAATTTTCCAGGTTTTGGAGATCAAGTTGCCATGTCTGACTGACCCCTTCTCCCACCTTCTTCCCTGATATTTCTAAATCATTTCTCACTTAACATAGCTAAGTACGAGAGGGGACCATGTCCCCCAAGTGCCTCTACATCTTGTAAAAGCCAATGTGAGTGGATTTGTAAGGTCGGTTAATTAGCTCCGTGAGCTATTGTCATGGCAATGCGTCTGTCTGTCTGTCTGTCTGTCCGTCTGTCTGTCCATCAACATTGGAAAAAAGGCTGCTGTCTTCAGGTGCTTTGACCGTTCCTTCTCAAAGTTGGTGTGGGTATAACACATATCAAGGGCTTGATAATTATGGTAACAGGAAGTAGGTCAAAGGTCATTGGGGGTTGTGAGAGGTCAAAGAGTGAAATCACGCAAAAGCCTTCAACTCCTTGTGGTTTTGTTGGAATCTTTTTAAATTTGACAGGAATATTCAGTAAATGATTGGTCATCAAAGTTGTTCTTTTGAAGTAGATCAAAGGTCATTTGGGGTCAAAGAGAGGTCAAGCAAAAGGAGGTCAAACAGTGTAATCACGCAAAAGCCTTCAACTCCTATGGGTTATGTCTGAATTTTATCAAACTTGGCAAGAGTGTTAAGAAGATAATGGGTCATCAATGTTGTACTTTTGAAATAGGTCAAAGGTCATTTGGGGTCATGCAGGGGTCAAGCAGTGAAACCACTCAAAAGCCTTCAACTCCTAGGGGTTATATCCATATGTTATCATAATTGGTCAGGGTGTTTAGAAGATAACAGGTCATCAAAGTTGTACTTTTAAAGTTGGTCAAAGGTCATCTGGGGTCAAGCAGGGGTCAAACAGTGAAATCAATCAAAAGCCTTCAACTGCTAACCACTAGGGGTTATATCCAAACCTTATCAAAGTTGGCCAGAGTGTACAGTAGATGACAGGTCTTCAAAGTTGTACTTTTGAAGTAGGTCAAAGGTCATTTGGGGTCAAGGAGAGGTCAAACACTGGAATTGTGCAAATGCCTTCAGCTCCTAGGGGTTGTGTCTGACTTTTATCAGAGTTGACAAGAGTATGCAGTAGATGAATTGATGGGTCATCAGAGTTTTACTTTTGAAGAAGTTTAAAGTTGTTTGGGGTCAAAGAGCTAGGGCAAACAGTAGAATCAAGCAAAAGCCTTGAAATACTCATGGTTGTGTCGGAATCTTATCAAAGTTGGCCAGAGTGTTCAGTGGATGATGCATAGGTGTACTTTGTGTTGATGTTAATTAGTGTTTGCACTGGGTACCCGGGTACCCGACCAATGATGTCAGGACCCTGTTCTTAAATTGCTACCTGGATCCAAAGTTTCACTAACATAGATTGCATGTGTGACAGAACACCTAACATGTTACTTTTTCCTGGCAAAATTTATCACGGGCACGCCTAAGAACACTTGTCATGCCCATACGTAAGATACGTTGGTGTTATATTATATCAACTTGCAAGGCAAAATTTCTCATTATGACTTTTATGACTTTAGAACAAACTTGTAGCCTAACATAAGTTATATTTTCGGGTACCCGGGTACCCGACCGACCATCGAGTTCGGGTACCTGGTTCCGAATTTTGGACCCGGTGCAAACACTAATGTTACTTGCCATTTGGGGTCACAAAACATCATATGGTGAAATGCATGCTAGTGCTTCTCCATAAGGGTTTATGTTTTGTATGATGTATACTGTAGGAATCATTTTTTGACAGACCTGACAAATTGGGGTATAAGTAGCCTAATTTTTGTCAGCAGAATTACCTACAGTACTGTGCCCACAAACACTTAACAAAAAGTCGCAAGCCGGACAACTCTAGCAGATATACCACTGCTGTGACCATTTACATCTATAGCACTGAAGTTCCTAGATCATGACAGTCTACGACTCCTTGATTTGGATCCCTAGTGAAACTATATAACATTAACTGTGTGAGAGAAATTGTAGTTGAGCTACAGCATCATTGATGCTCTTGTTGTAATATATTTTGCCTATCAACAGAATTGGAAAGTTACTGTGACTTATTGAAGCCTGGGATCACTGTGGAAGACCATATACACTGGCTGGAAATGCTCATTAAGGGAATAACAAATGAGGTAGGTCTACGGTACATGCAAAAATTAGAATGTATCTTTCTTTTTTTGACAAAATTAGAAAAGATTGATATTTATAGTATTGTCAAATCCACTGAATTAGGTTGAGATGACAAAGGTACTTTAAGGTATATTTAAAAATTGTAGCACATTTCCAAAGTGTAAATGTGACTTTGTCACCCTTAGTTTTAACACAAATACTAAGTATAAAGATAGGGATAATTCATTTTTCCTGTTCATTTGCACAAGTATTCAAAAGGTGTAGGCAGAGCAGAGGGGGTTGGGGGGGGGTCATCAAAAAACTTTGTGCACTTTTTAAAATATGTAAAATATAATAAGTACAAGTTTTTGCTGAAAATCATATTCCAGAAGTTTTAAAATAATGTTCTAGGATGGAAGAGCACCTGGAGGAGTACATTGTGTAATGTAATAAGAAGTGTAAAAGAATTTATAATGATTACAAAGATTTCATTGAAACCGAGGAGGCATTTGTTGCTGTATCTTCTACATTCCAGGAGTTAGCATTTTAGTGCTTGTATTTAGGAAGGTTATACTGTAAAAATGTAAAAATTGTAAATGTAGTTTCGTTGTCAGATTTAAGGTTTGGTATATTTTACCCATTCTATGGATATTTTGTCATTTTATGAGACAGGTTAAGAATGAAGATGAGAGAGCCAATGCTGTGAGGTCTCTATTACTTCAGTGGGGTTATCTGTCTCACCTCATCATTCGAGATCAGACTCTTAGAAGTGCTGCCAGCTTTGGTAAGTGTTTTGAAGGGTTAAAAGACACTAGGTAAGTTTCCTTCTTGTTTTTGGTTTCGATGAAAAGAGAAACCTATGCGGTCATGATGGCGTGTGTATGTATGTGTGTATGTGCGTGTGTGTGTATGTGTGTATGTGTGTGTGTGTGTGTATGTGTGTGTGTGTGTGTGTGTGTGTTTGTGACACTTTGCTCGTTAACACGATATCTCAAGAAGGGAAACTCTGACAGTTTTCAAACTTGGTACATAGATGCCCCATATTGAGAGGAAGAACCCTATTGTTTTTGGTGGGGGTCAAAGGTCACCTGGGGTCACCGGGGGTCAAAACCTGAAAACCTTGTTAACACAATATCTTGAGATAGGAAGCTTGGATGAATTTCATACTTTGTGTGTAGATGCGTTACGGTAAGAGGAAGAACCCTATCATTTTTGGTGGAGGTCAAAGGTCATCTGGGGTCACCGGGGGTCAAACCCTAAAAACTTTGTTAACACGATATCTCAAGAAGGGAACCTCTGACAGTTCTCAAACTTAGTACATAGATGCCCAATATTGAGAGGAAGAACCCTATTGTTTTTGGTGGAGGTCAAAGGTCACCTGGGGTCACCAGGGGTCAAAACCTGAAAACATTGTTAACACAATATCTTGAGGTAGGAAGCTTGGATGAATTTCATACTTAGTATGTAGATGCGTTATGGTAAGAGGAAGAACCCTATCATTTTTGGTGGAGGTCAAAGGTCATCTTGGGTCACCGGGGGTCAAAACCTGAAAACTTTGTTAACACGATATCTCAAGAAGAGAAGCTCTTACAGTTCTCAAACTTGGTACATAGATGCCCCATATTAAGAGGAAGAACCCTTTCACTTTTGGTGGAGGTCAAAAGTCACCTGGGGTCACCGGGGGTCAAACTCTGAAAACCATGTTAACATGATATCTCAAGAAAGAAAGCTCTGACAGTTCTCAAATGTAGTACATGGATGCCCCATATTGAGAGGAAGCACCCTATTGTTTTTGGTGGAGGTCAAAGGTCACCTGGGGTCACCTGGGGTCAAACCCTGAAAACATTGTTAACACAATATCTTGAGGTAGGAAGCTTGGATGAGTTTCATACTTTGTGTGTAGATGCGTTACGGTAAGAGGAAGAACCCTATCATTTTTGGTGGCGGTCAAAGGTCATCTGGGGTCACCGGGGGTCAAAGCCTGAAAACTTTGTTAACACGATATCTCAAGAAAGGAAGCTCTGACAGTTCTCAAGCTTGGTACATGGATGCCCCATACTGAGAGGAAGAACCCTATTGTTTTTGGTGGAGGTCAAAGGTCACCTGGGGTCACCGGGGGTCAAACCCTGAAAACATTGTTAACACAATATCTTGAGGTAGGAAGCTTGGGTGAATTTCATACTTTGTATGTAGATGCGTTATGGTAAGAGGAAGAACGCTTTCACTTTTGGTGGAGGTCAAAGGTCATCTGGGGTCACCGGGGTCAAACTCTGAAAACTTTGTTAACACGATATCTCAAGAAGGGAAGCTCTGACAGTTCTCAAACGTGGTACATGGATCCCCCATATTGAGAGGAAGAACCCTAATGTTTTGGTGGAGGTCAAAGGTCACCTGGGGTCACCAGGGGTCAAACCCTGAAAACATTTTTAACACAGTATCTTGAGGTAGGAAGCTTGGATGAATTTCATACTTATTATGTAGATGCGTTATGGTGAGAGGAAGAACCCTATCATTTTTGTTGGAGGTCAAAGGTCATCTGGGGTCACCGGAGGTCAAACTCTGAAAACCTTGTTAACACGATATCTCGAGGTAGGAAGCTTGGATAAATTTCATACCTTGTATTTAGATGCCTTATAGTAAGAGGAAGAACTCTATCATTTTTGGTGGGGGTCAAAAGTCATCTGGGGTCACCAGGGGTGTCAAACCCTGAGACAGAGCTCCCAACCAGCACGGACTTTCCATATTCAGTACGGAAAATCATTGTAGATATGGGAGTACAGATTTTTCCTTGATAATCCAAATTTTGAATGAGTAAGTAGGTCCTTTCACGAACTTTATTATTCTTTAGCCAACATATCAAAAGACTGAGAATAGACTACAGTATTTCACTTTTCTGTACAGTACTGCAGTGTATTTATTTGAGCCCAGTAATCTATGCTGTTATGTTATTGGTTAAATTTTTGTCAACAAGTTGATGTTAAACCAATCAGTAGATAGTTTGCAGCAGATCCATGACATTCCATAAGCTACCATATCATTGGTTGATCAGTTGTAAACAGATCCACTTTCAACCAATCAAAAACAGTGTTAAAAGCTAGTTTCTGAGTGCAGTGACAGACTCCTGCCAAGGTCTGTTGAGCTGGCTGAGTAGCCCAACGTTAATGTTAGATTTGACTGTAACTGAATTGGAAAAATAGCAGGAAAATTTACAGCAGGAATATGTAATATGGCTCCTCTTCAGAGTAGCAGAGTAGTATGAGTAACTTTAGTGGAAAATTTACCAGGCAGATCAAGTTTTAATGTAGGCCTAGGCCAAACAGTTAGGGCCTAGCCTAGGCCTAAGTGTTGTTACATTACAGAACCAACAACAAACATTAGCCTACACACACAATAACGTTAGACTCAGTACATAAATCTAATGCAGAGTTCCAAGTTTATGGGCTAGGCCTAGACAAAGTCCTAGTCCTGTGACTAAGTCCTAGCCTAACTGCCACAGTACATGCTAGCCTAATTGTAGTACAGTATGTATGGGCTGATATTACTTATTAGAGGTAGGCCTAGGTTACTGTAATAGCTATGGCCTAGGCTAGGGCTAGTCAAAGCAGTTATTGCCTGTCAAATGTTGGTACCCATCATCTAAGTTTGTAGTATTTACAGAGAGATTTCTGTGACCAGCTGTGCATAGGCCTAGGCTAGGTTTATACTTATAGCTAGGCCTAGGCTAGACCTAGGCTAATGTTACTTAGGGCCTTGCCAAGTATTTAGCATAGCCTCAAGGCTATACTGTAACGTTAGGCCTTGGGAATACTTGGGATATTTTGCATTTTGTCCTTTGGTGACCCTGATGACTATCTTGGGAATTCTTGGGAAATTTTGCTTTTTGACCTCTCGTAACCCCAGATGATGATCTTGGGAATTCTTGGGAAATTTTGACCAGTGACTGAAAGATATGGGACATCATGGCATTATTTGGAATAGAACATATATCATCGAAACCTCAATGCATTTTTGCATTCTGGTTTCCAAGGAGTGGGGGTATGTTGTTAACCTGTAATAGTAGAGAAGGTTTAAAAGTTGAATCTAAGTAATTGAAAAGCAAGTTATATAAAAGGGAATCAAGTATGTTTCAAATGTTTTTGCTTCTGTGGTGAGAAAGTCCTGATGTTTAGTTTGGTTCATGTAGGTCTATTGCATGATAAATCAAATTTTAAGGGTAACTGTTTATGAAACAGGGCTCAGGCATCTTTCCTTTCACCAGTTTATCTCAACCTGCTTCAGCTTCGTGGGTAGGGGGAGGGGCATGTGTAAAAAGTTTTGGGGCGGATCCCTGCAGATTTTGCAGAAGGATCTGTCAAACTTGGTGATCCATAAAAACTGAATAGCTATTAAAGCAAGTGCCACTTCTGACCATCTCAGGCAAAGAAATCCGAAATTTTCTTGACCGTAGACCCATCCCTAGTGGGGATGGGATATTGGTGATGCTAGGTTGCTTGGGCTGGGGCCGTTGAGTACATTCTGGTTGTCACAAAGTTACTGATGGAAAAAGTTTAAGAGCTTTTTGTATGCCTTTAAATGTTTGTTTTGTTGGTGTTCTGCCTGCAAAAGTGTCCTTTCTCTGTTCTTCTTGAATAGTGCAAATAAAACTACAACGTAGAATTTTATGCTGGTGCAATAAAAGTTACCTTTGCACAGTAAAGAGAGAGTCAATAGACTTTATTTTTGTTTCACAGATGGCTTCTTTGCAGGATAATTACTTGTGGTTTGTATTAATTTGGAAATTTTGCATGCATCACAGCTGGTAGTAGCTATGCACGTTTAGAAAATTAATGTCTTCTTTGTAACTGCTGTGTAATGCTTTAAACTTGGTATGTATATCTCTACAGCTACATGGTATAGCTGTAAAGGCCGGTTCATACTTCGGTGTAGTGCTATAAAGCTATGAAATTTTAACACTGTTCAACTCTGAGTTATGTTTGTGATTGGTGCGGCAGAGTAACGGATGACCATACATGGCTCTTATAGCTTTATAGCACATGAAAGTTTGGAAGGATGAACCGGCGTTAATAGAGCTGCAGTGTGTAGCTGTAATAGCTATGTTCTCATTTCATGCATCATCCTTTCCTTTCAATATCTATTGTAAACCTTTTATTTGTGGGGTATATTATGAGGCATTGCAAAAGGCAAAGGGGTATGGTATCCTACCATCCTTTCAAACATGCTACTGTGTCACCAGGACATGCTGGTTGTCTTTCAGAGGGAACAAGGATTATGTTCTTTTTTTAATGGAATTTGGGCAAATTTTGTGGAAAGGCAGTACACTCAAAGATGTTTTAAAGGAAGTGTTTTGTGTGAGGCTAGGGTTGGGGGTTGGGGTTGTACAAGTGAGGGATGAGACCTAAGAATTAGACCTAGTGTTTCCTTCATTTTCGCTATTCACTTTTAAGTGGTACATGTTTGACAACATTTTATTGTATCAATATTTGTGTTTAGTTGTATGTACAAAAGTTTTTTTATATCACAACTAAGAGATTGCTCAATAATAACCATGAACCTACAAACTCACCCACCATTAATGCCATATAACAAGGGTTGTTACATTATAGTTATGAACTCTGTCCTGGATGGTGTGATGATAAGTGTTGTATTTTGTCTGGCCTTTGTGTCATGATGAGTCTGGCTTGTTGTAAATATTACTCTGCACAACCTTCCATATTTTCTTTGGCCTATTTTCTTTCCTATGGTTAATGCTTAACATTTCCTACTCTGACATGTCCAAGGTCTGCATTCATTCATTTCTTACATTAACTTCCTGTCATTCTTTACTGACAGCAAAGCTAATTGCACTTGCTACAAGTAGTCATCCCTCTCTAATACTGCCATGCTTGCATTCCTTTTACATTCTGTTTATTAATTTATACTCATAATGCAATGGTTTTGTTGTCCTCTATATCATCAGGGTTCCCCTAGATGTTTGAATAAGATGTAACAATAGTCTTTGGGGAAAAAAAAAAACAAAAAAAAAAAGTTTTATTGCAAATAGTCAGCTTATCCCATTTTTGGTGTACTAATGGATTGGCAAAACCAGTGTTTGTCATAGTGACAAATTTGATGTTGTTTCTCAGTGTCACATTTGTCACTTTGCCAAACTGAGGTTTTGTTTATCATCAGTACATCAAAAGAGTCAACAGTTTCTCTTTTGTAAAAAATAAATAAAAATAAATTAATGTTGGAACCGAGAAGTATGTGATGGTCTTTACAGCATCAGGGACATAGAGGAGGTCAGTACTTCAGCTTGAAGAGCAAGTGTAGATGTTCAGAGGAAGTCTGACTTGAGAAGCAGCTTTTTTCATTTTAGGTTATTTCATGTCTAGTAGCCAAGAAATTAAACATACTATGGTTAAAGATGGACACTCATCACCCCAAGTACATTTTTGGTTAGGGGGTAACCAAAATTCTCAATTGGTAACTGCTCTTTGATTGACAAGACAGTCAAAAAAATTCAAAAGATGCAGAGTAGCTCACATTTGACAATATGCAGAGAGAGTATTCTGAGTATACATTAGGGCCTTGTATGCTTACCAGGATATGACCTTGAGCAGAGAGCTAGGTTCATATCTGAACAAGGAGCTTAAGGCAGTTTTGGGAGGGTAGGAGTGACTGTTGGGATAACTGGAACTGTCTAGGATGAGAAATTTAAGATTTGAATTCCTTTCAGTGTAGAATGTCAAACCACATGAGAAAATGGAGAATTTTCTTTAAAGCAGTAAAAAAAAAAATGATTTACAGACCCAGTGTTAAAGTAGTAAAAGGTGTAAAAATGCTCGGTATAAATCCTTCATAGTAGTGAGTGAATTCAGTTTAACTGAAGTTCTGGACATTACTGTAAAGCATTCCAGGGACAGTCAAGTACACAAAAGTTTGAGTGCATGTGAACACAATATCTGTGGACTCACTATTTCAATTTCTTTTGTGACCTGTTTATGGTGAATCCAATATCACTTAAAGTTGCTTTACCCACTGCTTGTAGGCTTCCATCCTTTCTCTAAATGACCAATGTACTGGCATACTTGGGGGTGTGAGGGTACATAATGCAAGGGAGTGAAGCATTTTTGGCAGAGCCATTGTCCATTCTGTACTCAAAGAGGCAAACTTGTCTAGTTGTAAATTGCCCCAGTCAGGTGTGCTACCAGCTTCTAGGTCACTGAGCAACCAATTTGGATGGCAAACCAGGCCAAGTGGGAGGAAAGCAGGAGTACTTGGAGAAAAACCTACATACCATGAACAAGATCTGAACCCAAGCAGTTGTGGAACACATGGGAACACAGCAGTACTTTGCGACCTGATGGCCCTGTTCATTCTGAGTATCCCATCCTTTATGCAGAGTAGAAAAACGTTCTGTGCAATTTTCTGGGCCCTTACTTGCACCTGGGGAAAGCAGCTCCTCTTCCTACCTGTGCTCCCTCCCTTGCAAAGGAAGTGACTTTCTTTCTATTCTGTTACCTTTCATCAGGTTCTTTCCACCTTCTGAATCTACTTTACCAAGAGTACATGCTGTATGTCACTGACATCCACCAGCACCAACTACAGGAGATTACCCTGTGGAAGAGAGTATTTGGCTCTGATAGCAATGGTAAGTCAATTAGATCAGTGTTATGCAACAAGCAGTCTGCCAAAGTTAACAGTGGTCCCTCAAAGGGTGTACCTTAATAAAAGTATTATGCCAATTGGTCCACAAATTTCCATAGGTCAGGAAGCGGTCCTTGGGCCACAAAATTTGCAGAACACTACATATATTCATTAGTGTAAAGAGAAATGGGTTTTGCCTTTGCCCTTTGTAAAGTAACATGTGGTGTTCAGAGAAGGGACAAAGGGATCAAGTGTTATTGTATCATTGGACATTTAAGGTTTCTTCTCTTCCCTTACTTCATATAGTCTGCAGATGCAATCTGATGTACAACCCTTGAGTGGTAACTCTGTCACAGGAATCATTTGAATGTATATTTTCAGGTCAAGGGTAGCATCAAAGGAAAGTTGTCAGCCCCAGGTAGGCAGAGAAAATAAGGCAGGGGTTGTAGAAATGGACTCTTATGGAGGTCCCAGGATTTCAGTCAAAAAAATTGGCACAAACTTTTTTCCTTTTGCTGTTGAATGATTGCTTTGTTATTCTCACTGGTTCTTTATTTTCCTTTTTCCTAGTGTCATCTGGGTTTCTTACATTCCCAGTGGTCTGTGATCTCGAGGAGTGTATCCTCCGTGATAACCCTCTCCATCAGTCCCCAAATGGACCCCAGTCACAGGCAAGCACTTTATCACAGAACCACCTCTTTGGAAACTGTCAAGATGACACCTTGTTTGGCTATCCCCATGGCATGATACCCATCTTCAGTCAGAGTGTGTCAGAATTCACCAACCAATCAAACCTGCTCTTGACAAATGTTGCAGCTTGCAATGCTCCCACTCCAGTCCCAACAGGCTTACTCTATCCCATTGTACCCATGTCCTACCATGTGACTACACCAGTTAGCAACTGTCCTGCTACCTTTCCTCCTGAGCAACAGAAAAATCCTGTCAGGCCAAAGAAGTTGGCAAAAAAGCAACTAAAGAACATGTCTGTCAGCACTCAAGGTTCAGCCACACCCAGAAAGGGTGATAAATCACGTTTCATTGCTGGCCCTCAGCAAGGGAAATTGCAGACTCAGCAGCCAAGCGACAAATCTGAACAGCGCCCTCAAGAACACGTTAAACTGGTTCCAGAAGATGGGGTGTCAACAAGGTTGATGAAAGTGATCCCTGTTCAGAGTGAGAGTGTTGGAAAGGGTGGTGATGCCAAACTGAAAGAAAAGGGGGAACCTTTGGTGATCGAAGTGTCCATTCCAGAGTCACAAGATTTATCTGCTATGCAAGGACAGGTGAGAGAACCTTTTTGTATCTACACAACAATTTTTTAAGGGCAGTGTAATCAACCCAACTTGAATTGGCAGTTGTGTGACCAGGAGATGGCCAGATACAAATAGTTAAGGCGACAGTGTGGCAAAAGTGGGCAGGGGGTACATTTTGCAGAGGCAAGATTAAAGGGAAACAATTGTACAGCTTTCTAAGCAAGTACAACATTTAGAACACATTTTTCCAAGCATTGTGATACCATTAACAACTAATATAACTCAATATCTTATTTAACACGAATTTTTCAAAAAATTTTTGAAACTCACTAAATGCCACTGTGTAGGCAGTCATGATATTGTGAAATTACCCACAATGCAATGGAACTGTGATGTCACACCTGCACCTCGCCGTGGGTTTTACAACAACTGCTTGCGTAGTTTGTAAGCACACACCTACAGTATTCACGGTAACGTCAAAACTATCTTTAATTTTAAAAAATTGTAGCGGTTAAATTTGCCATTAAAATCCAGAAATCTGTACATTACTATCTAACATCATCATACAGCCTTCTTCTAACTTGATACGTACGATTTTTAACCAGTTAAAAAGTTCGAGAAAATCCTTCACCCTACACTTATAAGTGCAGCTCGAAATCCATATTGACTCTATATGGCATATCACACCCATGCATGGTACTGACCACTGCACTGCATCGCCGTAGTCCGAAGGGATTTGATCATACTTGTCAAAACGTTTTAGATTTTTCTAAACTCTCAACAGCCAATCTGCCAATAAAAGTTGTAAAATTCAAAGTAAAATATTCAAACAATACACAGAAGTCTCTTACCAGACAAAATGCGTCTGATTGAAGCTTACTCAACCAAAAAGAAATTCTGTGCCTGTTACCGATAGCTCGAGGCAGCCATGATGGGAACACATCGCGGAGAATGGTTAGGCTTGCTTCCGGTAGACTCAAATACAACTCTCGACTGACATTTCAAGGTGTTGCTGAAAGAATGCACCCAGTACTCCACCAAATATGCAATAATCAATATTGTACTTCACAATGTCTACGCAAAATCCTCATTATATGCACTAAATCAGAAAATATCACAAGACTTTCGTCTCGAACGAATGCCAGGCCCTCGTGAACATGTACAGGTGTTTTAAGGAGAATAGTGTTTCCATAAGTTAGACAAATATTTCTCTCAGTGGATCAGAGTTTCCTTAAGTTTTCATGAGTACTACCGAAGAGTTGAATCTCTTAATGTTCTTATGGTAACATAAGAGTAAAAACAGATAATCATCATTTACGTATAGAAATCTTTATGAAGAACTATACAAACACCGCATGAACAGCCCTTCAGTGTGATATCATGGGCTCGGAAAATGGAACCACTGAAAGAGAGTATTCCTTGATAGCATCTTCTTGCAATACTACGAAAAATAAATGGGCAAGAACTATTTAGTATTTTTAGCTGTGGGGCATAAAAATCCCACAGAAGTTTTTGTTATACTTTCTATATTTTTGGTTTCGATGATAAGAGAAACCAATGCATTCGTGATGGCGTATGTGTGTATGTATGTGTGTATGTGCGTGTGTGTATGTGTGTGTGTGTGTGTATGTGTGTATGTGTGTGTGTATGTGTGTTTGTGACACTTTGCTCGTTAACACGATATCTCAAGAAGGGAAACTCTGACAGTTCTCAAACTTGGTACATAGATGCCCCATATTGAGAGGAAGAACCCTTAGTATGTAGATGCGTTATGGTGAGAGGAAGAACCCTATCGTTTTTGATGGAGGTCAAAGGTCATCTGGGGTCACCGGGGGTCGAATGCTGAAAACCTTGTTAACACGATATCTCAAGATAGGAAGCTTGGATAAATTTCATACTTAGTATGTAGATGCGTTATGGTGAGAGGAAGAACTCTATCGTTTTTGATGGAGGTCAAAGGTCATCTGGGGTCACCGGGGGTCGAATGCTGAAAACCTTGTTAACACGATATCTCAAGGTAGGAAGCTTGGATAAATTTCATACTTAGTATGTAGATGCGTTATGGTGAGAGGAAGAACTCTATCGTTTTTGATGGAGGTCAAAGGTCATCTGGGGTCACCGGGGGTCGAATGCTGAAAACCTTGTTAACACGATATCTCAAGGTAGGAAGCTTGGATAAATTTCATACGTAGTATGTAGATGCGTTATGGTGAGAGGAAGAACCCTATCGTTTTTGATGGAGGTCAAAGGTCATCTGAGGTCACCGGGGGTAGAATGCTGAAAACCTTGTTAACACGATATCTCAAGATAGGAAGCTTGGATAAATTTCATACGTAGTATGTAGATGCGTTATGGTGAGAGGAAGAACCCTATCGTTTTTGGTGGCGGTCAAAGGTCATCTGAGGTCACCGGGGGTAGAAGCCTGAAAACCTTGTTAACACGATATCTCAAGATAGGAAGCTTGGATAAATTTCATACGTAGTATGTAGATGTGTTATGGTAAGAGGAAGAACCCTATCATTTTTGGTGGCGGTCAAAGGTCATCTGGGGTCACCGGAGGTCAAACTCTGAAAACCTTGTTAACACGATATCTCAAGATAGGAAGCTTGGATAAATTTCATACTTAGTATGTAGATGCGTTATGGTAAGGGGAAGAACCCTATCGTTTTTGATGGAGGTCAAAGGTCATCTGGGGTCACCAGAGGTCAAATTCTGAAAACCTTGTTAACACAATATCTCAAGATGGGAAGCTTGGATAAATTTCATACTTAGGATGTAGATGCATTATGGTAAGAGGAAGAGCCTTATTGTTTTGGGTGGAGGTCAAAGGTCATCTGGGGTCACCGTGGGTTGAATGCTGAAAACCTTGTTAACATGATATCTCAAGTTAGGAAGCTTGAATAAATTTAATACGTAGTATGTAGATGTGTTATGGTAAGAGGAAGAAGCCTATCAGTTTTGAAGGCGGTCAAAGGTCATTTGGG
Source organism: Holothuria leucospilota (assembly GCA_029531755.1). NCBI lineage: Eukaryota > Metazoa > Echinodermata > Holothuroidea > Aspidochirotida > Holothuriidae > Holothuria > Holothuria leucospilota. The sequence continues at coordinate 36,357,598 of CM055973.1, read as the reverse complement.
GTCACCGGAGGTCAAACTCTGAAAACCATGTTAACACGATATCTCAAGGTAGGAAGCTTGGATAAATTTCATACTTAGTATGTAGATGCGTTATGGTCAGAGGAAGAACCCTATCGTTTTTGATGGAGGTCAAAGGTCATCTGGGGTCACCAGGGGTCGAATGCTGAAAACCTTGTTAACAGGATATCTCAAGATAGGAAGCTTGGATAAATTTCATACTTAGTATGTTGATGTGTTATGGTAAGAGGAAGAACCCTATCATTTTTGGTGGCGGTCAAAGGTCATCTGGGGTCACCGGAGGTCAAACTCTGAAAACCTTGTTAACACGATATCTCAAGATAGGAAGCTTGGATAAATTTCATACTTAGTATGTAGATTCGTTATGGTAAGGGGAAGAACTCTATCGTTTTTGATTGAGGTCTAAGGTTATCTGGGGTCACTGGGGGTCGAATGCTGAAAACCTTGTTAACATGATATCTCAAGGTAGGAAGCTTGGATAAATTCCATACTTAGTATGTAGATGCATTATGGTAAGAGGAAGAACCCTATAATTTTTGGTGGAGGTCAAAGTTCATCTGGGGTCACCAGAGGTCAAATTCTGAAAACCTTGTTAACACAATATCTCAAGATGGGAAGCTTGGATAAATTTCATACTTAGTATGTAGATGCGTTATGGTAAGAGGAAGAGCCTTATTGTTTTGGGTGGAGGTCAAAGGTCATCTGGGGTCACCGTGGGTTGAATGCTGAAAACCTTGTTAACATGATATCTCAAGTTAGGAAGCTTGGATAAATTTCATACGTAGTATGTAGATGTGTTATGGTAAGAGGAAGAAGCCTATCAGTTTTGAAGGTGGTCAAAGGTCATCTGGGGTCACCGGAGGTCAAACTCTGAAAACCATGTTGACACGATATCTCAAGATAGGAAGCTTGGATAGATTTCATAGGTAGTATGTTGATGTGTTATGGTGGGAAGATGAATGCTATCACGTTTGGTGGAGGTCAAAGGTCATGTAGGGTCACGGGGGGGGTCAAACACTGAAAATGTTTTTAACACAATATTTCAAGATAGGAAGCTTGAATAAATTTCATACTTAGTATGTACATGCATCACGGCAAAATTTTAAGAATTCCCAAGATCGTCTCATGGGTTCACCAGAAGGCAAAAAGCAAATTTTCCCAAGAATTCCCAAGATCATCATCTTGAGTCATCAGATGTCAAAATGCAAAATTTCCCAGGAATTCCCAAGATCAAATATGAACCTAAAATTATTTTCCAACATGTTAAGATAGCACTTGACCAGTGACTGAAAGATATGGGACATCATGGCATTATCTGGAATAGAACATGTATCATCGAAACCTCAATGCATTTTTGCATTCTGGTTTATGATTTAAAATACATAATTTTGAAATTTTGAACCACCACTCAGAAAAATTAAGGCCTATTTAAATTTATTTGAGCTGGCAACATTTTGCTCTGGAAATCGTGAGGTGCACGTTGTACATCAGCAATCAGCTGATATCTAGTCGTCTTCTTTCGAATGTCTGCGCACATGCCAGCAAGCGAGGGAAATTTGAAATATATTATTCTTAATAAAGGTTTCATGTAAGGTCCACCAGGTGAAGATTATCTGTAGTATTTATATGTATACTACACATAATGGGTCAAATGGCCACTATAGTTATTATTATTATTAAGACACTTGTAAGTGCGCTTTATCTTAAAAAGCTCAAAGCGCATAACAAATAGAGCGTATAGAATACAATAAGAAAAAGTGTAAAATAATATAATATAGTTCCCCTTTAATAGTGCAAACTAGTATTGAACAATTTAATAAATGCACCATTCAATATTTTATGCAACATTTATGTTCATTAACATTATAAAAGATACTTATTGGCAAACTAAGTGGAAATTGTAAAGATTTACCCAACTTTCCAACTAATTTTGGACTGACATCTGCTTATGCCCTTTAAGGCCAAAGATGTAAGACCATGCTTTATGGTCAGAAGAAAGGCAGATGTGGAGGAAGCTTGACTGATTTTCTCAATTTTCATTTTAGTATAAGAATCAAAGCAATATTTCCCAAGAATTCCCTAGATTAAATAGGAACACAAAACTGTACTTTTCCAACACATTAAGATAGCATTTGACCAGTGACTGAAAGATATGGGACATCATGGCATTATTTGGAATAGAGCATATATCATCAAAACCTCAATGCATTTTTGCAGTCTGGTTAATTCAGTTGCTGTTAAACCATTAACACATTCAAGGCAAGTATAGAGTAAATTAAATAAAATCTTGTATATAAATGGAAGCCAGTGGAGCTGCCCAAGACAATCAAGTGATGCTATTGCTGTTTGATTTATTCAGTCTTAGTTTGTGAGGAAGGGCTCATTTCATAGAGTAAATATGCTAAGTTGAGTAAAAAATAATTTGTCACCATACAATAGTGTTGTGGAGCAATTGTGTCACATTTGTTGTTCTATTGTAACAGGTTTTGGTGTCAGAAGGAGGAAAGTCCTACATTGTGGATGATGTGAAGAATGTGGAGATGGATCAAGGACTTCAGAAACAAAAGAATTAAAAATTGTTTACCTACTGACTGAAATTCATTGGCTTATTAGTTTTGCCAGTTTTGTTACATGTTCCTTATTGCAACATTCAAATATTTTCATCTTAATAATTGGAAAAGTTTGGAGTAAATAAGCATTCTTTGTGGTTGATTTCTTGGCACCTTATTTTCTTTTATTCTGAATGTGAGTCTTACAGGAGGTGTGTGTGATTGTGTGTGTGTGTGGGGAGGGGGGATGGAGGGGAAAAGTTTTGAAAAAATAAAAAAATTTTCTTCAGATCATTTCTTATCATATTTCCTTTTATTCTGAATGTAAAGCTTAGGGGATATGTGTGGTTGTGAGGGGAAGGAGGAGGAGATTTGGAGTAAATGAGAACATTTTCTTTGGATGATTTGTTGGCACTTTATTTCCTGTTGTTCTGAATGTAAATCTTGAGGGTGTTTGTAGGGGACCGGGAAGACTGCTTGAACTGTCTTTATACCCTCCTACATAATGCTCTGGTCACTTTGTTTCCTCATCCCACTTCCATATCAATTTAAAAAGAGTTTGATGCAGCCCACTTTACAGTTGCACAACAACACCACCGTTCATTTCTGTTGAAACACTGAAATGTTTGTACAATATTCTCATTTAATGAATGGTATGTTGTGTGGTAAAGGTGAACACCAATAACTGGCAGAATGCAGGATAATTATATGAAGGTTCAGATTGTTCGGATTACATCATTAAAATCAGCTTCAGTGTACAGTACTGCTTGCTATTGGAGGTGGGGGAGCGGGATAGGTGCTGAGCTCTCTCTCCCCCCTCCAAAAAAATGTTCCAAGTTTACCAGAAGGATAGCATACATTTTTGGGAGAATAGCAATTGTTGTGCCTAAATGGAAAACTGCAGCTCCCTCCTTTGTAACTCCAGTGATGGCTTCACCAATAGTCTCATGTGTAAATAGTTCATCAACTTTGATCACTTAATGGCCGTAACAATTCATTGTTTTGTAGATTTTAAGGACATCAGTTTTATCTACATAACCCATATAGTATAGTTTTGAAGTTTTTCCTCCTTTTAACTGCATATTTTTGCCAAAAACTTGCCTCATATAGTTGTGTTTTGTTGAATTCTTATATTATATACTCTAAAGGTTTTGAAGTAAATATAAAAATTGTATTTAGATATACCCATTTTTAGCAATCATTTGCAATAAAGGTATCATTTCTTGATGTAAAGTTTGAATGTTTTGCTTTTTATCTAATTTTTGAGCAGAACTCCTCCGGGATTAATGTGTGGTTCCCCTCCATCTCTTTGCCAGAGAGTCGAGGGGACTGGAAAAAGTGGCATAGATGTTTGGCTTTGTATATCTACATTTTTTTTATCATTTAATACAATAAACCACATTTTGCAGACAATAATTGGTGATAAACAAAGTGGTATCCCCCACTTGTTCCTTCCAGGTTGATACTTGGTTTGCTACACTATACATATGTTACTGCAGTTTGTTAAACTACTTTTGTAAATGCAGAAATTTGGGTCATCTAGATTCTTTGAACATGGAAGTACTACCTAGAAGGTAACCACACTTCTTTGATCAGCCCTGATGGAAGGTGTGGTCATTTACATAGTCAAGTCTTAATGGCACAGATGGATCCTTTACACCTGCGAATTTGCATAAGTCACTCTGATTGGTTAATGAAGATCAGTGATGTAAAATATGCTTAAACTACAGAGAGAAGCCTCCTTATCCAATGTGGCAAAAAATTCTGAATTACAAAGAATATGTTAAACAGACACTGTTTTGGCTTAACAGTAGAATTGGCCAAGGGCAATTAAGCTTATATGTCTGAGTGGTACTACCAAAGACTGTTGTTGCAATATGGAGGATAGGCTAAAATTAATCAAGGCTGGGAGAATTTTTACTACTTACAGGTACACAAAAACTGGGCATCACAAAATCAGTAAATTTTTACACATGTTATTATTTCACTTCTAGCAGGTATAAAAAGTACAAAATTGCATAGCTTCATTGGAAGGCATTTGTAAAAATTGGATGAAATGGTAAATATGCATAAAATATTACACATTCTGAGGTTCCTTTATCAACCTTCACTCAAAATACGTTATCTGAAAGAACAGCATTATATGAATACAATTCTCATCAAAAGCACACATAGAAATGTAGAAGGTATCAATTTATGTTGAATTTAATATAAGCTAAGTGAGTACCTGGCTGAACCCAAGGTATTTTACACTGCAACTGTTCAATGATCTAAGAACATTTAATCCAATCCTATGGCTGTAAGGATAAAAAGGAAATGGTTTATACAAAAGGAAACTTTCAAAAAATGGCAGACAGCTTTCAGCTTTAGAAGACTAAGAGATAGCACCTATTTTTTCATGCTCTAAGCAGAAAATCCATGGTTAAACATCGCAGACATCTCAACATATTAAACCGGTCATGGTAATCTTTGCCACACATTTTGAATAACTAAACTGTGGACCTAATACCTTAAAAGATGTTTGCAGCAAACACAACTAGCCTATGTGAAAGAAAGTCACATGGTGAAACATTGTATACTTTATAAGGGAAAATGATCACAGATGATTTCCAACATAATCTGTACAAAAAACCCTTTTAGTTCCCCAGCACGTATGACTTTTTTGGGTGGTTCATCTAAATGTGGCAGTGGAAATAATACACTCCTTCCACTACAAGATTCTTTCATAATATCAGAAAGCTTACTTTTAACCCCAACAAAGCAACATACAGGGGTTATTTAAAATAGATGCAAATAATCACATTTCAGTAGCATAAGGAAAGCAACATCAAAGCAAATGCAAAAATCCACATCTTCTTATCTTGGGTAGTTGTTTAGATACCACTATTCTAATGTTTTTTTTTTCAAGATCATCACCCATTTCTCAAAGTCACTGACTTGTGGCAAGTCTGTTTTAACTTTACATGCTCACTTTGTGTCTGCTATCTCTTTGTTTTTCTTTACTGTATATTTTGATTTATTTTTCTCCCAATGCAAGGTTGGACTGTCTTTATTGGTATCAGGTATCCAAATATCAAAACTTGGTCTAAACATTCCTATGGCCATTTTGTCAATAGAGAATGGACCATGAAAGTAAATGACATTAAAGTTTAAAGATATAATATCTGACAAAAGGAAGTGAGCATAAGACATAAATAGACTTGCTGCTAGTGGGAAACACCAGCATCCTTGTGAATGATGAAAATGGCAATATTTCAGTAGCTGAACATGATATGAAGATAAGATTTTTGTACTGGGTCCAGATTTTTCCAATCCTTCCTGTCAGAAAGATGTAACTTTACTTGAGACCTCAACCTTTCTGTCACCTTGAAGCACACTTGTCAATGGCAAAACTTGTGATTCAATTCAAATGAATACAAGCAATATGATTTAAGAATCGCACTGGTTCTAAGGTTCATTCCTTACTACATGTAATTTGTTTAAGCAGTTCACCTTAAAGGGGTTCAACACAATAACAATTACTCAGGTGGAGAAATAGTATCGAGCCTACTGTTCATTACTATAGGTGAAATTTGAATATTATCTACAATTACTCATGGGACCTGTACACAACTGGTTTACACAACCCTAAGTTTACTTATAACATGCTACAAATCTAAAAGTACATGATTAGTTTTTTAATATGCAACTCTTAATCTACTTAAAAATAGGTTACAAAGCTAATAAACCCTAATAATTTACAAATCTACCTTTTTACAAAAAATCACTATGGTGTACTAAACGAAAAATTCCCATTACAAAACTATCCCTCAAGTAAAATAGTAGGTTTTTTAAACAAACCAAGGATGTAAAAGCATAGTTGAAAAAATCATAATTCTGCAAAGGACTGTATGACAAATAACTTTCAAAGATTTTGTCACAGTTGGTAAGGGCATTTAAAGGGAAAATGTAGTCACCCCAATTTGAATTTGCATATGCTGGTATCATAATTCATGAATGTCTCTTTTTTAATCATATGACAGTACTTTTGTGACCTTCTTGAATTGTTAAATTCATGCAGAACACCTTGGTTTACCTTCAATATGTATTATTTATGGTCCTGAAACAACATGAAATCAGGCGTGCAGCTACGGGGGGCCTGGCCCCCCAGATTTTCCCTAGGCCCCCCAAATTGTGTCATCATAAAATGTGTAAGAATTAATGACAGCAATCAATGCTGTGGCCCCCCATTTGATACCTAGGCCCCCCAAAAAATTTCATCCTAGCTATGCCCCTGCATGAAATATATTCTTGCAGGGGAAATAAGAGATTTGTAAGATTAAGCAGATTCCCTCTAGGCAAATTTTGATTGGCCCTTCCACAAATGACATACAAACATCTTTTTTTTTGAGATAATTTACTGATATGATTCTGCATATATGCAGAGTAATTTTTTTTTGTCTTTAAAACCATTTATCATCAGGTATGGCAAGTGATGAGTACAAAAAAAGTAAATGAGAAATTATTACTGTAGCAAATAACCTTTGGCTAGATTTCCCTTCTCTTGGCAAATTTTGACAAACGTAAGAGAAGTTCCGTGCAATGTCATATTGTAATCTGAGCTTATATGGGCAAGGGTGATCTTGACCAAATTATTCAAGGTTTACCATACTAGATAAATGACTAGCAAGAGTAGCAGTTTATGAAATACAATGGGAGATTCCCCGGCCCCCTGCAAATGCCAAAATTGCATCCCTGAAAGACTTTGAGGGCCAAACAATGTTGCAAAAATTGACCTCCCCTCCTATAAAATGGCTTCAACACAAAGAATAGATAAAATAGCCACTGTTGACCCATGATGGCCCATGTAAACATTTCAGCAGGTGAGGATTCCTTCCCAAAACTTTTGAAAATTGCTCCTCTGAAAATATTAAAATTTCTATCTTTAAGAGTAGGTTACTATAGTACATGAGGATATGACAGTCTTCATGAAAATTATTTTGAATAGCATGTAAATATTAAAGGCAGTTTTTCATCACCCCAGACAGTTCCAATTCTCCCAACCTATTTACTTATAGCACCACCCACATCTAACTAAAATGCATCATTATCCACACACAATCCTTGTTTATTGCTTCAGGGCATACACTAGTGAGCATACAAGTCCTCAATGTGTAATCAGAACACTCTCAGTGCATGCTGTGTAATATGAGGTACTCTGCATTTTTTGAATATGATGTCAATCAAAGAGCAGTACCTATTGAGACTTTTGATATACACAGGGTGAAATTGTAGTTTGGGGTGACGAGTGACTGCCTTTAAGCACATGTGCCATACTTGAAACTCTTCTTCCACCCCTCATTTGTATGGGCACTGTCGATTATCATTAATTTGAAGAAAATAACTATGTAAACTAAGCTTCTGAAACATACTGCTTGTAAAAGTACAAACATAGGCCACATCAGTAATCTGTCACATTTTTATGAGCCAGCATTATTACTGCACATTCATAAAAATCCCAATGAATAATACTTTAAAAAAGAATAACTTAGTTTTCAAATTTAGCAAAGCTGTTTCGAGTTCATTGATTTCTTCATCATAAATTCAGTGGAAACACTGCTACAATCTTGGTATCTCCTTCCTTAAATTTTCACAATAAAACAAGTACATGTGACTAAAACAGTGTTTCCACTTTGTCGAAACTTTAATGCACTGTTTAATAGCAATCTCTTCAACAGACCTTATGCATATGATTTCACAGGGCAGGAGGTGCTCCCTCGCTTGGAGGAAAATGGCATATCATTGCAAGTTACACCAACAATGCAAACAGCTGATCTGTGCACCAGGATGCATGCATAAGTCTACTACATGCACCTGCGAAATCTACGCCGTGAGTGCACATGTGTTTCATTGTTTCCTCCAAAATAATGTCAGTGTGACACTGTGATGTCAATACATAAGGTCTATGCCCTCTATAAGGGCCGTGGTCGTCTCGACTTGAACCAATTGGATGGAAACTGGGACGTTAAACCTCATCTAACCTGGGCTCAAAATTTCGGTATATTTATCACTAGCCCGTCGGGCGTTTGACAGTCACGATCCACTAGCCCGAATGATATTCGCACTAGCCCTAGCATTTGTCAAGTCTTTTCTGCCATTTAGTATCCCTCCTTCGTTATTTCGATTCGAATCTTCCGGTTCACCTAGCCTGCATCGTATTTACTGCGCCTCCACGAATCTAGCCTTTTCTGGCGTAGCGCATACCGGGGGGAGTATAACACAGGAGGTAACAGCCAGTGTTTACATGGAGGTTGAAGAAACTTACGCCGGAAAGGCTTGGCAGAGGCTACACTAGCCCCAGTTCATTTTACCATACTAACATTAGGCTATAGCCTGCATGTGTACTTTATGTACGCATGTGAACGTTTCAACTTTGGGCCATCGCAACAATGCAGTCTTTATGCTACATCGTAACACAGTCAATAGAGGGCCGCCCTCTATTGACTATGATCGTAAGCATCCTTACATGAGTGTACACATAACATTACACGCGCATGCCGCACTGTGTAACGACGTCCAGGGTACAGGTAGGCCATAGCCTACTGTGCATGCAGCTATATCTACCCGGCTTTTATCACGCATTAGGTATACATGACATTAGGGTACTTGTGGTGTCAGAGATTGAAACAATCGTAAGAGAATGAGCAGATGGTATTTACTTAATTAAGTATCGTAAAGATGATTATGCTCACAAACTCTTCATGGGAAATTGAGATTTGTGCAGAACTGATTGAGAGGATAATGTTGTTGGAGTTTTGTACATCGACTTAATGGGAAAATTGTACTAGCCCTTCGGACTTTTAATTGTAAACTGGCACTAGCCTGAGCGTGTTTTGAACTAGCCCCAGGCTAGCGGGCTTACGTATTTGTCGAGCCCTGCATCTAACTAACTACAAGGGTCTGTTGTGACTTTCTTCATGCTATGTCTAGGATCTACAAACTATGTGGACAAATTTCACACCTATATGAATAGGAACACCGCGTGTTTGGTCTAGCGGTAGAGCATCCGCCTCTCACGCGGAAGGCCCGGGATCGATTCCCAGGTCGAGTCATACCAAAGACTCTAAAAATGGAACCTACTGCCGTTGTGCGTGATGCTCCGCATAAGCAATGGAGTAGGGAAAACAAGCCAGTGAGCCACAACTGGAAAAAAGGCCGTGGCCGGCTCGACTTGAACCAATAGGTTGGAAACTGGGCCGTAAAACTCCATCTAACTAACTATATGAATAGGAGTATAAAAGGCCTTTATTATTCATTTTTATCACCTGCAAGCATGACCTTAATTTTCAATCCGTTTGGCAAAATTTTAACTTCAGTTTCAGTTCCTTGCTGACTGAGTGACAGGTGTTTTAAATTTGTCATGCAATGTTTTCAAAATAGTACTTCTGCCATTTTCATGTGTTATAAATGCTATTTTGTTTTTGCTGTTAAGGTCACACTTATGACCAAATTAGCCATCTACTCTTAAGGATTACAATTAGAATACATAAAACCCTGAGTTCCCTCAGTCCTTCTAAAGCCCTTCATTTACGTGTATTTTCACAAAGTCAGATTGCAGCCAAGAAAACTGCTGAATTACATCCTTCTGCACTTGCCTTGTCTGTGTGAAACATTCAAGTGACTTCTAGTGTTAAATGGATTACAATGACATGTGTCTGAAATGTTGCAGCTGTAAAGTGGAAAGAATTTCTTTGTGGCCAATCCTCAAGTAACAACTTGAGGGAACACCAAAATAACCATCAAAGATGCTATATATAAACAAGTCAGTGTTTCTTCACCTCAAGTGATCTACCTGTCAACACTCCCTCATCTCCTCCCCCCTCCCCCCCCCAAGTGATCTACCTGTCAACACTCCCATATCTCCCCCGCCCCTGGATGCCACCAGATCACTACAGAACTTCTACATCACTAATACCTTCATCAAGGTTACTGGAACTGAAGTTATTTCTCAACATACCACTTCCTGATGAATGCAATGACTTTACAGCATCAGATTTGATGTCACCACTGGCCTCAGCCACCATTATCTTTGTTGGCTGGGGAGTATCTATGGTAGGCAGTTCAAAAGTGGTGGTCTTCTGACCTTTCAGTTGACCCTTCCTGTGCCTTTTCTTCCCAGTGGAGTCTTCATATTCCTCTATGCTGGTAAGAGCCATACCTGGGAAGTGAATGATGAATGAAAAGAACATGTCACTATTTTCCATTTTCTCTTACTTCACATCTTGTTTCTCACTTGATTGTCAAAGAAAAGTCTAGTATCAACTGATTTTAAAACTACACACTTATGTATTCAAAAAGGTTCTAATATGAAGACTTGTGGAGAAGTCATTACAGTCAGCTCAAAAAGTAAAATGTATCATGATAACACAAATATACAGTACCAGATTACTGTTACTGCTTATTACCAATTATACTAAATAGCTTCAAAACCAGAATGCAAAAATGCATTGAGGTTTCGATGATATATGTTCTATTCCAAATAAAGCCATGATGTCCCATACCTTTCAGTCAATAGTCAAATGCTATCTTAACATGTTGGAAAACTAGTGTTTTGTATTCCTATTTTGTCTTGGGAATTCTTGGGAAATTTGTGTTTTGACCTCTAATGACCCCAGATGACAATCTCGGGAATTCTTGGGAAATTTTGCTCTTTGACCTCTGGTGACCTCAGATGACCTTTGACTTCCACCAAAAACAATCGGAGCCATCTTTTCACCATAACACATCCACATACTAAGTATAAAATCTATCCAAGCTTTGTCCCTTGAGATATTGTGTTAACAAGGTTTTCAGTGTTTGACCCTCGGTGACCCTAGATGACCTTTGAACTCCACCAAAAACAATGGGGTACATCTTCTTACTATAACACATCGAATTTACCATGTATGAAATCTATTCAGGCTTCCTACCTGGAGATATCATCTTGACAAGGTTTTCAGACATTGACCCCTGGTGACCCCAGATGAACTTTGACCTCCACCAAAAACACTAAGATTCATCTTCTCACTATAACGCATCTACATACTAAGTATGAAATCTATCCAAGCTTCCTAACTGGAGATATCGTGTTAACAAGATTTTCAGAGTTTAACCCCCAGTGACCCCAAATGAACTTTGACCTCCACCAAAAATGATAGGATTCTTCCTCTTACTATAACGCATCTACATACAAAGTATGAAACTTATTCAAGCTTCCTACCTTGAGATACCGTGTTAACCAGGTTTTCAGGGTTTCATCCCCGGTGACCCCAGATGACCTTTCAACCCCACCAAAAATAATAGGGTTCTTTCTCTAACTATAAGGCATCTACAAACAAAGTATGAAATTTATCCAAGCTTCCTACCTGGAGATATCAGGTTAACAAGGTTTTCAGGGTTTGACCCCTGGTGACCCCAAATGACCTTTGACCTCCACCAAAAATGATAGGGTCCTCTCTCATACCATAACACATCTACATACAAAGTATGAAATTCATCCAAGCTTTGTAAATCAAGTTATTGTGTTAACAAGATTTTCAAGGTACTGTATGAATCCCAGTGACCCCAGATGACCTTTCACCTCCACCAAAAATGATAGGGTTCTTCCTCTTACCACAACACATCTACATACAAAGTATGAAATTCATCCAAGCTTCCTACCTCGAGATATTGTGTTAACAAGGTTTTCAAAGTTTGACCCCCCGGTGACCCCAGGTGACCTTTGACCCCCACCGAAAACTATAGGGTTCTTCCTCTCAATATGGGGCATCTATGTACCAAGTTTGAGAACTGTCAGAGTTTCCCTTCTTGAGATATCGTGTTAACAAAGTTTTCAGGGTTTGACCCCCGGTGACCCCAGATGACCTTTGACCTCCACCACAAATGATAGGGTCCTCTCTCATACCATAATGCATCTACACACAAAGTATGAATTTCATCCAAGCTTCCTAACTCAAGATATTGTGTTAACAAGATTTTCAGAGATTGACCCCTGGTGACCCCAGGTGACCTTTGACCCCCACCAAAAACAATAGGGTTCTTCCTCTCAATATGGGGCATCTATGTACCAAGTTTGAGAACTGTCAGAGTTTCCCCTCTTGAGATATCGTGTTAACAAAGTTTTCACGGTTTGACCCCCGGTGACCCCAGATGACCTTTGACCTCCACGTAAAATGATAGGGTTCTTCCTCATACCATAACGTATCTACATACGAAGTATGAAATTCATCCAAGCTTCCTAACTCAAGATATTGTGTTAACAAGATTTTCAGAGATTGACCCCTGGTGACCCCAGGTGACCTTTGACCCCCACCAAAAACTATAGGGTTCTTCCTCTCAATATGGGGCATCTATGTACCAAGTTTGAGAACTGTCAGAGTTTCCCTTCTTGAGATATCGTGTTAACGAAGTTTTCACGGTTTGACCCCCGGTGACCCCAGATGACCTTTGACCTCCAACAAAAATGATAGGGTTCTTCCTCATACCATAACGTATCTACATACGAAGTATGAAATTCATCCAAGCTTCCTAACTCAAGATATTGTGTTAACAAGATTTTCAGAGACTGACCCCTGGTGACCCCAGGTGACCTTTTACCCCCACCAAAAGCAATAGGATTCTTCCTCTCAATATGGGACATCTATGTACCAAGTTTGAGAACTGTCAGAGTTTCCCTTCTTGAGATATCGTGTTAATGAAGTTTTCAGGGTTTGACCCCCAGTGACCCCAGATGACCTTTGACCTCCACCAAAAATGATAGGGTTCTTCCTCATACCATAACGTATCTACATACAAAGTATGAAATTCATCCATACTTCCTAACTCAACATATTGTGTTAACAAGATTTTCAGAGATTGACCCCTGGTTACCCCAGGTGACCTTTGACCCCCACCAAAAACAATAGGGTTCTTCCTCTCAATATGGGGCATCTATGTACCAAGTTTGAGAACTGTCAGAGTTTCCCTTCTTGAGATATCGTGTTAACGAAGTTTTCAGGGTTTGACCCCCGGTGACCCCAGATGACCTTTGACCTCCACCAAAAATGATAGGATTCTTCCTCATACCATAACGCACCTACATACAAAGTATGAAATTCATCCAAGCTTCCTACCTCAAGATATTGTGTTAACAAGGTTTTCAGAGTTTGACCCCCGGTGACCCCAGGTGACCTTTGACCCCCACCAAAAACAATAGGGTTCTTCCTCTTAATATGGGGCATCTATGTACCAAGTTTGAGAACTGTCAGAGTTTCCCTTCTTGAGATATCGTGTTAACGAGCAAAGTGTCACAAACACACATACACACACACATACACACACACACACACACACATACACACACACGCACATACACACATACATACACACACACGCCATCATGAATGCATAGGTTTCTCTTATCATCGAAACCAAAAATTGAAAAGGTGAAAAAAAAAGAAAAACAAAAAATCACAAAAGCATACATCATATGGGTTAGGAAAGTTTGTACAAAAATGATAATAAAGTAATTGAATTTAGATTGGTATGAGCCTGATATTAAAGTTGTCCTTTTCTGCAATACTGTGAATGGTAACGCAAAGAAGAACAAGATCATGTCTGAAATCAGGTACCAGGAATGATTGGTTTGAAACCAGAATTCCAAAGATGTTGCATTTCCTAAGGTTGAAAAAAGGTGAGAAAATATGAGAGGACCTGATTGTTGTGATTTTCTTATCTCCAAAGCCACATCACACAAACCTGAAGAAACACTTTCCCAAGCCCAAGCATGCCCAAGTCATAAAACCAATCAGGTTCTATTGGGTCTTTTTAGCACTCCAAGAGGCTTATGATGTGTGGTGGAGGAGGGGGACAGCAGTCTGAGGGATTGTAACCCAAAAGTGTAAATGTCAGGGCATTAGCACCTTATTTTCAGGACAAAATTTACATCAAGATTGTTTGCCAATCAGGAATATTTTCAGGACAAACACCTTTTGCCCACCTTGTGGCATATCCTCCCGTACGACAACGAACAAACTTCCATTTTCTCTCTTCAAGTGTACTGCTTTACACCTGATGTTCTGTAAACTAATTTATTTCATAATAACATTACAGAAGCAATGAGGCCTTTGTCTGAGTGACAAACCCATAAGTTTGTACTGGCACACCATTCAAACATAAAAACATGCCTCACCTGAGTCGTTACTGCCATCAGCACCTATCCCCATCCTTGTTGTCACTGTGCCACTGAACCTGGAGTGGACACCACCAGTGGTGGAGCTATTTCCATCAACCACACTTCCACTAATGCTATGTGCCCTGGAGCCACGCCTTGCAGTGAATACCATGGTGTCATCTTTGGGGCCTAGCCTAAATGTTCTTGGTAGACAAGGACAAAACTGACCAATCAACTCCCCTCTTATACTTTTGTTCCAAACTACATAAATGATTGGGTTGACCAATAACATACTGTATGCCAGCCACATACTTGAAGTCTGTACCCAAGGTGGGGTTTTTCTAGAACCATGGACGGCTTCATACATTAATTCAACAATGAATGGACACCACACCAAAACTAGAGCACCTACAGTCACAAAGATGGTCCTTAAAGCTTTAGTTGGTGAATTCATACGTATGTTCACCAGCAGTGATGTCCTGCGTGACCCTCGCCTGCGAGTCAAAGGTTGGTTTGTGACAATGTTTCCATGACTGACACGTCTTGAAGATCTCCTTGCTACTTTTAAAATACCAAAATAGCACACAGATATGATTCCAAATGGAAAAACTGCACATGTAACAAGGAAAAATATTGCATAGGATAAATGTTGATACCAAACTACCATACAGGCAGCTTTGAACTCTGAGTAATCGTACGTCGACCAGCCCAAAACTGGAGGCAGTGTAAAAATAAAGGAGAGAAACCACACCAGCACAAGTATTTCCACTGAATAATGGTTGGTCAATTTTAGGGAGTAGAGCATGGGGGTGACAATAGCATAATACCTGAAACATAAGAACAAGAAACAAAACAATTTTACTTAAAATTATTTAAGAAGTAAATTGTTATATTTCTGAAGGCAAATCAGTTTGGTACATATTGCAGTGTACTGTTACATAGTTTAGGATTTTTGGTGTTGTGAAATGTGATACCACTTATCTACAATCCTTGCAAAATGTTTATATGTTAATGTAATAGTCACTGGCAATACTTGAGATCCTGCACTTTGTCTAAAGGGAAGGATGCGATGAGGTCAATTTTTGTGATCCCTCACTACTACCCTCCGATCTTGGACACTTCACTGATTCCTGTTCTGAGACAGACTGGCATTTATAAGCTGGTAACTTCCCAAGATGCCATGCAAAAATTCAGTTTTGTTCTGAATTATTTTCCCTTTGCAAACATTTGAGAGCTGACTATAAGCCTGTTGTCTGATACCAAATGAAGCTGCATATACAGTTAGCTATAAGTAACCCAGACTGATATGGCTAGAAGCTTGAGTATACTGCATTGTAAATGTAAATCCATCTAGATATATAGCTGGCCTTGGCTAACTTGGAGGATGTGGCAACTGCTATAGGAAACTGTAAGCCTTGACTATGACTCTGGTCCTTGCTCAGATCATAAGTACATACCCTATAAGGTACTAGACTATACAGTAGCTTTATCAGCAGCTCAGCATCTTTCACTTCACATTTTAAAGTTGTCATATACAGTAGAGAGCATGTATTTGCACTGTTATAACTTTTCAAAGGATAAAAATATCGTCTACAGCAGTGAAGATGCAATTTAAGAAACCCTTAATACTGCAGATTTAGTTGGTGCCTGTCTAAAAATAGATAAAAATGTTTGAGCATGGGTAATGTACAAGTTATTGTCAAAAAACATCATCACAATGCTTTGTTATTATAACAGAATTATGTTACATACCTGTCCAATGTTATTAATGCCACAGTCCACACACTGCCAGCAAGTACACATAGCATAAAAAATCCTGTAGCATAGCACATCATCACCCCCAGGGTCCACTTCCCCAGTACCAGACTGATCCAATTAATGGGTATGACCACCATTCCTGCTATGAGGTTAGAGATGCTCAAGGCAAGAATGAAGCGGTTTCCTGGAGTCTGGAGATAAGTTCTTTTGTAGAATAAGAAGACCACAGCTGCATTGAGTAGGCAGGATGTGACAAAAATAAAAGCCAAGGAACAAGCATGCAGCACGACAGAATCCATTTTTGGCCAATCTGGGTCTGAGCTGAGTAAACTTGAACTGTTGGTTGAAGATTCATCTCCTTCAGAACCAGCCATGACCAGCTTCTTTAAATTGGGAGCACTCCCTCTAATTTTTTATTGCACTATGTAGAATCATATTCCACCATCTTGTGTGTCACCATAATAAATGGTCCATCATGGATGGTCATCGCTGGATTGGACAGTCTGTAAATAAGAGAATGCAATTTTTATGTATTAGTACTGTAATTATCCACAATCATAGTATGCAAATGAGTTAAGTTAAATTTTTCAGGGTCAGGAAGCCACTTGGTCCATTTTTACCACAATGATCATGAATGTACACCAGCAAGATTCACCTTCTCTCTTTGACTAGTGCTAAGAGGGCAACAAGGAAGTGGTGACCTGATAGTTCCCACTCCTGTTCCAGGGACCAACATTTAACATCCCCTATCCACAGGATGTGAGTGAATCCCCAGTCTTTAGCCACTTTTCCAAAGGTTGGGAGGGATGGAGGATCCTTACTCTGCATCACTGTTCAACAGCTGAACCAAGCAAAGTGAAAGACACCCTAAATTGGACAACTTCCTTCGATAGACAACAGACAGTTATGCTGAACAAGCAAATAAATAAGCAAAGTTTTAGTTTTTATTTCTTCACTTAACATTGCAAAGTCATCCACTACTTCAATTTGCATTAAACCCACTCATTGGAGGGCGAATAGTTCTGACCCTCATAATCCACCAGAAAAAACACAGTGCCCACAAAAACATTTCACACTGAGTTAAGTCCTGTGACAGTGCACTTCAGTTCAATGTCATGCAGCCTATCTTTCATGCATAGCTGTAACATTATCACCAGTAGGACTGTACAAGGCCAGCTTGTGTACCTGGTTTATGCCTACTGGAACAGAATGCAATGCATAAGTGCAAAGAGAGAGGAAGTTATTAAACAGGCCTGCTAGTGATGTTTCCACATGGAAAAGATTTGCAAAATAGTAAGCAGGGCAAAAGATGAGTTAAAAATAAATTATCACCACTAAAAATTCTTGTTTCTGAAATTAAATCTGGACTAGACTGAATGGCCTTGCTGGCAGTACAAGGCCTGCAGGTCAGATATTCTGCACCCTGGTTGTATGAGATGGTTTAGTAAATTACTGCAACTATCTGTTGTCATTTAGTCAACTTGACCTATACCCAAGTAACCATCCAAATGACTACATTTCAGGGCATGGACAGATCTTGAGCCATGACTTTCCCTTCTACCCTTTAACCTTGACCTTTGGAACTTTTACCAGAAAAGCAGATACCATTCACTTAAAACGTTGTTACCTCAGCAAAAACCTATACAACAGTCAAGTACACATAAAACAATAAAAGAGACACCTGGTAAATACTTTTCACTTGAGTTCACTTTAATTGTTATTCAGTTTTGATTTGCTGTCATTAAAGATCTATTTAAAGCACATTACAAACAACTGTTTTGATAAGACAACAGAATGCCACATAGAAAAATTAGAATGTTTAGTACAATTAAGTGTAAACATTGCTTCCATTTAGTCTGCATACAGAATTATCCTTACATTCCAAATTTCACACTCTTTGAAACTGAGCCATCCAAATTCAATTCTGTCAAAACAAAGCAACCCAAGTTACTAAATGGAAGAGGACACTGGCCAGATTAAATGTTACTGTTTCCTTGCCAAGCCTTCCAACTGTATTGTACACAATGACTCCAACAATTACAATAATTCAGGTCTCATGTTGTGTCCATGTGCAGTATTAATTGTGTACTAGTAATGTACTTCAATACCAACTTCTGTGTATTACTGTTCTGTATGGTACCAGTGCTATTGTACAAATTTACGGTCTATAACTCGAAGTACAGTAACATGAATTGACACATAATTTGGTGATATTCTGATGAAAGGAAACTTTTTCAGTCAGAGCTTTAAATGTTTACCATTATTGCAATAGTACAAATGTGAATACATGTTCAAAACTTTAAATGTATAGGCCTATTTACAGTATATGCATACAAAATTGCCATCTTTTCCAGCTCCAACTCTAATAATTAATCACCTCGTCTGCATTAACACGTAAACTCTCTCAAAAACCTGGCCCTGTGACTGATAAACTTTAAGGAAAAAGGCACTATCTCCAAAAGAGTTACATACAAACTTTTGAAAAATTGTTTTGACTGACCATGTTTTGATGATTACAAACCACAAATCCTTAAAGGTCAATGGGAAACCCCCAAAGTAAACAAATCTGACCCACCAGGATCAAGTGTCATCTTCAAAAGTTTTCCTTTTAAAATTCCCTCTCCTTCACAATACTACTGTACCTATAGGCACAGTGACTACACTGTTTATTGGGTAACCTGGGCCTGCAACAATAGACCAACAGTGTCATATAATAAAAGGAGGTCTTATCTTTCACAATTTTTTTCCATCTAGTACCGACACTTAACGGATAGCCTTATTGGAAATGTTTCTTTCAAGTTAACTTGGGGTGAGAATACTGTATGTCTTACCAGAAGAGTAAAACTATAGAAATATACTGCACAGTAGTGAGACTCAGCAAGTTGCAATGAAACAGGAAGTTTACACTCTACGTATGTTCTGACATCTCTACATTCCAACACACGTAACCCCAATACTCTGATCCTAACCTAACCCGTATACTAACACTGACCTCAATGTAGATTCGGTGTCGGAATACAGAGAAGTTGGAACAAAGATACATCAGAACAGGGAGCTTCCCCAAACAGGTTTGCATACACAGAAATCATGTCGGGACAGGGACAGCTTTGGTTTTATACAGCACAAAACAGGCCTTATTACCCATTTGATGGAATTATTTTGTACAAAACTGGAGAAATAAAATGATTGGGATGTCTTGTTACTTTCTTGGCTGTTGGTGACAGGTCTATCTGTATTCCACACAGATCAAGTTGAAGTAAATTTCACACTCTATTAATTAAAACTACAGCTGCTCAACTGTCTTTATGTAAGACATACTTTCATCCAGTGTTTCCGCTAAGCGGCTACGATGCGATTTTGACGCAGTGACTTGTTAATTTGACACACTAATTTGCGTGGTAAAAAATAAAAAGAGGGTTTCATTTTTTCCTATAGTTGATGCAGTGTGAATGCATGGCATTGAATTTCTAGTGAGTCAAATTTTCTCATATTGGGTATATTGACCCAATGAATAATTTCCTTGAGGAAACACTGCTTTCATCCATTCCCTACATTTCAGACTTAAATACAATTTGTGATATATTCTTATATATGTATTGTGTTGTATGCTAATATGCACTCTGACTATGATGAAGGACAGGTCCATGTTATGATCAACTCACAGTGTAACTTTTAATATGTATCCTTCGTGCCAGGTTAAGATGGATGTCAGCATAGAGTCGTTATTGCTCAGAATGCATTGTACAAGAATTTATGCACTCACACTATATAACTTACATCTGATTAGACCAATGGAAGTTACGCATGCATGTTTACATGCTTGTTAAGTTGTGTACATTAAAATTACAAGTGTTATTCACAATCAGCTTGATTTAAGACATAAATTCATCTAGACCCATATTTATATTAGGAGGACTCTCTTACAAAATTCATCTTTACCTTGTAAAAAGTATCTCAAACATTCCCATAAGTTGTGGTCCTAATGAAGAGGAGGATAAAATACTGTACTGTAAACCTACATACATCATTTCTCTCTATTTTTAAAAACATTACAATCACTGACTCTGAAAACTTTGT
Source organism: Holothuria leucospilota (assembly GCA_029531755.1). NCBI lineage: Eukaryota > Metazoa > Echinodermata > Holothuroidea > Aspidochirotida > Holothuriidae > Holothuria > Holothuria leucospilota. The sequence continues at coordinate 36,337,027 of CM055973.1, read as the reverse complement.
TAAAGGCTCCAACAGGGCTGGAAAAAATGTTCATTGCCTAGGAAGGGAGTCACTTCCCACAGTTACTTACTTATTTTCATGTACCAAAAAGGTAAATCTCCCTCCAAATACCCAAATTTCCTGAGAAGGAGCCTCCCAGCTTCCCAACTTTTTCCACCCATGGGCTCCAAGCTGCCCATTCCTTGAAAACTGGCCTTAAATTTATGGCAAAGGCAGGGTAAGACTGATTTTATAACCTCTCCTTCCATTTGCATGCTGTAGAGACAGTACTGTGCCAAGTGTAGCTGAATTTTCCAGGATACCAATAATGGGAATGAGGAAGAAAACACAAAACATGTCGCATACGTACGTAGGTCTTCAGTAATAAATAGCATATCCCCATTGGCCTTACAGAGCTAGGGTGAGGTCCTTGTATTTCCGTACTGTATTATTTAATAACAGATAAAATTCAGATTTGTCAGATAAGTACTGTACATCATGCACATCACAGATTCATCACGGACTTGAAGAAGGCAAAATTTACCTAATTCATGGAGAATGACCTTTTTACTTTAAACAATTTTAAACAACCACAAAAGTGGAAAAAGAAATTATGAAAAGAAAATCAAAGTATACAGTAACACAGCACTCCACAACAAGTCAAAATCATTCTGTTCTCATCTGAATAATGCGTGAGGTTGAAGGGTACAGGTAAATCTTGTCATCCCAGACAGTTCCAATTCTCCTAACTAAGTTACTTCTGAAGTTACTTTTGAATTTTCCTCCCATAAGTGTTTTATTCTCCTCCCTGGGTAGACGCAAACCAGTGTTCGCACTAAGGAATTGAAACTGGGAGGGAATTCTCTCTCTAAAAATTTTTTTGACAGGATTTTCAAAATCAAGGAGGGACCTCATCCCTCTCATAAATTTTTTTGAGTGGGATTTCCGTCACCATCGCAAAACTACTCCCCACACTAGAGGTACCACTTGCTGTTAACGGCAGTTAATGCGTGTCGCTAGTGCTTCTCTCCATGCAAGTTCAAAGCCTCCCCCCACACCCCTCCTCCGATACCTCAGGCTCCAATTCATGCACTCGGTGTTTTCCTTCTGAAGAATGAGTGAGTATAAATCCGTGATCTTAAAGTTAAAGTGGAAAATATGAATGAACTTCATTGGAGATACACAATACGATCAGAAATTAACGAGAGCAATGTGCAAAAGAAAGTACATACTGTACATATTCAATACAACACGTGAGACTCCAGTGCACTACAGTCTACAGGTGTGTAACCAAACATACGGTACACGATACAATGTTGCGTTTGCAACCCTGGGACTGTGACTGAATTTCAGTCCAGTCAGATTTGCTCTTATGTAAATACAACCAGCAGACAGCATATAAGAGCTGCACTGTGAATGACTAGATTACGATATTTGTTGCTACCTAGTCCTTGAACAGGACTCTATGCTACGTACACTTTGTTTTACTCCGCACTAGAGTCCTTGTCCTGCCTACGCAAAAAACCCCGCAGTTTAGGTTTGGGAGGAAAATTTATCAGAAACTGATCGTTTCTACACTAATTGTCATTTCTCCGATTTTACAACAATGCAATTCAGTTAATTATCATTATATTGTAGAAAAATGTGCATTCACATAGCTCACAGGTGCGTTCTAAGGCCAAAACTCACAGAACTTGCGTCGTCGTTCGTCAAAGAATGGCAGCCATATTGTCAGAATGGCTCGTGGCAGCGCTTCCATGTTTTGATGTCCAATTTCCTGAAATCAAGTGCAGGATTTCCTCCAAATTTGTTACATTTTCTTGGTTTCAGATTTTGAAGTCAATATGTACCGGTTTGAGGTGAAGGTCCATTTCTAATATACAAATATTTTCTCCAAAGTTGAAAAATGTGGATAGAACGACATACTGTATCCTTTTGCATACTATCCTGGTTACAACTTTTTACAGGAAAGTTAGTCACGTGACTGCACGGGCACTCTAAAATCTTGTAACTCACTTAGTGTTAAGTTCAGTTTCTACCTTCAAATTTCACCTTCTTGCTCCCCTCTTTTCCAAGAAAAACTGGTCAAGAAGCATAGATGCAATGACAAAAAACGTTCATGGAAAGTATGGTAATCATCAGTGTTGTAGTACCCGTACCCGTACCCGTACTCGAGTACAAGTTTCCGTACTCGTACCCGTACTCTTGACCTGGTACCCGTACCCGTACTCATGATTACTTTTTCCTTGGACCCGGACCCGTACCCGTACTCATGACTTGGTACCCGTACCCATACCCGTACTCATGACCTGGTACCCGTACCCGTACCCGTACTCATGGTCCCATACTCACACTACAACACTGTATGTGTAAGGTAGATTTAATCAGTTGTAAAATTTTGATCATATTTTTTTTATCTGGATGATAATTGGATAGTATATAGTATAAAAATTGACATGTTTCACATTAACTGTACCAAAAGATAGATCTGTTCCTTTGTGATAAATAAAAGTGGAGGTATAATGTTTATTAATGTTTTTGATCTCCAGTTAACATCTAAACCAGCTAGTGAGATAGAAAAATTAAAATGCTCACAGTCTTGTGCAATATAAAACACTAATAACTTTCATTACTGAAAAGTGCTAAAATTTGACAGCAAATTGTCCCTACATATAAAATGCTGTCCAAATATGACTATAATCATGATAGCAATTCTTTATGTATGAACACTTCAGTGTAATTAACATTATATTCTAGATAGCATTGACCTCTTCCTTTGATAAAGTAGGCAACCTGTCATCTATGCATCTGTGTTGGATAGTTAATGGTCCTGAATTGAATTTTGATGCTAATGTTATGTTTTGCTCTCAAACATGACACAAAAAATGAAAATGGAAGCTGGAATTCACAAAGACAGAGAGAATAGTAAGACTGTTGCATGAATGAATGATTACCAGCATAGCAAATCAGTGATACTAAGATCACACTTGTATCTAGTTGTGAAAATGGTTAATTTGTGGCTTTAGATGTTGCTAATGTTACTATTTGCAGTGCTGTCAAACTTATAAGCATACCATTAGCAATCAATAAATGCATTCCACTAGAAAAATACTGAAAGTATTCATACCCTTTCATGGTCAATTTATAGCATCTACCTATCTGAAGCTAACATAATAGTAAGTTTGGCAAATATCTCTGATCTGTCACCTCACCTGACTAGGTATGGTTGCTATCAAGAATACATAACATCTGCAACATAGTAACATTAGCACACTTTCAAATTTTTTTATCCAAACCATTATTAAACACACCATATTTATATCTTATTTCTCAGAAATCTTGCTCCTGCTGAACTTGTATTAAAGGCAAATGAAAACACAAATTTATTTCCTATGCATACTAGGGTATGCCTTATGTTTGACACCCTGCGTTTATGTTGCTAATGTTACTACTGACAGCACTGTAATGGGAACTTAACACTAACCCAGTTAAACTTCATTTGAACGAAGGAAATGCACAAGGAGTTATCTTCTTTTTATTTTTTTATTTGAAATTGAAGCCTAATTAATCAAACTAAGGGAGCTTTAAGGATTATTGGAAATTTTTATTTTTTCTCCTTTGTGGGACCAAATTGGAACAGTTTATGTGAAACCGTGTCATATACCCCATGGGAGAGATGAGTTGTTCATGCTGCAGTAGTATACATGATGATGGGTACTTCATGTAAGACAACCTCAAACTGAGGTGAATATAGACAACTGAAAGGAGATGAACAGTCTGAATAGCCTGAATGATGAACTCATCAGAACTGAGCCATAAAACTGTACCAGTCAATTCTAGCAGAACTGGTACCACGTGTACAAATCTATAGTCTTGACTTACTACAGGTTAGGGGTGTAGCTAGAATGAAATTTTTAAGGGGGGCCTAGGTATCAAATGGGGGGGGGGTGTCACAGCATTGATCGCCGCCCTTGATTCTTACACATTTTATTAGGATGCACAATTTTGGGGACCCCCGTAGCTATGCGTCTGCTACAGGTGCATTCTACTAATACTGTGCGATGGCATACACTGTGGTTAATACTACTGTACTTCAGACCATGTGGGACTATAGTGCAACTGGGGTCAGATTTTTAGGAACCAAGATTTGTGATGTTGGCAACATATCACATAGACCTAGGCCTAAGCCTACAGGCCTGCAGCCTACTCTCCCAGTTGATCCCCATCCACTACCTGCCCTCATATACCCTCATCAAATTATAGTACAAAAGTCCTTGAACTAAATTAAGTTTACTGAATTTAAGCTCCATTCATGTACATGACTGATCTGTACAGTTAGTTCTGCAAAATTCATCAACACATCAGCAGAAGCTATTGACCTAGGCCATGCTGTTGTTTGTTTACATCTGGTCTGGATAAAACTTTCAAATGCAAGAATTACCCCCTTTGTAGCAGTTTAATACTAAGCCTTCCTAGTCTACACAGCTAGTATAGCCTTTTTGTAAACTTTGTTAAAGAGACAGGATGCAAAAAAGTATCACCTCCTTCAGAGCCCATAAATAACTTTATGGTTTGAATAGGAGGATTTTAGGAGATTCACTGACAATGTACTGTAATTAGGCAAGGCACAGACCTATGTTCATTGTTTGCATTGTGGAAGGTCTGTAACAATCAATAGGCAAATATTGTACCATTGAATGGATTAGGCTAAACTTATTTTCATATACAAAGTGTAGTTTGTATTTCCCTTGAATCTTCCAGTGCTTTGGAGATTTGTATAGCCTCCTCTTAAACTCTCAGCCCCAGCAAATCCGACTGCTTCTGTTGTAAAAACTATTAATTGGCTTTGATTGCACTGTAAACAGATAGGTGGTTGCTCCAACACATCCTTGGTTCATACAAGCCCTTGGTTCAAGTTGATTAAGCTATTCAAGTATGATTGCATGACCATCAGCCTTTAGGATGGCAAGGTGTGAAGTCCAATCACACAAAATGGCAGTGAATCAGCTATATGTTTATAGGCATCAGAAAATAATCAATACCAATTTCCAAAGTTTATAAGTAAGTTTTGTGTACTTGAAATGAAGTAGTGTAACATAACAGGTATGAAAATTGCACTAAATTTACTTCAAACTGTAGAGATGATGACGTGTCTACTTCAGGCATCAGCAGGCGCAATTGTAAGGATGTATGGACATATTTTTTATTGACGGGGTGGGGGTGGGGCTGCAATATGTAGATATAATTTGCAGCCGGCTTGGCTTTAATACATTTTAAATTAACATTTCTGGGGATATCTATGTCTTCACTACTAACCTTTATGAAATTTGTGCAAATGTACCTGCACCCATACCACCTGATCAAATCCTGTACCCATGCTCATTAAATTTCTTGAAGTTTGAACTTTCATACCCACACTTGGGTATGAAAGTTCCTCGTGGCTCAGATTGGAAAGTTTGCCCTGCGCGGGGATTTATCCCCCGCGCAACAATACGAATATCGAAGTTGCCAGCTGCGCAAATTTAACAACTGACAACTGCAACCGTGCAAACTTGTTGGCAACAAGCACACAAGTGCCTGGGAAAGGCAATTTCCTGCAATGTAGGAGGTGGTTTTGGCCAAAATTTTCTCAGTGAGCTCCGCGCCAACGATGGCGCTCTGCTTAGATAGTATCGGCCGCGCAATTCTCCTGGCCGTTATTAAAATCCCCCGCGCACCATCACAAGCTTTCCAATCTGGCTCGTGACCTGATATCCATACTCATGTTGTGATACCCCTAGTCTGTTCTCAAGTTCATGACCCGAAACTTGCACCCATACCAGCTTCTCACGACCTGGCACATATGCACATACCATACCCAAACTCAAAACCACGTACTGAAGACCAGTACACGTGTTCGGGCTCATGACCTGTTACCCGTACCTGGCTTGGACTTGGTTACAGCCCTGAGCATTTCACTATAGAACTAGCTGACCCCGACAGTTAATTGGTATTAATAATACTTAGCCCTTCAATCACGCTCCATTAGACTACTACAGGTGCAAAGTCCTGTTGAGTTTAGTGTGTAGGGCCTGATTGAGAACTAGGTAATACTGTACTGTACCACGTACACTATACTGCGTAACAGCACAACATGCAGACTAAAATTTATGACTGCAGTTCATTCCCTTTAGCTCAAACTATAGGCTAGATCATTCCAGTCCCCTTGGCGGAAATACTGTTTACAAAATTACAGCACTAATGTTAACCAAAATGAGTCGTCCACGTAGCCTACTGGTGTATGGCTACTTTATGCACCTAGCCTTTTGAAAAATTAATTGACACTCTGAATGAGCTTGCACGGTTTCTTTTATTTCAAGAAATAATGATCCATTCCCTAAAGATGGATCTTGAATAATAAAAACAGCTTACCGCAAACCAAGCCGATAGCATGTCGGCTGAAAAGGGGAGCTGTAGGACCCACAGTACGTAGATATACCGCAAAGTCACTCTGTTCTGTGCATGTGGTACATACACTTACAGTGTGTAGCGCGATGAATATGAGTGCAGACGACTGTGGTGTTGCCAACCACAAGCAGCAGTCGCAATTGAGTGACGTCATTTGTTTGTTTACATGTGTATATTTGTGTTGCAATTTCTCAAGCTACTACACTTAAATGTATTGCCTACGTAGCAGGCTGAGCGGCATATTCCATACGCTGTCTCTGGTTTGCGAAACCTAAAAGAGAGATTGAGCCAACAGTCTGCTCTGCAGGAAAATTTGAGTCGTGCGTTAGCTGTTTTAGCATAGTCAGCAGTTTCTAATGGACTAGACAGTTCCCTAGATACATGATTTTAGCATGGGCCACTCCCCACCACACAATATCCATCCAGCCAACTTACCAAACCTGACAAACATCTCGACTGAGAATTGAATCCTACCATGAATCCTTATATCCTCTAGATTTGGCTCCCACTTAAATAGGCTTTATAGGTCATTCCGCGCGTTAATTTTGGATTGTCCATGGAGGAAGCTGCTCTGGGGTTACATACACTGGGTGCCGGCCAGGTTCGTTCACGGGGCATTGGCTTGATGGGAAACTTTTCAAGGTTGGAATTTTCTGGGAAGGAGAGCAGTATGATGGGCGTTTGAGTCTGTCAAATTTCCAGTAATAAGTAGTAAATGCTGCAAAGGCTTGGTACCATGCATATTTATATTCATATTTTGAATATGAAAATATTCAAAACTGCACTCATGAGTTGGTACCCGTACCCATGCTCATGAATTGTACCCGTACCCGTACCCGTACCCGTACCCATGACCCTGTACCCGTACCCGTACTCATGATTACTTTTTCCTCGGACCCGGACCCGTACCCGTACTCATGACTTGGTACCCGTACCCATACTCGTACTCATGACCTGGTACCCGTACCCATACCCGTACTCATGACCTGGTACCCGTACCCGTACCCGTACTCATGGTCCCGTACTCACACTACAACACTGGTAATCATAGGTGAATATTTGAAGCTGTGAGGAATGCCGGTCTGCTGGCAGACCGGCTAACCACCGGAAATTTTGTGTATGCAGGACAAGGACCGTGGTACGGAGTAGGTTCTACCGTTAACGCAGTACACGGTCCTGTTCAAGGACTAGGCCTAGTTAGTAGTTGCTACCATAATCAGTGTTCAGCTCGGGAGTTGCCATCCGCTTGCTTGGTAACGATTCTATATTGCAATTTATTGTGTGTATTATAATTGCAATTTTGCTTTTGCAAAGTCAAGACTACTGTTTAATTGGTTGGCCTAGGCCTATATAACTGCAACTTCATCGAACTTGCCTAACTTCGACCGGGTCTATTGGAATCGTACTGTACATTCGGAGGGAAATAATTTTGACATTCTATGTTCGTACCCTAGGCCTAGGCCTATGTCATGTCTATGCATGGGACCCTGAGAAGGCACTGTACACTGTACATTCCAATGCAATGAGTGTCCCTTGAACCGATTTACGAAGGTCTTTAACTAAGTTCTACAAAAATTTATTCTGCCAAAGACCAATAAATTTGCTCTTAAAGTAATTACTTCAAAGTGATGCCACTAAGAACTTCGCAGCAAAAAAATTCCAGAAGTCTTTACCAAGATAACTTGTTACTTTGTCTTCGCTGGTTGCCCCATCCTAACTTCTCCAGCTTCTGCCTTCAAAACAACATCAGCTCATCAGTTCGTTAGGCGTTGTACGTACAGTACGTGTATGCATACCTATATTACCATAGAGTCGAGTATGCAACGCTGTATGTACTACCAAGTGCCCACCACTAGTCACTACACAACTTTCACTTGCTCTCGCCAACTTGAAGGATGAAGCCTGCGTAGCTTCCTAAGGAAACAAAATCATTGCAAAATGGTACAGGCGAAGAGTTGTCAAGAACGAACTCCGCAGTTCAGCAATGTACATGAACAATACACAAGAATTTGCCAAAACTTTTCCAAATCCGTGTTCGGTAAATACTAAATAATTGCTTTAAAATGTAATTAGAATAGTAAATGCAAGCCCTTCCACTTTTCAAAAGGTCTTCAAATTTTATGAATTTCTATGTTCAAAAATCTTGCATATTAATGCTAATATGTATCTGTAAGATTTGTAATAATCAAGGCAAAACATAATTAAACAAATTTTGGAAGAAATTCAGAAAGTTAAGAGAACTTTAGAGAATATTTTAGGAGTATTTTATGATATGGTGTGGAATTGCTGAATGCTCTCTATCAGCAGCTACCATCCTCTGACTGTTACTCCATCGAAATTTCATCCTTCAGACAATGCCAAGTGAAATTATTCGGGGAAAAAGAGCTGCCTTGAGGTACCTTATGATCAAAAGTCTCGACACAGACAAATTTGGCGAGAAAAGTGCAGTAATTGTGCCAGAAACGTAAGTTGTTTGTTCGAGCTAGGAGATTTGTGACATACCTTTCCGTCTATATAATACATAGTATATGGTATACTACACAATGTTAAGGGGCGCCTGTGCGTACAGTGGGCATTCTGCTGCAGAAGTTATAGCTTATTTTATCCGTTTTTCGAAAGATTAGGAGTAATTAACACAACAGAAATAAGTGGTGCCTTAAGTATTTTGTTTTATACTCCTAACTTGAAAACGTGTAGTTTCTTTGCCAATACTTGGGGCAAAAGCAATGACGTGATATTTGTATTGCGAGCAGGCAGGGGGTGTGTAGGGTGTCTCACCCCCCCCCCCCCGGAAAATCTGAAATGCCAGTTGGAATTTCTGATATCTCAGTCTAGCACATCTTTCCGACAGATCCTATGTCAAATTTGTATATATTTTCCAACTAGACCAAGTGAGAATAATACCAAACGTTATTTTCCTCACGTAAAATCAAATTAAAGCTGTCCTATTTTCGCAAATTCTTCTCAAATTCTCAAAATTTTCGCGCGCTCCGCGCACTTCAAACCCTACCTCAGTGTTGTTCTTATTATCAATATCTTCCGATAGCGGCTTTAGGAGAAGCACAACAGCAGAAGTTGAAAGCTGTTCACAAATTACCAGGTAAAAGACTGGCTTTTTGAGTGGCATGTTGGTTTGTTGGGCAATTGAAAGTATCTCGATGCAGATTCTGAACGCAGGTTTTATTATGGAAATCTTATTTAATGAAAATTTGGGCGCGCTTCGCGCACATGCGTCACGATTTACAATCAATTTCATGAACATTATTAAGGTAATTATACCAGACACAGTTCTATTGGAGCTAGGGCGCTTTAACCCCCCCCCCCCTCCCCAAATTTTTCCGAGCCCCGCAAAATTTTATATAGACTAATATTGGTGAAAATATAGATATACTCAGAAAATATTCCAAACGTCTAATTATCAGGCCCGTAGCCAGTAAGTTCTGTAACGATTCTTTCTATAACTTCAAAAAAAAATTTGCGCGCTACCCAGGCTTTCATCTATATTTCTATCTAGTGGTAGCGCCCCCGTTTCAAACATTGGATTTCACTAGGTGTACATTCTGAAAACGCGCTTGTTAGTCCAAAACCCCTTTTGCTATACCTATCTGGGGGGTCTAGTATCATTTTTCAGTGCACCTATACTCTCCCTCCTGCCCATCTCCCTCCCGCCCATTCCCCATTGCTGGAAGCTGTTCGTCTGGATTTTCTTTCAAAATCAGTAAAAATACGATAGATGTAAAGTACTTGGCGTCATACTCTATATTATTATTTAGATGCCAGGTAATAAGCATTATGTCATTGCCCCATTTTATATAATTGATCCAGAGCTTCCAGGAGGCCTGTACAGGTATATGCTAGCATTCGATGCCAGAATAGAAGGCATTAAAGTAGTCAAAAGGGGGGGGGGCTTCAGGAGGTTTGTTGACAACGTATTCTTCTCTTAGACAACATACTTTCTACTTTCACCTAACCAAATCTTAGTATTCACTAAATTATGGACATTTTCCAGCCATATATGATCAGTTCCAAAAGTATCCCAAGTTAGCACCATTTTGCATCTAAGCAACCTTGCCTCAACAAAAATTTCTCAAAGGGGAGGGGACACCCCCTCCCCTTAGGCCCTCCCCCAGGACGGCAACTTTATGAAGTGACAAAGGAAGGATCCCCACTGCTGTATCATACAAAAATAAAGCCCATGAAAACGAAAATGAAATTTACGGGCCGCCACTCATTTGGAAAAAGAATCAAACCAGTCGGAAAAATTAGAATTCATTTAATTATGGACATTTTCTAGCCATATATAATCAGCTCCAAAAATATCCCAAAGATAGCTCCATTTTGCATCTAAGCAACCTTTAATTAACAAACATTTCTCAAAGGGTAGGGGTCAACCCCTCCCCTTAGACCTCTCCTCCCACGACGGCACCTTTATGTAGTGACAAAGGAAGGATCCCCACTGCTGTAGGAAAACGCAGGGTGCATAAAAAATTCAGTTGGAAAAATATCCATCCGGTCAGAATTTGGGACCTTCACACCCCCCCCCCCCCAAACATATGACCCTAGCTACGGTCCTGCGCGCAGGTGCTCTGTTGCCGTACAGCCTAACAAAATCAATGGCTTCAGTCCAGATCGGCAGACGTCATTCTCCCTTACTTTTATTTCTATGATTAGTACGTACAGAACTTATTTACAGGGTTTTTGCTAGCGTCTGTGTCTCAATACTTTTCCTGTTACAATTTTGAAACAAATCAGTTCTAAGTTCCGTCAACATTTGTTTTATGACGTAGCCTTTTTATGGTAGCAAGTAATTAAAGCGAAAGGAACTTGATCGATGCGGTTAGACAACAGCAGTGCCATAAGAGCGTGCAGCCCCTCTCCTTGAGACGAGTTAGGGAAAGGGCTAGCGGTCCAGGCCGGATGCACGTAACCAGAGGGTTTCATGGGTTCTGTCCAACCCCACTCCCCAGAAAACCCCTTCACCTAGACCCATATGCACCCACCCCAAAAAGAAACACCTGATGATGCAGCCCGGTCTATGAAGCCCCATCTAGTTTATACATAAGCTACCACAATGGGCAAAAATTCAGGCGGTAGTATAGCTGCCCGTACTTCGACCTCCCGGTGGCCGCAGAGATCCCCACCTTATAATTGGTTTACCTCCCAATATTTGCGTGTATAGCATTAAATAAAATACCCAGAGGACTTTAATGTCCCAATTAAAGCTATTAAACAAACTAGCATGTTCTTATTTCTGACAAAATTCCATACCGCCAGAGGCTCAAATGCCGGAACGATCTTACTTTCATTCTTGTTTTTGTACTTATCATGACCATGTTCATATACGCGCATACCTCTCGAAACAAAAACTAACCCTAGCAAGCCTATATTGGCCCCATGGGTGAATCCATATGGGGCCCATTATACTTTGCACCCAAGATTCATGAGGGGCCATATGGGCCATCCCACTGCCCATATATGACCCATATGGGTCATATGGGCTGGCCCATGGGCCCCTTATGAATCTTGGGTGCAAATTTGAATGCATATGGGCTCCATATGTTGGTCCATGCATGGACCCCTAAGCACAATCAGTGAAATCTTATGCAGGTGCCGTCCACAAAGCAAATTTTCTTTTCGATTGCAAGTGGTAACTTAGTTTTATGAAGTATTTTCTCAATTTGAAATGAAACCGATTCATGAGTTCATGTAATGCTTTTTCCTTTTTATCTTTTCCTTATCGTAGCTTCTATAGAATCCTCTAAGTTCCCATTATTTCTTTTCTTAATTTGGCTTCTTTTTTTGATCAAATCCTACTGTAAATTTCCAAATCAGGTCACTAGACGCTGTTGCATATAGCCTGCATTATCAGCTGAGGACGTGCAACCCCCACCCTTTCCACTTTGTTTTTTTTCGGTTGCAATTTGTACAAGTTTTATAAATATTTCCCCATTTTGAGATGAAACCGTGCCGATTCCAGTTCATGTAATTAGCAGTTGATACGAAAGGTCAGGGGCGTAGCCAGGTTTTTGGTGTGAGGGGGCAAAGTCGACTCATCGTCCCCATTCTTGACCTCGTTCCTGGGGGAGGGAAAATTGTTTGCTGTCTCGAAGGGCTTAGATGCAAAATGGTACTTCTTTTTATACTAGATCCCTGTGTTCTCTACAGGAGTTTTTAGAGGGGCGCAGGGGTGACGCCAGGATTTGCCCGAAGGGGGACAGACTCCCCTACGGGGAGGCCAGCGACCCGACAGCACCGATGCCGTCGAGGGGTTGGTGAGGGAGGATTTGAAGAAAACCTGCGTATTATAAGCATGCCATTTCGGGGGCATATATTATATATTATTTGTAAACCGACCATGGGTGGCGACAGAATTTCCCAAAAGGGGGCCGGACCATGCCAGCGACCCCAAGTTCCGACAACCCAATACGTCGAGGGGGTGCATGGTGAGAAGGGGATTTGAAGGAGCCTAAGTATCCCATGCCATTGCAGGGCATATTTTGCATAATATCACTTAATACTTCAAGAGCCAAGTTGCGCACTGATATCGTTCTTTTGAATCTGAATAGTGAAACTGCAAAGCGAACGAAGCGAGCGAAAAATTTTGGTAGACTTCCACAAAAAACATATGTGATCATTAAGAACAAAAGAAAAAAGAAAGAAAACTGTAGGGGTTGAAGACCGTATCGGGGATAACATACATTGTATTTAAACCACCTGGACTTGCTTACCAACTGACCGTACAGCATGACACACATTAGAGACAGGAGCGGATCCAAAAGGGGGGGGGCTTCCTCGGGTTCAGCCCCCCGGCTCAGCCCCCCTTTTTCACCACATCAACAATAACAAATACGCGAAAATTAACATAATATTAATCTAGGAAAATATTCAAGGGGGCATTCAGCCTCCCTTCTCGAAATTTCTGGATCCGCGCCTGAGAGAACACAACTAGGCATTGCAATATGGGATGAAATTTACGACCTCTACATAAGCTGTGTACTCTGCCTACATGTTACTTGGTAAGGTGGACAGGACTTGTGCTATCTAGCTATGTGGAACGGAAATATTGAAGAAAATGGAGTGACCTAACAGCGCGCGTAGCTCGCCGAAATTGTGGGTTCTTATTAGAGAAGTTGTCCTCTTGAGAACAAAAAACAGGTAAACCGTCGGGGCGACTGGCGCCTTCGAGGACTGCATGCTCTATCGTATACCGACTAAGGCTCCCCGACGAAACTGTAAAAATTCCCCGATGGGGGGTCATGAACCCCTGCCCCCTTCCCCCACCTGGCGCCATTCCTGGAGGGGCGTCCTGCCCTCAGAGTGAAAATGACATTGACAACCAATATGTTTTCGGGATTTATTTATTTTGTTTCAAAATCAGGATTAGGGTTCGAAAAAAAGGGCTAGGGTTCAGTCCCAAGGTATAAGCTGTTAAAAACAGGAGAAAAAAAAATCGGAACACTGTTTTCAGACGAAATGACATCATTAATATCCAAGGATTTGATTGACTTTACTGTGGCATATTGTCAATGAGTCCTGCATAAAATAAATATGCCGTCCATTCTACTGCGGATTCCACCGTCATTACTCATCTCCGATACGTAGATCCCTTCCCTCCACCCCTACTCCGAACCACCAACTTTTCATCCCTCCCTTTTCTCACCGTTTTTTTTTTTATTTTGCTTTTTTTTTTCATTTTTTCAACATCGCCCATTGCGTCCTCAAAATTTCTGTGGGGGCATTCTGAACCCCTGCCCCCGGCTACGCCACTGCGAAAGGTCTCAATAAAATCACGGAAGCCCCGACGACGAAGGTCGCCAGGGCTTCTGATTTTATTGAGACCGAATTGCCTAAGTTCCCAAAGCAACTCTTCGTTCGACCAGGGAGCTGTAAGGGAGCAATGGTCACCTATTGTTGGCAGATGCTTAGCCCTACCCCTAAGAAACTTAATCCATAGTTACAACACAAGAAGAGCATTTTAACAGTCGGTCATTAATGAATATTCAGTCCAGAGTGGCTTTTCTTTAGAAACAAGAGTCGCTTTGGGAACCTAGGCAAATTCGGTATACCAACTAGGCCACGAGAATGCTGATAATTCAGCGCACTATAATTAATATTAAGTCTACAGTGTTAAGTTGTGTGATATACAAGTGCCGGAGATAAGGGGGTCGGGAGCTGGAGCGAGCACCCTAATTTCACCTAAATCCTTAAATATAGGTTGCCTATACCGTACTTTAAATTGCCTGAAACACGCCCCAAAAATTTGTTTCAATATGCTTGAATGTTACGCAATTGATGTTTATAGCATGGCCTGTCAATGTTTCTTAGTAGCCTGTCCTATAAATGACATCAATACTGGTGGGGGGGGGGGGGGCAGGGGTAAAGCTCAGGAAGCCTTGGTCTTGCCGGTCGGAAAATTTTCCAATTTCTTCTGAAACATGTAATCGGGAATAGGCCTAGTAGATATGATAAATGTGTAGACAGAGTACCTTTACAGTACCCTATAGAGGTACTCTAATTCTGCCTAGAGTACCTTTACAGGGATTCTGCCCAGAGCCATATATTCTGCCAACAGCAGTGACTGCTCTTATACTGACTACCCCCTGGAGCGGACTCTGTTTGCTTAGCCCCTCTTTAAGGCTTCCCAAACAGAGGGATATGACTGAACAAGGAATATGCCGTACAGCCTGCTACGTAAGCAAGCCCAGAGCATACGACTCTGATCTTAATTGTTCAAAGCCGAATGTAACCTTTGGGATTCCATTAGAAGTACCCAACAGCTTCTCAAAAGTGTGTGAGGAGGATGAGGGGAAGGAGGAGGGGAGGGATGAGGGAAAGGGGTGAAGGGGGGGGGGAGGTGAGGGGGATCGTGACCATGACCAGAACTACTACAATCGAGAAGGGCGAATCGCGACGCAGAAGCAAAATATTCGGGGGTCAAAGGTACGGAGATCTGTGATGTAATCTGAGGCATTTTCCCACGATTTTAATCCATTAGCTTGAAATGGTTGTGTCTAACATTCAACGTTGTAGAGTTTGATTCTATTGAATCATCTATATTGCAAGCTATGGAATCAAACTAGTGGCTACTATTCTGGGTTCTCAGAAAAGTGAGGGTGGGGCAATCCGGCCCTCAGCTTTCAAAAGTGGGGGACATGTCCCCTCTGCCCCCACCTAGTGTTGATCCCCATGAGCCTACATAGCTGAGATTTAGGAGTTAGGGGCAATTTAACCAAGCTAATTCTTATCAAAGGTCATTTTACTGGAAATTTGTTGTACATATACTTGCCCTGATCTAAGGTCCCGTTTTAGAATGGCAATTTCTTTTACCGTGGCTAAGGTATACCTCTTCAACATTTGTCCATTCCTGCAACATTTGCCATGCAAAAATATCGATACAAAGTGTTGCACTTGATGTCTTTTGTTAAAGTAACTTAGTGACTTAGTTTAGTGTAAATCAGGGTCATTTACTGTCATCAAGTAGGCACTGGTACTAGTACTTCTCTTGAACATCCCATCCCATTACATTTCAACATTGAAGGGCAACAAATCTCACCCCACAGTAAAAAATGTCCCTTCTAAATTTACTTCTGGCAAAAGCCCCTTCTCCAATTGAAAGGAACACGCCTGTCTAGTGCACCCCTTGGACAAAACCACAATGGTCTGTGCTGAGTTTAAATTGTTTAAGTCCGTATTGTATATGAGCTGTCTGCCATGCACGGTTTGCACTGAGTGATCGTCAAAAGTCATCATTCGACCGATGCTATTGTTTGAATCCATGTCCATCAAAGTATAGTCACCATTGCTAATAGAGATGAGGGGATTTTCCTTAATGAGTTTGGGTTATTGCATCAGACCC
Organism: Holothuria leucospilota; assembly: GCA_029531755.1. Classification (NCBI taxonomy): domain Eukaryota; kingdom Metazoa; phylum Echinodermata; class Holothuroidea; order Aspidochirotida; family Holothuriidae; genus Holothuria; species Holothuria leucospilota. The sequence goes on along the minus strand of CM055973.1, from coordinate 36,320,745 downwards.
TTTAAATGTAGATTCTTATCATCCCAAACGATTCACAGTTTGCCAAAAACTTAACTTATAGCCGCCTCCTCTAATCTTGAATGTAGCTGTCTTTGGTACAAGTGGCGTCGCCAGGGGGGTTGGGGAATAGAGTCTGTGCTCCCAAAGTTTTTCGTGCACCTCGTGTGCCCTTACCCCAACTTAAATTTCGTCATTAAAAATTATGCACAATTTACACACCGTTGTACCCCATGTGAACTTAAACTTCAGTTACGTGTCTAGAAACCAACCGACAAAAATGTCAGCACAAGCATTTGTGGAAAAATGAAACTCTCTTAAAGTATAAACCCAAACACTCTTTCACCAAAGGTTTAATTAGTCAGATAAAAGTTGCACTTGGCCTACCTTCTTTCGTACATACAAAGATATTGTACGGACAAAATCACGCGCCAAGCGGGCGAAAAAAATGTTTTTCAATAGTCAATGCTCTTACATGTCATACAGGCTTACACGGAAAAAAAAATGTGAATAGAACGAAAAACATCATATTGATTCGTTGCAGGCAATACAAATTATGGTACAAATACTTGATAGTAGGGCGACGAAAAGTGTCACACGGTGTTTGCACACTCAAGAGTGGGGGCGGTCGTCCCCGCTGTCCCCCTTTTCCTACCCCTATGTTTATGTTTTCTCGTTTTTATTATGAGACTTTCTTGTTGGTTGCTTTTATTTAGTCTTTTTTATTGATACTTGAAACGTCTTGGAGGAGCTTTAATGACCGCATACAGAAGAAGGGACGAGCAGAGATTGAGCAAAACGAAAAACTTTAATGTTGTATGAAAAGAGGACATTATTCTCCAAGGACTCTCAAGCCCCCCAGTCAACAATGTAGAGGGCGGAGTATGCTTCCGCTCCTTAACTCACCCACCCCCTCTTAAATTAAGGACGAAAACCCCTTATTCGTTTCCTCTGTAAAAAATTCGAAAATATGCAGTAATTATCCTTTAAACGTGCACAATATGTCGCACCAATTGCATCTAAGGAACTGCAATAATTCAAAAAAATTTCACACCCCTTCTCAAATAAACACCTCAATAAGAAAACCGTCCAGAACAACGTTCAGCCTCCCCCCCCCCCCAGCCCAGATGAGAACAGCTTCATATGCCTATCGGCAAGTCGCTTGAGTTTGCAGTTATAACTGAATAAAATAATAATTCTTACTTTTCAATTTAGCCGAAAATGCTTTGATCTCTAGTTAATGTCTGCGTCACTGACGCTTTCTGTATCTTCTAATTACCAAAATAATGGGAGAAAGGCTTGCTGAGGTATACCCAATGAGTTTTACAGATCAAGACGAGAACTTCTAACAAGAAATTCCGATCGTAAAAAACTACGAAAGTGCTGAGGGGTTTCCGCACAAAACACTTCCTCTTCATACAGTGTCGTCTGGTTACATGATGGTTGAAATATAAAAAGCACCGAGAGCTCCGATGGTGCAAACTATGCACTTCGACATCCGGCATGTCCGGCGATATTTTGGTGGTACGATATTATGGAATATTTTGGCTCATGACACTGCCGCGAGTCATGCACATGTCTTAAATCGCATAGATATCAGTGATTTGTCGAGGTCACAGTGGCTTCGGCAGGGGATGGGAACATGAAGAACCCCCAATACATTTTCGAAAATTGTCGTTTTTTAACCCAAAAGGCGTTAAGCTATAGATTTCAGAACCGTAGCCTGGGCGAAATCGGGGGAGGGGAGATTCCATGGCACTAAGCGGACCACTAAGTGACGTGCCTATAGTTGACACCGGTCGGGTCCATCCTTTTTCACCTTTGGATGGATGTCATCCTGGAAAAAGGGTGCTGAGGAGGGGAAGGGGTGACGTATAAGGTCTGGCCTTGGTTCAAAATGATTCTATCTTTGGTAAAGCTTCAAAGTTAATACATCCTTAAAAATTGTCATTATTTAGTGATTTTTCCTACTTTGGTTACGCGTAAGGCAAGAGGTGCTGTCTAAAAGGAGGAGACGACACCCCTAGTCCTTGAGAATTTTTTGGCTATGTGAAATGGCTTAGATGCAAAATGTTGCTATCTTTGGTAAAGCTTGGTGAAGGATTGAACTGATTAAATGTTAAGAAATACTCATTATTTACGGCTTGTTTTGCTATTTTTGGTCCGGTTTAATTGAAAGGAATGTTGCCTAAGGGGAGGAGTGACACCTCTACTCTTTGATTCCTTTTTTCTTCTTTTTGGTCCTCTGTATAGATCTAAAATAGCGATATCCTTGGTAAAGCTTTGAAATGTTTATATGATTAAAATATTCTACTTATTTTCTGATTTTGCGACTGTGGCATGGCAACCCTACAAGGTTGGTACCCGATGACGGCTGCTCCCTCTTATTATGCAAAGGGGGGGGGGGGGTAGCCCACCGTCGGTTGACGTGTAGCCTTAGCGTGGGCCTTTAAAGAAAATCATTTGACAAAAAGCCTCGTAGATGGGAGAAAATCGCACATTGTAAACCTTGTAATTTGCATCTTAACTCTGTTTTCAGATTTCATGCTTTAGAAACAATTTAGATTTCAAGAAGAAAGGGTAGATTTGATTACAATTAAAAGTTACTTTACAAACTCATCGAGTTAAGCTTTTAATTAAAGGTAACCATGGGTTATTTTAAAAAGCATGCTGTGGCACAGGATGAGAAATAAAGATGTGTATATGCAGGTGCATTCAAGCTGTGCATCTTGGAGGAGGAAGAGGGTATATTCGTCAGGAAGAGAAACTCAAATGAGGCCCCTTGTCACGTATAGAGGGAGTTGTCTGGAAATTCTAGTATTTGTCACCTGGTACTGCTAGTTTCCCGCGTTTGGAATTCTTAGGACGCATGATTACCTAATCTATTGTTAATTGGGGTGTGGGCATGATAGTGTACAGCAACTGCTTTTCATCCTGCAACCACGTCGCCATAGTACTGTCAAGATCGAGCAAGTTCCTCGCTACTGAGAGGGGTATATTTTTCAAACAAGACAATAAGGTCTTGGCAAAAAAATTTAGGTATTGAGGTCTAAATGAATTACTGGATTTTGAGGTTAAAGCTATTTTATATGTGTATCACTCGTTACTGAGAACAAGTGTGTTGTTGTACTGCATTGGAATAATTTGCCACAGGAAGCTGTAACTGCTACAACAGTCAATGGATTCAAAAACGTAATCGATCCTATTCTACGGAAAAGACGGGGGCTCTATATAAGCCCAAAACGGCTGTCTGCCCCAGTTTTTACGACCCCATCGGCAGTTACTGCCGGTGTGCTCCGGTGAGTTACGGTGAGTTGCATTGAGGCAGAAGGAGCTAGTTGAGTATCTGGTTTGAGTGGCTGACGGCGAAACCCAGTTAAACGATTTTTTCTGTAAGTATGATCCTTACTATCGTTCAATTAGGTAAAGTGAAATATTACGGGTCGCCACTGTTGTTACCCAAATTAAACTGAGGGGATTCGAAGTTGATTTCCAGATCGAGTTTTGGGAAGGGGGTCAACGAGTTTACTTCCGGCGAGCTTTTAAGTAAACTCCTAAGTGAAAGTAAAAACAAGTAAAGTTGAAATCTTGAATGATTTGTTAGTGGATTTACATAACAGCGAAAATTGGTGAAAGTAAGTTGACAAGGGTACCAAAGGAAAACTACTGCAGAGAAGCTTGTAATCTTAGATGGTTAAATGTTAATAGTCTGACAGCTAGCCTTAGTTTGGTGTCAGTAATCAGAGGGTATGATAATTTCTGGCACCGCTTATACACGTAACACATAGCAGACAAATGTTTTCCTAAATAATGACAACATAATCAACATTGTATTGTACGTAACAATGTTTTTAAAATCTTCACTTAAATCTTAAGTATCTAAATACAAATATGGCCGGAACACATTAAACTATGGATGGGCGGATATAGGCCTATGTGATATTCAATACCTCAGCTAAATTTATGGTATTGACTGTACTAGTGAAGGGTAATTTTTCTCTTTTTCATTTTGACAAATGTATCCAAGACAGAATCAAAGTCTATGAGATAAGTGAAATTTTCTCTCTTGATACTTAGTAGTGCTAGCCCTTGTAACCTCCCTGTTGTCATGCTTGAGCGTAAGTACGACTGAAGTCAGTTTTAATCTACTAAAAGACCTCTCTGTTGGAGATGGCAGAAATTGTTAAGTATATCCGAATAAGGGTAACAATATTTGGAAAAACATGAATAAGATTCTTATCGTTCAAATATTTCAAGACCTTTCCTGTTGTCTTAGGTAAATTCTTGGTGCCCTCTTTCTTGCACATTCGAAACATTTTACACGAGATTGTACTCTTGGAGAACATCCGATGATTCAATGTCATCTTTGTACAATTCTGTGAACTCCTTCAGCATGTGACTGAACAAAGGAATGCTCACCTGTTTATAGTTGCCTGCGCTTTGATTATTACACTGTTAAAAATGTGAATTTACAGAAAATAAAATAAAGAAATACAAAAGGAATACAGAAATGTAAGACCCCACCTCGACTATGCAGCCCAGGCTTGGGGTCCTTTCTATGAAAAGGACAAGTTTCTTTTAGAGCAGGTTCAGAGGAGAGCCACTCGCCTTATACCCGAGGTGAAACACCTACCTTATCATGTTAGACTTAAGCATCTTGGGCTTACCACCCTGGAGTTGAGAAGGATTAGGGGGGACATGCTTCAGGTGTACAAATTTCTCTCTGAAAGGTATCCTTTGTCATTTTGCAATTATTTAAAGGTTCAAAGTAATTCTCGGGTTCAAGGCCATTGTAAGAAGCTAGTTAAGTGTTTTGCAAGGCTCGCCGACATTAGGAAGTTCAGCTTCTCTCTTAGAGTTGTTAACGAGTGGAATAGTCTGCCTGAGTGGGTAGTTAACTCCACATCTGTACACTATACACTGTAGTAGAATCTAATTGGGCTGGGCTCGTTTGGTATTGGTTGGTTGTTTGTTTTCAGTTAAGGTTGTATGGACTTCAGGGCATCTTATGGGACCTTATCCCCCCTTTGCCCTCCTGTTATGTTATGTTCTGGTAATTAATTACCAGAAAATTTCTGTATTTCTTATTTATTTCTTTGTTTTATTTTCTCTTAATTAACAGACATTTTGTACAGTGTAGTATATATGTTGATTTGGGATTTGAGATTCCGAAATTGTTGAAAAGACATACCGTATAACTTCTTTATGCGGCCGAGTGTGAAGCAGTCCTCCGGCGGCCAGACGGGATTGTTGATCGTCGGATGTTCGGTGAATCGGGTGTTGTGCTACCCATTAACCACCACCCCTTCTGGATCCGCCCAACTGCCCCAGCACGGTGAAACTGGCTACGATGGCCCGGACTCTCTGCCTGGTTTCGCCTTACGGTTTAGGAATCTCTCCAAGGCTCATTCCCTCAACTTGGGAAAACCTCACTGTAGTACGTAAACAGTGTCACTTGATGATATGGTGTCACAGATAACAAACTTCCGAATTTTTCATTAGTTCCAGAGGGGGGGGGGGGTTTCCCCTGCCCCTATAGCTACGCCACTGTTTAAGGGGTCATAAGTGAAGTTGCAAAGAATGCTTATTAATCTTCTACCCCTTTTGTTATACTTTTACTCCACTCTTGGCCATTCCCCAATTCAATGGAAAGTGTTGATCATAGAGTAGGATATAGGAACTAGTGTGTTCACTCCTCGAAACAGCTGTGGTCGCATGGGGACTCGGCCGCCATACAGTTTGTACACACATGCTCGCACACAGCATTGCTTCTTGCCTCCACCTATAATGGCGGACGGGTCGTCCCCATCACTGATCTACATGTACAGGATGTAGATCAGTCAATCACAACGGATTTACGTACGCGGTATTAGGAGTGCGCACTCTAGTTCCTATATCCTAGATCTATGGTGTTGATTTAGATTAAAATTAGTTAAACTATGATTTTTGTGAAGTGCTTGGAGAGCTCTCCTGTCATTTGGATGTAAGTTAAAAGCATCATACTAACCATTTTGTCATTACCCCCAGAGCTACCATGAGGTTTATGTCGGTCTCATGGTACCAGCACTCAGTGTGCCGCCATGCCAATCGTAAGTAAAAATATCACAAAATAATGGTTATTCCTTTACATTGTAGCCTAGAATCACTTCAAAGCTTTGCCAAAGATAGCACTATATTTCATTCACCTTACAAAACAGAAATTGCTCTTACTCAACACACGTTTCCTGAAAACAAGAAAAACCACTATAAAGTATGAGAATTTTTCCACACATGATCAGTTCCAAACTTTGCCAAAGATAAAACCATTTTGATCTAAGCCACCTTAAAACGAACAAAACTTTCTCGAAGGGGAGGAGTAAAATACTTATATGTACACTTTACACCCGACTTCTGCTTTTAAAAAGTTGGGGTGGCCGGGGATTACAACATCTTCTGTGGTCTCCCTCCCCATCATCAAATCCTGGCGCCGGGTGCCAGTTGAGTCGAGGGATTGTGACGTATGAGAATATGTCACCAATTTAGTTTGCTGTCTCTCATCAGCTTCAAACTGAGATTTGGGAGCAACGAAATTCAACGTACAAGCTACCGTGCCGTCTTACGAAACTATTTAAATCGATCATACTAGGGAGTTTCTATTTGAGCAACACCCTGAACATACTAAAACCATGATGCAAGGTTCAAACAAGGAGTTGCTATTTGACAAACAGTAACTCCCTGGTTCAAATAGCTTCCCTTCCCACCTGTGAATTAGTTGAAGAATGTTCTCTGTATATTATTTTTACGTGAACAAATATCTTACGAAAAAAGACTGATTACAAATAAATCTTAGCTGACAAAAAAGCTATTCTAAGAGAAGTTCACTTCCGAAAGGATGGTGGGAGGGGGGTTTGCCGCTTTAATTTGGCAATTTTTTCATATCCTTGACCCTTCAACTAAAAGACAACCGCGCCATCTATCCCTAGATTGGCATGTCAGTCATTTCTGGCTAACTGCTAACTGTGCCCGTACCTAGCTGCGTAGCAAACTTCATCTTTCATCTATACTATTAAACTGGTACAAAGTAAACAGAACGAAAAGGATGCTCGGCAGTCAACAGTGGACGTTACAGCGTTGCTATGCAAGTTGACAACATTCTTGTGTCGCGACACAGTGCATAGTAAGGTTCTTGGTGAAAAACAGGTTCATTTCTGGTTTGTATCTCCATTCCTCTCCCATAATCGAGTCGTTAAGCCTATACGATCTTCTGAGTTGCTTCTGAAATGCATAAGGCCCAATATTAGTGGTTCAGCGTAATAAGTTTTGCTTTACTCGCTCCGTGTCAGACCTTATGTTAGGCCTAATGTTAACGTTAACTGTATGTTATAATTGTAACGTTAGGCTAGCCTAGGCCTAGATCCACAGTCTTGCCGTTTTGACCCACAGGCGATCTAAGTTAGCCTAGGCCTAGTTAGCATAACGTTACTAATAAGTTACTCCTATTCCTAAGTTAGTAGTAGGTAGGCCCTAATCATAAATCGGTCACTGTGTTCTACATGCCAGTACAGCATGTAGCCTAGGCGCGATGTTATTCCAATGTAGGCAAGGCCTAAGCAATTGCCTAGGGCCCCAGGAAAAAAAAACGGAATTGACGATTTTTTGCGGAAATTACGGAATTTGCGATTTCATATCGCATCCACAAAAAAGAAAAAACAGAAGAATATTTTAGCATTTTTAACAAAGCGTAGGCTAGACAAATTTATTCTCCACAAATCAAGGGCACTTGAGGACTTTTACCATGCCGCTATAATTCAATAGGCTCATTTAGCCAAAGTCCCCTGGGAAAAGGCCATTTTCCCGGGTGAAAAATAAAGAAGTATTAAGTTGCCTGATGGCTAAATCCTCCTATTGAATTCTAGCCTCATGACTTCTGATGTACGTATCAGATTCGAGAACAGAAAATAGGTATAAAGGCTCCCACATTTTTGCGTGACATGAAACTATTATGCTTAACTGTTAGTTTTCATACACTGATCACGTCGGAAGATTCCATGTATCGTGTTTTGTACTGGACTGTACTAGGCCTAATTAAGTTAGTAGTGCTACATAGTATAAGTAGCCTAGTCTATCCGCTCAGTTCTGTGCAAAAATACGTAACTAACTTTACAGTATCTTAGCACTTCGAGGCCACTAAAATTTACACTCAATTTACTTGGTGTACCCATTTCATGGGACCCTATTGATATGAATATATTTTTTGTAGGCTATCTTGCCCAAAACTTACTATACGTCCAGTTTAAAAAGATTCTCCAAATGAAATGCAAACCTGATATAGCCTATTCCTGTAATCGAAAAACTGTTACAACTCCCTGGATAATTACTGGTGGGGGTGCATGAATTTACACGGGGCTGCTTCCTTAAGTTCATTCATGACCAATGCCCTATGTAACAGCCCGGGCAATACACTGTCCTTGCATTATGTATTGCACACCGTAGTCGGTGTACTACGAAGGTAAACTTCAACTTCGCAAGAAACTTTCTTGGGAAGTTATGACGCACTTGTTTTGGCAATTTACATGTACGCACGTACATGTCATGACAATTGTTTCGTGATGACCTGATGAAGCTAAAGGCGTAAAATAATGTGCAGTTCACACGGTGCTTAAAGTATAGCCATGCTCCTGCCTAGCCCTTTTTGCAGGTGGTGCTCTTTATTAACTCATTCCGTTACACCTTCCCTTTTTTACAAATTTCTCGAATTTTACCCATGTCCCACAAATACCACACTTATTTCTTACATTTCTCTTTAAACTTTCTTCACTTAACATACACTGCACTTACTACTTAACATATACATTCTACATAGTAGACAAGTTAATAGTCATAGATGAAGTCCTCATATCGCTTAGGCTTCTTGGGGTGGGAGGATCTTCGAACTACTGACTGTTCGCTTGGAGTATTGCTGCTTTGTGGTTCTGGATGGGACTCTTCCTGATTTTGCTTGTTCATCGGATGGTCACGCGGGGTGTTACTAAAGCATGGAGGGTTATATTGTTGGTCCAGTTCCAGCTCTTCCTGGGTTATGAAAGGCTCTTTGCGAAGACGTAGATGGCGCCTATTTCTCCTATATGTTCGCCCATCTTCTGTTTTGATTTTGTAGGAGTGAATGTTGTCCTTACTTTGAACTTGGCCCTTTTGCCATGTTTTGTGAGAGCCGAATGGTTTAATTCTTACAGTGTCCCCTCTCTTTAACTCTGGCAAGTTTTTTTTCCGGCGATCAAAATATCGCTTTTGCTTATCTTTCTGTTTCTTTTTCTGTGATCTGACATGCTGAACTACCTTTGGTTGGAAAAGAGAAGATTTTGTTGGTAGTAGTGTTCGTGTGCGGTGACTGTAAAGTCTTTGTGCTGGTGATGACTTCATGCCTTCTGTTGGCATATTTCTCCAGTTACAGCAAGTAAATTGAGATAAAAATCATCCTTATCTGCCTCAGTCTTTATTATGAGAGCTTTTGCTGTTTTTACAGAGTTTTCCACTTTACCATTACTCTGTGGGTGACCTGGAGAACTGGTGATGTGTTCAAACTGATAATCACTTGCAAATTTTGCAAAATCTGAACTGAATGGCGGTCCATTATCAGTAAATATGATACTAATGGTATTAGGTAAATATGAGGAAAGATAGTTAAGAAAGCAAACAAAACACTTGGCATTTTAAGTAGAACTCTGACCTTTAAGAAAAGAGAGATCTTGCTGCCACTGTAGAATTCTTTAGTTTGTCCTGTTTTGGGGTATTGTAGTCCAGTATGGAATCCGCAGTTTAGACAAGATCTTAATGGGCAGATCTTTTTGGAACTTACCGTATTATTTTAGGTATCGAGGATATAGAGCCTGGTAGTCTCTTTGAGATGAGGTACACATTTACCAGAGGGCACAGCTACATGATATGCAAGGGTTACTATAGACTATATACTAGGAAGTAATTTCTTAACTCAAAAGGTCATCCATACTTGCAATTACTCGCCATCTGAAGCTGTTGACTGCAACTCTATTTATATCTTCAAGGACTTTCTCACCAAAGACTGTTTGATGCATATAATGGGAGATTGTTTCTTCCTTCCACAGTGCAATCACAGTGATTGAATTGTTGACTTCTGTGAAAGTGATGTCTGTAGCTGAACTGTGAACTTCAGGTCACAGCCTGTATCTGTAAGAATGTCAGTTACAAAACTGCCATTCGGAAGAAATTATAAAAAAAAAAAAACTTGTGAAGGCTGAAAATGCTGACAAAATTTTAATTTTTGCAAGGTTGGAATTTGCTTAATGATAAGGTGAACAAAATTTGGTCTCTTGTGTACCGGAATGCAGCATTGTAGTGAAAGCTTCGGTACAGATACTACTGCGGTGGATCAATGACTAAACATGGGCACACCCGCTGGGTGTGCCCATGTGTATGTAGTCATTGATCCATACAGATCCATTATATGTTAAAGACAACTGTTGTATTAAGAATATTCTCATTAAGTGTCTTAGCGACAGTGTTGTAAAGAGTCACGACTTGAGTCACTTCTTCTCAAAATGATAGTGACTGGAGAGAATTCAGGAGTAATTTCCCCATTGAAATAGTACAGTGACTCGAGTCAATGACTCGACTTGAGTTACTTAAAAGTTTGACAATTGGTGACTCGAGTCACGAATCTAGTGACTCATAATTACAACTCTGCTTAGTGATATCCAAAACTAATAATTTGTACATACGATCCTGTTTTGCTTAAATTCAGCATTTTACAAAAGTGCTAAATCTTGTTGCAAGGACATTCACCCCATTTTATTCTAAATAGAACATGGTGTTGTTCAATTGGGAGAGAGTCAAATGCTATTGATAGGTTTGCACACACGCATATGGGTATGTGGCAATAATCATTGTAGCAAGGTGTGCTGAGGTGTGGTTACAGCCATAGTAAATTATTGACTGGTCAAAAATAGGGTATTAGGTATCCTAGGCCTACAGTAGTTCAAGGAACAAAGATTATGGGAAATACTAGGCCTGGTTACCCTGTTTTGTTGCTGAGCCAGTGTAGCTGCTGAGGAGCCTAGTTGTACTTCTCTGTGCACCATCACAATGGAGTAACAGTTGATTACAACTATTTTTTTGCCTAGAAATAGTTTGCAAAATCTCAAGTTTACCTGATGTAGACTCTCAAGGGAGTGGACCAATCAGCGAAGGGGACATCTGTTATGGCCCTCACAGTGTAGAAATGTTTGTATTATGAAAAGATTGTCACAATCTCATTTTTATGTTACAAAACTAAAGTAGTTCTGATATGAAGTTTAATTCTAGAAATTTTTGACAAAGATTAGTTTCCACTTTTTTCGTAGAATGATTGTGATAAAAACTTTAACAAGAGGCCTTTCATTCTTGTAAACATTGCTTGCATAAATTTTCATACAGTAATTCTTCTGAATTACAGGGTACTATGGTGTTCAAATGATTTATATTGACATAGAAAGGCCAATGCTAACATTATGCAGTTGGAACATATGGTTGACATATGGTTGAAAGACCTACTTTATGTCATGTTCCAATTTTAATGCCTCAAAATGTGACCTGCAAAATGTAAATTATCCACCAAAACTTGAAAAAGTGACAAATAATTGCTTAAGAATGACTGTCCAAATGACACACTCCAAGCCAGGTTCAAGACCTGAGATCAGGAGAAGGCCTTATTCCTACTTAGGCTTCCAAAAACTTAAGTTTTCAAAATATGAATTAATTATTAAGATGTTCATAGCACGTAAGAAAAATTTTCAATGTTGCTGTCCTACTTGGAAACTTACCAGCATGCAGTAAAACTGAAAATTAGTTTCATTTTTCTGCATAATTGGGAGACTCTGCATTAGTTTCAGTTTTCAGTATAATTGGTAGGCTAGGTTATTTTGACAGGACAAAAATCTGTGGTTTTTGGTTTTTCTTTGCAGTGACATCTTTGCAACAAGTCTGAGTTAACTAACACTCAGAATATGCTACTCACTCCCTGTTATCTCGCGACTGTCTAGAAAGACATGAAATCAGGGAACTTCAGATAGCACCATTTTACTTATAAGCAATATAAGCTGTTTTTACTTTGAAGAAAGCTTAATAAGTGATTTGAAGATACAGTGTAATTGATGTCATTCAGCTCAGTTGCTACAGAAGTATGTTTACAGTTAAATGTATGTCTTTCTTTTCAGATCAGTGTTCTAGAAACACTGCACAAGTTTTTCCATAATGAGTGTCAAAAGTGTTCTCAGTGGAATGGAGTGGGATGAAGGGCTTCAGGTACCAGTTGCCAATGCCAGTAACAAACAACTTGAAGAATTGGTAAGTACATGAAAGGCATTAATCCAAGGTCTGTGTAATGTTGTAATGTCATTTCCAGTACCCTTAACTTTGAAGAGAATTTGTTCAAAATTTCATTACATGTTCACTTCAGTTTCTTGTCTTTTGAGATTGATCAGAGCTAACCATGGCTCTCACTTTGCCCAGATGATTCTGAAAAATTACTTACACTTAAAGCACTGTTATTCACCCTCCTGAAGTATTTGATATTGGTGGACACCCTTTCCAAGTTTTAGCTTTGATACCCACTTTTTTGTCTTGATGCCCTGAAAAACTTGTTTCATCAAAACTCCATCATATTAGCCTAGAGTTACTAATTATTCACATCAGAACTTGGCCATAGTAGGATTTATTTGCATTTTCTCCTGATATCCAAGTGAAATTGTATCACAAAGCAGTATTGAATTTAGGCAGAATTATTTTTTCTTCCCAAATTTATTATGATGGCAGCAGTCTGACTCATAGTTTTTCTTCTTTTATTTTCAACAGCTTCAGAAAAACCAGCAGGAGATGACCAAACTAAATCTTGAAGTTGCTCAAACAGAAGACCGTGTCTTTGCACTGCAAGAACATATGAGAAATGTTCAACAAGAGTTAAACAATACTCAGGTATTACGTCACATCAACATTATCAATACTGCAAAGTTAAACATAGGAGACAAAGTCTAATCTAAAGTTTGTTTTTACTGTCCCATAGCTGTATCCTCTTGCATTTGCATATTTTACCACCAATCAATAACACTATTCTGCTAAAGGAAATTTTACTAAAACCAGGTAACTAACACATGAAATTATAAGCTTCAGCACTATTTCAATAAATACTGAGACAGTTTGAAATTGTCTGTAGGTTACCAACGATGGGAACCCATGTTTCACTACACTGTTGGAATGAAAACATCACCGAACTCCACTATGTGTGAGATGTGTGTTACACATTTTCTTTGGCACATTGTTATTGTGGGAGTGAAATCTGTGTTTGACTGACACAATTGGGAACTGTCTTAGACTTTTTTTGCAAGTAAATAATTTAAAAAAAAATCAAACTGGGTGTTAAACTTTTAAAACTGAGTTTTCAAAGTGAAAGTGAAAACTTAAGTAATGAATTACAAATCAGGAGAGTTACTTAATGAAAATGCCCTTCTTATAACTCTTTGCCTCCTAAGCTGTATTCTTCATCATACTATACCGCAGTCAATATGTGAAAACTTTCATTCTGTGCATTCATTCACACATAACTATTTGTCATATGACTTTATGATTGAATAGCCTTTCATCTTTTTCTTCATATTTTATGTCTGCTATATTTTAGTTTTTCTCGTAACTGTGCAGTGAAGTTTTTGAATGGAACAGACTTAGTCGAAGTCATTTAACCATGCATTTATTCTCCATGCAGGGAATAAGTCGTGCCAGGGAGAAGGAAATTGAGACAGAGAACCACATGCTGTTGGTAGCCCAGAGGGAAGAGGGACGTTTGAAGCAAGAAATCCAGAGACTGGAAAATAATCTTGCAGACCTTCAAGAAAGGAAGAATATTCATGAGGTTAGATGAACTGTTGTAATAGACTCCATTCTTGTAATATTAAGTTTTGTATATGCGGCCATGTTGGAAGCATGCATGGAGGGCTGGGATGTGTTTTCCTCTGGTTTTGGCCGGTCACTTCATGTATGCTCATACATTATTTTCTTAACATAGTGGTTTTCTTGAATTGCCATTAGAAACATGACATAGGTAAATGGGTCTGTTGTGGTAAATCTCTCTGAGCAAAGAAATATTTTATGAGACAGGGATAAGAAAGATGCTTGTGGATGGTTCTTTGCTTCATCCTTAAACGAGATACTCATTGAAGGGAGATATGGTAATAATGTGCTGCATTTATCACATGCCAATATCTAAGAACTGAACCCTCATCAAAGGTAAAGAACATCTTACCACTGGTGATAGATAACCTACCCAAGAGGCAATCACTGCAGATAGTTGCAGTTGATATGGTTCCCAACAGAGAAGCTGCCTCATAGGTATCCATGTAACACCTGGATGTAGAGAGGCCATTGAGATAAATAATCATGTCCAATGACACAGAGAAACAAGCTAATCTGTTATCACACCAGCTAAACTAGGCAGTATTGTAGCCAACCAATTTCAAAAGTGGGCTTTTGATTTGGAGGACAAATAGATGGAAAGAGATATTACTTACCATGGTAAAGATTGGGGTGTACTCTTGATTTATTGGCTCTATAGGCTATTGGTGTGGTTTGAAAATACTCTTGAAAAAACACATTCATGTTCCTTCAAACTCAGTTCAAATTATCATGTTTTCTAGATTTAGTTGTATACGCACTTAGAGTTACAGTTTGAAGTGTGCAATTTTAATGGACTGTGAGTGCTGGGCACTAAATGGCAGTCCCAGTTTCACCCACCCAGCTTCTGCCCATGTTTCTACATGTAGCTGTATCTGCACTAATGCAGCGGTCAATCGTTATCTTCACCCTACCCCCCTCAAGCCTTCACTTCTCTTCACCTTTTATGGAAAAATAATTAGTCGAAGATTCACCTCTGTCTTGAAAATTGTAAGGTGCAGGTTCACCGATCACAACAAATCTTTTAGCTGAGGATTCACCAATGCCTTCATTTTCTTTAGATAGAGATTCACCAGTCTGCAAATGATTGTTAGTTCAAGATTCACCACCGAATAAAAAATTGCTTTACAAAGCTTAAGACTAATTTTTCACATGTTATTATGAAAGATGACACATTTAAAGGACCTATTGCATCACCCCAAATATTTTTGCAGGGTGGCATAAATTCATCTTGGTGGGTACACTTCTATTGACATATTGGGCAAATTCAAACTGTACCTTAAATGTACAGCAGCCATGCTGGTTATTTTCATGGGGGTAGTCCAAGTCGTCCACAAACCAACTCGACAGCAAACCAAGCCGTACCCAGTCCAAGTCGTCCCCAACATAAAAAAATTCATGACACAAGTGTATTTGGACGACTCTCAAAATATAAAACAAAACAGAGAGAGAAAAGACGAAGATCAGCAAAACAAAACAGACCTGTCCAAATACCATGCATTCGTTGTCTAGCTTTTGGCCCGTTTTGTCTTCACATAATATTTGTGAAGCTACGCGCGTTCCATGTATATTACAGTAGGTGTGCGTACGTGTGTACATTCGGCTTTAATAATTGAGGAGACCAAAGCATGCGGTCAATTTTCCACATTTCAGAACAGAATTTTCCCGACGTGGTGAAAATTATGTGCAGACATACGACGCAATTTCGAACATCAAAAATTTATTGTTCGAGGCATTTTCACCGTAATTACGGAAATTGTTCGTTGAAGATTCAATGCTTAGAACATTTCTTATAGGTAAAGTTTCACTCTGCCCTGGAAAATGTTTGGGTCAAGTTACACCATTTTCAAGTTTTTGAGACTTGAAGACTCGACGTCGAATCTGCAACGAACCTTGAGGGGGGTTAGGTGAAGATTACAATTGACGGCTGCATAAGAGTTACAGTTTTGAGTGTGCAAATTTAATGGACTTTGAGTGCTGGGAACTAAATGGCAGTCACAGGTGCACCCACCCAGCTCCTGCCTTCTAAAACTCTGATCCTAGGATACAAGTCCAGCCTTTTTGCCTCTTTTCCACCATGCTCTTTTAGGGCCACCGATTTTCCGCGATCATGGAAATTGTCACGGAATCGCGGAATTTTAATTTTTTCACGGAAAATCACGGAACTTCAAAAGTCTCTCAGAATGCTAAAGAAGTCTGCAATCAAGAGGGCAAAACGAAAAGCAAAGTTTAAAAATCTGTATGTAACACTGGCTGGCTCTAGCAGACTACAATTCTGATAGAAAACTGTTGAAATTCACCCCCTCTGATGCTCCGATGTGGGACAAGTACAGGTGCGAGTTGCGTATTTACTAGCCTTCGGTAGGTCTAATGTTGCTCAGTCTTGCAAAGTTTTCCCGCGATCCCGTTGCCTGTAGCTGATTCTTGTTTATACTGTATCATGTACTGTATGTATGGTATACTATGCATGAGTGCGTCATAACAAACTGTTGCTCACATTACTCAAGTTTCATGCTTTGCTCTGTTGTTACGTTCATGATCGAACGATCATAACGTTCTGACTGACAAGTTACACTTTCAATTGTGGAATAATTATCGGATTTAGTACCTGCATATCATTTGGATATAATTTTATACGGATCTTTTACTATGTAAGAAGAAGAAGGGACCCACACTCAAACAATCATAAGTCAAGTTGTTTTGGGGTTTTTTTTGTCCATTACGTATATGTGTAGACGTTAGACTGGTGAATGGATTTTAGTCTGGTTAGGCTGCACTGGCCTAACACACTAATCAATGCAAAACAGAAAGTCACGGATTTGGCAAGTTGCTTGCACAGATTTTCATGGAATTTGAAACTGCTGTAACGGAAATTGACTCTTTTTTTTACGGAAAATTGGTGGCCCTACTCTTTCAATTTCATTCAAATTGGATCTTGGGTTGCTAAAAATTGAGACGTTATGTTGAATCCAAATGGGAGAATATGACCATCCAATATTTTTGACCTTAGATAAGTGGTAGGTATTTGCACTATTTAGTTATCTTATTCACTGCAAGGTAGCTGTGTTGACATATATGTGTGCTGTATAGCTACACTTAAAAAAAACCAAGATGGTAACGAATGGGTACCAGATAGTGGAGTTTCAGTTTACACAGTGTGAGTGCTTGAAGTGCTTTGGATATAGACCTTATGCACTGACATCATGCAACGTCATTTTGGAGGCAAAGCAATGAAGCACTCTGCTTGCACAATGTAGACTTTGCAGTATCTGATTGGCTCACAAATCAGCTGTCTGCATGCGTTAGTGGAACTTGCAATGCACCCTTGCCCCCAAAGGAGGGAGCACTTTCTGCTCTGTGACATATGCATAGGGTCTGTAGTAAAATGCTATGTCAGTGAAGTACTTCTGAGTAGAGTTGTAATGTAACCAAGTCACTCTTTTTACAGCAACTCAGCAACAGCTATTTTAGTAACTTAAGTCAAGTCATTGATTAGTGTCATTGTGTTATGGATATATTTTGTAAAAATTGTCAAGTCAGGTGGTTTTGGAAGGTTTTGACTGTAGATACAACTTGATTACAACCCTGCATGAGACCGATTGAAACTTAGTACCACTGTGCTAAGATCTTGTACACAGTTTGGAGTAAAAGTCAGTTGAGTTGGCATTATGTGCTGATAACTCAGGGCTCCAAAATAAGCTTTTCCTCTCTGGAGCTAAAAACAGCTTCTGAGCGACCTTCATTTTGAAGAGTTTGTGGAGCTGTTTTCCTACAGTCTGTTGGGAGCTGTTTCAGTTTTTCAAAGAAACCACTCTTCCCTGCATGTAACATTCTCTGATTGTCTCCTGAATGTTACTTGTGCATTTAGTAAAAGAAATTCAAAACAACAGAGACAGGAAATAACACAAAGAGCATTTTTTGGTGTAACATCAGGCAGTACTAGGCATTATGCGGTCATTCCATCTCTGAAAATCTTGGAAGGGGCCGGAGGGGCTGGGTGCATGTATAGCCTAGGCTATGGCAGGTTTAGATTGACCTCAATGGCACCTTGAATGTGGGGGGGGGGGGCAGAGGAGTTCATAAATTCTATTGCCTCATGCATCTGGTGCAATTTTTAGGGCCAGACAAACACCCACTTTATCATTTTTTTCTGGCACTTTTGCGCTAGAGCATGGTCTATTTTCGAACCCTGGGTAACTGTAGCATAACAAGGGGTTTTGTTATTTCTTTAAACAGGTCTTTGGAAACCAGTAACATATACTCAATAGACCTTATGCACATAATGTCACAGAACAGAAATTGCCTGTATCTTTGCAACTTAAACAAATGCAGACAGTTAATTTTTGCATGTGCAAAGACTTGTGCACATCTGTTCAATATGCATTCTAAAGTCATGTACCTTATCCAGTGAGCTTGATTGTTTGCCCTCTGAAATTACATCAGACGATGTCAATGCATACGGTCTATACATGAGGGTAACAGGGGATTGGCTAGGGCAGCAGCCAGAATTGCCCCCAAGAGAGACCTTTTGGGGTGCAAAGGAGCACCACAGGTTAGGAAAATTAACCTCCTTCCCTCTTAAAAAAAGCATTGCCAACAGAGGAGTAAAAGTAGCCCCTGTGGACTCAATTTAGTTCCAGTAAACTCTTTAGTGGGCAGTGTTTTCCAAAACTGAACTTTATAACCTGTTTGAGACATAAAAACATTACATTGTTTCATTTCCTTGTCAGAATTCCATATTCAAAAACACACAAAAGTTGGAGGAGATGAAATCACAGCTAAAGTGGGATCAACAAGCTCTGGAAGCCTGGCTGGAGGAGTCTGCCAGGAAAGATGAAGATGCTATGACCCTGGCTAAGTATTCACAACTGGATGATGCCAAGATTAAGGTAAGCCCAAAGTGAATATGCAGTCACCCTAGTCTGAATTAGTATACCCTAGTACCCGAACTTTGTGAATGACTCTTGTTAATCATGTGACAATACTTTTGTTATTGAATTGTCAAATTCATACAGAATAAACCCATTGTTTACTTTTAATATGCAATGTTTGTGTACAGAAACATGATGAAAGATATTTGTTAGGGAAAGAAGAAGGTATCTGTGACAGTCAGCTCTTGTTTGAAAATAACTGCAAGTTTCCTTTAGTACCAATTTCAAGGTGCACAACTTTTTCTTCAGGTGCAGCCTTTCACTTGCCAAGTTCTGAGTACAAGTACAAATTCATATTCACAACTTTAGGTTGGAGTAAAAGGTGGAGAATCTCCAGGTAACCCAAGGCCACCAGACCCTGTTTGTTGCATCACTGAGTGTGAAGTGATAACAGGTTATAGCCTAGATGTAAATGGCTTCGAATCATTTTTACACAGATACAGAATAAAATTCAAAGTTCACCTTCTTGGGTATAAATCTTGTTGTGGGTAAGCACCCTCTTATCTTCGTGACATGTGTACTGTTAAGCCTTCTTCATACAGCTTCAGGAGGTCCACAAGCTTGGTTGTTCTGTTTGTGAAGCATATCAGCTTGGGGAAGGTTGTTTGCTTTTAGTGGGTGCATATTAGGAATTCAATTCTTCTTAGTCTGAGCAGGGAGAAACTCCATGGTCTTAGAGAGTCTGCATCTCTTAAGCTGTTTAAGGTTATTTTGAAAACATGTTTTTGTAATCTAGCTTTTTCTTAAGTAGTTGTAAAGTGCAACTAAACATTTTATGGCAGTGCGTTTTATAAGTCAGTGTAATAATAATAACAAAAACAATACTAATAATAATTTGAGCTTTGCATCATTGAAACTGAAAGAATGTACATCAAAGAAAAAATGAGGAGTAGTAGTTTGGGTGTTCAAAATAGGAATGAGAAATCTGCTTTATATCAGAATTGATAGCATGGTAAAATTTAAGATACAAGGAGGGAAGAAAATGGATCTAACATCTTGACAAGGACAAAGCATGTTAAATTTTAGGCGTACTTTAGAAATATCTCTTACACGGGACTTACTATTAATCTGTGCATTATATTATTGACAGGAGTTATCTTTGCGTATGGAGAAGATGACAGAAGATGCTCAACGGAAAAGGAAAAATTTGAACCATGAAATGACTGAAACCCTCACAGCTCAGGTATGGTTTGAAATACATGGGTTTTATGTTGGTGTTTCAAAGATTGCTTGTACTTGTAGACATTTTGAAAGCAAAAACTGTGGAAGGCTTATTCTTTCTTAGATTGGAAGCAGGAGTGAAATTCACAAAATTTGGTGTATTTTGGCACTTTCCCTCTCCCTTGTTCTTACATTATGCTGGAAATTGTGGAAATGGTGCAAATTTTTGTATTGGAAATCCTTCATATTGGTGAAAAATTTTTAGGGGTAAGAAAAATTCAGAGATGCCAATGGCACCATTTTTTTGCCATTTTTGTTGGGATTTGTAGGGTGTGGTGGTATGGCAAAAGTCAAAGTAACACAAATAGCCAAACTGTTCAGTGTGTTTACACTATGAACAGCTCTAATGCTGTTGCACAAACGACTATCCTTCATAAGGCCTAAAAAAATAAATTGTTTGTTTGTCCTCGACCGCCCACACATAATTTTTCGTCCCCTCGTATTATTTTTTTTAGTTTCATATTTTTTTTTTGCCTCTTATGTTGTACACAAAGTTATATATTTTCCAACGAAACTTTTTTTCAGTTTTTTGTTCCTGACTGAAATACCTTGCACTAAATGGCCCATACATGTTGAATATCCAGTCAAAAGCAGAACAAACAAAATGCCTCCTTCACCCACACACACATACACACACACACAACACTCAAGGGAAACCATAGGCCTGCTTTTTGCTGGAGTTACGTGTTACTGACTTCCCCGTTTTCAACACTGGCTATGGAGAATACCTACGTACGTAGCTGGTTCGAATATACACAATTGTTCGTTGTACGACTATGACAGGGACCGTGATCGCGGAGCCGATTTTTGAAATGCGGGGGCTAACCATCAAAGCGGCATAACATTTTCAAGAAAATAAAAGCCTTTTAAAGCGGCCCAAAATGCCCATGGCAGGAAAAGTGCGGGGGCTAAATCCCCCATAGCCCCAGTCTCCGTGGTCCCTGTTTCAGTGGCCTGGCAGGTCTGCCTCGAGGCATACCTGTGGAGATACAGTTCACTCGATCAGCCATTGCACAGACTCAACACATGTGGCTACTGCTGTTAGTTGGGGGCACAGTGATCAGCGACGTAGCACAACCCTCGGGGCCCATGGACAAGAGGCAGGGAGGGGCCCAAACCAATGGTATCATAAAAATATTTCCCTATGACCCCTTCAGTCTTCGTGGGGAGGAATGGGGTAACAACCAGGACTTGCATGCACCAGATCCGGGTTCAATTCCCAATCCCATTCTTGCCTGCCGTTCTTCAAAAGCAGTTGGTTCTGTAGTTGTTGATAGCTTTTTGGTTCATTTCGGGTCTGTGCTGGATGGTTAGACGGTAGGCAGGGTTATGATTTTTTGAGATTTTTTTCTTTGCGCATTTGCAGGTTGGGGCCCCTGAACCCTCGGAGCCCCCGGATATTGTCCAACCGCTTGGAACGCCAGTGACAGTGATGGCTTCATACTACGAAAATAGCAAAAAAAGTTTCCTTCAACCAACATTGCCACTCCCAGGCGTGTTTGGTTGGAACTGATCTGCTCACTGCCAACGTGAGGGACTAAAATGTGGAAACCTTTCATTCACATAGGTGTGCAATCGGAGGGGCTTGCAGCATGTGGGGGGGGGGTTGTCAGACGAAATTACTATGTTCTTTCAATTCATAATGTTTGATGGAAACTGAATGTTTTATACGCAGATTTTATTTTTCGGATAAGAGTGGACACACTGCAGTCAAGTTCTTACCTGGGAACTACAGTAACATGCTCTGGTCTGAATATGATGCGCATATATATGTACGCAGAAGTCAGCATGGCGTGATACATGCTAGGCGTGCATTGCAAACATGGAGTAAAAGCTGTGTTTGATTGGTTTTACAGCCTGTCCTGGTCAGGGAAAGTGAGGAGCGATACAAGCGCTGTCTTCTTGGCCTTGTGTGGAGTATGGACTTTGAAGGGGGTATAAATCACTTGCACATCCCCTTGCCATGTTATTGTGTTAACAATAAGCCACTCACAGTTAATCCTGTAAACACATGTCCATATGTTTCATTGTCTTGTGCTCTGCTGGGTAGGTTATAAAAAAAAAAAAAAATGCCCGCCTGACGGCCCTTTTTGGCAGGTCTCGAGGACAAACAAACAATATTTTTTTTGGCCTAACTTAGAACAACAAGCTGCTGTATGAAATCTTGTGTACTGTTCATTCAAAGCCTGTGTGAGCTGCATATACATTCTGTGCAGCACCATACTTGTAAAAAACAACAAATGCCTAACTGTGCTGTAATGAAGCCTAGCTTGCACTACAAGTTTATGATAGGCTAGGTTTTACTGTATAGTGAAGTTCACATGTGTGAGAAAAAAATGTTTTGGTACCACAGTCAGCATTATGTTGTATATGCATTTTATGGAATAAGATGCAGTGCATATAATCCTGTCAGTGTCTCAAGTAGCAGTTGAAAACCTAAAAGTATAAAAATGGCAATAGTGGCATTACAGTCCAGAATACATTATGGAATGGCATGTGCAGAGATCATAGAAATGGAAGTAAGAGAGAATGATGTCCTGCAATCTGGTAAGCTACTCATCTAGCTGTCTGTATGGCAAGAAAGCACCGGTGCGTAATACAAGCAGTATGTTGTTGCTCTTACCCTATTTATTGGCGGAGGAATTACAGGTTTTCAAAGTTAGGAGTATATGAAGAAAATTTAAGGCACATGACTTATCTCTGTTGTGAAATTACTCCTAATCTCTCGGAAAACAGATAAAATGACATTTTACTTTCCAAGTTGAATGCACACTGTATGTAGGGCGACACACAAATCATCTGGCTTTATGCCATACAGTGGAAGCACCCTCACTATTTTTGTAGCTTCTATGGTTAAACACATAGCGGTGCACTTTGTCAGAGTTCTCCCTTACTTCATTTTCTATGGCTGAGGTTGAAATGTTTAAGGTTAGATTAGGTCAGCATGAGGCTATGTGCTAGTGTTGTGTGCAGCTTGTACCAAGACCTACATGTGAAATTCACAATTGTTCCAGACAAATGTCATGGTTGTCCTTGAGGAGTGACACTGAAGATAGGTATCTATGAATATTTGAAACATGCCATCCCATTGAAATTTGTATTTTTAAGATAGTTGTGAAGGATTTGAAAAACAGTTTGATAATCACCAGATTAGAGTCTGAATAAGAGTATTGATGGTTATGCAGTTAAAAGATTGAGTAAAGGCATGAGAAAGCAGGCAGTGATGATTGCATAAAACTTTCACATGAAGCCCTGCAGCAAAATAGTTTGCTACCATTTCTTTTTCATGAATTTGCTTTGTTCTCTGATAGTAGCAAGCAGTGATTGGGACATGGTCTCTCTTATTTGTAAATAAATTTTATCTCTTTCCTTCTTAGTTGGAGCTGGACAAAACAGCTGAAGAATTCAGAAAAGCGCACAATGATAGACAAGATTTAATTGCACAGTGGGAGGCTACTATTGAACAGATGCAGAGAAGAGATAGAGAGATGGACCGTCTTGCCTTGGTAAGTCTTCCAGTTGATTCCTTTATGGCGTTGTCATGTAATATGATTATATTACAGTTGCCTTAAAACTCTAGAGATGACACAGGCAGAAGCTAAGTATTTAATGATCCTTTTACTGTAATACTTACGTTTTAGTTCATGACAAAATTTCATTTCCCTATCAGCAACTGGCAGAAGCTAAAGCAAATCTTCGCAACAATGAAGACCAAGTAAATGAGAAACGCTCCTTTCTAGAAAATGAAATGGAAAACAATCAGGAGCAACAAAAGCAGATACAACAGACAGACCGATTGGCGGCCCGTCTGCGACAGGACCACCAACAGAATGAGAATCAACGCATTCAGTTTCAGGATGAGGTGAGTAAAATCTCCCTTATTTTCTACTAGATGTGTGATGAACCTTTTGGGAAACAAGTGCTAGCTTTAGTTGCCAGTGTGCTGGGATCTACCAGACCAGATAGGGAGCTATATCACTAATATACTACATGTGTCTTTTGTATCCACACAACATAGAGAAAAATAATTCTTACTTGAACTGGGAATCAGTAATTGATCAACCAATTGATTGCAAAATTTTACAGGTTGAGCACCCTGGTTCTAGTACATAATATTCTAGCTGCCTAGGTGTGTATTTTGGGAAAACTTTGCAAGACATTTCTGCCTATTCTCATCATTTGTTTATATTTTGTGGTCACTGTACAAGAAGTTGTCACCTTAACTTGAACATTACTTGACTATCATGGTCTATTCTTCTTAAATAAACAATTGAGGTAGTTTGTAATGTGAGGAGTTAAAAACTAATATACATGGCACTTGAATGTAGTGGATAGTAGGCAGTGCTTGAGAGTCAAAATGAGAAAGAATTTGTGAACATTACATGTGTTTGACAGTGTTCATGGAAAAATGTATGATTGTGTAGATTCATCTTACATCAGAACCTCCCATTAGTTCTCTTCCTCTGAATCAACAGCTTTGCTCATGTTTTGATTGTGTATAGTAGGGCTCCCGTCGACTATGGGGCCGGTCGAGTGCACGACTAACCTAACATTCCATGTCACAATCTTGGAACATTAAATTTCTTAAGTGCACATTCAACGGTCACCCCATTATACAGTACAGTGTAGATAAGCCATTGACTGGTTTTGGTTGAAACACCCATCTTACCTTGACCTTGTCGGAAATAAAACAGGGCTGAAATTAAGAACTCGTCCGTGACAGGTAATGCATCGGACAACCACTTTCACTCTTTGGATTTGTCCGATGGAATAGTATATTTTATTTGCAATTGTAGTTCACTACATCAGCAAGAAAGTATTATCATAAAAATCCCCTTCAGAAGTTGTATTCTGACAAGGGTATGTACTACCATTCATTATTGCACTGTAGAAATAAATATGGCAAAATGCAGAGGTTAAAAGAAATGTTAGTTTTCTTTTGCAGAGACAGGAAATACAGTTGTTTGTCTTTTGTTTTTCACTTTAATTGGAGAACCAAAAAATATTTCGGACAACCTAAATTTGGAATCAGGTTGTCTGATGGACAACCTGAAAATTTCCTTAAAAATCAGGCATGTAAAACCTTATCACTTCCTCCTTGATAAGCCGTAGTTCTCTTTTTTGGTGATTAACTATTTCTTACGTAGAACCAGGTAAATGCAAAGAGTGCCCAATTATTATCATAAGTTGGACTAGCCAAAAGATGGAGAGATGTTTTCCCATCCATTTCTGGAGACAGCTAATACAGTTGTTTCTATGTATAGGACTGGGTGACTCCAGACTTATTGGAGTCCGGTTTCTGTGGTCTTAGCCATTCCAGCTCAGAATGGAGGTGCTGCTCCTGCCATGATGTCTATATAAAAGCAATAGCCTAAGTGTCAAGTATAGCCTGCTAGTCTATCAATAAATACCAATTCATCAATGAACCTACACTACAGGCCTTTCAACAGCAAAGGTGCATTGTTACAAGTCAGGAAATCATAGTAGTCAACTGGAGGGAAACATTAAACAAGAAAGGAGACCCGAATACCCAGTTCTGTTAAGATAATTCATAAAAACTTGTAAAAACAGACAAATTCAAACCCCAGAATGCAACTTTTGAACATGTTTTTGGCAGTGCTGAAAGTTACCCATTGGCATTGACTCAAAGGAAAGTGGAGTAGCTACTAGACTGCTTATCAGGAGTCTTGACTCTGAAGTAGAGTCAGGTAGCCCCCCAGCCAAGTTTTGTGGCTGATTTCCCAGTAGCATCCATTAAAAGATCCTGCTATTTGGTTTTGAGATCTTAAAGGTGTGGTGACATGAAAATTTCATACCTGCCTTCTTGTTATGCATTTATAGACTGAATGAAGGGAAAAATATATTTGATATAGAAGAGCATTGAAAAATTGATTGAAAGCTGTTTTTCTCATAAAAATTCATCAGTGATTGTTTCTTCTAATAGATTATTCTGTTTTATACCCACGGCATAAACAAACAAGAGCATACCTTGTGGAAGGAGGGACTTCCACAATATTTCTTTTAATATCATTGGAGTTTTCAACATAGTTGATTTCAATGCCAATCACAGACTATGCAGATGGGAGAGTTTCATTCAGAGTTGTTGACATGTATAACTAAGTTTTCTTGTGTGTTTTGTTATTTCCTCATAAAGGTGGAAACATTGAAGTTTACAGTGGAAAGAACTGCAACTGATCTGGAAGGAATGAGGAGACAGGTGAATGAACTTAAGAAGGAAGTTGAAGAAAAGAAGGCACGGTAAGTCACTTTTGTGGGATATCTGGGTAGCAAACTGGTACAGAAGCACAGTAAGTCATTCTTGTGGGACGTCTGGGTGGTAAACTGGTACAGAGGCATGGTAAGTCATTTTTTGGGGCCGTCTTGGTAGTGAACTGGTACAGAGGCACGGTAAGTCATTCTTGTGGAATATCTGGGTAGTTAACTGATGCAGGAGACAAATTAAGTGGTACTGTGTTGCAGTTTGCAAATTATTCCACCTGCAGTAGTGATGCAAAAAAGAACATATTCACCTCACAGACATATATTCACTACTTGCTAGATCTGTTCTGCATGGTATACCATGTGAAGTGATGCATTTTGGGATTACTTTAGTACAACCCCTCAATGTAAGCCAAATTTAGCCAATTGACCAGCTGACCTGTCCTCATTTCCCTTTGACACTTGTGAGGCAATTCTATTGAACATCCATACACTGTACCTGTTGGTCAACTCAGCTACAGTAGGAAGTTTATGCTACAGAAATTTTGTGTTCTAAACTTATGCTATAGCAGTATGTTTAAGATTGACATATAATTGAAATATTCATCATATGATTAGTATGTGGTGAAAGTGTTCTGCATTATATTAATGTGAAATGGTTTATGTAATTTTTGTATCACAATTATGCTTTGTGTAAAAAAGGTTGTATTGTCTTGTGGACTGCACTTTAAAGGCTTTTTAAAAACATTTTTACAGGCCATGGAATATCTTTTAGAGAAGCACAAAGTAGTATTGGTTGCATCAGAATGGGGTTATTGTAGATAGAGTTAATCTTAATTTTTCTTGTGCATCAATGTGTTCCACAAGTGCATGCAGTTTATCGTGCAAAATACTCCACCCTCTCATTAGCAGCAAATAACAAAGGCCAGAGCATTGGAGAAGAAAATTAAATTATATGAACTCTTTTCAGTACTGTTATGAAAAGCAAAGCTTGGTTGAGAAATGCTTAAAATATATGGGTATTGCGTACTCTGGCACTTGGGGAAATGAGTGATACCAATAAAGTCATGTTGATTTTTTTTTTGGTCTTTATGAACAGAAGAACAACAAAAAACTTTCATTTGAACTAGTTTGACTTTTATCTCATGTACTCTCGAAATCTTCATGCTGGCCTTTTCAGTGTAAAACTTTCAGTTTTAGTTCAAAACAGACATGTTTCTTAAAATTATAGCGAAGTTGATTATTTTGTGACTTACCACAATTTTGTAGAGTGGAACTCGCAAAAAAGAACCGAGGCATACTAATGGACAAGTTGAAAGCTGCGAGTAATGCAACCATCTCAGCAGAAGAGAAGGCTGCCATCATGGACAACATGTTAGAGAATGAAGAGGAGGACCAAAAACTGATGGAACAAGAATTGAAGAGACTGAGAGATTTGCAATACAAGAAATCTCAGGTATGACAGAGGGCCACACTTGGCTCTCAAGCAAATTTACTGTGGCCTGTGAAATGACTTTCAAAACCAGGCTGGAAAAAGTGTTTACTTCCTGGGAAGCAAGTCAAATTTTCACAAATATTTCATAGCTTGTATACAGAAAAATTGAATTCTCTTCCAAAAGCAAAGATACCCCTCCAAATATCAAAATTTTCTGGAAGGGGCTTCACCGCATCTCCATGTTCAAAACACTGTTAATGCTGTATGCCTAACCTGGGCTCTATTTCATAAAAGTTAAGGAATATTCCTATCTCGGACTTAGGAATAATAATCATTCCTAAGTCGAGAATTGTTCCTAACTTTAGAAACATGATTTCTTCCTAAGACAGGAGTTTTCCTATCTGAATCGTTCCTAACTTATTTAGGAACATTTGTTTAGGAATGTTCCTATGTAACTTTTATGAACTAGAGCCCTGATATACAGTCAATAAGCACCGCCCTGACTTACAGAATAATGTGTTAGTATGGTATACCTCGCTCAATCTTAAAACAAGACTTAACATAGGTCTGGGTAGTTTGATTTGTATTTTCCTTTTGTTGTGTAACGCAATGGTTTAAGAAATTTTTTTCAAATATGAATACCAACAGAATTACATTTGGGAAAATAAGAGGATAGTACAAATGTTGAAAGGCTTCCTCTACCCCAATTAATGAACAGCTTTTTCTAACATGTCAACAATTTTATCACTATTTTCACACTGGTGCCATCACCAGCATTTTACTTACTGTTGATGGAGAGTGTTTTTATTGGTTTCGATGAAAAGAGAAACCTAAGCGGTCATGATGGCGTGTGTATGTATGTGTGTATGTGCGTGTGTGTGTATGTGTGTATGTGTGTGTGTGTTTGTGACACTTTGCTCGTTAACACGATATCTCAAGAAGGGAAACTCTGACAGTTTTCAAACTTGGTACATAGATGCCCCATATGGAGAGGAAGAACCCTATTGTTTTTGGTGGGGGTCAGAGGTCACCTGGGGTCACCGGGGGTCAAACCCTGAAAACATTGTTAACACAATATCTTGAGGTAGGAAGCTTGGGTGATTTCATACTTAGTATGTAGATGCGTTATGGTAAGAGGAAGAACTCTATCATTTTTGGTGGAGGTCAAAGGTCATCTGGGGTCACCGGGGGTCAAACCCTGAAAACTTTGTTAACACGATATCTCAAGAAGGGAAGCTCTTACAGTTCTCAAACTTGGTACATAGATGCCCCATATTAAGAGAAAGAACCCTTTCACTTTTGGTGGAGGTCAAAGGTCACCTGGGGTCACTGGGGGTCAAACTCTGAAAACCATGTTAACATGATATCTCAAGAAAGAAAGCTCTGGAAGTTCTCAAATGTAGTACATGGATGCCCCATATTGAGAGGAAGCACCCTATTGTTTTTGGTGGAGGTCAAAGGTCACCTGGGGTCACCTGGGGTCAAACCCTGAAAACATTGTTAACACAATATCTTGAGGTAGGAAGCTTGGATGAGTTTCATACTTCGTATGTAGATGCGTTACGGTAAGAGGAAGAACCCTATCATTTTTGGTGGAGGTCAAAGGTCATCTGGGGTCACCGGGGGTCAAACCCTAAAAACTTCGTTAACACGATATCTCAAGAAGGGAAGCTCTGACAGTTCTCAAACTTAGTACATAGATGCTCCATATTGAGAGGAAGAACCCTATTGTTTTTGGTGGAGGTCAAAGGTCACCTGGGGTCACCGGGGGTCAAACCCTGAAAACATTGTTAACACAATATCTTGAGGTAGGAAGCTTGGGTGAATTTCATACTTAGTATGTAGATGCGTTATGGTAAGAGGAAGAACCCTATCATTTTTGGTGGAGGTCAAAGGTCATCTGGGGTCACCGGGGGTCAAACTCTGAAAACTTTGTTAACACGATATCTCAAGAAGGGAAGCTCTTACAGTTCTCAAACTTGGTACATAGATGCCCCATATTAAGAGAAAGAACCCTTTCACTTTTGGTGGAGGTCAAAGGTCACCTGGGGTCACTGGCGGTCAAACCCTGAAAACCATGTTAACATGATATCTCAAGAAAGAAAGCTCTGGCAGTTCTCAAATGTAGTACATGGATGCCCCATATTGAGAGGAAGCACCCTATTGTTTTTGGTGGAGGTCAAAGGTCACCTGGGGTCACCTGGAGTCAAACCCTGAAAACATTGTTAACACAATATCTTGAGGTAGGAAGCTTGGATGAGTTTCATACTTCGTATGTAGATGCGTTACGGTAAGAGGAAGAACCCTATCATTTTTGGTGGAGGTCAAAGGTCATCTGGGGTCACCGGGGGTCAAAGCCTGAAAACTTTGTTAACACGATATCTCAAGAAAGGAAGCCCTGACAGTTCTCAAACTTGGTACATGGATGCCCCATACTGAGGGGAAGAACCCTATAGTTTTTGGTGGAGGTCAAAGGTCACCTGGGGTCACCGGGGGTCAAACCCTGAAAACATTGTTAACACAATATCTTGAGGTAGGAAGCTTGGGTGAATTTCATACTTTGCATGTAGATGCGTTATGGTAAGAGGAAGAACCCTTTCACTTTTGGTGGAGGTCAAAGGTCATCTGGGGTCACCGGGGGTCAAACTCTGAAAACTTTGTTAACACGATATCTCAAGAAGTGAAGCTCTGACAGTTCTCAAACGTGGTACATGGATGCCCCATATTGAGAGGAAGAACCCTATTGTTTTGGTGGAGGTCAAAGGTCACCTCGGGTCACTGGGGGTCAAACCCTGAAAACATTGTTAACACAATATCTTGAGGTAGGAAGCTTGGATGAATTTCATACTTATTATGTAGATGCGTTATGGTATGAGGAAGAACCCTATTATTTTGGTGGAGGTCAAAGGTCATCTGGGGTCACCGGGGGTCATACTCTGAAAACCTTGTTAACACGATATCTCGAGGTAGGAAGCTTGGATAAATTTCATACCTTGTATTTAGATGCCTTATAGTAAGAGGAAGAACTCTATCATTTTTGGTGGGGGTCAAAAGTCATCTGGGGTCACCAGGGGGGTCAAACCCTGATACAGAGCCCCCAACCAGCACGGACTTTCCATGTTCAGTACGGAAAATCATTGTAAATATGGGAATATGGATTTTTCCTTGATAATCCAAATTTTGAATGAGTAAATAGGTCCTTTCACGAACTTTATTATTCTTTAGCCAACATATCAAAAGACTGAGAATAGACTACAGTATTTCACTTTTCTGTACAGTACTGTAGTGTATTTATTTGAGCCCAGTAATCTATGCTGTTATGTTATTGGTTAAATTTTTGTCAACAAGTTGATGTTAAACCAATCAGTAGATAGTTTGCAGCAGATCCATGACATTCCATAAGCAACCATATCATTGGTTGATCAGTTGTAAACAGATCCACTTTCAACCAATCAAAAACTGTGTTAAAAGCTAGTTTCTGAGTGCAGTGACAGAATCCTGCCAAGGTCTGTTGAGCTGGCTGAGTAGCCCAACGTTAATGTTAGATTTGACTGTAGGACTGAATTGGAAAACTAGCACCAAGAAATGGAATAATAAAAATTACAGCAGGAATATCACAGTATGTTGTAATATGGCTCCTCTTCAGAGTAGCAGAGTAGTATGAGTAACTTTAGTGGAAAATTTACCAGGCAGATCAAGTTTTAACGTAGGCCTAGGCCTAGGCCTAACAGTTAGGGCCTAACATTAGGCCTAAGTGTTGTTACAGAACCAACAACAAACATTAGCCTACACACACAATAACGTTAGATTCAGTACATAAATCTAATGCAGAGTTCCAGGTTTATGGGCTAGGCCTAGACAAAGTCCTAGTCCTGTGACTAAGCCCTAGCCTAACTGCCACAGTACAGGCTAGCCTAATTGTAGTACAGTATGTATGGGCTGATATTACTTATTAGAGGTAGGCCTAGGTTACTGTAATAGCTATGGCCTAGGCTAGGGCTAGTCAAAACAGTTATTGCCTGTCAAATGTTGGTACCCATCATCTAAGTTTGTAGTATTTACAGAGAGATTTCTGTGACCAGCTGTGCACAGGCCTAGGCTAGGTTTATACTTATAGCTGGGCCTAGGCTAGATCTAGGCTAATGTTACTTAGGGCCTTGCCAAGTATTTAGCATAGCCTCTAGGCTATACTGTAACGTTAGGCCTTGGGAATACTTGGGATATTTTGCATTTTGTCCTTTGGTGACCCTGATGACTATCTTGGGAATTCTTGGGAAATTTTGCTTTTTGACCTCTCGTAACCCCAGATGACGACCTTGGGAATTCTTGGGAAATTTTGACCAGTGACTGAAAGATATGGGACATCATGGCATTATTTGGAATAGAACATATATCATCGAAACCTCAATGCATTTTTGCATTCTGGTTTTACATAAAGAAAAGGGAGGAATTCACACAAGAGTGCTTGGACTTGTTAAAGGTGCTTCATCCATGGCATCACCCAATGAAGTTTCACAGAAAATGCGACATTGTGATTATGTGATAAAAATAAGCATGTTGGTACCAGTGCTTCAACTTACTGTGCCACAGAGAGGACTGCCAGTACTGCCATAACTACTACTGTAGCTAGGATGAAAGAAGTTGGGAGTGGGTGTTGTGTTAAAGAGATGGCTAATGTGTTGACATAATTACACCTGCGAAGTCAGATAAATATACCAACAAACTGCTCGAGGACTAGGGACTAGGGAATGAGGCAACAAGTTACCTCCCTTTTCCTGTGCTCCTTTGGGTAAACTAGTGGCTCTATTAATTTTTATGTCTGTGAAGGTTTAAAGTGATGTTCCATTCTTATTTCAGGAATTGTATGAGGCCAAGGTTCTAGAGAAGAACACAGGGGCAGAGATTCAAGGAGGTAGGGCAGCAAGCCGAAACCTGAGCAGTCGCATCAACAAACTAGACCACGATTCTTTGAAGCAACAAGAGATTATCTATAATCAGGTTAGAATATTTGGATGATAGCGATAAGCAAAATGTTGGTTGGTAGTCATAGTTTCCAATGTATAAAACAGGGAAGTTCGGGTTAGTTATGTCTCTTTGATATTGATTAAATAGCATTTCATGGTTACCATTGGCTACTAAGTGTCAGTGTTGTGTTCAAGGCTGCAATGCCTTAGACCAATATTAAGGCAGGGTGGCTTATGGCTTGGGGAAAGTTTGAGCACTGTTGATGGTATGTTTTTGGTAGATCTTTGGAGAACCAAAGCCCAATCATTTTGGAAGCTAAACTCAGTATGCAATTAGTATGGATACATTTTTAGCACTTTGGTTTCGTTTTGTTTATTTTTTCAATATTAACAATACATACACTTCTTTATACAGAATGAATTTGAGACAAATAATTGACGTATGTATCAAAAGAAAAAAATGGAACCAGATTAAGCTAAAAGCTTTTCTAGTCTGGTCCTACCCAGAGATTTTTGTTTAAAAATGAAAGAAAACATTAGGTAGCTATGTACAGAAAAGTACAGCAATGAATCGTAAGGAATTTAGGGCTCATAATACACAAGGAACCAATTAAAAAAAGATATAGGGAAAAGAGAAATTGTTTGAAGTACTTCTTAAACAAATCAATATTAGGGGAATTTCGTAATTTAGTATCAAGGGAATTCCAGAGGTGTACACCATAACTTCTCACGTGAGAGTGAGCAAACATTGTCCGTGTGAAAGGTTGTATTAGGTTATCTCTTCCCCTTGTAGGATAGTTATGATGAATGCTGTTTGAGTGGAAAAACGAATTTAAATCATGGGGGAGTTGGTCATTGTGGTGTCTACATAGGAAGATGCTGGTATTTATAATGATCCTTTAAAGTAAGAATATGAAGGTTATAAAAATACAGAGGTGCATAGGTGAAGGGTGGAACATTTGAGATTATACGAACAGACCACCTTTGGAGAACAAAGAGTTGTCGGTGTAAGTTTGGGAGGAATTACCCCATAGCAAGATACTGCAAACAAGATGAGGGACTACTAGAGAATTGTAAATAGTTAATAAGATTTTGCTGGGAAGATGATATCTTAACCTCTTCATAACACAAACCATTCTAGAAGTGGATTTTGCAACATTGTCTATGTGATTCTTCCAAGTATGCTTACTGTTGATTGTAATACCTAAAAATTTTGTAAAATTACTGTTCTTTATGATGGTACCTTTCAAATTTAAGGTGAATGTGGAGTATCTCCTCTGCTGTTTTCAGAAACCAACAACTTTGTTTTATCAATGTTTAACGATAACTTGTTTGCAGTTAACCAGTCAGCCACACGGTTTAATTCTAAAGATGCCACTTGAAGGGCTTCGTTAACATAAGAGTTGCGATAATAAACAGTTGTGTCATCAGTGAGAGGACATAGTTAAGTAGTCTTGACAATTTATACATATGATTTTAATACATAATATAAAAAGTAGAGGTCCCAGTATAGAGTCTTGTGGGACACCGACAGTAATTTCCTTAATATTAGAATTGTTACCTTTGTAAAGGACAAATTGTTGTCTTTCTGTCAGATAACTTGTAAACCAATTAATTGCCACACCCTGTTCTTCATACTTATATAATGTTTGGAGTAAAATACTAAGATTAATAGTATCAAAGACCTTAGATAAATCAACAGGCTACAGTGCAGGCCCTATTATCCAAATTACATCCAATATCATCAACAAATTTTAAGGCAGCCATATATGTGATTTTCCCTGAAACCATACTGTCTGGTTTATAAGAGAGTAGTCTTTTAAGTGAAATTAAACAATCTGTTATAGTCTTTCAAAGATCTCAGAAATAGCTGGTAAAATTGACACAGGGCGATATTTTGACACAATATCCGAATCACCAGACTTATACACAGGTATTACCTTAGCAATCTTCAACCCATTTGGGAAAATTCTCTCATAGAAAGATTAATTCAAAATATGAGTAAATGCACCTACAATATATTCATGTACACATTTTAAAACTTCATTGGTTATGTCATCATGCCCTGGTGATTTTGCATTTTGTAATTTTCAGAATAATAGAAATCACTTCCTTGCGGCTTACTGGATGTAAGACGCAGGTATTTGGCACATCAATATCATTTTAATAGGACTCAAAACTGACATTAGTTTCTATTTCAATAGCAAGGTTTTCAACAACAGTTGATAAGAAGTCATAAACCTGACTGCATAGTCCATTGTACTTGAGTCACTTGTGAGGGTGCTACCTGAACCTGACCAATTAAAAGCTAGTCCCCCCTTTATTCAACAGACCATATCTTTTTGTTATTGCTCTTATTCTCAGTAAAGGAGAAGTTACAACAGTAGGACTGTTTAGCATTACCAACTTTAGTGGTTAATCTGTGCTTATAATTTCTGTACTGGAGAAAGTTATGCTCAGTAGGGTTTCTTTTATATGCCCAATACAGGACATTCTTCTTATGAACAGATTTACCTGAGGTAATCCAGGGTGATTTCCTGTAAATTTTTCTTTAGCTTGAAATTTCTAACAGGACAGTTTCCATTGAATATTTCACATAGTTAATTACAAAAGGTTCTAAAGGAAGACTGGGCATTGTTATCAGAAAACACATCATACCAATCACATAAACTGAGCGTCATTCTCATGCTTAAAATTTTGCAGTTACATGTATCACATATTAAGTAATCACTTGTGTGAGAGTGTCTTCTAGGTGGCTTTAAATCATCGCAAATAATAGCAATGGGATAATGGCCTGATATATAAGCTTAACATAAAGTAGACCTAGTCATAAGATCCATATTTTTAAAAATATTATCAATAAGGGTTGAAGACGTACTGGTTACTCTAGTTGGTCTATCAATGACGACAGGATAAAAGAAAAACACAAATACATCAATGGTTTGTTCAGAAAGAAGGTTAATGTTAAAATCCCCCTCAAGAAAACACACATGACATTTGATATTTAATTTATTACATATATATAGACTCAGTCGTCGAGGAACCTGCCAGCGACTTCACCTGGTGGGCGTTATGTAACTCCAACAATGTTTTTTGAATCAACGTTATTAATTTTTAGAAATAAAGACTCAGAGTATTTAGAATTTGGCAAGTTGTTCATAACAGTAAATAGCAGCTTACTACTAATGTACCATGCTACCCCTCCCTCACATTTGTCTGAATGCCCCTTAAACACTAGAGAGTATTCCGGAATATTGTAGACTGCTCTATAATTATTGTAATATAACCATGCCTCCGTGATAGCAATTAATGAAAGTGGATACTCATCAACACAACTGATTAAATTTACAACTGAGTCAAACTTATGGGGTAATGACCTAGCATTTATATGTAGAATAGAAAACTCAGCATGACTTTTGTTAGCAAAATCATTAAAGTCATTTAAATCTGAATAGCAACAATTGATTTGAGCCTGTAAAAACCACAAATCAGTATCTTGTGTCTCCATATGTGTAAAAAGAAAACAAGAAAGAGAAAAGAACAACAAACAAAGTCTCCAATTAAATTATACATAAGAAAAGGAAGAAAGTCACTTCTGAGGTGGAAAAGCAAGTGTCAGACACCAGATAATCCATTTTGGTCCAAATAAAACCAACAAGATTGACTTTAAGAGGAGCAAAATAAGTCGTGCAATACCAACAAAGTGGAGAACTTAAACCCAAGCAAAAGTAAACAGATTTCCTCTTTCATCAACAAAACATCTTCAATAGAGAGTAAACACATGTATACTTCAGCGGACTATATACACATGTACATCAAGCATGCATCAGTGAACAATCAAAGCATATTTTAATTGAACAAATGGCATCTCAGTGTCAGTAGATTTGTAACTTGTAATCTGCAGAGATCCAGGAACTATAACTAGGCTAAGCCATGAGGATAAACTTAAAAAAAAAAGAATTAATGGGAGTACTTTGGCCTACAAAGAGAGAAGCTAAAGTCAGCCATAATAAGTGACTTTCCTTATGTCATCCACAGAAGACATCTATAGTATGTACACTGTACACTGAGGTTTGCTTTACAGAGCTGTATACACATGTACAATGAAAGATGTTG
Source organism: Holothuria leucospilota (assembly GCA_029531755.1). Taxonomy (NCBI): domain Eukaryota; kingdom Metazoa; phylum Echinodermata; class Holothuroidea; order Aspidochirotida; family Holothuriidae; genus Holothuria; species Holothuria leucospilota. The sequence continues at coordinate 36,283,930 of CM055973.1, read as the reverse complement.
CTGATAGATCCTGAGAGCTCCAGTGGAAATGAAATGGCGTCCGAGAAAGTACTGTAGTTACATGTAGTCTACACAGATCGTAGATCTTCTGCTTGTCTGACCTGATATTTCTTTTGGTCCTTAGTTACAACATATATGCGTTCATCCATTGTCCAGTGTCTTGCAACATTAGGATGTTTTCTTACCTTTGCATACAAAGATTGCTTTGAAGTAGTTAAGTCCTCATTGATGAAGATCTGGGTACCCTTTAACGACTTTCCTGTCCTGTATAATTTGTCCCTTATGTGGTATCAAGTCAACTTTACAATTATGGGCCTACGCTTTCTTCCGTCAGTGACAGGACGGCTAGGAATTCTATGGGAGCAGTCGATGCCATCTTTCTTTGTCTCTACGTCCAATTTCTCTTTTGGCGATTGTATGAAAGTTTTGTTAGTGGATTCTCTGTCTACCTCAGGAACACCAAAAATTTTCAATTAATTTCTCCAAGAATATTGCTCTTGATCATCCAATTTACTTTCTAAGTCACCAGTATACTTCCTGAGTGCATGGATTTCTTTTGTAGCACTTTCAAGTTCAGCCTGAGATTTAACAAGTTCCAGTTTAAAGGCGTAATGAATCTCATGTCATATTTCTTCTTTTATTGCTGTGGTTAGAACAGGTAATATTGCCTAAATTAGCTTCTTGGTAATTCCTCTGACCTTATGACACAGATTAGTTCCTTTAGTATGACATGAGCAATATGTTAGTTCATTGCACCACTGTTAGACAGGCTAGAAGGTGTAACCTTAGGTGTTGACTTCTCGTTATTCTTGGCTCCTGATTGACTTGGTTTTGCAGATTGTCGTGATCTCATACTATTATTCCTTTTTTCGAGAATAACCTTAATATGATCACACAGGAGACACTTTGTCAACTTTTGCCTTGGTTTCTGCTGTCCAGTGATATCTAACAGAGAATTTTACAGGGTTTCTGATGACAAATGCTAGCTTTGTATCTACATGTTGTTGGTTCAAGTTTGATATTTAGTCAGAAACAAGAAGCCACTGATTATAGCAAATGGTCATTAAAAAAAGGATAACAAATAGACAACAGCTTTAGAGATGTGTCCAGTATTTGAAAATCCTTCCTTCCACCTTTTTCATATATTTTTTTTTTCTTTTCGTTGGTCAGGATTTTGCTATCCAGCAGTTAGAGAGGAAGATTGCCAGACTCCAGGGAGAGAGGAGCACAGAAGAAATGGATGCATTAAATGCCAAGATAAAAGAACTTACAGCAGCCTTGGATGAACGTAATAACACTCATACACTTCTGAATACACAGCTGAAGAGATTACAGGTACTTTTGTAGTATTATCTTGTAAGACTATTATTTCTTTCATGCCCTTCTGTCTCCTCCTAGCCCCATCTCTCAATCCCCCATCTCCCCACCCAGAAGTTTCACAAATTTCAAAGTTCACAAGATAAAGGTAACAAAGTTTTAATTTTTTTCTCAGCATAGCTGTATTTCCGTAGTAATAAATGAAAAAAAGTTATGGATTATGTAAATGACCCAGCCAATTACTCTATTAGTTCAAATGTAGAAGTTACAGCCATTTTTTTTAGTGCTAGATTTAGGAGGTGTCACTAGTTTGACTCACTTTATCTATAAAATCTGTAGCCATATGTTGTATTGGACTGTAAGGAACTTGGAACAATTCTCTACTCTGTCATATGCACTAATGACAAGACTTTTTGTGTGCCCGATAGACCCATTCCTAACTGGTAGAGAGTTGTCCATGGTTGTTTTGCAAGAGGTATTGTGCTCTGTCTTTTATCTCTACTTCATTATCTGCCCCAAAAAGTGCAAGAAAGATGAAATTTTCTCTCAAGTTCTGTTAATTCTGCCTGTCTGAAAGTATTTTAAGCCTGTCTTAGAGTTTACTTTCTGAGAAATTCTCATTCTATCCAATATGGAGTCTGTAGTTTTCTGAGTTTAAAGGGAATTATTTTTTATGTAGTACAGAAGCATGAGTTATATATGTAGAGTGATAGACAGTGCAAAATGAGGTGGATGTATACCTTCATTTTCAAGAAGTAAGGTTTTCACCGAAAGAATTCACTGTTTTTTACTCAAGAATAATGTGTTCCTCCAGCCTTTCAAGATTTCAAATGATGCATCATCATCCATACCTTCTGAAATGATTAATGCATTATACTTTTGAAGAGAAGGGCTATTGCCAGAGTTTAATAGGGCGACTGAATGGTTTCAAAATGTTAAACATTATATTTTACCTCTGTTCCATGTTAATGAGATGTGAACACACTATTTCCCTTAAAGCAACAGCCATGTCTAATGTCAAAATATTCATCTATATAGGTTCTTCGTATCATTTCCGGTTGTGTTTATTTTGTTATGCTGATCATCATGCATGTTCATAGTTTTAGAGCTCATTCATAATCACTTGTTTTTCACTGGAATAAGCACTGAAGAAGATCAGTAGCAGCTGTAACAAATTTTGTTGGTGGGGGGGGGGGGGGGAGGGGGGAGCAAAAGCTCAACATCTGTCACATATTAATCCATATGATCATTATAGGAGTGTTCTAATAAAGAATATATGATGTTTGTGAGATGGAAGGTATGCTGTTATCCATAGTACCATTATATTTTATTATATGTTAATGTTGAGGAGTGGAGACCAACATTTGCAAGTTTTGGGGAGGCGGTTGCCCCCTGTCATCCCTATGACCAACTGCCTGTGGTGAAGATGTTGGTTTTGTCGGATTTTAATGTGACATCTCTTTTCTTTTCACATCTTAATCTCATCCTTATCTCATGTCAATTTTGTAACAGGATGATATCAGGAGGGTGAAACGAGAATTAGAGAAGGGAGGGGCAGAGAAAGATGACCTTACCAGCAAGATTGAAGAATTGAATCTGCATAATGATAGTTCACAGAGGGAACTCAGGAGAATCATTAATGCAAAACAGGTAAAAACATTTACACATTGCCGTACTTAGTATGAAAGAATATTTATTTATGGCAGTGGTTGTTACCCGGTGGGTATTATTGACCGCTGATCCTGTCCAGTATCTTTTCTTTCAATTATTCCAGTTCTGTAAGATTACTATGTAGTCAGACAATCTGACACTGGAGATTGGAAGTACTGAACAGTATTATGATAGCGGTCATTTTAGTGTACTCACATATTTGGGAGATGATTAGGTTCTTATGACCGCGTTATGGAAAAGTAAAAGACTGTTCATTGGAGTATTGTCTCCAAATTAAAGTTAGGGTACTTTAGGAAAACATGTTAGGGTTTTCCAGGGATATTGGGCATGTTCTTTTAGTGTCGTCAAGTTATTACCAGGTTATGACCATAAAGCGGTTCTAAAGGTCATTGTCATTGTCCACAGGCATTTTCTTTGCTGTGGATGTGAACTATGGAGAAAACCACTTTTGATATATGTTAGGAGGGGGAAATAACATAGGGTGGCTGATTGGAAGAGGGGAATGGGAAGGGGTTCTGATTGGAAAGGGGGAAATGGGAGGAAAAAGGTTAAGAACCTCTGATTTATGGCAAGGTGCACATGAAATAAGTGTTTATATGTAGTCAAACAACAAACAAATTAACAAATTTATAGAATTTTTCCATATAGTGTATCATTTGTTGTACAGATAACATACATTTTATACTAATACAAAGAAGTTAGAAAATATATGCAGCAGAAAAGTTAAAGAACATACATGGCTCAATTTCAAAAATTACTGGTGCCTAAAATTCTCACAAGCTAGAATGAACTGTCAACCAGCTTAAAAGGCAAGTAGTGTGTGTATACACATTGTATGTAATGTGAATGACATGACGAGTCTGTTTACAGATCATTATGAGCTGAAATCTTGTAGAACATAATCTTCCTCCTTTGGTCACCTGATGGATGCATGGACCTATTTCATTAGATGGTCTTTCATAGAGTTTTAACGAAAAATTCTCACTGAAAATGGCAGTGCCTTATATTTTCCACTTAGTACTTGCAAAATGCCTTACTTAGGGTGTTATATAGTGGGAAATTTAAGTCCTGATATATTCTTATCACTCCAAACCAGCTTGAACGATATTTATATTTTGTCAAAGAGAAATAAATTATAGCATTTTGCTAGATAGCTAACAAGTGTTGGCAAGTGTTATGTATTATCCTTAGATATGAGACTCATTTTGGGTAATAATTGAAATTATAGCCAACTAGACAGGAAACAGCAGTAAAATCATAACTGAAATGTACTTTCTTTGCTCTTTTTGAACTCTTTCCCTCCCTTACAATTAATCCAATCATGGGAAAGTAAGCTTTAAATGTTTTCCCTAAATCTCTCAGTCTAGAGCCATTTTTGGTTTTACAGTATTTGTTAACCTTGTCATGTTTTATATTTTTTTTTCTTCAGAATTTGATGGTTGATGATAACATCTTGAAACTTGAAATCAAGCGTCTGAGGGATATGCTGAACAACAAAGCAGATACTGTCTTCAGTCTTGAGAAGAGAAGGTTGCAGTTGGACACGGTTGGTATCTAGTCTTATTGACAGGGCTGACCCAAATCTTCAAGCCTTTAGCGGCCTTGAGCAGGTTCCAAAGCAGAATTTGATTTCGGGGTGGACCACCACCTTTTCCGTGCCTTCAAATCTCTTGTGGGCCTCCATGGTGGCCACAGGGGCCTAAAGCAGTCAGGCCAAGCCTTTTTATAGAGTAGTTTTGATATCCTGTGTTTAAGATTCCATGTTTAGAATTTATTGTCTTAAATTGCTTTGATTTTACACATCTGTCCACTGGCAGTGTTTGTTTGCATATCCAGGAAGACTTTGGAAGGGACAACTGAATCATACTTCTCACTTCCTATCTTTGTTGATTGATTGATTGATAAATCAAATGTGAAAATCCAGCCAGTATGTCTGTAACAAGATTGTAGATGTGGTTCAGCTTTACAAACTATTTTGTGTCATGTGATGTAGAATAGAGCCATTTCACATAATATTACCTTTTATTTATACCCCCATGTTGGAAGAACACAGGGAGAGTTTGTATTGTATTATGCATCCCACAGGTATGCCCACGTAGTAAGCCATATACGTGATATGCTGTATAACCCCTCATTTACAATACTGCTTTACCTTAATATATTTTATCATTTTGTGTGTGTATGTGTACAAATGCTCCTCATGCATTCCTTTAACATGTTGGCTTTTGTATTGCTATTACAAATGTGATGTAGGTGAAATGAATCTAGTGACATATCTTTCAGGCTATGAAAGAGCGTCATCACGAGATAGGCATCCACAAGGATATGTTGAAAGCACAACTGAAGACAGCAGAGGAGGAGAGGAGTACTGTGAGCACAGAACTGCATGAGAGGATTAATAAGATAGATAAACTACGTAAAAGGTAGGGGATACAGTACCTAGGATACAATACCAAATAAAAATAACACACCAGAAACTTTGAGTAAATTTGTTATGACTGAATTTTGTCTTCTATTTTAACCAAGGTTGCATGTGAGTCATCTTTGGCAGCAGTGGGCCATAACAACCCTGTAAGATTTGTGGCATGTATAAAAGTATTTACAGCATTATACTTATTACTTGACCCTTGATAAATTCAACTTAGACTGGAGAATAATGAAATGACTTTAAAAAAGAGACCGTTTAAATTTATGTGTAAACTTTGAAAGCATAATGTGCAACTCATCCCTTGAGCCCTGTTGGTTAGGTAATCCATACACTAAGTTTATCAGATATCTTTTTTTTTAACTTACAAGTGCTTCTTGATTGTGAAGATCTTCAATGAATCTTTTTGATTGTGAAGATTGTCAATGCATCTTTCTTTTCATGCAGGTATGAAATTTTGATGGTTTCCATGGCACCACCAGAAGGTGAAGCAGAAGAAGAGATGTCACAAGCTTATTATGTCATCAAGGTGAGATTGTCAGAGAAATTTTGCAATACACAGTAGTCCCTTCAGTGGTGTGGAGTGATTGGAATTTGATTAGCCGCTACACTAATTGTAATAGAGCAAAATGTTCATCTGTAGAGGTGTTCCATGTGATGTCACAGTGTTTCCAATTGTGTTTATTTCACTATCATTTGTGTCATGTTAACTGAGCAGAACTTGCTAGTTCATGTTATGTATGTGCAAGTGCAGAAGCAGAAATCAGAGCTTGTCACAGCTTTGAGGAAAACATAGGAGAGAAGCTGCATATCAAAAAAAGGTTTTGAGAGAGATTCTCCTAATTGCCAGTAAATGCAAGAAACAGTGTAATCAGTATGATTTGAGACCTATGACAAAACCAGTTGTGGAATCATGTACAGTGTAATTCTTTGAACCTTCGTTAAGATTAAACCAGTGTTGTGAAACAAGGCATGGAAATATAATTGTGCACATGCAACTTTTACTAGAAATGAAATTGCTATTTGTGATGAATTACCAAACCCTGTTTGGGGAAAGGGGGTATATTTTCCTAATACCGTAACCTGTTTACGTAGCCATGTTGGCAATAGCAGTTGCACTGTCAAGGCCAGTCCATACCTCAATATTTTTTCACAGCTATAAAATATTAATAAACTGTACATGATATGACCACAGGCATGAATTTGTATGATGTTCTTTTGTTTTGTAGCGATGATAAATTGTGTGGTATAAACTGGTCTTCAGCCTTTTGCAGTGATCATATGGAACAGAAACTTACTAACTTGAAAGTTCATTTCAGTTTTGAATTGTACCCAGAGTAGGTGTTCTGGATCAACTTCTGTAAGTCATGTAATTACTTTGCAACAACCAACAGGGTAAGGTGCTGAAGACAGGCACATCACATAGACCCTTCCTTGGCCTCATTGGGGCTGCTGGCTTCCATTTGAAAACCGCCTGATCAAGAATAAATAAGATAGTCGTCCATTGATATATATAATCTCATTTGTTAAATTTGATTCAGAAATCATAAGCCCAAGCTGCATGGATTACATTGTAGTGTCTTTCAGCTTTTGTCTTTGAATTTTTTCATATGGTCTTGCTTGTGTGGAAAAAAAATTAAGATTCTGAGAAATAGTAAATAGGTATGAAATTTTGAGAAAGGCTTTTAAGGACGTGAAGGTTTTGGAGAAATTGTGAAAAAAAGGAAAAGTCTTAAGGTTATGACTTATCCTGGACTTTGCAGGGAGAGTTTGAACCTTTCTGTAATTTTCATGAAAACAACATTTTTGATGCCTCTTTGTGAGAATCCATGAACTTCACTACTTTTAATACTCCTAGCTCTGAAGGGGTAAATGTAACGAGGTTAAATTGTATTGCACCCCAGTCTGGACAGATTCAATAGTGTTTAGAAACCATTAAGTGCATGCCTAATGTGGCTTGTGACAATACTGTATTGTTTTCTTTCTTCAGGCTGCCCAAGAGAAAGAACAGTTGCAGCGTAAAGGGGATGAGTTAGACGCTAAGATTCGTAAAGCAGAGAAGGAGATCAAAGCCTTAGAAAACACTTTGAGATTGATGAATGGGAGGAATGAACAGTATCGCAAGAGCTTCAACAGAGTAACAGAAACAAGTATGTAAAGGGAGGAATTTTAGTTGTTTAAATTTTGCACAGCAAGTTAAGGTTCTGAATTCTTTAGTGTGAAAACCGTCGAAAACCCCAGGGTTACACTTACAAAAAGTTGTGATAAGTAATTGTATTGATGTGTTGCTATTTGGCTAGCTTGTGGAGCAAATGAGGTGATAGACTGGAATAAAATTATCTTTCCTGGGTAAATGATGATGACGTTTCACTTCTGGAAGGCATTGCTCTTGTAAAAAGAAGTGTAAGGGCAAAAGGGGAGGGTGGCAAAGGGGAAGAGCCTGGGGATTAGAAGGTTTGGAAATTAGGAGTATGAGAAAGATATTTATTGTATTAATTTGACTCTGTCAAGTTCATAGATGTACATTGTTGTCAGGTAACAAAATATTGTGAATTTTCTAGCTGCCAAGTCTGTTTGCTGCTTTAAGTATATTGTTTAATTAATTCATTGCTTGGAAAACATTGCAATGCTCATTTTCAAGAGCTTTCATGTGTATAAAGATTACTTTGAGTTTTGATATTGTATGAGATATTTAAAAATTTTAAAAACTTTCAGAATTGGAGGAAAAATTTGGTATAGCAAGTGTAGATTTCACCACTAGTGGCAAGCGTTACTATCAGGGTTCAACCATAGTGACTAACATTGGATGTTCTGATGTCAGATAACTTTCATAACAATGGATATAAAATCCAATTCCATTGTTTTGTACTCTTTTGAATTTGAAAATTTCATTGTGATTTGATCTTGTACTTTCCAATGCGATATATTTTATAGTCAGGGATGGCTAAAGTTGCAGATTGATATCAGTACATACAATTGTAATTGTCGATCCAATGTTTTGGCGGGGGTATGTGATATCTCCTGATTCTGCCGTTTTATTCATATTATCAAGTCACTGAGCCCTACTTACCCTTCTTTCCATCAGGTGAAGAATATGAGGAGAAGCAGAGACTGGATGAACAACTCCGTGCAGTCATGGATAAATACAAATACAAACGCCGTCAGATCCGGGAGTTTCAAGATGACCTGCAGACTATGTCAAACACCATGGAGAACCTGACCAGAGATGAGAGTGCTTATGAGGAAATGGTGGAAGAAAAACAGGTAATGAATTAAGACTGGGTAGGTTACCAGTCTTTGCTCAGATTATACAGTGCCATCCAATGCATGGTTGGGAACCACTTTGTGGTCTGCCAAAAGCAATAGTGGCTAGCCAAACGCTGTGCGCTATTATAGCAGTGGTGGAGCGTCCATATAGTCAGGGGGGTTGTTCGAGGGTGACAAAGCTTATGGACTCAAATCACCTGTCGGTGCCGTTTGTAGATTTCTACTGTATTGAGGCATAGGGTATATCTGCCTTCTTCAAAGCACCCCTAAAGGCCATTCTCACCCCCCCTCTAACCAAATTCCCTCGCTCTGCCACTGATGTATAGGGCCTCATGTGGAGTCTGCAACATTTAAATGAGGTAGAAGGGTGGTCGTCGAGGTCATCTGAGTTATTATGTGTACACAGTATCTCCAAAGAGTAATGTTGACATATTTTCAGTACCAACTTCGATTTATTCAGTCCAGTATTAATGTGAAAATATTTTAACAAGGAGAACAAAAAGCTAGTACAAAACATTAAAAAATGTGCAGTGTATCTGTTTAAACAAAAGTATAAAATCTAAAATCTGTATCATTTCACATAAATTTTGCTACTGAATAATTTTTGCAGGAGTATTCATGATGATGCGGGTGATTGCTAAAGTTTTTGACCATTTTTGTAAGCTCAGTCCTAGCAGAGGCATAAGCGTACGAGGCAGGGGGCAGGGGGGCATATGCCCTCCCAATTCGGGCAAAAATTGTGGATCCATTTGGGCAAATGAGACAGCCAAGAAAATAAACTGCAACAGACACAGCGGTATCAAAATTCGGGCAACTTGGTCCAAAATTCTCAGTTCGGGCAAAAATTATCCCTGACCCCCATACGCTTATGAGAAGAGGTATCTATAGTTGGATGAGGATGTTATATTGAGTAGATGGAGTCTTCTGTGAATAAGCAAAGGTCTTTTTATTTGTGTCACTGTAACCTTAATGGACATGGAAGGGATTGCACTGATATGGTCCTACAGCCCATGGGTCCTGTGGTGATTGCAAAAATCTTTCCTTTCCCCAAAATTCATATATTCTTGCAATCATGCACCATATGGGACTTGTACCATATTTCAGTACCACTATGTGAGTTGCTACAAGGCCATACCAGGTTATGAATTTGTGTACTTTTTCGGGGAACTCATAGTGTCAACTCATAACATGCCAATAGCAATCCATAAGAGCTTGCTAAGGCTTGATCTCAACAGCTTGCACAAATGTTGTGTACAATCTAACATGCAAATATGTGAGCCTTGCTTAGAAGAGCCTTCTGAAAACTTCAGTTTGAAGGACTGTAGCTCCTTTGGTATCATCACACGTCAAAGAAGTCGAACTTGCTCATTCAGTGACCTACTCCATTTTTTCACATCCTTCACTCTTGTTTACATGTTTTGCATGTAATTTGTTCCTTTTAATAAAAGCTCATTTCTTCATCTTAGGTATTATTTCTGTAGTCATTTAATTCTGAGGTTTTCCTGAAGCCTTTGCTATTTCTTTTTTGGTCAACTTGTTTATCTAATACTGATAGCAGACTTTAATGATTGCAAGTCATGATGGGAACTGGGAGCATAAACAAGCAGCACCATGCCAAGATGTAGTGCCTGCTATAGCATATTTACGTAAACACATGTGTATGTACTACTGATTGGTTTAAAGTTTTACTCCCAGTTCCCATGATCCTTTCTATGCTTGGCATAATCATTGAAGTTGGCTTTTATTAGTACATGCCTTGGTAATGAATATTCATGAAGTCCCTTTTAGAATTGGATCAGGACTGTTATCATTCAGCTTTATGCCTTCTCAAATAGATCTTTTTCCATGAGTGGAAAGATAGTCTTACTTTGATCATCCTGTAATTGTGTTGCTCATTTTTCAAACACCTGGTTTTACATCTTTTATTTTTAGTTGTTCCTTTTGTTAATCCCTCTTGACCTACTTCTATTCACTTAGGTGTAACATTTAAAGGACTTATCCTTTGTTAGACCCACCCCCAGCGTAATTGCAGTATGGTTTTTTGTTGTACATCCTATAATATCCTTCAGGATTGAATACCTGAGCATATAAATAGTAACACCTGGTTGTGTGTCAATGGTTACAAATATTCATTGCTTAAAAATAACAAAGGAAAGAAATGTCAGCAACCTTTGTAATGATATAATAAGATGAATATTTATCTTCTTTGTTTTAAAAAGGATAGGTTGTTAAATATTATTGCCTGTATGAGATTATTGCGTGACAGGAATGTGAATGCATTCTTCGATGCATATCAGTGTTGCACAAAGTTATGTTGGTGTCGTTGGTCAGGTATTGTATGGTACAGAATGTTATGTTGGGGATGCCAAGCTTGCAGGTATTATCTAAAAGATATAAATATCATGGGGTATCCATGGGCTAGATTACATGGGTGAGAGATGTACCACCAGCCATTTCATACACCCCGCTCATTGTTCATTCCCTGAAATTATTTCCCTCTGTACTAACTCTGACACACCCTTATAATTACTCCTAAAATCTCTCCCTTGCATTGTATTTCTGGTATGTAGATGATTTACTTGATTCATCCAGTTTGACAATGCTGGGAGAAGTGTAAGCATTTCTGTTGTTGGATGCACAACCATTTATAGGTAGCAAATGGTAAGTAATGATAAAGGTATTTGATGCAGTTTGTGATCAACTTCAAAATACTAGTTCTACCCAAAACTTTACATAGCTTTGAATGAGCTGGTTTTAGTGGGAAGAAAGGACTTGCATTTAGGGTTGTTGACTCAACTCATTTGAGCCACATTTGTATTGGAATTTGATGTAATGAGAAATGACTTGATTGATTTGCCTTGACTGGAGAGAAAGTGGATTGCAACTCTCTTTTCATAGGTGCATAAGGCAGGGATTGGTGTGGGGAAGGGGCTGGGGTGTACCCACATTTGGAAAAATATCAGCTATTTTGGGGCTACATATATGCTACTTTTAGGGCAACTTGTGAAAAGTGACACTAAGATTGCAGGCAGAAGTTCTGATCTCCTCTTATCCCAGATTGAAAGTAATCCCTTATGCATGTCTCCTCCCATCTGCTATTGACAACAACTTTTTATATCTTTTCAGAATAAGGTGCAACAGCTTTCAAAGGAAATTGAAGAACAGAAAGCCAAGATAGAGAGAGCTTCTAAGCTTGTTGTCAAGTATGCTCGGGATGTCCGTAGTGCACAGAAAGTTAAGGGAGAGACACATGAAGAGGTGAGCAATATGTATCTTCAACTTGTACTGTCTGGCATTATTTTCAAACTTAAGTGAGCTGAGCATTTCTTTCAGAAAATCAAACCTTTGAGGGAAAAAAAACTTCTCTCTGTTTTCTTGCAAAGACCTTCAAAACAGTCTGAATGTTTGCATGCATTGTTATGAAACATTTATGCTATTTTCAAGAATTTTGTGTAAACTCTGGTATGCAGGTCACATATTTGAATGAATTGACCCATAATCTATTTTGTATTCAAAATGGTCAAAGCAGAAAAATGGTTTTACAAGCTTAAGCTAGTAATACACAGACTGTTGTAGAAATTTCTGAAGCAATATTTTACCATTTTTTTTTTTACATATTGGGCAACAATATGGCTGCTTCACGGGCCTTCATACTCTGAGAGATTTATAGTGTATTTCTCAATCTTGAAAGTTGCTGTTTAGGGAAAAATCAGAGGTGCTACTTCCAATGTAAAAACTTTTTCAAATGTTATTTAAAATTCCCTTCCTAATTCACCAATTTCTTGCCAAGTAACGGTGGTAAACACCTATAGTTTTAAACTTTGTTTTGAAATGAATCCAGTTGGATAGGTGAAAAACAGCCTCAGATTTTCAACAATGGATCAAGTTTATCTAAATTGTTTTAATACATACCATTTATGAAATGTATTAGGAAGAAATTGTTCAGGAAAATGACACTTAGAAATAATAAAACTGAAAAGGATATGAGCTGTTTGCTTTCCCAGGAACAGAAGGGATTCTTACCACATGATATCATCTGTTGTAAATGTTTGACATTGTTACAAAACAATGGAATGTTTTTGTAATATGTGCTTGTCTCAAGTGTAAGAAGGGTTCCGCTGTATCCTGTTTCTGGTCCTGTTGTGAACTGAAGCAATTGTAATGTACTGTAAGTCCTCCCTACCTGCATTTAGTAAGTTTTCATACTGGATATACCTGCATTGTTGAAACTATCTGTATGGTCTCTCTGGTGGCTGTCTACCTGCCTCTTAGTGCACTGGCAGCATGAAAGGGGGGTATTTGCTCCTCACACAAAACAGTTATACAGCTGATATGCTGTTTTACCCCAAGAATTGTTTTATATAGTTTTTAACTGTTTTATATTTTTCATATGAAAAAGGATCGGTAGCTGACAAAACTTGCCTCATTCCCTTCCATAGTTTCACAATAAATCAAATCGAATTGTTTGGTCTACAGCATCACTTGCACTTGTGTTTCATTGCTCCCTGCTCATATGAAGAAATTTGTTATCCATTTATCCCCACCCTCTTGTGATCTGCCCCACAGGGCAAGAGATTAATGGGTCAGTTGAAATGGTGGTGTGTTTGAAGTGACATGCAAGTGATACCTTTATAATCATATGGGCCCTGTCATTGACGTAAAACCTATTGATTTAATCCATCCTATATACACAGGGGTGAATCCAGGATTTTACAAAAGGGGGCCAGGAGGGAAACAAAGTTTGAAGCTATGAGCATCAAATGTATGAAGCCTCGATGTGAGCTGGGGTGGGTGTGGGGGTTGGGGTTCTGGACAAAGAGATCCCAAAAAGGGGCCTTAAGCTGGAAATCTCCCGTCTGGATTCATGCCTGATACAGGTTGGCCAAGTTGCTTTCTATGTGGCTATCAGATATTAATGGGAAGCTTTCTGTGCAGCAAGTTATCTTGCATATGCCCTTCAGCATCAGACACATTTCCCCATCCATACAGGGGTGTCCACAGTATCTGTGATTCCAGCAATAGGTTGTAGCTTAAGGTTGTTTGTCCAGATTTGAGAGTTTGTTTGAATCTCTTTACAAGCCAGAATTTGCTGTTCACTTCGAACAATCCCAGCTTGGTGTCCATGTACCACATTTGAATTAAGAGAATGATGATTTATCCCTCTTTCTCTTTCAGCGTGACTTTGATCTGAGGGAAATGCGTGATTTTAACAAGAACATTATGAAGCAGGTTGGGGAAGTCATCCACCAGCATGGTGATGTCGCTCCCTCAGCTCATATGCTCTTCTCACAGGTCAGTACATTTCACCTTTAACCTTTCACTCTTTAAATTTGCTTTAAACCCTCCTGGGTAACCAGTGTAGAGTCCAGCCTGACAAAAGCTCTCTTTATTGGACAAAGCTTTCTTTATTGGAAATACTTCAGTTGGTGCTGTGATGATTTAACATTTTGGAATATTTTTGTTCTAGTGATGAAAAGTTATTTCAAATCTTGAAATCTGCTTGAAATTGTGAGCATATGGTGCTTTCTTCTGAGAGGTGGTAAGGTATGTAGTTTCTCTTGATGAGCAGTTGGAGGGAGGGGTACAGTTGAATTGTGTATTTGCTGTGTGGGTATGCCTAACTGTATTTTAGTGTATGTAAGGAAAGAAAAATCTAATTGAGCAATTCCCTTTCCAACTAAACCTCTCTGTTGGCAAAATAATAGTCATACTCAGGCGGTTGACTTAGACAAGCAGGGTTGCCAGACTTCCGGCAGTAGCTAGAATTCTGGCTTTCGTTCGACTTTCAGTATGGCTCCAGCCCCACACATTGCTTCCGTCCCCGATTGGAAGTAATGCCAAAGCCAACGTGCCGGCCCAGGCGGGACTTTCCCCGATGTAAAAATACGGAACAGACATACTATTGTTTTTTGCAAGCCCTACAACGTTTGTACATACGTGTAATATAAGTAATAAAAGCGACTGGTCAAATAAGGCTTGATTAGCAGTTACCCAGCTAAGTGTGTGTAGTAACGGCACTGCATGTACTGTATTTACGCACAAGTTTAGTGTTTTGCTCATTCTACGTGCATAGGTGTTGCACAGTGTGGGGCTAGGGCAATGTACCTTAGTGTAAACATATGGCAGCCTAACAGGGCGGTGGTGTATGTAATGACTGTGTGCCAGAGCTAGCACGATGACAAATTGTTGTAAGCGACTTTATAAAGTTGTTATTATAGGCCTACTACATGTACGCTACACGTGACTAGTAGTGCGATCGTAATCATTCGAAATGGATGTGGAAAGAAAGTAATTGACGTAGGAGTCAAGAATACAGTAGATTTAGGACTTATTAGAAGTGGCTGGAAAACAAAGATTGCCCGGGAGTTCATCTTGCTGAATATATATGGAAAATAAATGTCACAGGAATAGCATAGGCCTAGCGTTAGGCCTTACGTTAATCCTAACGATTAACGGTGATAGAAACAGACAAAAAATAGCAAGTATTAGGTAGGAGCTAAATTTAGACTCTTTCTACTCCATTATGTGTTCATACAGTATTTGTATTTGTTTGTGTGTTGGTCCTTTCATCCTTTTGAAACTTCCTCCATAGCTGTAGGTCTAGGGCATAGGCTAGGCTTACAGCCTAGGCCTATGTTACTAACCCATCAGTTGAGTTCAAGGATAGAACCCCTTATTTGTTCACCTTAAAAAAACTCAAAAATGTTGCAGGGATTTCCTTAAAAATTTGCACAATAGTTGCACTAAATTGCATCTGAGGACCCTCAAATATTCAAAATTTTTCCAAAGGGAGGGGGACACCCTCTCCCCCAGGCCAGCGGTCGATAAATTTTTCAGGCCCTGGAGGCAAACCCTGAGACATATATGGTCATATGTAGTTGAAAATAGTGAAATTTTAAGTGAAACAAGAGCTTATGGCATTTGAAATATTACAAAGTAGTATGTTTTGACATAAATAAATGTGGACCTCTCAAAGGTATGTTTGTTCCCCACCTCTTGACCATCAGCCATCCTGTGTGCAAATTTCCTGTCTGTAGTTATTTAGGGCAATGCACAGTGTCTGGTACTGTTAGTTGCACATCATTGCCTGCCAGAGAAGTCGAGCCCCCACCTTCCCTTAACCATGGCAGTGCTGGCATATGATTTGTTGTTTGTGGAAAGGGTAAAAAGTAGTCTTTGCACCGGGTCCAAAATTCAGAACTGGGTACCCGAAGCCGATGGTTGGTCGGGTACCTGGGTACCCGAAAATGTAACTTCTGTTAGGCTACAAGTTTGTAAAGTCATAATAAGAAATTTTGCTTTGCACGTTGATATAATGTAACACCAATGTATCTTACGTATGGGCATGACAAGTGTTCTTAGGCGTGTGCGTGATAAATTTTGCCAGGAAAAAGTAACATGTTAGGTGTTCTGTCATTGGTGCAATCTATTTTAGTGAAACTTTGGTAGCAATTTCAGAACCGGGTCTTGACATCGTCGGTCGGGTACCCGGTGCAAATACTAGTAAACTAAAGAGGGAAAAATTTTTTTAAAACAGCCCAAACTTTTGGGAAGAGGAAACCCCCTTCAATGATATTTTCTGGTGTACTCTCTGAAGGTGAAATGTAGCCTACATCTTGTTAGTCTAGGCTGCGTCTAAGATATGATTATAAACTGCAAGTGCGAGCAAGACATCGTCCTTATGTCTATGTAGGTTTGTTCATATCAGAAATGTAGGGTATTTGTTCAGTAACTGCATCTGTAAGAGTGAAGTCCAGTTTGAAAATGCCAGCAGCTTCTTAGGGCTCCACCCCTTCTGACATAGTGCTGGTTCATTGCTTGTGGGCCCCACAAGAATTCAGTGCTTCATACATGCCAGGCTCTTCTGCAGAACTTCCTCTGCTTGCCACTCACAGTCATTTTGGAATGTCAATTTTTAGGTAAAGTGAGCTATGGGAAAGTGGAAGGGGGGATACAGTAATTTAACTTGAATGATGAGGGTATGCCTGTGAGACATACCCTCACCATCCCTCATCATCCCAGGAACCTTCATCAACCGGTGCTGTGGCTGAGTGGATAAAGGTGGTGGCATTTGAAGCAATGAAGCTTGGCAACCTGGAGGGTTCAGGGTTTGATCCCTGGGTGAAAGTAAGTTGGAATTTTCATCCAAGAGCAATCTATAGTTTTCCTATCGGAACTGGTTTTTCAAAAGAAACCATATTTGATCTAAATTTTTGAGTTGGTTAGCCATCCAATGTGAAGGTGTAATTCATAAGCCGTATAGGATTCTCCCACATTTGTGGTTGCTTAATGTCATAAAAACAACTGCCCTTCAAGGCCTGAACTATTATAGGCTGTTGGAGAGTGCACCTGACTACCCACTAATTTTCTGGCTATATTAAGAAGTGACTTCACCAATCAGAAAGTTGTACCCTTTGCCATTTGTGAATTATCTTTATTGCCTAGTAACAGACTCTACTGATTGTAAGTTGCATTTTCTTGATCTTTTGTCTTTTTTTTCTTTTTCTTAGAGCATTACAATATTTTTAAGTTCCTCTTTTGGGGAATTTTGTGATCAAATATATCCTTTTCTCTTCCTTTTGGAAAGATTGAAAAGATTCCCTCAAGAATAAACTTATATCAAAACAGAAACATAAACAGTGTCATAATTGTGCAGTTTAATATTTGCAAGGAATTATAACCAAGTAAAAGCATAAAGAGTAACAGAAAAAACAAAGTTCCTCTTTATAAACAAAAGGAATTTGAAACAATTGGTAACAACTTGTAAAGTTTCGACAAAATGAAAGAGTGAAAAGGAAATAAATGGGGAAGAAGTATAAAACATAAAGACAAAAGCTCTCCACTTCCTCATAGTTGTAACAAGGAACCTGAAACAAATAAGAGAGAACCTGAAAGACTGGAACAAAAAAAGATTTATGTATAAAAGCAATTGTTTAATACCCTTTTAACTTGCCCTTTTTAGTTATTATAAGTTAAGCTCTCTGTTTTGTTCAAGGTGGTGAATTTTTTTCATTGAATGGTTTATAGTGAAGGTAATTGTGACATTCACATGAAAAGTTTTGGGTAATTCCAGTAGTAGCTTGTGTGTGAACAGCTGCTGTAAGGTTGGCCATGTAAATCATTAGGATTAAATGAAGTGTGTTTCTGGAGGCCAGGTAAATGGGCAGGAAGGAAGATTTAGATTAAAGAAAAACAAAGGCTGAGTAATCTTAATCTGTGAAACTTTAGGTCTGTACTCTTTGTTTTGATAATTGATATTTTTCCACTTTCTTTCAAAATAGAAAGGTCAAGTTAGTCATCACATTTGTCTTGTAAGATTGATTTACAAGGCAACCAAGTACTTTGTCATATAGGATTACAGAGGTATGGAAAAGTTTGAATGTGAAGGAAATAGTGTCTAAGCTTCATTTGCAGGATGTCATCACCTTGGAGTAAATTAAAAAAAAAGGTTAACATTTTTCATTGCTCCTTGCAAACATACATAAACCTACTTCCTTTGAAACCTCTAGCAAATTTTCCCTCACAAGTATTTTTGTGTTTCACAATAGATATATTGTATATCACAAATGAATAAAAGAGTTATTATCTCCACATGGTAAAAGCCTGTTACAAGGTTATACTTGCTTTATTGGTGGGCTGCAAGGCGTGCAGATAGACATCATTGAGGGAATTGTGTTGAGCATTGAAAAATTCAATACTTTTTGATTTATTTGCAAAAGGCAGAAAAGTACTCCCAAACTCATTTCCCAGTTTCGTCAACCTCAAAGTCATTGTATTCACTACATTTATTGTTGAAGTTGGTACTAGAAGTTGTGTGATAGTTCTGACCGTATGGCTTTAACTGGCTGTGTTCCAGGCACTAAAAGGCGACCTGACATAGCTGTAAGTAATGAAAACAAAATGTCACCTGAACAAGTTTGGACGACACCAAGTGCCCTTAAACATAATGCAGTTTAGTTTAGTTGGCATTCAGTAAAGATTACTGTCCTGTCAGGAGAGCTTACATGTGTGAGCAGAGGCAGGATAACAGGGTTTAGGTGTAGTTTTTACTCACCCCCGTCCACAACACATAATTTTTTCCAGACTTTGTGTTGGCCATTTTATCCAGTAAGGCTGGTCATTGGTTTTCACAGCAATTCTGAAAGTTAGTATGACAATCCATAAATGTTGCACAATATTACATGCAAGGATTTTTAAAAATTCAAATTTCTGGAATTCCAAATTCATCCCCAAAGATCCCTCTTCCTCTCCCCCCCCCCCCCCACACCTTCCCTTTTGCGTAGAGTGTGAGTATAGTCGGATGACTTCAATTGCGTTGTAGTCAGATTGTACTACATGGGTTTGTCTCATGTGAATGCTTTAACTCTCAAAATGTTGTACAAATAGGAGTGTAAGTATTGAATCCATCTATGACTAAGAAACTATCCTCCTGAATACTTGCATACCAGTGTGCTACAGTGCAAGCAATAGTTTGTACACAGGTCAGTTCTCATTATGTCAGCTGAGCTCAAAGTCCCTGAGTCTTCCTTATTCTTTTGGTTTCACTCAAATTTCCTGAGTTTTCACAGAATATAAAAGCCTGTTACTTACCACCTTATAATTCTGTACGATTGCTATCTGGCAAAGCAATTTGCACAGTGGGTGACATCATTTTAGAGAGCCATCCTTTCAAACTTCTGAAGGTTACATTTACCGAAACATTGCATTCCTGTTCTTTCCCTGAGTGGCTAGGCACCTTTTTACATATTAGGCCTGGAAGAAAACCATAACCTTTGTATACTCCCAATTAGAAAGTTTGAATATAGAATGTTGTTTATCTTTCAAGAACTTCCTTATTTATTGCTTCTGCAGGCCAGCCTTCCAGTACCTCCCCCACCAAGTGCATCAGGAATGCGTACCTCTCGCTCTGGATCTTCAATAAGTGTTCGAAGTGTGTTATCACCCAAGTGAGTTACTTCTTTATTTTTTATTTTCCTTGGAGGGGGTGGGAGTTTGGGATAGAGGGAACAGGTTGGGCAAAATATGAAAAACTGCAGGTCATTTTTACATTCTCTTCCTCTCATGGGTACACATATGCTCTGAATAGCTGAGTTTTGTTTAGTTTTGCCTGCAGAAATATGATGGGTTGTTGCTTGTGCTTTTGTGGGGAGGGACAGCTGGGGTGGGGGTGGGGGGAGGAGTACTGCTCTATTGCAGTCTGTGTAAAACCCTTTTTAATGGGGAGGGGTGGGGGTAGTACTGCTTTAGTGTACAGAGTCTGTGTAAAATCTCTTCAACGAAGTGCTTTAATAATCCTTATTATGAAACTGACAAATGTGTAAGATACCATATCCGTTGCAATACTAAAGTTTACAGATAACCAAATTTAGTAAAACAGTCAGTTTGAAAAACCTGTTTTTCTTCATAAAAAGGACACCTTCATCAGGAAGAAGTGCAGCCTCCAGTCGAGCTGGCAGTGTGACTGCTATCAAAACAGTAGACCTATCTGGCCTTTCAGCTCATGGTAGTCGCTCTGGATCCCCAAAGGAGGGCCGATCACCCACGGGATCTGCATCCCGGCTTTCCACAGGAAGACGAGAGTCCAGGCCAGCTAGTGCTGCCAGCAGTAAGGGCAGTGCAAGAAGTATGAAACTTTAAAGCATAACGAAAAATGTCTTTGTAAACCTTGTGAACATTCCATAGCAATGATTACAATTGTCACACTATTTCCTTGTTCATAGAATGTATTTTCATCCTTGAAAAAGCTGAAACACTGGAAATAGATTAAAATTTCAAGTAGTATTTAAAGATGCTATCTTTTCTCATTTACTAAATAAAAGAAGGGTCTAAGCTCAAATTAAGTTTTAATCTTAGAAAGGTACTTATTCTAAGCATTCTGGTGAAATTTGCATTGAAATCCAATATGTGTATGTGGTTCTCAAGATATTACCAGTTGCCACATTTTCAACACAAAGTAAACTTGAAGCAAGCACATGTGACATCATAGCCTCACATTTATGAAGTCCTTTTTGGTTTCGATGATATGAGAAACCTATGCATTCATGATGGTGTGTGTGTGTGTTTGTGACCCTTTGCTTTTTAACACGATATCTCAAGAAGGGAAACTGACAGTTCTCAAACATGGTGCAAAGATGCCCCGTATTGAGAGGAAGAACCCTATTATTTCACCTGGAGTCAAACTATGAAAACCTTGTTAACACGATATCTCGAGGTAGGAAGCTTGGATGAATTTCATATGTAGTATGTAGATGGGTTATGGGAAGAGAAAGTACCCTATCATTTTTGGTGGAGTTCAAAGGTCATCAAAGCCTGAAAACGTTGTTAACACGATATCTCAAGGTAGGAAGCTTGGATAAATTTCATACTTTGTATGTAGATGCATTATAGCGAGAGAAAGTACTCTTTTGTTTTTGGTGGGGGTCAAAGGTCACTTCGTGTCACTGAGGGTCTGAAAACATTGTCAAAAAGATATTTCAAGGTAGAAAACTTGGATAAATTTCATACTTTGTATGTAGATGCTTTAGAGTGAGAGGAAGAACTATATTATTTTTGGTGGAGGTCAAAGGTCATTTAGGGTCACTGGGGGTCAAACTGAGAACATTATTAACACGGTAGGAAGCTTGGATAGATTTCATACTTAGTATGCAGATGCCTTATGGTAAGACTAAGAACTCTATTGTTTTTAGTGGGGGTCAAAGGTCGTCTAGGGTCACCAAAGGTCAAACTCGGAAAACCAAGATTACCATCTGGGGTCACCAAAGGTCAAAGTGCAAAATTTCCCAAGAATTCTCAAGATCAAATATGAACACAAAACTGTATTTTTCCAATACATTAAGATAGCATTTGACCAGTGTCTGAAAGAAATGGGACATGGCATTATTTGGAATAAAACATATCATGGAAACCTCAATGCATTTTTGCATTCTGGTTTTCTCTAAACTTTAGAACTAGTTTTCTCCTCAACAAGCACATGTTATTGGAATGTAATTGCACAGGCAAAGGAATTTTATAAACTTCACATTCCCCATGAGGAGGTCCTATCCCTATTTACTTCAAAGCCAGCACAACAGACTGAAAAAAAAAAAGAAAAAGCATTTCTCATCAATATGAGGAAGTGATATAACCCCAGCTTGCCTCACGCTCACTCTGGGTCACAAATTTAGTAACTTCATTTGCTGATATCTCAAGTACAGCACGTCCAATTTGAATGGAAGTTTCACCAAATTGTGTAGATTTAGTTCCTCTTTCACACATGAAAATTAAAGTTTTGCTTAAACCCTTCCTTAATATAATGTTAAATATTCATATATTAACTTAAATGTTAAGTATTCAGGTGAATAATGTGGGAAGGACTAAAAGGTGGACTCACGAGATGTGTAATACTGAGGGCAAAATTCCTTGGTGACAAACTGAGACATCTTGATATTTCTGTGTGTGGATGGGTGGATGGGCAACCAGCTGGCTGGAAGGGTAGCAGGGAGGGAGGGGATTATTGGGCTAAAAGGGAAAAGTAGCTTCAGAGGAAGCATTTTCTTTAGGGTCCTTGGCATATAAATGCCTCAAACATGTGAAAGAGTTCCCAGGCAGTTTCATCACCTCACAGGATTGTTAAAGGTAAGGTGAACAGTAACTATAAGTAACTACTACTAAGCTCTTTTCTCTGTAATCCCCTCACTCAGCTCTCCTGGGTGAAATTTTTGCTAATGTCTTTCTCCTGCTGTAAGATCATTTCTTCCATATGGTCCACCCCTTCCCTCCAGCCATTTTGAAGAAGAATATCTCATTTGAATTCCATTTATTGGTTTTAAATCCATTTATCACTTGTGTCATAATTAATTCAAATGAGACCATTAACAATGAGGATGGGTGATATAGAACATGTGCATATATACGTGGGCCATTAAGGTGCTATGTGCATGAAGGTTGGAGCCCTTGTATGTAGAAGGTCTGTGAATGTAAATCTGACTAAATGGTGTCAAGCAGTCACAGAATTCTTTGGATGTTAACATTGAACTGACTGTTGCTACTATAAGTGGAGGGGTTTAGGAATGTTCTTTTGCAAAAAAAAAAAAAAAAAAACATTGAAATAATGGGGAGGCAGCCCTTACATGTGCATGACTAGGCCAATCTCTTGTTGATGGCAAAAGTAGAGGGGGGGGGTTGGAGATGGGGCTGAAAAGATTATTATAAGAAAAAAACTAACATTTTTTTTTTAGAAAAAAACTAAATTGTAGTTTCCTACAATTTCCATTGTAGGAAATTGAAGAAGCCTTGCATATTTATTTTGTAAATATAGCTACATTTCTAGCAGGGAGTTACTAGGAAAGGGTGTTGGATCTCCTTTCATAACAAATCGTTGTTTTGAGTAATGCTACACCTTGGAGCAAAGTATGAAATAATTACACATTGTTATAATATGCAGTGTCTATCATAAAAAACTAGCACCTTGATACCCAATAAAACTTCATAAAAATGTCACCTTGAGAGGGCCACAGCTCTAAATACTTGCTGTGAAATTTGAAAGAACAAGTTTACCATAATTAGATGTTTATGTACATTGAAACTTTCATGTCATCTTATCTTACAAAGAAAGTTGAAGTCTACCACCTAAAACAATTCTGTCTTGTTTTTAGCTTCTAAAGACATCACTCCTTATTTATTTTAAACTAACCAGAAAACCAAAAGGCTTAGTGATTCCTTGCCATATGGATATATTGTAACAAACATGAATCACCTTACTCCATTGTTCATGCTGAGCACCAAGCACAAAGGCAGTAGGTTCCATTTTTAAAGTCTTTGGTATGACCCGGCCAGGATTTGAACCCTAGACCTTCCGGCTGCAAGTCGGATGCTTTAACCACTTGACCACTGCAGTCGGCAGAAAAACAATAGGGATCCTCTACTCAATACGAACAATCCACATGTCGAGTGTGAGATCCATCACAGTTAACCTTCTTGAGATATGGTGTTTACAGGGTTCTGAACCTTTTGGCCTCTGATGACCCAAATGACCTTTGACCTCCACCAAAAACAATAGGGATCATCTACTCAAGATGGGCAATACACATGCTAAGTATGAGATCCCTCACATTTATCCTTCTTGAGATATCGTGTTTACAAGCAATTTCCAGCGTATTTACCATTCGACCTCTGGTGACCCCAAATGACCTTTGACCTCCACCAAAAACAATAGGGATCATCTATTCAATATGGGCAACCTACCTGCCAAGTATGAGATTCCTTGGAGTTACCCTTCTTGAGATATGGTGTTTACAAGGTTTTGACCTTGTGACCTCTTGTGACCCCAAACAACCTTTGACTTCCACCAGAAACAACAGGGATCATCTACTTAATATGGGCAATCTACATACTACGTATCAGATCCCTCGGAATTACCCTTCTTGAGATATCGAGTTTACAAGCAAAAGCGTCACATACACACACACCCGCACACACACCATCACCATCGCATAGATTCCTTTGGCCTTCAGCAAGGAATCAAAAACAAATATGTAACCCTTTCTCTTACAAAATGCTAGGCCTGTTCCCTTCAAGAGGATAGTGCCATCCCTCCTAGTCTCATATTTCTATAGCAGGGTTCTTGTGTATTATCTTTCATTTATAATTCTATGACTGTCCATGACCTTACAGCAAGCATTTCATGGCTTTTACTGATATATCTTGTTCCTTCCAATGTTAAAGGACTTAAATAATGACAATTGACTGAACTGGAGCGCCTTATGATTTTTTCAATAATTTTTTAACTCCATGATTTTTTATGACTTTTTTTTAAGCAAGTCAACTTGCAGAAGTAAAGTTCCATGGCCATGACTTTCCACTGGGAAACCTTTATATTCAGGGCTTCCACAGCAGGGAAGGTGGTAAACAGTTTTGAAGGTCCCAGCAATAGACCCTTTTCCAAATAGCAGTTACAATGGATTGTGGGATAGAGTTTTGGTTCACATCATTTTTGGCCACAGTAAATAAACTCTGTCCCATAATCCTTTGTAATTGCTATTTGGAAAAAGGTCTATTTGGTTGATTAACTTACATGGTTTGTAAACAGAATACCTTACAATGTCACAAGTGTTCACAGTAAAGGCAGTCAAGTTATCCTATTTTTTGAACCTTCCTCCCAATTGTTGACTTGCCAACTCTTCCTGAAAAATAAAACAACAAAAAACATGAAAGTAAGTACAATTGCATGTTATTTATCCTTCAGAAATAATTCCATAAAAGAATCGTACAATGGTATCAACATTGACAAGGAGAGATGAAAACTATTCCTGACAGCCTGTAAAATCTCTACTTTTGTCCTACTTTGGTCATATAAAATCATACTTTTGTCCCATTTTATCGAGAATTTTGATCCTACTTTTAGCCTACACTTTCTCATGGGTCCACATGAAAGTCTTGCAGTAATGCTTTAAAATGCTGGTAACTGCAAATTTATTGAGAAAAATATTAAATACCACAATTTGGTGAGTAACCTGTAAATACTGTGTCAACTTAAACAAGTGCAAAACTGATTCTTACCTGACATAATTCTTTATTCTTAAGTCTCGCAATAAGCCATCTTAGACTTTAAAAAGCTTGGAATTCATCATCTCAAAAAATTAGGGAACTAATCTAGCGATCTTGGTTGTTAAAATAGCTTGAAATTCATCATCTCAAAATTAGGGAACTCTGGTTACTTTCTTGTTAGGGTTAAAACCATTATAGTATGCCTGTAAAGTATGACACACATAAATAAGAACAGGGGTAAGGGATTGGAAGAATACACTATGTGCACGAAGGTAAGGATTCTGGCAGTGGTAGTATCTTTGGTATGTCCCCCACCAAAATGACCTTATCCTAATGTAATATATTGTAGTCTTCTCTTCCAATCTTCTGCCCACCACCCCTTTGGCATACAATACAGGCATGGATCCAGAGGGGCCTGACCCTTTTGAAATGTTTTTGCCATACACACTACACCTAACAATGTTTCAATATTTTGGTGTTTGGCCATATGCACCCTTGCCCCCCACCCCCACCTTAAAGAGAAGACCTGGATCTGGTCCTGTACTGTCTAGCTCAATAGGGTGCAATTCTTGGGCTTTCAATTTTTAGTCACATGACAGCCTGTGTCTTAGAGCAAGTTTTTACATGCTAGTCAAAATGTTTTTCAACATCATACTCTCTCTATTGTCAATACTTTGGAAATTCTCCCAGCAAAACACTACCAATGTCTCTAAAATGAGGAATGATTGGGGGATTTCCACATTTTTAAATTGAAAACAGTTCCACATTCTATTTAAAGAGAATAGGGTTTAGAAAGCATAACATGTTTTGTTGAAATTCATCCCACTGTATCTTTAACAATGTGTGAAAAATCTGCAGGTTAAAAACTACTATCCCATCCCTTGTTCCATAATGCTGTACTTGTGTATTGAACTGTGTTGTAACATATCACACAGTTTGCTTTCAAGTCACTCAAAGGCTCTGATCTGTTGATGGGAGTGGAGTCATTTTCTCTATTTGCAGTAAGGGGAAATTCTTTAGACTTACCTAAACTTAGTTGTTCTTAAAAACTAGTGAGTTGATTAAGTCATGACTTATTACAACCCTTGGCATCTTGCAAGACCTACCACAGTGCAAATGATTGTTAATACATCATGTGAAGAGTTTTACCAATATTTCACAAAAACATACATAGTTTCCCCAAGCAGCTTTTTAAATGCCCTGATCTAACAATTTGGCAAACTGATATGCAAAAATGATTTATTTATAGCTACAAAGAATAGTGCTTCTTGCTGCCCTTTTGTGATGCTTACCTCCAATCTACATTAGTAACCCTCGCTTACCCATTATACGGTTCTGGTAAGCAGATGTAGATTACGATTTTATGATCCTTTTTCTATTCAAATTACATAGCAATTTAAGACTAGCCCTAAGTTTATAGGTACTATTTTTCAAACTTTCACGTCAAACATTTGTCAAACTTTCTTCCATCATTTAATAGGATCACAGGGACTATCAACCAACAAGTATCAAAGAAACTTTTACATATTATAACAATAAAGTTTCCTCCCCCCCCCAAAAAAAAAACAATAGAAATAACAAAACTCTTGCCTGTATGTAGTAGACCATTTCTAGGGTGAAACTAGACACTGAGGAAAGTCTTGTTAAAAAAGATGGCATTAATCAAGACACACAAATGGGCCAGCATATGTAAACAGTGGGAACAGTGGCGGGGCACATACCCTAGATGCCCTCCCCCATGCCCACCCAATGACAAACTTTTTTAGAGTGCAAACAAAGTTTGTTCCACTCTTTCACTCATCTTACTGTAAATGGAAGACCAATCAGTTTAAAGACTGTTGCATCCTCAAAAACAATTTTCCGAGGTGAAGAATCCATTGAGGCGTCCATCTTAATTCAAATCTGTTATTTTCAATCATCATCCACTCCTACCCACAATTGTGTGATCGATAATAGGCTTCAGACTGCCTGGTGATTACACGGCTCGTTTGATCGTTATTACAGACGTCTTTTATCCATCTCATTCTCTGTCTCACCAAGGCCGGATAAAGACAAAATCCCATTACTCGTTTTTCTCTTTCAATACCTCATTCTCCATCCTAAAAATGAATTTCATTTTTCCCCTCTTCTGTTTTCTCTAGCTCATCTCCTAACTTTTCTTTTCTCTGTCATAAATAATTTTCCCAATGCCAATTGTGATTAAATCATACGAGGTCTCCTTAAAAGCCAATCAATATACGGCTGAAAATCGGTCCTTCAGTCAGACAGGATTGATTCCGATAATTGAATCACAAGCAGGCAGCCAGGCCACAAAACTCATCGATACTAATTCGATAAAAGGATAATTCCCCTTCCTCAATTGGCATTGACAACTGGGAAGCACAATATCTGTATCCCTTTTTTTGGCCTGGGTTCTTGTCAGCAAAATGCCCTGATAATTGAATTCCACCAATGAGCTACCAAGCTGCCAGCACAAAATTCACAAATCCATTTAAGGACCCACGATTGCCATTGATGAAATCCTATTAAAATCTCAAACTAAGGTTTGCTTCATTGTATCAGAGCTGATTGAAGACCATGAGAATATAAATATAGGATTTTCACCTTTAATTAGCCAATTGCCAATACCAAATAAATAATTTCCTCCAAAGAATCAGCAAATCAAAAAAAAAAAAAAAAAAGGAAGAAAAAAGGAGAAGAACGGTAGCGTGGCTTTCGTCTTCTGCTCGGAAATAAAATCACTGTTCATGTGATTTCTTATTTTGGACATTTAAACCATATAATCAGATAAAGATACCTATAATAGGAGACATTTAAATATATTACTCAATTGGCGACCAACCTGGGGAAACAAGCTGTTAATATTTGATCAAGGTTCATCTTATTTGATGGTACATAACCTCATGAGAGGTTCATGTCAGAACTTACTTCAGTGTCCAGTTTTAAAGTTGTGTTGTTATTGTCAAAGTACACTGAAAGAAACAGAGACTTAAGAAGTCTCAAAGAGTTACTAACCTTTGAAAGAGATGAAGCTTTTGCAAGGACACTTTTTTGGGGGCAGGAGGGGGAGAGGGCATGTTTCCCCGCTTGTCTCATATAAATATCAAACTGTTTCCAAAACATGGAATTGCAGTTTGCACATGGAACATTGCAAACATTGAATGGGTTCCTTAAATCACTTCTTCAGTAGAGAATGGTGTTCTAGAGCTGCCCTTTCAATTATGATTATCACAAATTATCCTCGAAAGTGAGGTTTAAAATAGATATTGCTACCCTCTACTGTAAGTGATGATTTTCAAACATTTACATATAAATGGGTGGTGTTGTGTTGAGACTGGGTAATTGGGAGGGGAATATGTATGGGTTGGAAAGACAGACCACTACTAACACTAATCCCTCCCCTTCCTAATTCCAGCCTCAGTATCCTCCTTAATTCCTTCATTTGGTAATAATTTTCTGATAAATTTTTAGCTCAGTGTCTCATGCTGATCATACAGGGTCTTTCTTGTAAAGGAAAATTTAAAATAGATTAAATTACACCTCAGGCTGTCAATTTCAGAGTTTCTGACTTCTGATTTACTGAAATACAAGAAATTTTCAAGACCAAGAGAGGCATTTTCAAAACTGAAGAGTGACATTTGGTCCCCAAAATGTAAAATTCACCTGCTGTTATCTATTTACTGCATGTAAGATAAGCACCTGTAACAACATAATTTCTAATACAGGAAGAGTAAGATTTTCACTTTTTGAGACCATATGATAGGTCTTCAGCCAGAATATTAAAATCTGCGAGTCCTAATCATTGATCTTGGGGAAAATACTTGCACTGATATCTACTAAATATATAAGACAATCCAGAATCTCAGGGGTTTAAATGACTCCTGGACTGCTCTTAGGCTGATGCCCTGCCATATGGCAATTCCTCTAGACCAAACAAAAGAAAATTAAGGTCTTTCAAGACCACATGAAAGTTTCAGAATTTTCCCTGCTAACTCAGAACTTTGAGGTCTAAAACCTGTAAGCCAACTCTTGTAAAAGATCCAGACTGGTTGTCTCTGGGTGAACCAGTTTACTACATAAAGGAGCACATGATATCACTCTAGGGCCATTTCATAAAGAGTTATGATCCATCTTACGTTTGACCTGCAACACAATGGTCCTATTGAAATCAAACTTAAGATTGAGTGCAACATTTTATGAAAAAGGGCCCAGGATGTTTAAATCATGGAAATACTACCTTGGATGTAATCATCTTGCTCACTGCCATCATTCAGTTCTTTACACATTTATAACTCTCAAGACCCATCCCCGTGACCCTCGGGTAGTGCTGCCAGCTGAGTCCGGCCTCAAGACAGGGTAGAACCTTCTGCACCACAGGCCTGTCTTGGAACTGGTCTGCATCCTTCACACTTGGTTAACATTTGTTTTCTGGGAAAGAGAGAAAAGCTCAGTTATTAATCAAAGTACATAATGAATTGTTTCCTGTTAAGAGTGCTTGGGTGACTACAATATTTTTGGAGTTTGGTATCGATGTCCTTAGGAGTTGTGCCTTCAACTTAAGTTGAGACTACCATTCTTTAATAATGTACCCTGTTGATTAATATAAGACATAAACAGGTCCTACAATATAGACTTTTTTACAGCTTTGTCACTACATGGGGCTTACTGCATGGCAGATGGTGTACCAACCACAGTCCTTAGCAGAATTGACACTCACAAAGATACCACCATTTTGCACCAGTAATTGTGAGGGACTCCCAGTTTAAATCCTTTTGGGACACTAAACAGAATTCCACACAAAGAAAACATTCAACATGTCATGTCCAAATACTGAATTAGGAGAATACCACAAAGCCGGGATATTCAGCCATTGCAGCATCCTCTGGGCAGCCTCCATGGATTCATCCCCTCCCTGACAGTCACATCAGGATTTTGAAAGGCTAATTAGAGGCAGAAAAAACTATTTTCCAGACCAACTGACCATGTCAGCTGCATATTTTCCTTACTTTGTTGGAATAGCTAGGGTTAGGGAGGGCAAGAGACTTCACCAAAAGAATGTCACCCACTTCCCCTTCCCTGGAGTCACCCCTGTTTCCATCTTCAAGCACTCTTCTAACCCTAAACTCAAGGTTTAAAAGCTGTACAAACTAAACAGAAGGTAAACGTTTAAACCCACATTCTCCCCGTACCAAGTTCATCTTTAGCAGGCCCATAGCCAGACAAGGTACTGAGGGGGGAAAGATAACTTTCAGGAGGGGTAAAACATTTTAGGAGAGGGGGGAAGAAACTACAATGCATTTAAGGCAATAGCAATTTAGTTGTCTAAGGGGCCAAAAATATTTCTAGGGTGCCAGTACAACCCCCCCCCCTTCCCGGGGCTACAGGCCTGACTTTTGGTAGACCTCACAAATAAACTTAAGTTATGAATTTTTTGTGGCCACCTGAGGAAATATGCTTACTGATACCTAAACAGTTGCACAATGTTAAAGTTTATCTGTTATGTATTGCAATAACTTAGATGCCCTAAAAGTTCTTGCTTGTGGCTCAGCGTCAGGTGACTTCGATATTTTTCAAGTCTGGTTCCCAGTGACCAGGAAGTTATGAGCCCTGCAATGAAATCATTGCTGCTGGAAGCACATGTAAAATAGCAATAGTGAAGCGTCCAGTACTTTTGAGTAACAGACTTCCAATGAGTATTCATACGGGTTACAGGTTTCTGAAGGGCTAAGGTTTACCCTTGTTGAAAAATTGTAGCAGGCAACCCAATGAAAGGCTTGTTACTGAACAAAAAGGAGTCAGTTTTGTTTATACAATACCTCATTCAACTAAGAAGGAAAAAAAAAAATCCCTAAACCTTTTAGAACACAAAATATGATTTTAAGGGTATATATTTTAAAAGTACTGAAAAGTATCCAGAGTCACTAAATCCAAGGAAAGTGGAACCACTTCGTGACTCCTGGCATTAGTTACCACCCTAGAGTCCAGTACTAAACCCATCAAGCCAACTTTAGATACTAAACTGCACAACATAGATGAATAATCATCATAATTGAATAATCAAAAACTCACATAATCGTACCTGCTCTACAAAGTTTGGTTCAATATCTAAATTTAAATTCTTTAAATCACCTTCCTCCTTCCTAGTTTATAAAAAAAACAACTTGTCATACCTCAATTTGATATACGTTAAGTTACCTTTTTATTTTTGTCCTCACACAGTTTGTGTAAAAAGTGACTCTTGTTAATGGTTCAATACACGTCCTTTGTGTGCGTGACTTCAAAGATTTGCCTTTGTAACAGGACAATACTGCCAACCTTTTTATGATGAATAAGTTTCATTGTGCACAGTCAAAAACAATTATAGCAAATGTTGAAAGTTACGCTTCTATTTTCTTGCAAACACCTTTATGACGTTCTATTTGCTTGTCGTCAAGGGTTTCAAATAATGCCATAAATTTAATCTTTTCTTTTGGTTTCAAAAGATTTTTGATTCAATAATTATACTCAAACTGTTGACGAGACTATACATCTAATTGTCCCCGACTTGTTTTGACATTTGTCGATTTCAAAGAAGCACCTCCGGAAAGGTTGACTGTACTTTTCTGGCCATAGTTCAACCATGGGAGAGAAACAGCTATCAAAAGGTATAGCGTAACACAGGTTTTACAGGGCGTTCAACTCTTTTATCATTACAAGTGATCACTGAACCTTTCGCTGAACATAAGTCTGTAATTTATAAACACCACCACCACCTACAGCACTGGGTCTTGTTTCAGAAGAAGACATATCCAGTGTAAGATCAGACTTCTCGAGGATTAATCAGAGAAGTAATATTTACAAGTATACCAAAAGGCTTGGTATACATCTCTACTAAATTAAACCATGTTACTGTGCAGATTACAATATGTGTTACAATAAAAGTCACACATAGGCCAGGTTGATATTGACAGCAGAGGCACCTGAAGTGAAGATGACAACTGCACCTTAGATATGGTAGTTGGAGTCAATTCCCTACTGGGTTGATTATAATGTTTGCTGGAAAAATGAAATTAAAGGGGGAGGTGAGGGGTTAAAACATGAAATCAAAGGATCTCCCACTTATTAAAGAGGGTATGACACGGCCAAAATAACTTTTGTATATTGCAAGATTGACTACAGTATTCTATAAATATAATCTCACACACAGTTAAAACTTGTACCATTCGTCATAAATGACATTTGAAGAAAAACGCTCAAAATCTAATTTCGAAAAATGCCGCAACAGGTCACATGACTTTTATGACGCAATTGGAGGCACAAACACTGCGCTATTAAGGACGCGCATCTAGATGTGGAACTAATGTAACGCTTGGTAAAGTTATCATATCTTAGCAACTTCATGAAAAGGATAACATCACAATACCCGCCCAACATACAGAGCGCAAAGCGCGGACCATGTTAGGGGCTTCGAAGCATATCATTGGCCAATATGTTCGCGTGCATATGCGCCCGTGGTTTAGCTTCCCTGCATATAATAAACAGCTTTGTTTTTTTGTAAAAAGGACGCGGTCCGGGCGCGCTGTACAGAACAGCTATGAACATGTATGGACAGTCTATACCAAGCGCGCCTTTACTCAGTGAGCTTTTCAGTAACGTTGCTATTGTAAATGGTAAGCAACGACGCATAGTTCACAATGTGGTCACTGGTCACGCGCGCTGCTGCAGTATCGTAGCACAGGTGTTTGCAAAGATGTACCCGCTAACACACGGTAGCATGCCCATGATTCGATGTGTAGAACTATGGGTGAGCTGCCTGGTACAGTGTTACTAACCGTGCCTCCAATGACGTCATGATCTTGAGACGCGCTCGCATACGTTTTTTCGCTTTCGGATTTCAGATGGGCTGAGTCTGGCCTGTAATTAGGGATTCACAAGGTCGTATTACTGTGTTTATGGACGTGGTTTAGTCGGGAAAACATTCGCTTCATTTCAAGCTGTACCCAAAGAATATTTACTGAGAAACGTACTTTGGCCGTGTCATACCCACTTTAAATTATTTTTGCATGGAACTCTTTTAAAGTTCTGCAGGTGTTTTTAACATTTTTACAATGTTCATGTTTCTGTTGTAAGAAGCTGATTTAGGCAGCCTAATATGTTCCAGGAACTGCCCAGGAAACCAATCACTCTCTGTAGGAGTATTGACTCAGGAGAAGGAATTCTGCAATCTCACATCTGAATGTATAAACACTGCTGGTAAAGTGTAAAGCTGCAGTTGGCATGAGAAATCCTCCAGGAGATCAGATCCGGATCTGACCCTGTGCAGGGGATCAATTTAAGTGGCAATGCTCTCCTTCCCCAGATCAGATCTTGAGAGCTTGATCACCCCTTTGGGGAGGGCCAGACTGGAGGATCAAACAGGTGATCAAAAAAACAAGTGGGACACAACGGGGGATCAAGGTGACCCAAGATCAAAGCAAATGAATGATGTACTTCCACAGACTGTACTATTGTAGCATAGCTTGCCTGTAGTCTCATATCCCGCACCACACAAAGTTGTGTATAAAACACATATGACCTGCAGACATAATTTCATTGACACAACTTCCTGTCGCTTGAACCAGAGGAGGCCATCAGATCTTGTGCAGGGGATCAAATGGGAACCCTCTTGCGGTTGGCCACAAAATTTTCCAGTTATTAAACTGAGCTTGGGGGTCATAATCCGGGGATCAAGTGGAAATACAGCCTATATGATAGTAACTCCCCAACGGTTCCAAGCAAAAAGTAATAATTTTTTTAGGTCTTCTGCATTGTTAATCATATTGGTAAACAATTAGCTGACCTTGGTCTTGGAGGGTGTGGCCTTGGCTTGGAAACTGTGGCCTGGAAAACATCACTGCTGCAGTAACCTACAAAATACAAAAAGAATCCAAGTTATGAGTCAAAATGTCTGGCTGGGTACTGTCCGAAATGCAGCTGAAATCAAATGACCCTAAGGCTGTTCACAAAACCGGTTTCAATTTGATTCGGTTTTGATATTTTTCATTTCATTTCATTTCATTTTCCACAAACATCATAAAATACAGACAGATATAAATTTACAGAAAGGGGTGGAGGAAGCCTGCAAAAAGCAAATGCTTGTACAAAGTAAGCCACCTTTATAAAAAAAGTCAACAAGAAATACAGACACAATAGAGAAATCAAATAACACAGACATAGTAACAGCCCCCTTCCCTCCCACTAAACCCCAACCACCCACCATCCATGACAGAGTAAAATAAAAAAGATCATAGGTAACAAAAGACATCAATACTTATCAATTGAACATAATTTGAATTACTTGATAAATAAGGGAAGTGAGGAGATGCATTTTAGCTGGGGATCAAGGTTATTCCAGAGTTGAGAGCCAACCGAAGAACCAGTTGTTGAAAAAAACCGATTTATAACTGATCATGGTTTGACTTCTCTTTCAAAATTTACTCTTGCTCATTATCTGTCGCAAATAAACTTGAACCGGGGCAATCACAACCAGGTATACTTGTTATGTACGTACGAATGCACGTACTTCCGTCGGCCTAGGTCAACATTATTATACAATGTCCAGTATTGTGGCTAGACCTCATGCAAGGTACATTTGTAAGGCCACTGTACTTTTTGAGAAACCGGTTTTGATTCAGAAACTGGTTTTAGCAGCCAAAGAAACTGGTTGCTGATTTTAGACTAACCGTCACAGCCTTAAATGACCCTACAGATTTCTGCCACTTCAAAGTTGCTGAGCGAATGACAGTAACTGCCTTTAAAGAAGATTAAACCCCTGATGAAGCATGGCATTACTGCTTCAGTGGTAGTACTTTCCTAGATGAAGTAGGAAGCTCACATTAGGAAGCTATTATAGTAGCAGCTACCTGTAGCTCCTTGCTTACATAAAGAACGGCTGCGATAGCAGTAACTTCGTACAATATTATTTAAAAACTTGACATGCTAAATTATTAAAAAAATTTGATTCACTAATAGTGGTCAATTTCAGGTTTTTTTTTCTTGAGGGTAAGGAAGGGGTGGGAAGGGAAGAAGGCTATATTTAGAGGGTTAAAATTTTTAGGTTTCTACAGAAATTTGCTCTTTTCATTGGATACACAACATTTGTGATATTCTTTCAATTTTAAGGACATACTTCAATGTATGTTACATCACAAACACTCATGGTCAGCTCTGGAGATGTTTAGAAATCTATTAGTTACATGTTATTACCACTTTTCAAAAGATTGCAACAAGAGTTCACCAGTTCCTGGTTCAAAATAGATGAAAACAACAGTTCAGTACAAAGAAAGGTTATTTAACTGTGATAATTAAATCTTTCAAATAGCGAGAACTTAAGCAGAAACCTAGCTATTAAAAGTCCACACAATGTTTCTGTCTATACTTCCTCTAAGAACTCAACATTTAATATGACTTAAGATAAATAGTACATAGTTATATTACAGAAAACCTTTATTGCCCTCAAAGAAGGTTGCTTTATGGGGAGTGTTGCTTTTCCATCAGGGGCGTAGCCAGGATGAAAGTTTTAGGGGGGCTTAGGTACCAAATGGGGGGCATTGATCTCCGTCCTTAATTATTACAAATTTTGTTAAGACAAACACAGTTTCTGGAGGGCCTAGCAAACATCTGGGGGGCCCCCTCTGTAGCTATGTGCCTGTTTTCCATTCAAACAGAACTTGAGGTAGAAGTTTTAAACATTTGAATATATTTAAATATGAACAGTCCAACTGGTAGGATCTTGATTAAAAAAGTTAATTGAGAATTTTGAACAATTCAGAATGTTCAGGTGCTTATCTTGCCAAATTTGAAGTAAATTGTATTTTCAAAAGTTAGCCTAGGTGGCATTTTTATTAGGGAGAGGCTGTCCAACCCCCTGGAACCCACCACTGGTTAAAGTCCTGTAACTGGAAAACTATGTCACTAAATCCATCTTGTTTTACTTCTAAACATGTTTTTTACTTTTTTTTTTTGTAATTGTTCACTTTTCTACCTTGTAATATATTGCCTTTAACTGAACCAAAAGTTAATCACTTTTACTGATTTCTTGACAGTTCCTCAGAAATGTAACAATGATGATCAAACAACAATAGAAGAGTTACCCCTGGGCCACAAGAATTGAACCCTGGTACCCAAAGGTCCAAAAACTCAGGTATCCAGAAATTGCATGTATCACAACACCTTTACAGTGAGGCAAGGAGTATGTGTTATACTGTACAACAATTCAATTGTTGTAATAGACATAAATCTTTCCTTTTTTTAATTTATGAGCCTAAAATCATAAATCAGGGATTTATAAAGGATCCCTGTCATATTTTTCTGGAATTGCCTTCAAATGGTAATTGGTCAGGCAGCTCTCAGTGCGACCACGCTACATAACAGCAACACAAAAATTAGCAAATTATGCATTAGCTGCCTGAAAATGACCACAAAATTCAACAACTTAAGGTCAAAATTGTTTTTCCAGTTTCTTAAAAGACTTTCCACTTTCTAGCATATCAGTCTGCCAATCTATGCCTGTCTCATGCAGGTCTATTATTCAAACTTCTAGTTCTGGCTGTATGTACCTAAAAACCACACTTCAAAAGAAAAATTCAACTAAAATTTATATTTTGACATGATCAAGATGCAAAAAATAAATTAAAGGGAGAAAGCAGTTGCCCCAAGTTTATCTTCAAAAATCTGCTAAATCTTACAGATCTCCTCCTATTTCATTCAGAAGTATACTTCATAGTGTTTCTGAATAAAAACACTTACTACCAAGGGTGGCGATTTGTTCTCAATACTGGTGGGGGGGATATGGCCCCATTTTCAAATAATTTACTGGGTGAAAAATCAAAGTTAATGGGCGATTTCTCCATATCCCCTGTCCCCTGGGATCGCTGCCCATGTTGACTATTGAAGGTAAACCAAGAAGTTATTCCACATGATTTAACAAATAAGTAAGAAAAAGATTGCTACATGATTGATAGGAATCATACCTGAATTAGGATGACAGGGTATACTAATTCAAATTAGGGGGACTGCATTTTTCCTTTAAAGACAAACCTAATTTGAGCATTCTGGTAAAAGTTGCATTCACCTCCTGTGTGCAGCACAGTTATCATGGAATTTTTTACCAAAAGTGAACTTGAAGCAAGCAAAGGTGGCATCATAGCCTTCAACCAATCTAAAATTATGTTTTGATTTAAACTTTATAACCAACTTTCGCCTAAATGATCTAAAACTTGTACTATTTATGAAATATGAAAGATGGCATGATTTTACAAAGTTTAAATAATTCCCTCAGGGAAAAACATATCTACTCAAAGGCCTGTGATGTCACTTAAAACTATGTTCTTGGCATTCTTCACTGCCTATGAATAAAACAGAATGTTTGAAAACCTTGTTAACATGGTACAGTATTACCCATACATTAAAAAGGCTATAAATTTATATGTGCTATTGGCCTCTTTGTAAATGTTTCATTTTGTTTCCATAGCCTTTTTATTTTATTTTACTTTCTTTTTTTTGGGGGGGGGGGAGGTGGGTGTCAAATTTCTCATGGGGGTTATAAACAAACTTTCACCTCAACTATTTGTAAGGAAACTTGGTTTCACAATGTACAGTAAAACCCCGTTTATCCGAACCCCATTTATCCGAAACCCCGTTTATCCGAACTAGCCGTCAGATTTAACAACAATAATAGTCAACACATTTACAGTAGTATACACCAAGTTTTAAGTGCTTTACAAGGCAAAATTCAACGTAAACTTTTGCAGAAATGCACTAATTTTTCTCGGGACTTTAAAAGTAATGGAAAGATGTCACGATGGCTAAAACAGCCGACATGTGGACATAGAAAACAATCTGTTATCTCTTTGTCAAATTTGGAAGAAGTATCGTACGTATTTGCTTTGAAATTCTTGTTAGAAGCCATGTGTCGGTATAGGCTCAATATCCTCTCATACAAAAATACGTTAGGCTAGCGTAAGTCTTAGTTTGACTAAATCTGAAAAGTTAGTAACGTAGTGGGCTTCATACCTAAAAATAATGAAAGTAGACCTTACAAAAACATTGCGAACTGCTGTTTGAGAGTCTCCTACACATGTGTCTCTAACAATTTTGGAAATTTTTGCAGAATTGATACTCTAGATACCTCTCCAGATCGTTACAGCTTTTCTTGAGCACACACATTCATTTAGTGTGTAGAAAGCATTGGTCATTCAAACCAGCAAAGGCTCAAATTTTTGGAATAAAATCTCTCTGTTTTAGACGTCTTACAATTTATTTGTCATATCATCGGTCACAAAAAAATAGTAACTCAATATTTTGGGGGATTTTGTCTGCAATTTTAAGCCTTTTTGGAATTATTTTGGAAATGTGTTGACACACTGTCTTATATGGACCCAGTGTACCGTACTTAAGGCAAAACATTGGAACCTCGTTTATCCGAACTTTTTGGTTATCCGAACAAGCTTCGGTCCCGATGTGTTCGGATAAACGAGGTTTTACTGTAAATACATTTTGAGATGATTCTCAACAGTGGCTAACAAATTATAAGTGCATTTTGTAGGAATTATAAGGAACTTAACTCAGTATAAAAACATTTTATCCATTTTCAACAAAAGAATATTGTTTAATACTGATACTCTAGTCAAAGTTCAAGCAAGTAGCTTTCAGGCTACCAAACTATACACTATGAAGATGCCTCTTCATGAAAGAAATTGAAACATGCTGCAAACTGCTGAAACTTTTTTGGAGGAAATGGAAACTTACTCCTTTTACCCATCAAAAAGTTGCGATACTTTTGTGACACATATATACATGAAAGCAAATACTTGTAATATAATTTAACAATGATAGAGTATAAAGATTCAATCACATTTCCACTTGACCCAAGGCTATAGTGTAACTTTCATGTCAAAGCACATGCCAGGGCTTTCTCTCACTTAATCGTGATCAAAACCGCAAAAAGTTAGTTTTATTTGGCAAGAGGATGAAATATCTGAAAAAGGAGAAACATGTACCCTCCATAAAAACGATGGAAACACTTATATACCCATCTGCCGAATATGACGGAACATGATTTCTTCCTATTTTTAAAAAGGTCACCCATTCGATCCAATTTGTCAACTTTTTTGTCAACATTTCCCCTAGACCAAGGACCACATTCTCGAAAAAATAAATGCTCCCCTTGATTTGATTAGACTGAGGATTTGCGCCTTGAATTCCCTGGCAATCAGCGACAATTTGATTAGAAGAAAACAATTGCCAGTAGCATTCTATTGAGTGGAGATGGTGGATTATTTGATACGACAACCCATCAGTCTTGAGGGTTAGTTTATTGGTTAAAGCTGCCATAAAGCAATTGGCTAATCGAATCAGTAGAAACAAACTTCCATGAGGACTTTTTGCTTGAAACACGAGAGGAGAATCCAGCAAACTTGTGATAAGACCAATGACAGTAGTATGATTGGATTATTACGTGAGGCAATGTTACACAGGCGATCAGTGAAATGGTGATACAGTGTCTATATAACTGTAGCCAGGAGGGGACCAATTTGTCAAAGACCATAGTCAAAAAGTCAACTTGATGAACAAACCTCTTTTCACTGCTTCCTGTGTTGCAGCATCCTTCATATGTTAATAATGGTGACAAGCCATTGAAAAATTCCTTTCCATCTTGTAACTCTGTTGACATAATAGAATTTTGAGTTGTGATTAATTATTTGACAGAAATTTGAAAGAACAACCACACATAAGGCATATTTTTAATATTAATATAGTAAGAAAATAAGAGATATGACATAAAGGAAAGATATGAATTTTCACAGTGATTTAAAGAATCGGCCACCATCCATATTTATTATGATCATTAAGAATGGTATCCTATCAAATTTTATCCAGTACAAAAATAAGACAGAAATACAAAAATGACAAAAGTATTCATTTTCCAAGTTGTTGTTTTTACAATCTCCTTCCTTGTAAGCATTTTATGCAAAGACCATTTGGGAAATGTGGACCAAGTAATGTTGTTTCCTACTTCTAAAATTCTAGCCAGCTTTTCATGTAAGCAAGGCATCAAAAAAAGGGATAAAACCTTGACTTTAACACCTAAAACTAAAAGAATGCCTCAGAGAGAATATTACGACAGTCTTTCTGTCCAAATTTAAGGCAGTGGCCACAAATCCCTATGCACCTACTCTCTACCCCTTTATACCACCCAAATCCCACCCTGTTAAATACAGAGTACAAGGTATAAACTGTCAATAAATTTTGCCTTTTATCATGTTAATTTACCACAGTCTTGAATATTACATCAAGACTGGCATCAAAGCAATTAAGAGTTAACACCCCAGCGGCTCTTAAAGTGTGTTCTTTTCATAATTTCTCTTTTTGTGAATTAATTTCAATTACGCAGAATTACGAAAATACACTCTTCCTGTACAAAAATGGACTGTCTGAGGCACCAACAAGTTTTTCACACATTTTTCAAACAAGGTGCATATTAACTTCCATTCAAAAGCAATCAATCCAAACTTTTCACAGATGGAAAACTGACCAAAATACCAGTCCTCTGATGACAAGCTTCTCTGGGAGAGATAGGTAGCCTTTATGATCAACAAGCAATCCAGGACAAGCTTAGATAACCATCTGGCAGACTCATCATCTCAGGGGGAATTCGGGTATAAATTTAACTGGGCTCCTTTTAATTGTTGTAGTTTTGAATGCCACTGAAACAACTTTTGATGGGCGGCTTTGTCCCTACTCAGAGAGAGATCTATTGTTTACCAGCGGGCCATCTTTCACTCCATCAGTGGGAGCATTTCTCTCAATGAGGGATTGAGAGGTTGTTAAAAGATTCATAGCCTCCATCACACAGCTCTCAATTTGATCATGATTGCAGATCCATATGTTAGTAACAGAAGAAACTGACTTTAGGTACCGTCAGAAAACCTCTAGTTAATCTTATGTCAGGTATAGATGAAATCTGTCTTGGATGCTTTGCTGCAGAGAATTTTACCTTCTCCTCCTATCCTGGACCTGAAACTTCATGAGTTGAGATGGTAAGAGTAGAGACTGGAATGGAAAATAATGTTTAATTTCCAGGAAGCAATTGGTCAAATTTCCCTCAGTCATTTAATGTTTTCATGTACACATATGCCACAGCTTCCTCTAATTGCCGTAATTTCCCTCCAGATTGATAAAAAAGGTTCTTCAAAGCAATGAGCAAACAGAATCTCTGCTGGCTGGGATAGGATTACAGTTACGGTTACCTACATTAGTAGGGTACACTAGAAAGCTTTCAGTCTAGCAAAGCTTAGGACCAGCCGAACTTTGGTGCGCCCTGCTCCTGATAGCAATCCATTTTTTACCAAACATCTTTTCTTCCTCTTATTGACCAACTGGACCAAAGATACAATGTTGCATATTCTACTGTAAAGTGTGGGCCTACTGTATAGCCTATGTACACCAAGCCTTCATCAAAAACCCCTTGAAACCAATCTTCAAACTCATTCCAGTCCACAATCCTCTTCTTTACAATAATTCTGGTCTTTTACTATTCCCATGCATCTCTGCATTCACATGATCCCTAGTATTAGTCCAATTCATTTTTTCCAAACAAAATTGTTTTTCTGTCTGCTTTGTGAATACCCAACAGAATTTGCACAGGGAAATCAAGAAGCTTCAACTATGCATCTAATATTTGAGAATACACAAAGCTTTGGGGGTTTCACCTCTTCTTCACACAATCTGAGGGGGTGGCTTGGACCCATATCATCAAAACTACCTGGTTTGTGAATCTTTGAGCTCCCTATTTACCATTACTACTATTGGACAACCCCATCCACCACGGAACAATGACTGGCAATGAATAATCCCCTCTAGATGGCGCTCTACCAACTTCCTATCATACTTGCTCTAAGTTGCCCTTGCATTTGGATTATGCATCTCTAAAATTTGTTTTTAAATCCTTTGGTTCCAGTTTAACCGACCACTACTGTGGATCCATGGAAGTACTACATCGCCCTTATATACGGTAACGATTTTGCCCTTCTCAATGCTTATTCTATCCCTCCAATATTGACATCCATGGCTACACACCCAGTGTAGCATAATGGACTTGTACACCAAGGACCAGTCACTTTTCCTCCTTCCCATGATGAGATTCTTTCACAACATTAAAGTGGATTGAGAATGAAACTGAAGAATAACAGCCCCTTTGCCAACTCTCCTCCCCTCCGATGCCCCCCCACCCCTTCTTCTGAGTTTGCTACCCTTGTTACGTTACTACCCTAATGTACCTCTAGAAAAGACACAATTCAGTTAAAAAACGTTTCCAAGCAAAGTGAAATCGGAAAATCAATTTAAGTACATCTATCAAGCAGTGAACTATCTGGAGGCATCGAGTGCATTGCTTGACAGAATGACTAAAGACATCCATTTTGCTCTGGGTAAGCAAGGAGATGACAGTATTATCCATAATACTGGGTGTTTACAGGAGTTATATCAAGAGAAGGTACCCAGCACACAAAATACAGGAGGGTGATTCACCCTCACAGCACACAACAGGCGCAGATTCAGGTGGGGGCACACCCAGCACACGCCCCCCTTTTTCGATGACCAACAATTTTTTTTTGCCTCATAGATATGGAAAATATGCTTCCCAGATGCTAGGAAATTGCATCTAAGCATATCTAGAATTCAAATTTTCTTGGGGTAGGATCCCCAAACCCCCCACTGTGGCTAATTCGCTCGCTCGTCGGCCTTTGGCTGACAGTGCGTGCGAAAATCCTGGATCCGCGCCTGCACAAAATCACCTCCAGAAGATGTTAGGGAGGGCAAAAAATGTCACATGTTATGAATATTGCTTCCCTCCCCTACTATACCTAAACTGTCTACAAAAACAATTGAAATGGCTCCTGTGGGCTCCAAAATAATTTTCATAAACATTTTATGGTGCAATTTTCCTCCAAAGTATTTTACAAGACTCTTACTCTCAACACCCCCCCCCCCCCCCACAACAAACAGGAAAATTTGTACATTGGTTACCAACTTGTGTACTGTATCCACAACTTGAAGCAATATGAAACTGTACCGATACAATCATAAACACCCTGCTGGGTTACTACGAATCTCCTCATGTCACAACTGACATCAATGAATTAAAGCTGAATTTCTTTCACTACAAAAGTTTGCCTGGTTGCAGATGAAAAACATCCCGACTAAAAACAAATAATAACAGTCACCCAACTGTCCGACCCTTCATTCTCTTTGACCTACAATCTTGTGCAAGATGAAGAAAGGTTCCCCCTGCTGTGAGCCGAACTCAACTGAACTTCCCTCCCAACTCCTAATGACCTTAACTTCAGGACATTACAAATTACATTCTTGTCAAGAAGTGCGTCAATCTATTGGGTTTAACCGCATCCCTTCTACCTAGGGTATTTAATAGCTTTAGTGATATCTGACTCCAAACTCCACACTTTTCATTGACCACAGTTATGTCATTTCTCAATACCACAAATTAAACGTCAGAGTAAGAAAATTCCCTTGTACAGACTTTACCAATCCTGCTTTAAAGGGGATTGAGTTTCGTTGATTCTGACAATTCACAAACTGCTTACAAACAACTGCAAGTATTTGGCTGATGAATGTTAATTCAAACGATAAAAATAATTTAAATTGAATTTAAATGTTTGATTTTTAAATGATGGCAAATAAATGTTTTAATTTTCTTGGAAAGATTTTTCTACTTGATACCATGACCGTACATGACTGTTTTTCTCAGAGAGGGTGGAGATTTTTGCCCAAATCCAGACCTGACCAAAGGCAATTTTCCGCTCGACTGAGACGGAATATCTGCCTGATTTAGTCAGCTTTCTGACATTTGGGGGCAGCCACCACTCCAACACCCCGGCCCCTACAGCCAAGCCCCATGGCTAAAGATCTATTTCAGCCTTCATTTGGATGGGAGGGCTTTGAAGGTTTACAGACAGAGTTAATTAATGACAAAAATAAACCTTCCTTTTAATAAAAAACCAAACACCTTGTTCCAAGAGAAAGTTTAACAAAACAATATAATTTGACCAAAAAAATACTTGTTACACAATGCAAAATCAACAGCTAAACATATAATTCATTCACTGCTTATGTAATTAATTAATTAATCGGATATTTATACACAATGCAACACTGCAACAATTTCACAGTCTGTCTTCAACTTTTTTTACAATAAAAATACTAATCAAATTTAAAGTTTTTTTTTTTTTGGCCTCCAAAAGCATAAGTTTCGTAAGTACATGATAAAGGAAATGGGGCAATAATTATAAAACCAGCCAACTGAAGGACAATTTATGTAAGTTTGGAAAAGTGTGAACTACTATGCTCATATACAAACAGACAAGTGTACAGGATCACTTTAATACAATTAGGGGGTGAGCACTTTCGCCATACGTTTTAGCCAAAATATCACACGTTTGCTGAAAAC
Organism: Holothuria leucospilota; assembly: GCA_029531755.1. NCBI lineage: Eukaryota > Metazoa > Echinodermata > Holothuroidea > Aspidochirotida > Holothuriidae > Holothuria > Holothuria leucospilota. The sequence goes on along the minus strand of CM055973.1, from coordinate 36,239,243 downwards.
AGCACATACTTTGCCTGAAAATGGCAAATATTCTGTCTGAATGTGGGGATACTTCCCCCACACCCCCTCCCTTTCCCACCTCTTGCCTTTTGTATGCCAATGTACAGATCTTAGTCACAACTTTCTAAGCCAGGACTACAAAAGAAAGTGTATCTAAATTAGCAAAGATACTCCTACAACTGTTTATACTCCTTCTGGATGGAAAAAATTGCCATTTTAATGAAAATTCTTTAAAGGATCAATTTGCTTGATTACTCATGATCTAATGTGATATATGAATACATATGAACTCTAGGTCATTTACAGCATATCAGCTACTACCACAAAAAACATTTTAGATTTTCAGAAAAGCTGCATTTTTATTTTGACAGTTGATTTTGAAAAAATCAGTGTATGCCTCGAACCTAAATGCAATTGCAAACTTAAAGTGCGACAACATTAACACAGACAATACCAATGGTGGAACTCCGTTCATTACACATGGCCTCCCCTAATCATTCAAGATGGCTCCATCCTGTCAAATGTTATCATTTCTAGGGGGAGGCTGATGAGTAACAGCACCTCTTTAAGATAAATGTAGCCAGTGGTTCTCACTGACCAGCTGCAAACTCAGTGGGAACAATACGAAGAATTTCCGAAAAGGAAAGAGGAGGTCAAAAATAATGAGAGACTTGTAAAATGACAAATGACAAAAAGAAAAGAGGAATACCTTTTCAAAATTGACCAGTGCCATCATTATAAGTTAACAACAATGAAAAGAGGAAATTGGTAACGCAAACCGGAAAGGAGCCCAAAAGTAGGTTACCATAATTTGAAGTCAAAAAGGAGGTTAATTTACAGGTAACATGAAACGATAATTAAAGATACACAATTAAGAAGAAATTAAACATCCTGTGGTATATGGGAAACCTCAGTAAGCTATCTCCATATATTCAAATTATTTACGAAGTGCAGGACATCATATTCCCAAGGTAGTCACACAGGGAATGGGGCAAACTTGAACCCACCCTACTTACGAGAGGGACTATTTTAGTAAACTGATGTCTTTGCATATCATTTATTAAAGTTGGTGGGCTGCAGGACATGTCCCCTCAGGGGTAGCACCAGGATTTGCCCAACAGGGGGGCCAAGTTCCTGCCGGAGGGCCAGCAACCCAAAGCCTGACAAAGGCGATGAGTTGACAAAAGGATGGGGAACACAAAATTTCGGTGCACACATGTCGCAAAATGTGTGGCTTTTTTACAAAAATTTGAAAATTTGGGAGTTTTATTGAAGAATGTGCCTTACCTATGAGCAAAATCAAGCAGATTGTTGGTTAACTGAAGGTCATTGGGGTTACATATTTTATTGTACAGTACCAATTAAGGCTCCCTGAAAAAAATGGAAACTTTTCACGATGGGGGGCCAGCCTTCCCCGACGGAGGGGGGAATGGCCCTGCTGGCACCACCCTTGTGTCCCATTATTATTTTTCTCTGCATATTCTAGAGTTGGGACAGCAAGGGATGCCAAAATTGCAACTTGGCCTAAATATGTAAAACAATTCATTCACCCCATATTAACTGTCAAATTTCATGCTTATTCATGAAAACAAATAATAAGATATTTGAGAATTCTAAAGGACTCTGTTAATGGTAGACAGGGTCGTCCCAGTACTGCTTCAGCCATCTATACTAGAAGGAACACAAAAAGAGTTGTAGCACATCTTATATTCTTCAAAAATATTTTGGATAATCTTCGAAAATATTTTTGAAGAATATAAGATGAAACTGCAACTCTTTTTTATTCCTTATTTCTAGTTACTACAGTCAAGATGGTTGAAACCAAAGTTAACAAATAACAAGCACTTCAAGAAAATTGATAAAACCTGTCTTTATAGCTACGACATTTGAGACACAAACCTCACATATTATGGCCTATTCTATACCTGTTGAATATCCCCCTTCCCCCTATTCCAACTCCTTCCCCTGTTCTGACATAATTGTTTCTGATCACTTTTATCTCCCCCTAGCCCCTATTCTAACTCCTCCTGTTCTGACATAAGTGTACCGGATCACTTTTTCTTTGCATTTTTTACACTACTGATGGTTTTTCTCTATAAATCAAGATATCACACTTCAACACTGAAGCTATATCTCTCCATCCCCATACTGGAAAACTCAAGGGTGAAAGAAGTATACTGTGCCTCCGTGCCCCAATAAAAATTTTCTGGCTATGCCTCAGTACAAAGTCACTGAGCCCCTGCAGTCAGCTACGACAATATTTCCCCCACATATTACTATTAAGTTGTAATATGATTTTAAATTTTGTTTTTCTTAACTTCCGAAGAAACCTGTAGGTCAAACCTGCATATATCTACTATGCACCATAATCTAATTTAATTTTATACTAAATGTAAATGCAAATTTGATATTGTTACATGCAACTTTTAACATTCTGTATTCATGTTTTATGTCATTTTTCCAAAATATGGAAAACACCCTCCTAGCTCCCAAATACTACAGATAAGTACGGTGGTGAGGTCCACGAAGTACCATTTCTGAGCTACTCTTCCTACATGGATCAAAACATCCACTCATTTGATTTCTGTCTCTGCTTTAAAGCTTTTCAAAAAATGGAAACACAAAAAAATCACACCATTCTGAATTCATTGTGCTTGATTCGCTTGCTGTGTTAACAATAAAGGGACCCTATCAAATGCGACCTACAGTGAAGACTAGGTCAGTAACAATTCAATCTGCCAAAGTTAAAAAATTTTGACAGAAACTTGTCATCTTTCTTTTAGGAGTGAAATTAATTTAAAAAAATTTAATTTTGTTATATGCATCCATCTTTTTTTCTTTTATGACAAAAGTCTTGATTGATTGACTTCTGCTCTGCTGCTATACCACTGAGATGGAAACAAAAACGAAGAATGGGAGAAAGTTGAAAAGGCGATAAATCTCAAAACCAATGAGATTATAGACTCTGAAGAGCAAATGACCTCACTCTTGAAATCTGATAGAGGGTTTGTTTCACCAATGGATTTACAAAATTTTTGTCAGTATCCAAAAAAGTTAATCTGATTTGTATCGACTTGCTCTTTTTGAAACACTACCCAGGTACAAAACGTTGCAATGATATGCATTATTTTTACAATTGGTCCCTTTTCTTTCAACGTTAACAGAAAGTGTCGCATGAAATGAAAGCTTCACTAAGAAGGCAGATATTAAATGCTATTAATTTTGCAGGTCACTTGTGAAGTGAATCTCAACTGTAACTTTTGTGAAAGTGCAATGAGATTAAGTGGATAGGTTACAATATTTCTCTAGGTCTGATAGATGGGGAAATGTGTACTTGTGTGTACTCTTGGCTGGAAGAGTAAATAACGACTTTAAACAGAGTGAATCACTTTGTGACCACACAGACCATAAAGTCAGACAGCGTTAGATCTGTTGTAAATATTGTAATCTTTTCTTCCCAATTGATTATGGTTTGTAATAGGCTTTGGAAATGCCTAAGGTAGCTGTCGTAGATTTAAACATTAGTGGTGGTATGGGGACAAACTAATATCCCACTGCAGATTGTAAATCAACATCCCCACGACTGGGATGTGTAGAACAACATTCGAAATAATGTTTCATTGTTGAGTTGATATGTTGTGTGGAAAGCCACGTTACATGAAGTTGTAATATGTAAGCTTGTGCATACTTCCATAGATGGTTGATTTCAATAGTCTGGTTTGTTAGTCCATGGAGGTAATACCCTCAGAAGGGTATTAGCTCCATGGTTAGTCCATGATCTCTGATGCTTAGCTCCTATCTTACATATGTATACTATTATTGCCTGCAAAAAACCATCTGGCGAAACTAATAGCACCATGGTATCCCCTTCCTATAATGGGCATCTAAGTACCTAACTCTTCCTTCTCCAAAATAGACCAATGGCGCCACGGTGTGATTTAACACTAGTGTGTGTTGCATAAATGATTGACAGCAAACCTATCACACATCTGTCGATATGTGCACATTAGCCTACACATTTTAGGAGTTTCGCTAATCATGTTTTGAACCCTGAATTGTCCCCTGGTAATAACTACTGCAACAGAGGGAGACAGGGGTGGGACAGTTATAAATAACACCTGTATTTCTTTTAGATTTGACAATACTAACTTCCTCACCCTCTCCTTTAACCTCTAACAAGCACAGCACAAATTGCCAATAGGTGAACTCATTGTATCCTCCTCTAAAACAGGGGTCATCTCGAACCTTTCTTGACCAATAGATTTACAGTTGTCAATCTGTCTTTAATTTCCACATAAGGAGATATGTCATTGAGATCTTCATTGCTCGAAACAATTGGGCAGTATTAGAGGCCACAGCATCCAGGCACTTCTACTTTGACTTGATGCCCCTAAAAAATTACTGACAGCAAATATACCCTTCTGTATTATTTCTATTTGATGTTGTTTAATAGTTTCCAACTATTGACCTTAATTCCCCCCTTGTTTGACCTTATAGTATCCTGACAATCTCTGCCAGCCAAAGGTCATACGGATGATTTGGCCTTGACTTTCCACTTATTTTGACCTGTGAGTCCTGGATCCTACACATATACTTCGCATGCACACGATTTAAAGAAATATATTGAATGCAATCAGCGCACTGACGAAGACCATCTATCTACTGGTTGGACACCCTGTTCTGGGACATATACAAATGTATTTTATATAGCATGACTGATTGGTGCAGAGAATTCCAATGGGGGCATGGGTTGGGGGTAGGTGACAAACTCAGTGGTGAGGGGAGGTAATAGGGGATGACACAAGACTATGCTACAGTTACATTTACCACCCAACACCTACAAAATGATTTATGAATTACGAAAGCCCTACCTGCTATTGTAACAGCTGGTGCCTTTTACATAGGCACAGGCAGCTGCATGTTATCAGCTGGTGGGGTTGAACACTGTTTATAATTGGGACTGCCATCTTGGAGAGGGGTCTAAGGGATGGGGGTGCTCCCTCCCCTTTGTGAAATTTTTGAATATTTGAGTCTCCTTAGAGGAAATTTGGTGTGACATACTTTGCAAATTTTAAGGGAAATTACTGCAACTTTTTCACCTTTTTTACAAATGGAACAAAGAAGAGGTTATTGTCCCCCTCCCCCTGGGCTTCTGATGAATATGGCCTTTTATGTTGTTCAAGACAGAAATTCCCAAGCTATGTGTGACTCACTGTCTTTTGGCTCTATCTTCAACCACCTCTTGCCTGAAGTGTACTGAAGCTCAAGGTTAGGCCAATCAAAACATTACATCATCAGACCAGATACATACTGATATATCACTCAGATACAAGGAACCTTCATGACTGTTCTTATAAATAGAAATAATCTTTTTCTGTTTAATTTCAAAAGCAAGTCAAATTCCAGAGGCGACAAAAAAGTGCAATGATCCCGGGATATTAGCCAACAATCTGTTTACCACCTGCCACAAAGTGAGAATCCATAACACAACTCGAAATCAACTTTGGAGCAATAAGCCCTATTGAGCCCATAAATGGACCCCATTGTTATCCAATTCTTTGTAGGCAAACCCACAATTATCCCAGAACAAAAGCCCTAAGGGTTAATAGCATAAAAACCAAATAGGATACATATTTTGTTTTTTAAACTGACTTCAGCTGAGCAGATTTTAAAAATTAACAATGATATCAATTCATCACCATGCCTCCATGAACTGATGACTTTCCAAATTCTTGTTATAGGGGAAGTTTGGGGGTGATTTTATCTAGAAACTGTATTTTCAACCAAAAACGAAAATAAAAATAAAAATCAAATTTCCAATCTTGTTTAAGACTTCTTCAGGAGTGAATGAAATTTAAAATAAATGTGTATCACAACTTACCATATCACAAGATTTTCTTTCTGTATACGTTCTTCCTCCTTTAAAAAATGTAGGCACAAATTTCTTGACCATCTAGCTGAAAAAAAAAAAAAGATTTTCAGTGAGTAGTTACAAAAAAAAAACCCTTTCACTGCTGCTGGTTTTCAATCTATACTGTGTCAATGGTACTAGTTTGGTCACAAATGGACGCTGAGCAATGTCACATTCATAAAGTTACAGAAAAACTGAAGTGAAGATTGGTCGCGACCCTTTTTTGAAGTTAAGGGGAGAAAACCTCCTTCGATTTTGACATGTATGTAAAATGAAAGTGCCAATATGACCATTTCTTACAAAAGAAAAATGACATTTTTGTGATTATGTTTTGTATTTATATATATGATCTTTCCAAATAGTTAGCTTTGAGAATTTTTGTCTTAATGATTTTGAAAGCAACAGCGCCATCTGCGTGGACGTGCTTTGTGGTGGGTTGATGTGAGCTATGCAGGCTGTTGTTATTCTAACTTTAATAATAGAGGTTGCAGAGGAACTGATGTTTGATATATTGCTTTTCTATGTATATGATAGAATTACAAGACAATGAGATGATTTTCATTAACAGGTTTAGCCTTTTTACCCTTGTTCTCCACGTTATTAATAGATAAATTAATGCTAATAATAGCATCTTACAAATTAAAAATGGTAAACATTTCACCTGTTTTTGTACGAATCTTCTCCAATATGCGCTACATCTCTACTTCAAATTTTGCATTCAAGAATTACTACCACCACCTGGAAATGCCCTGACCAGCCATGTACAGGATATCTGTAGCAAAAATTTGGGCATTACACTTGACCACAACCATGGTAGAGCTACACTTATAAAGAGCCACTTGCCCACTTGAAGGTGGCAAGCACTTTAATATGCCTTAAAACCCTAATGGAGTTTTGGGCCTGAATCTATGTCTTGTGAAAGCACTGCACTGTATAATTGTTTAACTTTTTAGCAGACAACTTATAGTAGCCCATACTTACCCTCTATTCCCCAATCCATGCATGTAGCTACAAGGGAGGGGGGCATGGGCCCTCCAGATGTTTGCTAGGCCCTCCCAAAAATTGTTTGTGTCCACATAAAATGTGTAAGACTTAAGGACGGCGACCAGTGCTGTGACCACCCATGTGATACCTAGGCCCCCCTAAAAATTCCATCCTAGCTATGCCCCTGCCCCCATCCCCCTCTCCATTTCCCTCCTCGCCCCTCACTAATAAGGTGTAAAAAGAGTACAAGCATTGCTTCTCTCTACACTTGGAAAATGTTCGGACTGCACTAGTCTATATTTAATCCTCTACGCCTAAAATCTTAACCAAATGTATCCATCACAAGCAATGCATCTAATCCTTAACAAGAATCGTCAAAACTCTCCCTTAGCAATAACCAGATTACAAGGTTCTGTCTCACTGAGTCTATCACGGCATTTATCATTTCTTCTCTTTTCAGAGAACAAAAGTTCACTCAACTGACACCCATTGATTTCCAAACCTCAATCAAAGAAGGCTTAATTTACATCTGACGAGATAAGCACAAAAGACTCTCAAATCCATATTCACTGCCGAACTGGGGAGAAAAGACGGTTTGATTCAATACTCCTGGGTTCGACTTCAAAAACCTATAGTGTCATAATTACCTGCCCATTGATTCTCGTTGTAGGTGGATTAAAACAACTTTAGGACAATCGATGTTTGCCGGGTAACAATTGCAGGCATAAGATACGGACTGTTACAAACAAAAACAAACCAACCTAACACCTGTCAGTTGTGAGCTTTTCAAAGCGCAGGGTGTCGATTTTAATGGCAACTGTCTCTGTATTTATGATGACAGTGGCCATTGAAAAGTATTGATCTTCATAGAGATCTTCAAACAGAATCAAAGGCGGTTCACTTTTCATTGTCACAACGGTTATTATAATGAAGATGCTTTGTTTGTCAAGATTAATCCTGAATGCCAAATTGGAGTACCTATCTCCATCAATAGAGATGATATTATTGTCGTGAAGAAAAGCAAGGTTTTGTTCTCTTTGTTGAGCTTTTGTTGTAAGCTCTATGAGAGAAATCTGTAATGAAAACATGTTTCTCAAATCTTTTATCAATGGAACAAGTGGTTTGACTCTGTACATAATTATTAAGAGAAATCTCAGACTTGACAAGATAGATTAATGACCAAAAGTAAAAAGGGTTCACAAAGGAAACAAACAGATACTTCAAAAACCAATTTGCAACCTGCACAGTTTGTTTTAAAGACTAGTCGATTTAGATATCACCTCCATGACAGCGTTTCACATTAACATCAAAATTCAGTATCATTAATAATGTGGAGTTTCTCTTGTGTCAATTGCAGGACAAATGAGAACACTGACATTCACATATCATTTTAGGTACTTTTATGATATTTACCACTTTTGTACTTTGTAAAGAACTAAAACAAATTACAAAAGACACTTTTGCAGGGAAATCACTGATCTTAATTTAATCTTCCCAAAATGTCTCCTGCATATAAACTATACTATCAAGAAGCCTAAGCAATGTCATGTTAAACAACTTACAGGTGAGGTTGAACAAAACAGCTTTTGACTATTCTGTGCAATGTACTCCTCAATCTTGGAATTGCCCAATTTTTTTTTCATTTTTTTTTTCAGAAACTTGTGCTTATAATGGGCTACCTTGATCAACAGATTATATCAAGATAAGTTATTTTTACAACTGATGTAATATAGTACCTTATGTGTGTAGCTTGTAAAGTGTGTTTTATACAAAGTTATCAATGCTAGTATCATCTGTGGTGCAGTACATCCACTTTTCCATCTTTTAAGGAAAAAAAATTCCTTCAATTACTGTCCAAGGAATCTTCCAGTAATTTTTCTGTTTCATCATTTATTTTCAGCATTATTCACAGTACATATGAGATGCCAACTCGCCCATTTCGATCCTCTTGCAAATCACATTTATCTCTACCAAAACTATGCCTGAAAACCTACAGTATGGCTGTAGAAGTTTTCAGTACTGTGCCTCATCTTTATGGAACAGGTTACCAGATGACTTATGAACTTGCTCGCAACTCTCTGTTTTTAAGAGTTTACTTAAGACTCGTTTGTTCAATACTGCTTATAAATAATGAACTTTTTTGTTTTCTTGTAAAGCGCCTTGAGCAGTAATAAAGTGGCTATGCCACGTGTAAATTAACGGTTTAAACCCTTTGGTATCTTTAGGAATACGTTTCCTACAACGAAAATCAACCATTCAGTTTGTTTACAACTTGTTTTTCTGCTCAAAAATTGAGAAAAAATACACGCTTTTCCAGCCTTGAAAAGTTAGTCTTCCCGAAAATTTTCAAAATGTTGTTACGTCATGTGACGTCACTTTAGGAACTGATCGTTGTTTGCCGTGGTATCCTTCGGACATTTGATACAGTGTTTGCATTCCATTGTACCGGTTACCAAGGTCGATACAATGTAAAACCTGCGTGAAAAGTTGTAAATTTTGGAACTGTTATCCCTTTTCTTGTGCTTACCAGTTGTTTTAGTCAATTAAATTCATTTCACGCAGGTTTTTCGTCTTGGTGTCATGGTAAGTAGCTGCATGTACAAACATTCACAACGCAACAGCATAGGTACAGCATGGAAGTACTGCTTCCATTGGTACAGTACACAACATACCTGATACTACACAATGTATCACCAGCACTGTTTCGTAGAAGGTACCATGTGAAATCAAACTTAAAGTGTACCTAAAGTCTGAAAATTCAAAAATATATATTACAGAGCATGAAAACTGAATTCTAATGGTCCAATTCCCATCTTCACAGGACTTTCTTAAGCTGAGATATAAAATGTTGAAGTTTATTCACTCGATTTAAAAAGGTAGATTGCGCAATAATTTGTGATGTCATTGTTGTAGTACTCAAATTACAATCTTTGTATTTCTTTGTTTTTCTGAAAGCCACCGCGCCTTGTGCCAAAATGTGATCGCGTTCTTACTGCTTTGGGGTGACTTGACTATATAAGCCCTCTCTGTACAGCATGTCATGCAAGAAAACAGGAAGCGGTCAAGGTCATATAAACATTTTTAATTTTAAAAGAAAAAAAGCATTTAATGTGAGTTGTACAACAAGAATGTCAAAAATTATTGCGCAATGAACTGTTTGGATTTAAGTGAATAAATTTTAACATTTAATATCTCAGCAATGGAATAAGCTATGACAATGGGAGTTGGATCAATGAGATTAATTTTGTAACCTCTAAAATATATATTTTTGAATTTTTAGACTTTAGGTCCACTTTAATACTTTCTTTGGAATGGCGGGTCTGAGCCAGGGAGTTGCCCTCTAATGGCAAACTCCCTGATTGGACAGGTATGTTGGACTGTCGATAAAGTGAGTTTTCTTGGATTTGAAATCAGAAAGGCGAAGGCGATACTGAAAAAGACGTCAGTGGTGCAGATGGGGTGAGTAATTCGTTACAGCGCATAGGACTGTATCGATTTGAGACTGTTAGGTGAGGTAAAAGTACAACACCACAACAATTCGAGCATGAGAGAGGCATTTGGAGCAATTGAAAGGGAAGTTGGAAAGTTTTATGTAGGCAGTCAGAATATGAACTTTAGGTTACTTTCGTGCAAGTGTCAGTGGAAATCGTGGAACTAGCCTATGATCGAGTGTGCACAGTGTTTCGCTGGCTGCTGCCAGTCCACTCACTGTACGTATTAGTGCAGACCGAACCGAACAGTACACTGCCGAGTTTTTTCATTATTGGATTATGAATTAAGAGTATTTGTAATTATTCGTAATAGCCTACTGCAGCCCAAAAATAAAACAGACCGACATCACTCTCCAAACAGACAGAATAAAGTTCAAATTCAAGACATGCCGCGAATTACAATCATTACTATCTCTTACGTACGTATAGGCTATGTTGTACGCCAGGTTCGGTATACGGAGGCTGGTGTTCCTAAAATGACGTCATCATTTTGTTGGCTTGAAATCTCATTTTCAACAGTCTATTTTTTAGTGCAATTTTTTGAAACATTAATTTCTTTTCAATGCTCAAGGCTGTAAGGGTGATGAAAACAGTTTTGGAAAGATCTTTTTGTGTACTTTAGGCTAAATTAGTCTCCCGTTATTCCAATTTACGTGTCATGGCCACTTTAAACTCTTGTAACTACGATTGGTGCTGTATAAGCCTAATTTATTATGTATTATTACTATGCAAGATAGAACCTACAGTTCCATTCAGAGTTGGGTGTATCCATAAATTAGGGGTCCATGGTGTCCCCGTCACATCCGCCACTTGTGGCATATAGAGAATGGTTAAAACTGAGGCTAGAGATGATTCCTGTTATTGAAAGTGTTTAATATTCTATGTGTTATCACTAACTGTGGTATCTCAATGTCCAATTACGGTCTGTTGATCTATCGTTTACAATTTTATTATCCAGCATGTATTTGGTGTCCCACCAGATTATCTGTAAAAGTTGTGACATGGGTAATTTACTTCAGTTATTACAATATAAAAAATTTATTCTATCCTTTGGATAGCCTAAAGTTATGTCAAATGAGATATTAGAACCAGACAAACAAACAATGTGAGTTTCCAGATTAAGGGACAATGTTTAACGAAATGCGCCTATTTCAAAGTTGGCATGGCGGATGTGACGCTTTGTCCCACCTGTCACATCATACTAGTATGGACATTAATACAAGGCCTCATCTCCCTGTGTTACTCTTGGAAACTTGAATCACTATGTCCAATTACTGGTAACCTCTACTGATAAAGTAAAATGCTAAACCTGAGCAGTACAAGGACAACTGTAATAATGGCACCCATTGGAAATCACATTTTGTGTTTGGTGTCCCGCTGATCATGTCACATCGCGCACAAAATCATCAAAATTACCACCCTCTCATATCACCTCAACTATGCCAATCCCATTCATACATGCCTGAGTTGTAACATGTGTGCACATGGTTATCGATACTACCCTTTTTTCCCCATTTTGTAATGTATTGTCCACTATCTGGTTGAAAGGGGAAAATGGTGTCCCATGGTGTCCCGCTGTAACCTCCGCCATTGAAGAACAACAAAGAGCTATTTAAACTGTTTTAAACTGAAAAAAATTAAAATAAATGATTTAAGATGGATAATATGAACATCATAAAGATGTGGAAAGTAATTAGAAAGTGACAAACTTGAAAAATGTATGGAGAGTGTGAATATCTATTTTATTTTTTTGGTGTCCCGGTCACACTTTGGTGTCCCTGTCACACCCGACAATCATTATTACTGTAAATATGAAGCTGTTTTGTTATTTGATAAATCCTTCCTATCTTTTTCTTACTTTAGTTCAAGTCAGTATAGTTTTTAACTTTGTGCAATTTTGTAATGATTTAAGAAGTCACAACATACAGTAATGTTGACATGGTCGGGTGTGACTGGGACACCACATGTTAATTCAATAGGACCCTGTCACCCCTATATGTAACATAAGAAAATTTGCAACTGACAGTAAAAATATCCGATGTTCCAAGAAAAAATAGGTTTGTCTGAACTGTTAGTGTTGCCAACTTGAATACAGTACTCTGTAAATGCTACGTGAAACCTTTTATGCATTGTTTGTGTCAGTATTACTGGGATTTTGGTGTCCCGTCACACCCGACACATAACGTCTGTAACCCAGTTACTCAAAAATGTAAGATATTTGGATGAATTGGGGACAACTCTGAAAAATGTTTATGTTTTATGTGTTCATTTATTTTCAAGCAGCTACTTGCTCTATCTTTTGGAAACTGTACAGATAATAAATATGTTTCAGTGTAAATATTACATGATTTCCCTTACCATGGTGTGAGCTTTTATTCTAAATTGAGCATACAACCAATTTCAGTGGGTGTAACTTGTTTCTGTCATAAATCCTTGCCACTTATGCCTTTCCAAAAGTGAGGAAAAGACTTGGATATATTACACAGTTATAAACTTCCTAGGCATATATTGCCAACTTTGGTGTCCCAGTCACCTCCGCCATTTTTGAAAGGAGCTTTGAGATAGAGTTGATCAATAACCTGGATGTCTTAAATAAAAGCCAGGACTGATATAAATTTTAGAAATAGATACATATACCTTCTTGAAAATATACTTTACACCAGTATTAAATGGTTTTTAAATTTTGACCCCTTTGTCACACTTTGGACCCCTAATTTATGGATACACCCAGTTGTAAATTCTATGCAACTCCAAAAATATCGAATTCATCCATGCTTAGTGTGTAAATACGAACAAAAAGAAATGAATTCGTATACACACTATGGCATATAATGTGCTAACAAGTTTATACATAGTAGCAGCTAGCTGCTTTTCTATGTAATGCCAAACTGATCCTTGACATCTGGTCTTATTGATCTATTTTGCATTTTTTTTTGATATATTTATCACATTTGTAATCACAAGGCAAAAAGGCCTCCCCCCACCTCCCTCATGTTAGAGTCCTAAATAAGGATAGTGCATATGTACAAGTACACGATGAGATATATCACTTGTCATATTGTGGCACTACTAGTGTGCATAGAACATATTATGTGTGTATAGGACACCTTCACATGAGATGGGTACAAAATATTAAACCTGTATGACTCAAACATGGTTGCATAAATAAACCATGACATCACAGGATATGGGTCTGCACTTTAACTTGTACTCTATTAAGCATCTATTGTGAGTACAATACTGTGAGTACACTTGTACTCACTAAAAGCCTACAAGAAGGATACTTGCGATTCTAGTAGGAGGTGGTGAGCAATGAGTTCCCACAGTTGTAGTAGTCAAGAACAAGATGAAATCCAAACACAGATGAAAAAATTTGACAGTTTTACCCGATGAATTCCAAGGAAAAATGTAAACATGGTGAAGACAAAACTGGAAGACGAGTTATATTCTAGGGCGCCCTCTACAGGTAGGGGATCCTGCATTGCTATTAGTTTTTTGCCAGATGGTTATTTCAGGCAATAATGGTATTCATATGTATTAAATAGGAGGTAAAGAGGAGCGAAATAGACATACCTTTTCATAAGTTTTCTAGAAAAGCCATTTTCTTACAGTTACTATAGGAGACAAGTACAAACTTTTTTAAATTTTAGATAACTACTTGACACAAAGAAAACAACGTTTTCATTTTTACTTAAGGTCATCTAATCAATAAATTAATAACTTAATTATAGAACAGCCGTTTCCATGCATTATTACAGAACAACCACTTCCATCCGTTAATTGACATATCCATGTGTCAATCACAATTCAAATGCAATTTCTGATTGCCTACTCAGCTCAACTACAAACAGGCCATGAGATTTTTAATGCCAGGCTTCAGTAAACTCTTGTAGCATGTTCACAGCATGTCAAATGTTACAATATCAAGGCCTTTCTCAACTGTGGCATAGCCAGGAGTTATCTCATGCAGTATGTTGTGTGACCACTGGCCTGGTGGGAGTGGTGTAAGGGGAGGGGGTATTTTCATCCCCTTTGAAAATTTTTGAAAAATTAAGTGTCCTTACATGCACATACGCTATAGCTGGTGCCACATACGCTACCTTTGCAGTAAAATTTGTGTTCAAATATTTACGTATTTTAGGTACTAAAAAAGAACCAGAATGCAAAAATGCATTGTGGTTTCGATGAATATAGCACTCAATGTGTAATCCCAAATCATGTCAAGATGTCCTGTTTCTTTCAGTCATTGGATAAATGTGATCTTAAAGTGCTGGAAAATTACAGTTTCATGTTCATATTTGACCTTGGGAATTCTTGGGAATTTTTGCTTAATAATGGCCTTTGGTGATTTCAGCTGGCCTCTGATTTCTGACAAAACTCATAGGGGTTTTCAGATGGATTAAATGCAACACCATGGGAAGTATTCAGGATTCCTATCTTGAGCTATTGTGTAAACAAGGTTTTCAGAGTTTGACCCCTGGTGACCCCAAATGACCTTTGACCTCCACCAAAAACAACAGTTTTTCCTCTCACCATAATACATCCACACACCAAGTATAAAATCTATCCAACTGTCCTACCTTGAGATATCCTGTAAAACAAGGTTTTCAGAGTTTGACCCCTGGTGACCCCAAATGAACTTTGACCTTCACCAAAAACAAATAGAGTTTTTCCAATCATCATAATGCATCCACACACCAAGAATGAAATCTATCCAAGCTTCCTACCTTGAGATATTGTGTAAACAAGGTTTTCAGTTTGACCCCTGGTGACCCCAAATGACCTTTGACCCCCACGAAAAACAATAGGTTTTTTCCTCTCACCATAATACATCCACACACCAAGTATGAAATCTATCCAAGCTTCCTACCTTGAGATATCGTGTAAACAAGGTTTTCAGAATTTGACCCTTAGTGACCCCATATGACCTTTGACCTCCACCAAAAATGAAAGGGTTCTTCCTCTCACCATAATGCATCAACACATCAAGTATGAAACCTATCCAAGCTTCCCACCTTGAGATATCGTGTAAACAAGGTTTTCAGATTTTGACCCCTGGTGACCCCAAATGACCTTTGACCTCCACCAAAAACAATAGGGCATTCCCTCTCACCATTATACATCCACACACCAAGTATGAAATCTATCCAAGCTTCCTACCTTGAGATATCGTGTAAACAAGGTTTTCAGAATTTGACCCCTGGTGACCCCAAATGACCTTTGACCTCCACCAAAAACAATAGGGTTCTTCCTCTCACCATAATGCATCCACACACCAAGTATGAAACCTATCCAAGCTTCCTACCTTGAGATATCGTGTAAACAAGGTTTTCAGATTTTGACTACTGGTGACCCCAAATGACCTTTGATCTCCACCAAAAACAATAGGGTTCTTCCTCTTACCATAATGCATTCACATACCAATTATGCAATTTATCCAAGATTCCTACTTCGAGATATCGTGTAAACAAGGTTTTCAGAGTTTGACCCCTGGTGACCCCAAATAACCTTTGACCTCCACCACAAACAATAAGGTTCTTCCTCTTACCATAATACATCCACACACCAAGTATGAAATCTATCCAAGCTTCCTACCTTGAGATATCGTGTAAACAAGGTTTTCAGAGTTTGACCCCTGGTGACCCCAAATAACCTTTGACCTCCACCACAAACAATAGGGTTCTTCCTCTTACCATAATACATCCACACAAAGTATGAAATCTATCCAAGCTTCCTACCTTGAGATATCGTGTAAACAAGGTTTTCAGAGTTTGACCCCTGGTGACCCCAAATAACCTTTGACCTCCACCACAAACAATAGGGTTCTTCCTCTTACCATAATACATCCACACACCAAGTATGAAATCTATCCAAGCTTCCTACCTTGAGATATCGTGTAAACAAGGTTTTCAGATTTTGACCCCCGGTGACCCCAAATGACCTTTGACCTCCACCAAAAACAACAGGGTTCTTCCTCTCACCATAATACATCCACATACCATGTATGAAATCTATCCAAGCTTCCTACCTTGAGATATCGTGT
Organism: Holothuria leucospilota; assembly: GCA_029531755.1. Lineage (NCBI taxonomy): Eukaryota > Metazoa > Echinodermata > Holothuroidea > Aspidochirotida > Holothuriidae > Holothuria > Holothuria leucospilota. The sequence goes on along the minus strand of CM055973.1, from coordinate 36,222,814 downwards.
AAACAAGGTTTTCAGAATTTGACCCCTGGTGACCCCAAATGACCTTTGACCTCCACCAAAAACAATAGGGTTCTTGGGGCATCTACCTACCAACTTTGAGAACCGTCAGAGTTTCCCTTCTTGAGATATCGTGTAAACAAGAAAAGTGTCACAAACACACACACATACACACACACGCACACACACACACATACATACACACACACGCCATCATGACTGCATAGGTTTCTCTTTCCATCGAAACCAAAAATCAGTAGGGGGGGGGCATTGTCCAATGCTCCCCCGTACACATGCCACTGCTTCTCAAAATGCAGAATCTGTGCACAAACTGGAAGATGTTTAATGAAGTTCCTCTCATCTGTATTTCTTTAGCAATGACCATCAAGTAAGACATCAACCCACCACTGCTGACGAAGGAACAAAACTTACAAAGTTTCCTTTTCGAAAATACATTTTTCTTGTATCTTAACTTGCTGAAAATTACACTATTAGTGACACATGACAAGATGAAGAGAATGTCCCTCAATCATTCCGAAAAACTCAATATGGAAGTTTGTAAAATGAAAGAAACAAAAAGAATGGAGGTGAGGGAAATGTGATTTCTGTCAAGAAACCGTGGAACATTAGCTCCATGAAGAACCTTGGGATTTGCTGCTGATAGCAGATTAATTGAAAATAGCATATGACATAATTAACTTGCCACAAGAGAGTTGTTTCGGAAAATGGCAACTTGCATGCATTAAATAAGGATGGCTACATAACTTGACAACTAAAGAAGGTATGACGCATTGCATGGCATTTAGAAAGTTTCTTTTACACATCTTACTGAAATCTGAATGTTTTTATCTCCTTTAAAGGCAGCGCCCTCTTCCATGCCTATGAACGGTTAAATTCTCCCTGAGAGAAGTTTACTATAAAAGCTTTCATTCCTAATTCTTTCCCATCTAGACTAAAAAAAATGTGATGCTACCCACTATGCCAGCAAATTTTCTTTTAAATTGTCGCGACCTAAAAAGTACTTGCCCGGGCACTGACACCGCTGTTTGTTAGCATTCTTTTACGCAGACTTAACACCTTATACTTATATGCCAACAGAACCCACAGTTATCATCACTTCAAAACCAACTGATGAAACAATTCTAATCAAGATCGACCCTACTTCAAACAAAAACACATAATCGAAGAAATCTTCAGGCTTTCAACAAAACAACTATTAGGACCGTAATTCATCTCTTTGTGCAATCTATTAATTAAACGTGACAATACACCTGTGTGAATTCTCAACCACCTGGTGAAAGAAGGTGTCTGAGACTACAAGTCGCCCCCATCCACAATTACCACGTGGAATTCACTAAACCGGTAATTGCATTTTAACAAGGTACGATTTTAACAATTTTAGAAAGCAAAAATGAGAGAGAGAGAGAAACAAATATTCAAATCTCCTACGAGTTTATCCCTTTGGTTAAACATGATGTAGAATGTCAGCTACATCTGCATTCCCAGTAAGATAGCAATTACAGATATACGTGTATGAACTCAAATTACTCAGTGGCTGGTTATGAGCTATAGACCCTACGTATTGATGTCACATGATGTCAGTTTGAGGCAAACAATGAAGCACGTGCACAAACGGCGTAGATTTAGCACAAGGGTGTAGTGGACTTACGCATGTATGTGACTAGTTGACAAATCAGCTGTCTGTATTTGCTGGTGTAACTTGAAATGATACACGCTTTTTCTACAAATGAGGGGGCACTTCCTGCTGTGACATCATATGCATAACATCTATTACGACCACAACCAGCACTGAAAACCTCTTTGTGATCTTCCTGCTGCTATACAAGGGTGTATAAGCCAGTAGAGATAAGGGATGCACTGCTGCCCCTGCCTCTGTGTTAATAAGGGGAAAGCCAATTTTTTGGGTAGAAAACTGGAAAACTCTGGCAATCTGGTTTAAAGAGAGGCTTCAACTTCAGTTTTTCTTGGGCAAAACTGGCTCACCTCCCTTCCCCAGCAGGATAAATACCCTGCATGACTGTGCAATATAAGTCAAGAGGACTAATTCCTTGTTAATTGTAGTCTTATGATTGATTCCAAATCCTATCCCTTAAACTGCTACATGGGTACATTTTGGATTAATTACTTTCCACATACATTTAGTGTAAGATGGCTCCCACTGAAAGATGAACTGGCACGTAAAATGAACTATGTGGAAAAGTATGAGATGCTAAAAGAAGTATGCAAGTTAAAAAACTGAAGAGGAGCATGGAAGGGTAATAACATTTATATTCCGCCGCCATTTATATTCTCCCCCCCCCCCCTTACCATGTAACATATTCATTTAAAAGAAAGCATCCTGACTCTTTCATCACAACTTCTTGTTATCCAATTCAATGATTTAGCATTTTCCATTCTGTCAAGCAGGGGTGTAGATTTCTTTTCAACTTTGGGGGGGATGAGGTGAACTATCACAAATGTGGAAAATGTGCACGCGAAGCGCGAGCCCATGACGGGTGGGGTGCAGGGGCCCGCCTTAGGGCCCCTGGTGGGGTCCAGGGGCGAAGCCCCCGGAAACTCCCGGGTTTTAATGTCTCAGAAGTGCCAGGAAGAGTTTTAAGGGGTTATTTTCAGTGGTAATTCTTTGGTAGGCTATTGGTATATTCATGCATTTAGGAAATAGCCTACTATTTTGAGCACAAAACTCGTTGATAAGCAGCACTGGATTGAAATTGTACAAGAGCAACAATGTCCTGTTAAGCTTAAAAGGCAGGGATCAACATATAGGGTCATACCAGACAACTGGATTTGAATTAGGAGATCATTGCAAGACCTGCAAGTTGGCTTGAGATCAGTGGTGTCGCCAGAGTTTTGTGATTGGGGCCCATAGATGATGTCGTAATAATACCTCAGTTCCCTCAAGTCTGCTTAAATTACACCTTATTTTTCTTGCATTCCTGCATTTGCATGCAGCAGTTTTGATTTTTCGTTTGTCACTACATAAAGGTGTCGTCCTGGGGAAGGGGTCCCCCTCCCCTTAAAGAATTTTTTTTATTAATTTAACGTCTTTTAGATGCAAAATGGTGCTCTCTTTGGGATGTTTTGGGACTGATCATATATGGCCGGAAAATGTCCATAATTTAGTGAATGTTAGTTTTTGGTGAGGTAAAGGAGGAGAATATGTTGTCTATTAAGAGACAGATACGTTGTCAACAAATCTCCTGAAGCCCCCTCCCTTCTGTCTATTTTACTGCCTTCTTTTTCGGGAAAGTTTTTTACACAAAAATATGTGCGTGGAGTCCACAGAAACATTCTTGAGTTATTACGAAATATGTCCTTTCCTTCATTGTGCATTGTGAAAGGGCATCTAAGGCTAGCAGATACCTGAACAGGACCTCCTGAAAGCTCTGCATTAATCATATTAATTGGGGGGGGGGGGGGGAATTAAATAATGCGTATACTACCTGACATCCAAATGATAATAAAGAGTAAGAGCTGAACACTTTACAACTATCGTATTTTTACTACTTTTGAACTAAAATCCGGACGAACAGCTGTTAGCAATGAAAAATGAGAGGGAGGGAGAGTATAGGTGCAGGGAGGTGATATTAGACCTCCCTGACAGGTGTAGTAAAAGGGGTGAAGGACTAATAAGAGCGTTACAGAGTGCTGTTTTCGTCATAAGTGTATTAGCAATCACCATCTATACCGATAATTGCTCAGCGCGAACTGGCGAAGCTCTGGTAAAATCTTTTGAAACATGTATAATGGCAGATAAGTACTTTCAACCTTCTACACCATGCTATATATTAGATTGAAGGATCCCATATTGGTGCGAGGTCCCCAAAGATGTTTGGATATGTATGTCTGTTCTTCGGAAAGTGTCGTGATCAGAACAGTTTCGTGTACTATTACCTTCATAATGGTCATGACATGGAGTGTAAACAGTGACGAATAATATTTCCATTACAAAACCTGCATTCAGACCCTAAATAGAGACACTTTCAATTGCCCAACAAACCTACCTCCCACTGCCATGAGGCAGTCTTTTACCTATTAATTCGTAAACTTTCAACATTTTGCTGCTGTGCTTCTCCAAAATCTGCCATCGGAAGATATTGATAATATGAGTGACACTGACGTAAGGTTGGAAGCGCGCGCAGCGCGCGAAAATTTTGATAGATTGCCAACGATTTACTAAAATTCTGATAGTTTGAGAAACATTTGTCATAGAAAGTGAAGCGAGATTGAAAAAATTTCTTACGAAAATGAAGAATAAAATATACTTTCCATCATACACGTATCTGTAGACTGAAACATTGGGGGGGATGATAATGTGAGCCATCCCCCCCAGTCAAATGTTGGGGGGATATATCCCCCCATCCCCCGGGATTTACGCCCATGCTGTCAAGTGTGCAGTCATTAACACATGGAAATAGATTTGAAATTCCATTTTATCTCTCAAAGTACAAGATCTTTTTCTGGCTTTTAAATTTTAGTTGTAACTGGCCACACATCATCCTGATTATATCTGCGATAGATGAAATTTCTTCAAATTTTCCATCATTTCGTGATTTCTTCAAATTTTCAATCATTCCATGACAGTACTTTACCCTGAATTTTCAACTGATTGCAATAAACCCTTAAATTTGTCAACATAATATAACATCTTAAAAATTTCACATTCTTCCTGACCAGGTCTAATATCATGCCTCTTGCTTCTCCAGGGCATTTTGCTATTAACAGTGACCAAAACTTTCTGATTCTGGGAGTGAAGAGAAAAGTTGAGTCATGATTCGATTCTGAAGAGATCCTTGGAAGAATTTTACTCCCTCTGTAAAAAGTTTTCTACTTGCTGGACTTCCATGAAATTGTTCTCTCCTCTCACTGACTGCCCTCCCCATAAAAATATACTTGTGACAGTTGGTAATTGACCTGAATTTCAAAAAAAAAAACTTTTCTGCAAAATAAGTTTTAATTATTTGGCTCAAAATATGGCCAAACATAATGAGAGCAACTGTCACAAATATATTTTTAAGGAATATTTTTTCTTTTATTATAATACATTGTAATTTTAACACTGGTGGCCTTTTTGCTATTTCTGCTATCTTGGTTGACCTGAATTCAAAAAGAAAAATAATTTTGGATTATTTATCATAAAATATGGCCAGATATTAAGGGCAACTGTGCCAAAAGTATTTTTAGTGATTATTTTTCATATTGTTATTCAAAAATCATGCTCTGACTTTACACATAATCTCCTATAAAGATGTTTAGGACTTTCAATTGAAATATATTTTTAAGGATTATTTCCTGTGATTTTTTTTTGTAGTTTTTTTCAATTATTTTCTTCTTTTCGTAGGGAATTTTTATTGTATTGATTCTACTCTTTCGGCACTTTTTCGCCATATTGGCTGGCAAGTACGCTTGTGCCAAGGATTGTGAAGTTCAGCCTTAATTATAAAATATTAATTTATATCACAATGAATTGGGATTGTGGAAATTTACAATGTTTTTAGACAATTTTTGGTAAGGTTTCCTTCATTTTGCTTTTCTGCCATCTTGGTTAACCTGAATCCTGCCAAAATAGTCCTAAAAATTAATTTTGGAATTTTTGTCATAAAATATGACCAAATTTTAAGAACAGATGTCTCAAAAATATTTTTCAGGAATATTTTCTTTATTTTTATTTAATACAAAATATTCATAATTTTTCGCTGCCATTTTGTTTTTGGCAGCCATTTTGAATGAGTGAGACCCAAAATGTTTACTATTACCACTTGGTTTTGTGTTCAGGAGACCGTAAGGTTTCCAAAAAATATTAGGTCAGAGAGTTGAGGAGTGCCTGTGAAGTGCCTCTGGCCCATGGCCTAACAGCAAGAAGGCAATGTGAAGAGAGGGTAGAGGGAAGTGGGAGGGTACCACACAGTGCTAATTATGCCTCATGGCAGTTGCAGGCATGTAGGGGAATTTACATATATGTCAATGGGAAGTATGATGGGATGAGATAAACCATCTCCTAACTACTGTAGTCTTCAGTCTCCAGTCTGGGGAGCCTGTTTTTCTCAATACAATACCACCTTGGTACTTTTCTCCTTTTACTATGTGTGCCCCTCCCTGCACCAGCTGGTTTTTGGTCCTGATACTGCCGCCGATTCATAAAAAAATCCTAAAGAAAGTTAATGTTAGTCATATTCAGTGTCTGCCTTAGGCAGTGGGATCACACAATTCCTGCACGCTTCTCAACATGTACAGGAATTCCCCTCCCCCACCTGTTGGGGAAATTTGTTAAGAAAAAGTTGACTTTTTATGTTGCAACTTATCCAGATCCACCCCTCCTCCCTTGAACAAAAATCCCCCAGTGGCATTGGAAATGTTTTCATGTTTTCAAAATATCCCCCAACATCCTGAGGCTTGCGCAAACTGCTTGACAGCTCTGAATTTACTGTTTTGAATTTGGACAAATGGCTTTTTATGACTCCTCTTTACCCACAGTACCAGTACTCTCACTCAGTTGACTATAAACAAGCAAGGGCTTCTTAAAGTACCCTACAAAACAATGAGTCTTATCTCAAGAATTGAGAAAAACATGCACTGAACTTAAAAACCACTGCGTTTCCTATCGCACTTACAACTCTAAAACCTACAGCAGTTATTATTCTGATAAATTATTTTCTTCTCTAGGCGTGTCTTCCTCCAAAGCCCAAGAAATAACACCTAGTTGGTTTTGTTTCTCATCAATAAAAATAGAGTAAAAATGAAATATAATGTATAGTTCCTTTTCTTTTCCTATACAAAGAAGCAACCCATGAAAATACCAGCGACCAACTGGCCCTGGGGCAGCCCCCTTCTTAATCAGATCATAGGGAGCTTTTAATACAATTTCAAACTTTCTACAATGTGCATGAGGACAAAGCCACACAAAAAATCCTTCTGTAAGGAGATTTTCAAAATTTGATAACGATTGATAGCCGCTGGTTTTAATTTCAATTGTGCGACGATGGGTGCCTTGAGAATAAAGCTCCATTATCGTGATTGCACATAGACGGTTGCGCCTCCAGTTGACTCCTACAAATCGAGAAGGGGAAGAACCCTGAGAAGTTTCTCCCTATGCATTTTTCTCTTTTCATTTTCAAAAATAAAGAGAGGCAACATTTATTGTACTGGGCTATTATTTTAATTCTTTAAATAGCATTGTCCAATTAACTTTTACCTCTGAAGCAATGACACTCAGTTTGTTACGCATCTCTCACCCGACTGAACTCCAGATTTTCCTTCCGGTCAAAGACTTTTCAGATCTGATGATGACATAATTGGATTAGGGGTTTATTGCTGAATATGAGCATCTGCACAAACGTCAACTTGACGCATCGTGTCAAACAGGTTTAAGTGGCCGTGAATGTAGAGGGAGGTATAAGTTATGTCACACTTCAACCAACTAATTCATTTCATTAGCTCAGGAGGATAATAAAATGATTTCCTGTGGCAACAGCCTTTAATACAGACCATCATGTATCAACTTATTTACTATATGCACATAGAATTTTTGTTTACATGGGGGTGGGGAGAGGGGTGAGCCCAGGGCAGAGAGTAATATCGATGACCTTGCAGAGTATGAGGGGGAGAAGTGGAAAAGCATGCAGCAACAACATTGAGAAAACAAAAGGGAAAGAATTCACTTTTGAGTAAAAAACAGGAGCCATGAGTTTTCTTCATAAATGACCTTTTTCGGCTTTATAGAAAAGCAAATTTCTAGATGTGAGAAGGATCTGGGAAGTGAAGAAAAGTTAACTTCATGGCTGTTCTACAAATGCTCTGGCCAAACTCTTCAATCTAATATTCAGTTGAACGACTCATAATAGGTTTTTATTAAATCATTTTCTTTGCACAGTTTGAGTATTATTAATCTTGCAGACAAAAGCCGCCATTATCTTAATTATCAATTCTTCGAACTCCCTTCACTTAACTTTTTAATTAAACAATACTGCCCATGCCTTTATTCCTCTGTATCGTTGTTAAAGCACCAATAATGATTAAACAACAAACTGAAATCTACACATAATAAATTACAATTAAAATCAAAAGGTTTTTATTATTAGCTATTAGGGTTTCTTTTCAAGATACAAACAACGTATAAGAATTCATAAATCATAAAATTCCAGCAATTACATCGTAAAACAGGTTAATGTAATAACTTCTCAGTGTTGTAATACCTACAAGAACAAATCACAATTCAGCTTCTTACAGTGTACAAACTTACTTTCATTCTACAGTGTAATTTCCTGTCTTAACCTTTGCAATTTAAGGCAAATACTTGGCCTATATACTTTAGAAATGATAAATTTTTAAAGATGTTGGATTGGGGCATTTCCTCCAGGGTCCATTAGTACGGCATAAAATAATGCAAATTTTTTCATCTGACATAGTACCACTTTATTGAGCTAAATACCACATTTTACATTAATGTTAAACTGAATATCAATTTTCAATAGACCCTTTCCCAAATAGCAATTACGAAGGATTATGGGATAGAGTTTTGGTACACGTTACTTTTGGCCATAGTAATGAAATAAAATAAAATGTCAATGACAAAAAGATGCACACCAAAACTCTATCCCATAATCCCATATTCTTCATATATATGCCCTAAAGCAGTGTCTGTTAAATTTTCCTAAAACTGCTGACAAAACAAAGGCAATGTTTCTTAATCTATACTTGATACAATGGTTACCTTGTTTTTCTTTTTTTTTTTTTTTTGTTTTTGTCTGACCAGAGGTGTTCACTCTATACATGAAATGACATTTGTGTAGTTTGCATTTATAGCAGTTAGTTTTACGGACAGTATTCTCATTTCTAAAACATGGTATCAGATCAGTTTAAGCCATTATTCAGAACTGAAATACTGGGTATCATTATAATTGGTACAACACAGTACTTAGAAGTATGTGCGGCTATACCAATCCCAAGTCTAAATATTTGCATGCTTGCAGTACATTCCAATTGTGGAGACTATATAAGTTTGACACTGTAGCCTGAAGATTAAAAACAGAATTTAGTTTCTAATAATTTTGTTTTTGTTTTTTCCTTTTTTGTCCCTTTTGGGATGTTTTTCAACACTTCTAATATCACTCCCTTCACTAGTACTTTCTTGAGAGGTTTAAAAGTACCTATTTAGAAGGAGTCCCGTGCTAGGAACTACTGTGTACAACTACCCAATGGTACACATACTCCATATCAAAACTCCAGGTGTTATAACCAGCAAGGGAAAAAGGGGAGCATGAGCTCCAGTATTCAGTTCGGGAGATAGCCGCTTCCAGGGGAAAATGAGAATTCACCCGATCGGGAGAATATTTTGCCTGGCTCAGAACATGAATACTGAGCACTTAGTGTCTACCTCTTTGCAGTGTACAATCAAGCATGGGATAATAGTTCATGCCCATAGAGAGAAACACAAGGAACCTCCCACAATGTGTCAGTGAACACAAGTCCTGGCAGGATACACTTGCACACCCTTGCTTGGTAAACGATGACCATACCTTGTGGCTGTGTCAAGTCTATAATTAAGCTTAGGTCAAAGGGCCTAGCAAAATTGCTTATTTTCTCGAAATCTGCTCGGTGAACTACCAAACATAACCTGCTTTTTTGTTCTCTTAGCTACACAGTTTTTAAATATGCTAGTATCTGCTTTTCCTAGAATCACTGAAAATTTTCAGTCTGTTCTAAACGTTCATCTCCGTTGAATTTGCGTGGTAGGATCGCAATGCATTATGGGAGAAATTTGAAAATGGCGCCACCCATGGCAAATTTTTCCCCCAATCGAGGAAAATTCATTTTCCCCTGAAAACGGTTATCTCCCGAACTGGTAATTCCTGGTATACTCTAGTACTTGTCCTTGCTGCAGTTCTTAGCTTGGCCTTCATCCACTATCCCTGGATTATAAAATCTAGCTACACGTGAATGTTGCCTTACCCAAACGTACTCCAGACTGAAGATATCTAAAATTTCGGCATTTCCCCGTTTCAACTCCCTTCTTCAAAATTTCAACACACCACCTCATTACAGATTTGAACAGAATCGTACAGATTCACTTCCTCACTAAAAGTTGTCACCAATCATTTTAATCAAGGCCTACCCTGACCAGCCTACCAGTGGCCACTGGTAGGTTGGGAGTTCAACCTCCCGCTGGGTCATAATGAGGTGGGCATTTGGTTCAAGAGCAGCCCATGATTTTCCAATGAGAGCTAAGATGATTTTCCAATGAGAGCTAAGCTTAAAAATCCCAAAATTCCAAGTCTTAAGTCATAATGATAAAGTAGAGGCTACCAGTCATGATGAGTAGTAATTCATATACCCTTGCAGTCTTCTTCGAACATTGCAGTTCCTAGAATGGTTGTAAAAATAAATATGCAGGCCTTGAAGAGCAGTTGTTTTATGATGCTTTAACTGACCACTAATGTGAAGGAAGCCTATGGCTTACAACTCGGTGCCTAACCAAACTCAACAAAAAAGATCAAATGTAGTTTCTTCTGAAAGGCTAATTCAGATGGGAAAACTGTAAATTGCTCTTGGATAAAAACCCACCTTACTTTGGCCCAGCTGGGGATTGAACACCGAATCTCTGTGTTGCAAAGCTTCATCACTTCAAATGCCACCATAATTATCTACTTGGCCGCAGCATCCTCCCAAGGCTTGAATCTTCCCACCACAGACCCTTTTCTTTAATTCTCTACCTCATCTGCTCCACAATTTGTCTATACTATGCACATTCCTTCCCTATCTACTTGCAGTGAATACATACACTGCCAAACCGTTTAACACCAAAGGTTAGTGAACTATCATCCAGTACCTGTTATATTCCACTTATACTGACTATTGAAACCCCATACATAACAACTTTTTCCTTAAATTCATCCCTTTCATGACTAGAAAAAAAACTTTTCATTGGTTCCATAGAAAACCTGTACACAGTATTGTTCTCTTTTGTGCCCACAACGGTAGCTCACAATGACTTGCTGACGTCTCATTTTGGAATCCTACAAAAGACTCTTTTCTCGCCAAATGAGTTTGCACAAACACCTTTTGTATTGGTACCTTTGATGCCTTTCAGAAAATCCGATTCAGCTAGTGTAAGACCCTGTGGCATCTGTAAGCGGCCAAACAAAAACGGGTCCAATCCTACTCCTTTAGAGCCAAAAGTAGTATCAGTTTGTTTATCTGTTTCATAGAGGCGACTTTCAATGACAAGGCATTTCACGTGGAATAATAGAAATTTGTCACTAAATACATGAGTTATCCCCGATTCTAACAACAGCCTAAAAACAGGATCTATTCAGTGTATCACCTTAACAATAGGGGGGTATAATCGGCCATTGTCTTCTTGTGAAGTGAACTAACAATGATAATTCCTGCTAGAAGAATTGCCGAGGATGTAAGGTATGCTGTAGACAATACCTTTCCAACAACACCTTTTGTCGTTGAATATGGTTTCCAGAAAAATATGAAAGAATGCCGGGAGGAAAAGAGTTGTGTAAGGCAAACACAATCAAAGGCCCCTCTGTTTGGGAGTATAAAGCAACACTTGAAGAGAAGTGTTTTGGTTTTTTTGTCCTTTGATGAATGGGGTAGGTACTGTGGGGTGTAAAAATATGACTTTGAACCCTCTTTGTACTTTTTGCTAGGGGTGGATGTACTTTAAAGGTGTCGGTGTACTTTACCCTTTTGACACTTTGATATATATGGCTTTTCGTTCATTACTGCGGCAATATTGTAAGAAGTTCATGGCAGTAAAAAGGCCTACATTTGATTGGTAAGGACAGAGATGAGGTGTGTGTGGGGGGGGGGGGGGTGAAATTATTCAGGCAACAGACTGCAGGGTGGGTGAAGCTGCCAGTTTTCCTCTAAGTATGCAATGCACTTGAAGGATGCATGGCAGCATTGTTACAAGTTAATGTTTAAAGTGCTGTCTAATTGCAGCCTTGAGGAAGTCACACATTTGAAGACTTGGCTTAATTTGAGTTCTTATCTCAAGACTTGAAGACTTGACTCTACTGAAATCTGTGTTGAGTCAGTAGTTGGGCAATTCTCTTTCATTTCTGATAGTTGAAACTAATCCATAAAAACTTTACAAAAACAAATGCTACACACCATTCAAATAGTAAAGTTTCGCGCACAGTCACTTCTGCTTTTCATGAAATTCTTGGAAGGAAGAAAGTTGGGCACATAAAAACACTCTGTATCAAATCTTTAAGTAAGTCTGGATAACTGTTCTTCCCCAAGGTAATGCAGAGCCCTGGCTCACAATAGAGGGGGGAGGGGGACTAAAGTCCCCCAGTGAATTTAAGTTTGAAGGGTTTTTTTTGTCTTATATAAAATCCAAAATTACCTTAGAAAATGGTAAAAGTTGGGGGTTGAATGGTTTATCCCCTTTCCCCCAATCTTGAATACCTTCTGATGTATAGCACTGTGATGACTCAATAAAACATAAGCTTCAACTTGAAAGAGTGTGATGACTTTATCAACCAGTGAACTGAATACAGTAATTCATCTTAATAGAGCCAAGGAGAAATTTGTGGTGACCAACCAGTTAGGCTATATCGGACAAGGATAATGTCATCTGAAACTTACCCAGGTAACCAAAACTTCATGAGTCAACATTACTACTGATTAGACGGCAAAAAAAAAAAAAAAAATGAAGACTGAAACAAGGGACACAAGTTAAAAAAGAGATTAAAAGTATAAGGCCCAAAGTCTCCATAAAACAGGACAAAAGTAGGATTTTGAAGATTAAATGAAGGAAGAAATTAGGGTTTTTGCAGGCTTTCATGCACACACAAATGTTGACAGAATTGACTACGTTTGCCACATTTTCAATCATTTTAATACAACCCTTTTTTTCTTCTGGTTTGTGGCACATCAGGAAAGTATATAAGGAGTAGGAAGAAGTTTCAGGAAATTAGAATGAGTACATGTTGTACAGATGAGCTATATATCAGACTTAAAAGAATGAACAAGTCACTTTAAATACTGGGGTAAATGGTTGAGTAACGGTAAAGTGCAGTCATGCAGCACAAACAATATGATCTCAGTAGAAGCTGACACTTTGCAGCCATTGCTATAGCAACATACCTTCTTTTAATGATGGTAACTTAAAGGCAATAGGCAGTCGCCCCAAAATTTTCTTTGAAAAATCAGCAAACTCTTGCAAATCCCCTCTTATTGCATTACAAGCACCTCTGAAGATGTTTCGAACATAGTTATTACAAACAATAGATAAAGCAAGGAGAAATTCGCCCTGAATTTTACAATTCACCAACAAAAATATTGTCACATGATCAAAATAGGCCAATCATGAACTAGAGTGACAGGATACACTCACTCTGATTGGGGTGACTGCCTACTGCCTTTAAGCAGTTTACAATTGCAAATCAAGCTAATAATGAGTGCACTTATAACAAGAGGTACACCTTTGAACATCACAATGGGGAATAGGTGGGAGCTGTACAGGTGCGATTGTACGGAAGTACTTTACTTCTATGATACAAGTGCAAACTTCTTGATCGAAAAAATGCAAAAATTATGTATATGCCATTTGGTGGGGATTTCCTGAGCAACTGAAGAAGTTGATGAATATAGGCCTAAGTATCTTTCTCCTTAATTGAGAATGTAAATCTTAAGATACGCCTTACTATTTCTTACAATATAATTTCCACTCTTTGTTCCCATTGTTTCAAGTATAACACTTGGCAGACTATCAAAGTTTAGAGATATGGGTCAAAGGTGAAAGGTCACTTCAGCCTCTTTCAAAGTCAAAGATACAAGCTTTTAATTTATTATTATTATTAAATCATTTGTATCTTGTGAACTTTATCTTAAGACACAAACAATTTCTTCTTTTGTGTACCTAAGGTTAATAAAAATATCAAAAATGTAATATGTTACATTGAAAGCTTGAAAAATGGGAGGGGGGAGCCACTGCACCTTGTGCCAAAGTGTGATCACTGCCTCACTGTTATATGGTGACTTGACTTTACCTTCTCAATTGTATGCGGAATATACACAACGCAAGCTACCCACAATGCAATTTTGCCATCTATCTTGCTTGGCCTCAAGTTGTGTTTATTTACAAGCATTCCCATGCCAACTGGTGATGTTTTGATTTACATATCATTAACATATGACGAAACATGTTTGGTCCTTGTTGGTGTGAAAGTTGAAGGTGATAGGAGTTTCTTAGTATGTAAATATTGGCAAAAAGATGTTTGAACAAGGAGAAACAAACTCAATAAGTAGAAACGTGTTAATAATTGATAGGAGGTACAGTAGCTTTCATATGGTCCCAAGGCCGTGCGGCGCTTCTATTAGTGTTGTACGGATATTGCAAGTAGTCGATATTACCAATACCCATATTTCAGTTCTCAATATCAGCAGATACCGATCAGGTACCTATATTTGGGAAATAAGCATTCTGCAACGAACCATAGGCTATAGAGGTTATGCACCGACGTCACTGTGTTGCGCGTTTCTCTATTTTTCCATCCAGGCGTACACTGTGCAACAATTGTTACTAAGGTGCTATCGTGCGCGCGTATCGGTAACACACCTATTACGCATGATCAGTTCCATCCAGGGAAACGCACTGACGTAACGTGCATAAGCTCTATAGGGGGCACTACAGTGAAGTGTCGTTTCATCTTGATGAGGTAAAATATTGAATCTTGCATTGAAAAATACTCAAATACTGTAGTTTACATTTACATGACATAGGTCTATAGACGATAAATACCAGTTAGGTAATATCAGCATTTACGGTAAATTTTACTGATACCGATTCAGGATGAAAATGGGGGTGTCAGCTGGCTGATACCAATGGTGAATACCTATAATTGTTCCAACACTAGCATCTGTGACACTCTCAAAAGGTGTGGTCTTTAAAGGTGTGGTCAGAATGAAAAATTATTAATACCTCCTTCAAATGGGCCTGCATCAGTATAAAATTTCAGTGCCATGTAGAGAAACCAATAATACAGAAACTTTGGAAGAATCAATGAACTTGGATGTATAGACACTGAGGTACTACAAGTACTAGAAAACTTCGCATTTTCAAGCTTGCATTTTGAACAGAACAGTGTGGCATTGTGGATAATTGCATAGCAACCCCTTCCCCCTTCCATTCCCCTTACAATCTTTTTATTGATATCAACATGCAATCATTACTAAGCAATTGTGTTAAATGTGGCAATGGGTGAAAAAAGTGTCTACTACATATTAAAAATTCTCACATGATAAACTCATTCCTTAGACAAAGAGAAATCAAAAATTTACTTTTCAGGTGCACAACAAAACAGAGCAAATTGGAAGACAATCACAAAATCAGAATTCATTCCAATACAAAATACATAAAATTCCCAAAACTCCCTGGTTTGGGAATCTATGAGCCCCAATACTTACCTCCTATTTACACTTTGTAAAAGCGGATTCTGTGACAGGTACAAACTGCGGCAGTCTTTTTGGACAGGCAAGCAGGAAGGAGGACCTCTCCCAGAGCTCACCTGGAGCCACTGTGCTATTAAAAGCTTGCCAGGGACTTACTGCAAGTGGGGATTACAAAGTGTAAATAGGAGGTAAGGAGGGGTGAAGTAGATTATCAGATCCATGATTGCAGTTACTTGTATTAAGGATGCTTACATGGATTCATCATCACAGTCCTCCAAAACAACCTACCACTTTTCTTGTAGTTGTTTATACTTTTAATTTTCTTGTTTTTTCCACCCTTTGTTTGTTCCTGACATCTTGCCCTCTATGTCCAGATTAAAATGCACAAGCCCGTTTCTTATTTCCACAAGTTCTCCCTTTGTTTTCTGTCCCCACCATATCTTAAATTCATACAAAATCTTCACAAGCACAATCATGAGGAGGAATTGACATCTTTTGGATATTACAGAGTGACATATTTCTGCTTCAATCGGTAATTTCTCAAGTCAACTCCCATCTGGTTTTGTAATCACCAAAGCAAAAATGCAATTTACAGTTTAAGACATTTTATCAAGAGGTATTTTAGCTAGCTTTCCTTTTCTTCTCCTGTTGACACTTGCTGTGATCACTGTAACCTTTGCTCTTTCTGACACTTGCTGCAAAATACAACAGCTGGTGAAACCGTTACGTTGGTCACCCTTTCTATTGAGCATAAAACGCTTCTGGGGAAGAGGTCTGACATCCTGACCCTCACACAATGGAAGCCACAGTGAGGAATGTAGGAGAGAACTGGGATTCAGACTCAACAGTCTAAGGCTTGGTTTTCTCATCAAATGAGTACAATTTATCCAGTTAATATGTCTACAAATTAAAACTTTGATGACAGATACCTTAAAAGGCACAACTTTTGAAACCATCTTCTTTTTGGGATTACGACAATCTCCCCAAGGGTGGCCCGCTGGATCACAGTGTCAAAGAAAAAACAAAACCGCTTACCTTTGACCTTAACGGTACTTTTTTCTTGGGACAGAATCCACCATAATTGCTTTTGGCGTCTAGGCGGCCATCTGTTGAATTCATTAGCAGCCTAAAATGGCGCTGGTGTCATTCCTATCTGTGGAATGAAAAGAAAATTATTTCACATTTCCATCATTTTTGCCTTTTCATTATAGCAAGCTTTGCCAAAGTACATATGAACCTCAAATTCACCATTTCTTATCAACGCTTCCTTTGCAAAGAATCGCAGGACTTTACAATTACACTGAAAGTTAAAATTTTATGACACATTACAGGGAATTTAAGGTACACTTTAAATATATCAAAAACCCGCACTTGAACTACAAATAACTACAACATACAATGGATGTTCCTGGTCATTCTATGTATATATTGTTGCTTTTATAACAATAAGTTGTTTAGATCTAACCTATTTTAGTCATATGAACAAGAAGTGCTGCAGGCCAGTGCATGTGTTTCCTTTCTGACCTCTACAGAAATGGGGAAAATGTCTAAAAAGTACTATACTTCCCACCTGGTAAGGTAATCATGTGAGAATTCACCTGCAGTTTAATGTACACTTGTTAAAACTGGTTACATTAAAAAATGACAAAACTTGATTAACATGCTACCACTAACAGCTGTTTTGCTTTGAAATGGAAATTTTTCTAGAGGAGGGGAGGGGCAGGGGTTTGGAGGAAACAAAATCATTTGGTAGAATAATTCTGTGAACTCTAAGTATAGTTCAATTGAACATAGAAAGAAATCTCTCTACCCACTCCACCATCAAAATACAGTATTGTATTTTCTCATCCAAGGCCAAGCAAATGTTTATACATTTTAACTCTGCATTTTAAAAGTTCCCAAGTATAGCTTAATTGTTGAGTCAAATGCCACCCAATTTAAACTTGTTATTTATAAGCAACTTTCTTACAGATTCAATGGTGACTCATAGTTATAACATAACTCCCTCCTTGAGGTTCTTGTCATTCCTTGTTATTTTTTTTCTCTTTTTTTGAGTCTATTCAAGGCACTTCATTTGATGAATCAATGCAATGAAAAGACACTTGTCATTTTATAGGATAATTGTAGTTGTTAGTCTTCTTTCACTTTATTAATGAAATTTTCCCAACATGTTAAAATCATTCAACAAACATGAAAATGAAATTTATTTTTTTGAATAAACTTGGGGTGGAGGACACAAGAGTAAAAGAAAAACAATTTCAACTCATCAAAGAATTTATGGCCCTTGTAATGTATGACAGGCAGTAGATACAGCAAAAGGAATACAAAGTCAACAGATATTATGTTAAAGAGTAAGGAACTGTTATCTGCCCTGCCACATGCAAGATACGCATTGAAGCCAACATGTGGATTTTAGTCAATGGTCCTCAATAAATCATTTAATAGCTCTAAAAAACTAA
The DNA here is from genome assembly GCA_029531755.1 of Holothuria leucospilota. Classification (NCBI taxonomy): domain Eukaryota; kingdom Metazoa; phylum Echinodermata; class Holothuroidea; order Aspidochirotida; family Holothuriidae; genus Holothuria; species Holothuria leucospilota. The sequence continues at coordinate 36,204,926 of CM055973.1, read as the reverse complement.
AACGAAGTTCTCTTTATTCTTGAATCCTTCTGTTTCTTACCTGACAACCATACACCCTGGAGAATGAAGAAATGTACCACTCAAAATAATTCGTACAAATGGACAGAGAGATCAAGCAATGATTCTATCTTTTAAAATTAACCACTGTAATAATTTGAATCATTTTAAGTGAATGGGATGAGGGGGGGGGGGGGCTATTTTAAAACAGTGATCCACATCTCACTTGCCAGCAGCTCAGAGAGTACTTATTGCAAGAGAAGTGTGACCCACCTAGATGGATCAGACAAGATCATGAGCAACAAAGAAACTGTTTTTATGATTTTGTCTCCATGAAATCAAGTTTGTAGGATCCCAAAACAGTCTGCACTGTGATATCTGCTTCATGGCTTTTGCAAAACCAACGTTTTTTTGATAAACTCCACAGATTATTTCAATAATTTTCTAGGCATTGGGGAAAGTTCTCACTACCCATTTTACAAGACACATCTTTAGGTCCAAACTCATTCATTACGTGATATCACCCTTACTGAAATTGCCTTTCACTGAACAGTGCAAAACCCGACCTTCTGGTGGGAAAGTCGGGATTTTACTTGATGTCTGCACCTACAGGCTATAGCCTGTGGGACGCTTATCAGGTTTTATCATATTTTTATTGATTTTTCCAAGTTTTATGCTATAATCTGTTGGTGGGAACATCATGTAAAATCCTGACTTTTCCCCCAGAAAGTCAGGTTTTGCACTGTTTAGTGGTGGGCGATTTGAGTAAGGGTGATATCACGTAATGTTGTTTACTGAACATGCATTGTTTCAGCACGAAGATGGTACAGTAACTCAGTTTCACTCAATTTTAAACTAACAACAAGATGACTGTGGAAGGCATGGATTAATCAGAAACATGGAAAATTTCATCATTCAATGATTTCATAAGAATCAGAAGTTAGATGAAGTATCACTAAATTGTGGTTAAAAGTAAACAAAGACATAATTAATCCTGACCATTTTCAAAGCTTTCAACCAAAATCTTTACCTTTTGACTGCACATTACAAATATTAATTAAACACACATCAAACAATTCCAAAGTGACTTTCTGAAATCCTGTTTTGATTGGCACATCCAATCAAACAGACTTCAGAAGCACCAGTGAAAAAACAATGAAATTTTCATGTTCATGCGGTTGGTTCGTTGAAATTCTACCCTTTATGCAGCAATATATGACACAACAACCACAGACAATATTTGAACATATGTCTAATGACAAAATGTATTGTTTTTCCAATTGCTCACAAAAAGAGACAAACATAAGGCAACAAAATGTGGGTAAATATTGCATGAATGCTTATGACATGTTCTGGGAAAGGTTAACATAAAACTTTCACCCATCTTGAAGTGCAGAAGGAACCTGAACGGGGCTTCAATAATACGTGAAGTTGTCTAGGGAATAGAAAATCCCACACGAATCGGGAAAAAATTTAAACTTCACACCCTGGTGTTGTTGTAATTCCGCAAAGCTGTGGTGCTTGGTGCAAAGCCTTTTCACGTTGAAGATAGGTTACAACTATCAAAAGCGCTGCTCAAATGAACTCATCTGTGAAGCTCATTACGTGCCAGAAGCATCGCGTTTTTTCACAAAGTTTAATATCTGCATCTTTCCTATCCCACTAAACTTTTCAATGACTGGGAATACTCAACATTGGCCTTACAGCTGGAACAAACAGAAATATGGGCATTACCATTAATCCATGGACATACCAAAAGAAAAAAAGGGGCAAAAAGCAAAGAGAAAAGGAAATCGTATGAACATTCCACAGGTGTTTAATACCTCCAATGGCTATGTTCAAATACTTCTCTTCTTTCTCTAGTCTTTTATAAAATGTCTGCATGTGGGTATTAACAAAGAAAAAAACATGCAAAGCAAATTTAGGAAACTTTCTGAAAAAAAATTTAATTAAAAACCTTATCCTTTCAAATTCCTTGCCACATTTATCACATCAAAGTTTCCATCAAACTTTTTTGGTCTATGATCATACCCAAAAAGTTTCTTCCCTTATTCAACACTGTTATAGGGTCACTGGGATAACTTCCAGCTTGAGTGAGGAAAAATATTCAGATTCCAGCAAAATAAAAAGATTGAAGGACAAAAAACAGCTGCTGGAACCATGGGGAAGTTTTTCTTCAAAAAATAGAGTATGCTGTGCCTGAGAAGAGCTAGAATTACCTTAAAAATGCTAAAATCCAGGAGTTATAAGGTCTCAGCCTCCCCCCTCCCACGACCTTAGAAGCCTACCAACAACCATGCAAAATATGAAACAGAATACCACAATGTACATCTTTTCGGGATATCAAATTTTATCACTACTCTAATGATTCACAAGTGGCTGTTTTCCAACAAGATGACTTGTGACAAGTCTTTGCTGATGATTTGCTTGCATTATTGAGTCAAAATCATTCTGTTTTTCTTTGTATTTTGTTTCATGTATAGTCTTTTTCTCTCACACATCAAATTTCACAAATACTGCCAATTTTATATTTCATAAATGGTAACTCAAAAATTCCTGGCTAGGCCACTGAGCCCGTGACATTGTAATGATGATGGACTTAGTAGAATTTTCATCCTGTTCCTGCTTCAGGGTTTAAATTTCATTTTTGTTTTTTTCAGGGGCTCTTTTCAAAGTTTTGGGTAAAATGTACACTCCTAAAATGTTTAAACAGACTGTTTTGGAGTCCACAGAGGAGTTATTTTTAATGCTTTTATTGAAATTTATATCAGAGAGGAAGAGGACAATTTTTGGAACACATGTCATTTTTGTTTTTGGCCTTCAAAACAACATTCTGACGAATGCTGTTCTGCTAAATTTCTTTCGAGAATATGAACCATCTCATCTCCTTCAATTGCCTGTCATGTATCATACAGTAATAGCTTATTTTATTCTTCATGGGAGAGCAATTTCTGACTGCCAAATATAAGTATATTGTGAAAGAATAACAGCTAATAGGTTCAAAGCAATCTATTGAAATAACACTGCAATATGGAGAGTCATTTCTCCAGTATTACTGTTAAAATCCTTAGACACAAGCTCATACCCTACCCAGCCAAAATGGATCAAGCCACAACAACACATACTGTTACTATGGAAACTGGTTACGAATCAAAGGGTATTTTGCAGACGTTACACCACTATGTTCAGATGATCTCTATGTTCCAACACACATAACCCTCATACTCTCACCCTAACCTAACCCTAACCTAACCCTTATGCTAACACTGACTATCAGGTAGACTTGTCAGAATACATCAGAACAAAGACACACCAGAACAGAGAGCAGTCACCGTTGCAGTGTTACATAATAAAAACAGCACTCATGCAAGTTAAATATTGCACTCGTAAACACTTCAAAAAGATGCTAAGTACTTCCATTTTTGTTCTCATCATTCAAACTCATCCTGTCAATGTGCATCACATTTATTGCATATGTAGGTCACAGCCAACAAACCTTTTGGACAAAAAGACCTGCTTTAGCCTTACAACTTTATTACAACCAAACAAAGAGCTTGGTCACTTACATGAACACAAAAACCACTACTGTTAATAATAAGAGAGGAATATCACATTTACTTTTACAAGAATAATACTGGTTTCACTCAATGCTTGGGTGACAGTAAACGTGTTCCAAACAAGACACCTTGAAAATTTGCATTCAAAGACACATTTCATGAAAGTTACTTTTGTCCTTGATCAATGTTCTTTTTAAAACACAATTGTCAATCACTCAATAAATGTAACTAAACAATTTATTAAAACACTGATCATATCTCAAAGAAAAAAAGAAAAAACTCCCTTTGGCACGCTCTCTGAGGCTGACAATTGGAAGCAAAACTTTCGTGCTGAAATTTTTAGGCATCTGGCTCATGTATACTTTAAGGTCACACTAGAAAGGGATATCTTGAATTTATTTCTTTTGTGCAAAAAAGTACATCTGAAGAGTCAACACATACACTTGTACCTTTACCTTAGCTTTTTGGGGCATTTTTAAGCAGAGAAAAGTGGGTCTGGTTACACTGCAGGGGGTAAGTCAGTCATCTTTGTTTTCTGGTATCTGTTGCCAGAATTACCTTGAATGCCGATTTCTCCGTTCCTCTTGCAATCCATTGCACTCCACCAGCGCTGGACAATGGGCCAACCAGAATACACCTTCCAGAATCCTCCTCCATTTAAATATGAAATTGTTCCAATTTGAAGCCTAAGCCTGATCTCTTAAACTTGAACTGCCCTTGATACAGATTTTACAGTCGGCTTAAGTCCTTGGGAACCAACGTGATTACTTCCACAGAAAAACCATTCAAATCAGGTAATTCCTGTTCCTCTGTCTTTTCCAAAGATATTTTGACACTTTCACTTTTTTCAAAGTTCTTGTATTGCTCAATGTTATCCTTGGCCTTGAGTATTGTAGGTCTAGTGTTAACTAATTCTAGACCATTGTATAAAGGTAATTAGAGATTCGCCATGAGTGTAACTTCATTGTTTCAGTAGCTTGTACAAAGAACCACATCTCCCTGGGTGGTACACACATCCAAGATGTGAAGATTCCAAACTCTCGTGTGGCGCCATCATTAAAACGTTTTGTGTACCAGATATTGTAAAAGCGGTCAAATAAATTGAAAAAAAGGATAATTTGGGGCAAAAACCGGACCCACCATGGCATGAAAAAATTGGTGCCTTATAGGAATGAAAGCTTGAAAGATTATGATTAAGATAATTAAATTTACAACATCCGGGCTTGGATGACTAGCACAGTCTGCAACAATGTCACTTTTAGCATCCTTTGTCAATTCTTTGATGAACTTTAAGCATGTCCTTTATTGATAGTTCATCAGCAAGCAGAGAAGAAAGAGAGAGGGAGAGGAAGAAAGAGATAACAGACATGGCGAACAGTATCTGCTTACTGACCATTTACAGTCCTCTCCTCTGGTGATCTCCTGATAGAAAAAAGATGAAAGGTCAAGTATGAGCTCTCCTCCCCCACCCCCCATCCCCCTCCCCACTAAAAAAATTTGTAACTAGCAATTTCACCTTCTGGACAAATAAGTGAGTCTTAAAAGTAATAAGCAGTCGCCCCATATTTATTTTAAAACAAAAATCTTTCAGTCCTCCTCTTATTTCACTTTCAAGTACCGTACTGAACATGAAATGAACAGTTAACAATGAATATAAAGTGCACTCCTATGCAACCAAACAAACTCCTCAACTACTTTGTTTCATACAAGGTATTCCAATGTTCAGGACTTTGATCAAATCAGCTTTAGTGAAACTGCTGCAAAATATTCAAGTTTGCTGGTAACCACACTCTGAGCAGTGACATGCTTCTTGTAACACATAATGAGCAGCATGCTCATAAAAAGAGTAGGAAGTGGGACTGTCTTGCAAAAGTTAACTTCCTTAGGTTGAATAATTACTACGACCTTTCCTGCAATTAACTCCAAAGCTTCCTTGCAGGTAGCACACCTCTAACTTCCCCGGACAATGTTAACCTACACGTATAATCCCTCAAAAGCATGTGGGGTTGCAATGTATAAAATGTTGCTTAAAGGATGTCGCCTGATACGATAGCTATTGTGTTAACCCACAAATATAATCCCTCAAAAGCATGTGGGGTTGCAGCATATAACATGTTGCTGAAAGGATGTGGCCTGATACAGATAGCCTGTAATTGCAAATGATCTCTGGTATTCCTGCAAAGGTGAAGAAACTTAAGGCATTTCAAGCACTTTGTTATATTTAAACCTTGCACTGTGCAAATGGCATTTTCAGAGTAGAGTCAAAACAGTGACCATCACACTTTTTATATAAAACATCCTCTTTATACTACTATCCCAAAACCTCAGTGGTCATGCTAAAAAAATCTGAAAAAAAATGTGAAAAGCCTTCTCATGTCTTTCACATGAAGGTAGCTTGCACCTGTTGTAAACTTCTACAAGATTCCAGAGGCCACAGTGCATACCTGTAATGATTCTTTACATCTTATCCTACAACATGGCCAGTCCGATAAAGCCTGTTCTTTTGACTGGAGAAATGGGTTAACATGTTCTTCACCTATAAAGCTGGTGTTAGTTTAGAGCAATTTCAATGAACCCTTATTAAATATCAAGCAAATTATTCCATTGTGGTTAAAGGTATAGTAACATGGGTGTAATATCTGGAATTTTTTCACACACCCTGCTCCAGGAAAATTTTAGTATTTATATCCCAAAAAGTTGGAAATTGGAGGGAAATTTGTTCTGTGCATTAAAAAGCATGGAAATTGTGGGGGAAATATGACTTGCTGCCCAAGAAAGCAACATCTGTCTCCAGCCCTCTAGGCTAATTTGTAAATAACAGAGCGCACTGAACCAAATCAAAGGCTCTGATTAATACGTAGTGGCGCTTTAGAAAGTGGCTGCATTAATTTTCATTTCTGGCTTGGTAATTCTTTAGAAAAGGTTTTTTAATTATACTAGACATCTATAAGCAACTGTTTAGCTCTACATATCATGTGACATGGCTAAAATCACCACCAATACTGCAGATTAAAGGGATCCGGTAGGCAATGGTCAGGGTCTGAACTCAGAGCACAGAAACTGACAGCAACTTTTTAAAAGTATATCTCGTGTCCAAAGTTAGAAGGATATCTACTACTAGATCAAAACATTTTTGTGAAATCTTCCCAAAAGATTGGTGGAATGACGATTGTCAAGGAAATTTCTTCCCCACACTGTCAACATTCTAGTCACAAAAATTCCTCTCTCCCTAACCACCGTACATGTAACTTCTAGGGGTCCAGTATTTACTGCATCTCTATAGGAGATCCATCTCTACCTGTTACATAATGATTAGTGGAGTATTCTATGATGACACATCAAAACCAAAACTGAGCATGGAGCTGATGCATTGAGATAGATGACCTCTAACATGCTGAATGCACAAAGCTTTTTGTTCACCTCGTTGCTATGATAGAACTATCCAAAGCAGACCCAAAGAGGTACAGTAGCTATACTGAGAGCCCTAATGCAGACTAGTATCAAAAATTGTCCAAAAGTTTCATCAGCTAAAGTACTGTGCAGGGCAGGGGGCAGTGACATAACCAGACGTTTCAAAGTGGGGGCATAGGAGGTCAAGCATTCTTCAGGTGGGATACACCAAAACGAAGGACTGAGCATCCCTGGGGGTGTCATAGTGATGTGCAACACCCCCTCATAGGTGCTGGGCCCCTGGTGGGGCCCAGTGGCAATGCTCCATTGGGGTCCAGGGGGAAAAGACCCCAGAGACTAGGGTATATCAAATTGTGACCATTAGAATGAAGCATTTGACTATTTCCAAAATGGCACTGGATGGGCACTAAACAGACCACAGAAATGGACTGATAGAAATCACAATTTGACAATTTTTTTGTTTGCTTTACTGGCATTTAATGACGGGAGGGGTGGAGGGAGTGAGTGGGGACAATGGATCATGTGACTGTGACATAAAGGTAAAATTCAGGTCTCCATTTACAGCAGTGAGTCCTAAGCAAGGCTTCCATTTGGCCATTTTCACACCAAATATTGCCAATTTGGCCTTAAATTAACATAAAACCAGAATGCCAAAATGCATTGAGGTTTCGATGATATATGTTCTAGGCTAGTCTACTGTAGGCCTATTCCACATGATGTCATGACGTCCCACAGTTTTAGTTTGGCCTACTGGTCAAATGCTGTCTGGACTGTTGGAAAAATACAGTTTTGTGTTCCTATTTAATCTGGGAAATTTTTGTGTTTTGACCTCTGGTGACCCCAGATGATGAATTTTGTAAACTGAAATATATTTGGACTACATCAGACTAGCAGAGCTGCCAAGCTCTAAACTGACATTTCCTTTCAAAACCTAGCCTACAATCAACTTTCTATCAAAAATCCATAAGTGGGCTAACACAAAATAGGCTAGGCCTCGGCTTGACACAGAAGTTTGTTAGCCTACATAAGGTGCCCAAGCAACTTCACCACCCAATGATCATCTTAGCATAACATAAACAGCTTCCTACATGCCCCCAAATAAAGTTTGTAACAAAAGCTAGGCTTCGTGGCCTAATGTTATACACAACCTTTGCGACATTATGTTAGGCTGTTCATTCAATGTCACTGACAACCAATTGTTGTCAAACTTGAACTCCCTCTACCCTAAATAAATTTATGCAGAAAATATGAATGTGTGTGCTGAAAACATAAATCCTGCTAACAACTACTTATCAAGAATGCGTACTCACTGATTGTGATCGATCCTGGGCTAAACTGTACTGCCACTAAACTGTTTTCCTTACCTTTTTGTACTATATTGCCATGCACATGATTAGTCAGGGTAACCCTGCCGAGGGGTGACATCTGCATTTGGCCCATTTCACTTACGGGCAGGATAAATGAAAGACCATCCCTCGCATCAGGGTTACCCTGACTACCACATGATATGAGTGTACACCACTTTTATTTCTATGGTGTACACTCGGCTCAGGCACTTGGGCATGTAATGTATAGTATGCATGCTGAGCATAGTATGGTGTACTTACACAGCATTCCAACGGTCGATGAGCAATGCATTTTTTCTGCAAAACAGGCAGTTCCAAATTATGTCGCTTATCTACGCTGCATAAAAAATCACATCCGTGCACACCGTCATTACCGACCAATGGAAAGCTCTAATACAGTGCATGTACATTGAGTAGCTTGCTCAAGTACTACCGTGCATGCAACTATGTCAGACATAGGATTTACGTATTAGCTGTTTGTTGTAACCAGATAAAGATCTTGGTTTTGAGCGTTTGACCCCCAGAGACCCCAGATGATCTTTGACCCCTACCAAAAGCAATAGGGTTCTAAGTCTCACCATAACTCATCTGCATACTATGTATAAAATTTATCCAAGTAAAGTAAAGCTTCCTGTCTCGAGATATTGTGTTAACAAGGTTTTAAGAGTTTGACCCCCGGTGACCCCAAACGACCTTTGACCTCCACCAAAAACAATAGGGTTCTTCATCACACCATAAGGCATCTACACATTAAGTATGAAATTTATTCATGCTTCCTAACTTGGAATATCATGTTAACAAAGTTTTCAGGGTTTGACCCCAGATGACCTTTGACCTCCACCAAAAACAAAAGGATTTTTTGTCTTACCATAACGCATCTACATACTAGGTATGAAATTAATCCAAGCTTTCTACCTTGAGATATCTTGTTAACAAGGTTTTTGGGGTTTGACCTCGGGGACCCCAGATGACCTTTGGCCTCCACCAAAAACAATAGGATTCTTCCTCCTACTATAACGCATCAACACCTCAAGTATGAAATTTATCCAAGCTTCCTACCTTGAGATGTCGTATTAAAAAGGTTTTCAGGGTTTGACCCCCGGTGACTCCAGATGACCTTTGACCCCCACCAAAAACAATAGCATTCTTTCTCTTATCATAAAGCATGTACGTACTAAGTATGAAATTTATCCAAGCTTCCTATCTCGAGATAATGTGTTAACAAGGTTTTCAGGGTTTGACCCAGTGACCCCAGATGACCTTTGACTTCCACCAAAAACAAAAGGGTTCTTCTGCTTACCATAACGCATCTACATACTAAGTATGAAATTTATCCAAGCTTCTTACCTTGAGATATCGTGTTAACAAGGTTTTCGGAGTTTGACCCCCGGTGACCCCAGATGACCTTTGACCTCCACCAAAAACAACAGGGTTCTTCCTCTTATCATAAGGCATCTACATACTAAGTATGAAATTTATCCAAGCTTCCTATCTCAAGATATCGTGTTAACAAGGTTTTCAGGGTTTGACCCGGTGACCCCAGATGACCTTTGACTTCCACCAAAAACAATAGGGTTCTTCTTCTTACCATAACGCATCTACATACCAAGTACGAAATTTATCCAAGCTTCTTACCTTGAGATATCGTGTTAACAAGGTTTTCGGAGTTTGACCCCCGGTGAACCCAGATGACCTTTGACCTCCACCAAAAATAATAGGGTTTTTTCTCTTATCATAAGGCATCTACGTACTACGTATGAAGCCTATCCAAGCTTTCTACCTTGAGATATCGTGTTAACAAGGTTTTCAGAGTTTGACCCCCGGTGACCCAAGATGACCTCTGACCTCCACCAAAAACAATACGGTTCTTCCTCTTATCATAAGGCATCTACATACTAAGTATGAAATTTATCCAAGCTTCCTATCTCGAGATATCATGTTAACAAGGTTTTCGGAGTTTGACCCCCGGTGACCCCAGATGACCTTTGACCCCCACCAAAAACAATAGGGTTCTTCCTCTCAATATGGGGCATCTATGTACCAAGTTTGAGAACTGTCAGAGTTTCCTTTCTTGAGATATCATGTTAACGAGAAAAGTGTCACAAACACATACACTCAAACATACACACACACTCACATACACACATACATACACAAATAGGCCATCACGAATGCATTGGTTTCTCTTATCATCGCAACCAAAACAGGGTGTGGGAGGGGGGTGTCCCCCCTCCCACACTGTGAAGCATTTTTGTTTTTTTAATGTGAAAATATGTGATTTGGTGCATACTTTATACCGTATTTTGTATGCATAAGGAGACATATTATTATGTATTTTATGAACTATTTTGTAGGAATAACCATGCAGAAATCAAATACACACGTATTGCTGGCAAATAATTTATCACTCTGCTAGTATGCAGAATCACATAACAGATTCAGGGTGTTGCTTTTGTACTTACCACTAGATATGAGTGTGCCTGATATGGTAGGCCTACAATTTGTCCAAGATATTTTGCAAACAAACTTGCACAACTATTTTGTTGTTGTTACTGAAGTGCAAATTTCATACATATACGCCACCCTGCTCCTATTGAGTTTGTGTTGCGCTGCCTCCAGATTGATATTTGTATGGAAGTCTATTACGTGATGGGATTACTTCGCAAAAGATGTAAATAATCGCGGTATTCTACCACCCAAATCGGTAGAGTTGGCAAGTATGGACATATTAAAATATATATTTGTGGTTTATAGGGTATTTAAGTTAAATGACTTCTGAGTAACAACAGACACAATAACACAGATCTGTACATTTCATATGTTACAACTAAATCCATTAACAGAATTCTTTGAGGCAATTAACTTGCCCTGAAAGACAAATAAAACTCTCATTTTCTTCAGGAAACCTTAACAACAGGGAACAATATTAAAGACCTCTGTTGCGCGTAAGTCACAGAAGTTTAAGTGCTGTGGGCGTGAATTAAAATATGAAACATATAAATCTTTGTCATTCCGATGAACAATTATCAAAGCTGCAGTTGCAATTTCATTTCACTTATTAAATTTTGGTCATCTCACATATGGAAAATTTTTCACGAAGGAATACAACAGATTGGGTTTCCCCAAAGTAGTAACCAATATTGGATAATTTTGCTATCTTGATTAAATATTAGAAATGATAGCTTTATATTTAGAAGTGACACTTGACAGTAATTTACTCTGGTGCAATGTTACAGGAGGAAAGTACAAAATCAGAGAAGGACAAAGGGAAAAGAGTTCCATTTTAAGAGAATTTAGTCACCGTAACTTTATTTCGAAACCTTGGCTAAATCTAACAATCTCCTCTTTTTTCCCTGACAAGGGTCTTTCACTGTTTCAAAACATATATTGAAATTTGCACCTTCAAGACAAACATATGAGTTACTCTGCAACAAATTTACAATCCAGTAACAATGACCTAGTCACATGATTTAAGAGAAGCACTCAAGAATGAGGATATCAGGCTATTAGGATTGTCCTGTGAATTCCAAAAAGGAACTTGGGAAAGATATGTTTTTTTCATTAGGTCATTCCCATTGGTCAATGTGTGATTCTTTTTAGCATTTGCATTTTTCTCTGTAACATCCTGTTGATGAATGAATCTAATTATTTTATTCTTGCCAACTTTTCCCCCAAAACTTTGCTCATCAAAAAGTCTAATCATGTAGAATTAAAAATCTATTACAGAAATTGTGCAAATACTGTGTTCAAGTGACATCCTATTACTGTCGACTGTCATGGTGTAGAATCCACGCAACATTTGGAAAAACAATCACTTCGTTTGTGTTGTAAATGCTCATAGTGTGAAAAAATTGGATCTTCATGTCAAAAGTTGACAGAAGAGAATGAGTAAACTGCCTGGGAACACAATTCAAAGTGATTAGAACCAACAAACGCTGTCCGATTCAACGCCAGTAGGTGAGATCTGATATTTTCTCTGAAACAGGCAAGAAAAAAAGAATCTGATGCACTAACACATTGGACGAGAAAAGAAAAGGACAAATCTCTGGCACCTGACACCTCATCAACACCTTGCAAAAAATCGGCCAAGAAAAAAAGGAAGAAATGAAAAAAAAAAAGAAAACCCCCTCCTTTTTCCATTAGAGATCTTCAAATTGAATGTCATAAATAAATGAATTGAATTTGACAAGATGAATCTATTTCTTAGGAAGTAAGGTGCTAAGAAATTAAAGAAACTTGTCAACAACTCTAGCAGTCAATGACTGACTGAATCTATTCAACAGAAAAAAAGATTTTCTTTAAAATGTTGGAGGAAATTACACTTCCTGAAAAGATGAAGGTTCGCCTAGATATATCCTCCTCACATGCAGTCCGCAGGTTAGACAGCAACAGGAATTTATTACGAGAGACCCCAAAAAGAAAGTATTTTAGGTAAAACCATACACCAAACAAAATTATAATATAGTACATTGAGCGTAAAGATTTAACTACAGGTTAATGGAAATTCGGAAGTCTTCAAGCACTGTTTCAATCTTTATGTAAAAACTGAAGCGGGGGGAGGCACAAAAAGCAAACTTAAGCACTGCCAGAAAAAAACTTATTAAATACTTCTGGTTAAGTTCTTCCCATAGATGCTACTAGGTGAAGCAGTTTGCAGTTCCCTTACTGGTCAGGAAATGATTAATCTCACTAAAATAAGGTTATTAGCAATGGGCAAGGGGTGATGGCTGACTACCACCAGTCTTTGCGACCAATTCCATGAAAAAACTGAGTCCAGCAAAAGCAGCAAAAAAACTGGGAATGTATTTACTTAATTTCACCTACCAGATTTGCAATCACCTACCGCATAATGCAATCACACAAAATTTGTTGTGCCCCAACAATCATCAGCTAGTTCTTAAAAATATTTTATTTCCAATGACGTACTACACAGTATGTATCTTTTGTACTGTTTGAGAACAAAAGTTTTTGTATCGTGAACCAATGACTAATTCTGCCTGACTAACAATTCAGTCACAAAAATATTGTCACATGACTAACAAGAGTCATTCATGAATTATGGTATCAAGGTACTTCTTCAAATAAGGTAGGCTTTTACCTTTTATGGGTAAGAAAATGTCGGCACCAGCCATTGTGCTTTTGTTTGGTGTATTAGACTGTTTATCAGTTTGTTTATTCGGAGAAATCATGGTGAGAATGATTACAATGGTATATTATTTATACCTAGTAGAAAAGTCTAATTAATGCGTAAACGTGAATCACAATTCCCTGATCGGACAGGATTTAAAGTCTGGAAAGCAAAAAGAGAAAATAATTCAGTTGATGATCAGAAGTGACTACCTTCTTTTAAGAACCATTTTATTTTATTGACCCACTTACTTGGAACATTTTGAATTGAGAAAATCATTTTTAGAGACGTTGGAAAAAAGTATTTTAAACCAGGTAATTAAAGCATATTGTGGGCATATTTGCAACTTATTTGAAACCTGTCCTACACGATACTGCCAGGTTTATAAAACTGACAAACATGTTTTACTATGAGTTACTATGAGCCTAGTGTGGAAGGTTCAAATGACTCCTTTACAATCCCTTAAAGTTTTACCAGTCACGTAAATGTCTTGAAATGATCAGCTTCACATTTTGTGGCCCATGAAATGTATTGGATTGCAGGATTCAACCCACCCCTTTTTTTTGGGGGGGGAGTTTGGGGGGAGGAGGGGGATTTCTGTCTTTGCCACTAGCCCCTTCTTCAATTACATGAATTTCATAAAATATTTTAGTATCAATGCACCATAGGCTGTTATATTTCATTAACAAAGGGTATGTACTGTAAACCCAACATTACTTTGAAAAAGTTTATCTTATCAAATCTCTTCTCATTCCCTGACAAGTATTCTTGTTTCAAATCACATGCAAATATTGCATGCATCATGGGTAAATTACACAGTTATCTTTGAATACATCACAAAAATCACTTACAAAGGATTCACTACTAGTAAAAGACCAAGGCCTGTTTGATTTAACATACTACCTCTATTTACATAATCAAAAAGACACAACCCAAAATTCCTGCTTTCAGTTTAAAGGTTTTGAAGTACGGATTCATGTTTAAAAAGACTGCAGACCCCAATGTTCAAAATTTCTTACTTAAAAAGACATTCAACATGTGGAAAGAATCCCTCCATTCAACTCACTAACCTTTAAAAACTTCTAATACAGCATACAGTCACTCGTAGACCTTTGAATGATCTGCTCTACTTTTTGATGCTGTTACTTGATATTTCATTAGTCTTAAATAAATATTGAAAATGCCTAAATGAAATCCCAATAAGGGGATACAAAGTCATTACAAGTACCCCCAACAAAGTACTGGCTCCATTTAATTGGTCGCTAATGCCAACTTGTTTAAGGCCTAAATGGGTGCATTGATTACATTACGTTTGGGATTGATAAAATGTTTTTAAATAAAATTTTAAACAATAAGTTCTCAGCATGCCTCAAAAATATACTGCTGGGCCAGAAATATCAGAACGGTTCAATTATGGATAATACTTTCCTCAATAGGGTTAAGCTTCTTTAAAAAACTTTGAAAATTGGATCATTTATGGCTTAATCATTTCAACGTGAAGTCATGTCACATTCCCATTGAGCAAAGACTTCAAAAAGAATGTGATGCTATATTCACCCACCAGTATTCAGACTGACTGTGCGACCTAGATCGATCTCAACAGACAAACCTTTTGCCACTGCTGAGCTAATTACTGCATCTACATCAGAAATACTGTACATTGCTTTCAAAAAGCTACATCTTAGAGCTGAGTGCCCCATGGAGTTGGTTAGGCTATACTACCAGACTACAGTAGGCTAGGTGCAAATGTTCTAGTGAATGTTAGCCTCTGCAAACCTGTTCACTCCACAGGAGGTTGGGTAGACTGAACTGTGAAAGTTCAATAATCGTGGGTAGACTTATGTCTGGTATCTCAATAAGTATATGTAAACATATAGTGAACACCTTGTAAAACATACATGTAACATGGCACGTCTTGTCCGGATGCTATTCACATGCAAACTGACTCGTCTGGTATGTGACAATTTATCCCTCAGTCTATGTGACACTATGTGATTTCTTCATTCATTCTCTTTCAGAGCTTTATTCTGATGGCAGAGATGAAGGCTTGGGCCACTTCCTCAACTCTACTTCAAAGTCACGACTCCTGGCCAGGAGTCGAATGGCTACTCCAATTTCCTCAGAATCGCGAATCCTGGGGAATATTTAATACTGTCAAAATATGCCCAACGTCATATGTTGGGAGTTTCCACTTTGTGTTTTTGCAGGTTTTAATGAATCATTAAAACACATCTGGCTCTTTGAATCTTTTCTTTATCCAATCCTAAGTTACTGACACTGGTTGTTTGGCACCTCAGACACTGAGAAACCAAACCAATAGCGTAGGCCTACTGGTGCACTAATACTTACTGGAAGGCTTGTAATTGACTGTCCACAGCTGTCAAGATGCATGTTCTGTGTCAGTTATGATGTCATTACTAACAGTACCTCTGGTACCCAACCTCAAATATATTCCACAAAGCTTACCTGGTTTCGGAGTCTACGAGCTCCAGTACTCACCTCCTACTTACATATGTAATTCCCAAACGTGCCTGCAAGCACCATCTGGCATAAATCTTTAGCACCGGGATGACACCCTCCCACCACTAGAGGGTGGCGTGGTAGCATTGATGAGGAGCAAGATAGACTGGAGCTGCCCAAGCCTACAGAGCAGGCCTGCACATTAGCATTTAAAACAATTTGTCCAGTTGGTAGGCTTGCCAATTCCAAGTAAACAAATGCTGTAAAACTATTTAAGCACAGTCCCACCGTGATTAGGGCAGATAGCTACACTGAGCCCCCCTACTATAGTTGGGGTGAGGCTCTTTCAAAATTGTTACACTAACAAACATCCCCTATCAGCAGGAAACGGTACTCCCAGAGGAGAGAAATAAAATTTGTTAAACCCAACTACGAGATTCCTGTATGAAAATTTACCCCACACCATTGGATTATTTCCCTAAAAGACTTGTGATTTTATCGTAAATCACACTATCTGTAAATCACAGTATCTTATGATTAGTAAGGTTAAAACTAGAAGTGTACTGGTTCCTTCCATGTAAAATAATTACAACAAACCTGCCTTCATGGACAACAAGCTAATTATCAAAAGTTTCTAAACTCAAGATGGGCAAATGGTTTTTGATAACAATATGTTCTATTTAATTCATTTGTATGAAAAGCTGAATATTTTTCTTGTACACATCAGTGACATCATTGTAATTCCATGCCCATGGGTGTCCACAGAAAAAGGAGGGGGGGGGGCAAAACTTTTAATTGATCAAATCAGGGAAAATTTTTACTCCCACAAAAGAGCTTAATTGCTAAATATTGGTGCCATTTACAGGGGTGTAGCGAGGAATTTGCCAGGCAAAACTTGTTGACAAACTATCTAAGCGTAGTGGCGCGAAGTGCCAAGAAAATTTTGGCTGAAATGCCTCCCAGATCAGTGAAAATGGCATTTCCCAGGCCTTGCGAGTTGCATCTAATCATTTTCTATTTTGAAAGCTCATGTTCTGGAAATTTTCTAGCGATATCATACAAAAAAGCTGATGTTACTTTTTCTTCAAAATTTTGATTTTCCAGGGGGGCAAGTGCCCCCTTGCCCCCCCTTCCAGATGCCCATGTCTGTGACAAAGTTCTTGGCTTGGTCAAATTCTATGATTTCACAGGAATTCTGTAACAGCTGGCAAGCCTACCAGTTGGGCGAGTAGATTACAGAATTCACTAGCGCTACAAAAGTTTGATGTGACCTAAAACGACACAATGCACGACTCTGATTGTGGAGGATTCCAGCAGAAGATACTGAACTTTACAAATACCTTAGTTACATTTCACCCCGATTGTGGCGGACAGCTATCCACCCATCTCCTGGTTAAAAATAAACAAAAAGTTCCCCCTTAAAATTAATATTTTCCTTGTTAAATTAACGAGTGGTTGGAAATCTCAGTCAAAAATCAAACTTTTTTGGTAAAATTCAAGCAGGATTTACCAGAAGTCGGTTGGATAAGTGCATGGGCATGTGCTTATACAACAAAAAAGGGAGCACATTTATTTTATTTTCTCAGTTCAAATTTGCTTCTAGTAGTTAGTTAGTTAGATGAAATTTAACGACACACCAACACAAATGTGTTATATAGTGTCAGGCAAAGTTTAAATACGGTGCAAGTCCTTCCCTTTAGAACTTTGCCTCTTACGACAGGCGGGAAATATGGTGGGCATATTCTACAACCCCCAGCCCACGGGGGGGGGTGCTTCTAGTAGTTCTGCAATCAATAATCAATCACCAACTAAAAACAAATTCTCTGTCAAAATGCCAGTATTTCCCTTTTTCCAGGATTTGTTTTTTCATGTTTTCCTTTTCATAACATGGGATACTTTTCAAGCTAGCCATCATCATTCAATACATTACACTTGATGGTGCTAATAGACCCTTTTCCTAATGGCAGCTACAAAGGATTGTGGGATAGAGTTTAAGTGTGTGTATTTTTTGCATTTTACTGTGGCCAGAAATGATGCACACCAAAACTCTATCCCACAATCCTTTGTAGCTGCTATTTGGAAAAAGGTCTGTACATGTCCTAAGTACCCCATGCAGTGTGTTACTGATTATTTCAATGTACAAGAGGTAACATTTGTTTGTACCAAAGCTTGTAACTGCTAATAAGAGTCAATGAAATTTTTATAAAAAGACTGCCCACCTTGACACCACCTGTCAAAGACAAAACCAGCCCCATATCAGCCAGGGTACCCCCATGGTGTCATCTGCACAGCTGGCCATCCTGGTTTTGTGATCTCTGCATTTATGAGGTTTTATGTATGCTGACCAAAGTTCAATGTTTCCCATAAATTCCCTCATACATTTGATCTAATGGATTTTGAATACTGTAGTATTGCCAAGTCAGAAAGTTCAATGGTGCTGGCCGACATTATTGCTATAGCACTCCATCTTGCCTGTTGACATAGAGATAAGTTTAAATGATGGTTCTATGGTTGACATGAATTAGCAATTAGTTTGACTGATACTCATTGGTTAAATTGTAAGCCAATGAAATTTGTGAACCAACTATGGATGCAAACGCCAGCTTCCTCAGGTTTACAATGATATATAAGAAGCATGGCAGAAGCAGACCCACAACTAGAGAGACAAGGAGTTGGGTTTTATAAGTACAGTGCATGGTCCAAAATCTTACCACAATCACTGAAATAACTTTTGTCAAATTTTTGTGACGGGAAAGGGTGGGTTAACTTGAACAATAAAGAGCCCTCACAATGGTAGCTATGACACCCCCTCCTCTTCCCTCTGTCCCCATCATAGCAACTTTACATGAAGGCAGAATTCTTTCTGCAGTATTGCTGCAATGGTAACCAGCCTGTTTTAACTACCTTCAGATACAGCACTTGTAAAGGAAATACGAGGTTTGTACAATTTAGATGATGTTTCAAATTAGTGATGTTGTAGAAACTTGGCAATCAAACAAGGTACTCAAAAATACCTCAAAAATATCATGCTCAATGGGCTACCTGCCTCCATCCAATCCTATTCAACATGATACAATGCAACATTTATTTCTTCATGTTCAAACCACCACCACCAATCCTCCCACCCCCACTTCCACCCCCAACACTTCTTTTGTGACTGCTTATAACCCAGTGTTAAAATCACTGCTTTCTTCTAAACCTGTTTTTATCAACTGTAATGAATAAGAATTAAGACTTGTGTTCTCCAGTCACAACAAATGTACCTCCTTATCAAAAAGGAACTTTTTCCCATGCAAACAATATCATTGGTTCCTAAAGTTGTATATTGCTTGTAACTCACCCAAACCCACTAGGGAAAATACAAAGAAAGTTTCCTGAAGGAGCATGCTTCTTAAGATATAAGTTGATTCCTTGTACTATTGTGAATGTGTGATACCATATAATACAATATGCTTGATGTGTGATGTGATTTGATATGGTACCATACCATACAATCCGTTATAGGTGAATATTCAGGGAGGATTGGTGGATATGCCCCCCCCCCCCAAATCTATGGAGATGCTCCCACTGACTTTGATTTTTTACACAGTAGATTTTGCTTCAACGACCCTTCATCCCCCCTCCCTCCTTCACTTTTTAACACAAATCTTCTCCAACACAATACTGTAAAATATGTAGAACATATGATACCACAGGCATATGAGCCGGGAGGGAGTAGAGGACACTGTGCCCCCTCCCCCATTTTTCAAAAAAACCCCAAATCCAGCCAGGCAGAACCAGTAGAAATTAGGGCAAGGAACACTTCTGTACCCCAAATCAAAATGGTCCCATACGCTTATGGATACCATATGATATACAATACAATATGACAAGATTTGACAGTCACTTATGACGATAGTTACATATGATATGGTACAATTATGAAAACTGATGTGAAAGCTCACAAACCCATAAAAGGACTACATTGTAGCTAAAGAAGCCCATGAAACATGATTAAAGGAAATGTAGCAACTCCTTCCTTAGCCCCCTGTTTGTTACATTCCCCTGCTCCCATTCTAATCCACTTTCTTACCTTTTATGATTTAGTTATATTGACCAAGTATTATCAGGCAGTGCATCTTAATGGAATTTCCAATGCATAATGAGTAGTTTTGAACCTATTATCAGTATTGATTACTGCTAGCGGCCAACCCTTCCTTGAGCATATTTATCCCACAGTATACTGATAGGGGTAAAATTTACCTCAAATGCTGATACCACCCTGCAGACGTTATTTGGAACATACTTAACACAAGGATTTTTTCTGACATCTGATACAAGTCCCAAATACCTCACGTTAATAAAATGACACTCTGTGATAATGTACAATGTAGTCTATTTTATGCTCATTTATCAAAGATTGGTTATGTTGGTATTGGCCAATACTGAGACTTGAAATATCCGGTAACTACAATGATGGTTACTTTTCATTTCGGAATGACACCAATAATGACATACTTTTAGTTAACTTCTAAACAAGTCTTGCTACTACAAACAATGTTAGCAGAAATTTGAGGCAACACTGTACATTTCAACTGTTTTGGTTGCACTGGCAACTGTCTTTTTTTGTCCATGCCACCATTTCATTTGTTCTACAAGCCAATGGTTAGTGGAATTTTGCATTATATTGATCCCTAATTAATTTAAAAGAATCATTTTTTCTTTCATTAAAACTCCAAACTTTGCTGTTACACCACTTTCTATTTTTGCACACTTCCTAGCACCCCTACCCACTAACACAGTGTCTTCCCCACAGTAAGTAGTAAGTACAGTCCCAAATACGTAGCAAAATTTCACAACCACATGTCACCATGGAAGTACCAGCTCTGAGGTGGTACTTCCATGATGTCACTCATGATCCCACCTGCACATCAGTAAAATTCTTCCAAACCAGGGAAGCAACACTCAAGCATCTTTTATTTTGGTAGCCAGGGGGCCACTATTCACTGTCTCCCTGTGCACAAAGTTGGTTTGGGGACAACTTGAAGAGTGTTCCTAATGTGGATCACTTGTTTCGCTGCTCCAAAGACTCTTTTCCCAATAGGAAATAAGGATTGTGGGATAGAATTTTGGTGTGTATCGTTTTTTGCCACAGCAAAATGCCATTGACAACAACATCGTCTACCAGAACTCTGTTCCACAATCCATTGCAATTGCTATTTGGAAAAGGTGAAAGCTATTTACCCGACAGTCGGGAAAATAACACGACTTTTCTTCCTTATTTTCCCGACGATTGGCCAAAGTGATGGCGCTGTCCTAAATTTAGCCTCTAAAAATACTTGAATAGTATGTCAGGAAAATAAGGTTAACTTTATTTTCCCGACAGTCGGGAAAATTATTGGAGATACTTCCTTATTTTCCCGACTGTGGACGAAAGTAACGAGGCTATTCTAAGTCTGTAGCCTCAGAAAATATTTGAATTGTATGTCGGGAAACTAATGGTCCTTATTTGTCCTACCAGCGAGCCTAGGGAGCAGTGGCGTGCGCAAGTTTTTTTTTTTTTTTGAAACTGAGAAGTTCGCTAGAAGAAAAATGGTGCCACCAAATAACAGTTTGAAGCCTATTCCGGATTGACTTCAGAATTTTGTTAAATTTGCAACATGCAGACAACTATTGAGTTCAAAACTCCTTCAGATTGCATTTCTTGTTTCCTTCCTTTATATTCTTGTTTGCTGTTTCTACTGTTCTACAAACAACTATGCTAAACACAGAAAACGTTTCTTCTGATAGTTTTAAAATAGGTGGGTAGGCCCTTTATTCACACGAAAATTTTCGTATGAATAGGGGGCAGTGAAAGCACTATTCATACGAAAATTAAATGGAGGGCAGTGGAAGTACTATTCATATGAAAATTTTCGTGCAAAAGCTTACAATTCCACTCTTTATACAGGAATATGAGCCAATAATCTCAAATTGACATTTGGGTGGTTTTTTGAAAACCAACTAGACCAGTTTCTGTTCTCTTGCTCTATACGGTGGAACTTCATCATTACTACTACTAGCTTTTCAAACATTAGCTAGGTTCGTCATACGATTGATAATGCAGCTATAAGCGCATGTAGTAAAGTACTGTAGTACTGTTTCGTACGACTCTGCAGTAAAACTTGATTAGGCCTACACAGTGTAGGCTAAATCTTTTAGATTTAATGTCCTCTCATAGGCAAAAAAACGGTCCGGAAACAAATGGAATTGATGCGAATGTTCGCAAAACAACATCCCAGTGCTTTTCAAGTTTGTTTTTAAAAATGCCTTGTTCTTAGCCTTCAGTCTGAGTATGAGTGTGTGTTTCACATGCACATGCACCGATCATTTGTACCGAACCGTAATCATACTATCATGTCCACGTGCATGTGCGTTCGTACGCAGAGCCATTCGCATGGCTTTGTACATACGCCAATCGGCTAACCTTTTCTTCGTATGAATTGTGACTACAGGTAGGCTTATTCATACGAAAATTTTCGTATGAATAGTCACAACGTTTAAGGTGTTTAAAATAATCCGATGCGACTCAATGGGAATTGTCTGAAATTTTGTCCTGTGTACTGTACTCTGATAAGTCATCGAAGCTATATGGAAGTCCAGTGTGCTGATCTGTAAGTAGTAACCACACGTACGTACGTACACACCACAGAATTATATATTGTTCTGTGGTAGGCCTACACACGCACACCGCGCCAACAAACATTTCTTACGTCACAAGCGTTAGGGTGATATGATTGGTCGATTGCTGTCGGGAAAATAAGAAAACTAAACTGTCGGGCAAATAGCCACAACGTTTGGAAAAGGGTCTATGAGAAAGCAAGGGTGATAGTGATTATGAACCAGAAAGCCAAAAGGCTTAGTGATTCCTTGCCGAAAGGGGGTGCTTTGCTACACTGAGGTTCATCCATCAAATTTGTACTTCTCTACTACATCATTTTTTATGATGTGGTCACAATTTGACCCCTTCTCATGTCAGCTCATGTCACATGACCTTTGAACAAAAACTTCAATAACCAAAAAAAAAAGAAAAAAAATATTAGAAGGGATTTGTCTGTGTTTCCTCCCTTGTAATGACATGTTTACAAAGTTTCAGTTTTGACCTCTAATGACTTCAAATGGCTTGTGACCTCCATGAAAAACAATAGGGTTTTTCCTCGCACCATAACAGTATGAAATCTATCCAAGATTCCTACCTTGAGATATCGTATAAGGTTTTCAGAGTTTGACCCCTGGTGACCCCAGATAACCTTTGACCTCCACTAAAACAATAGGGTTCTTCCTCTCACCATACCACATCCACAAACTAAGTATGAAATCTATCCAAGATTCCTACCCTGAGATATCATGTAAACTAGGTTTTCAGACTTTGACCCCCAGTGACCCCAGATGACCTTTAACCTCCACCCAAAACAATAGGCTACTTCCTCTTGCTATAACACATCCACACACTTAGTATGAAATCTATCCAAGCTTCCTACCTTGAGATACCGTGTAAACAAGGTTTTCAGACTTTGAACCCTGGTGACCCCAGATGACCTTTGACAACCACCAAAAACAATAGGTATCTTCCTCTTACCATAACACATCCACATACTAAGCATGAAATGTATCCACGCTCCCAACCTTGAAATATCGTGTAAACAAGGTTTTCAGACTTTAACCCCCGGTGACCCCAGATAACCTTTGACCTCCACCAAAAATAATTGGGTTCTTCCTCTCACCATAACACATCCACAAACTAAGTATGAAAACTATCCAAGCTTCCTACCTTGAGATATCGTATTAACAACGTTTTCAGACTTTGACCCTCGGTGACCCCAGATGACCTTTGACCTCCACCCAAAACACTAGGCTTCTTCCTCTTGCTATAACATATTCACATACTTAGTATGAAATCTATCCAAGCTTCCTACCTTGAGATACCGTGTAAACAAGGTTTTCAGACTTTGACCCCTGGTGACCCCAGATGACCTTTGACCTCCACCAAAAACAATAGGTATCTTCCCCTTACCATAACACATCCACATACTAAGTATGAAATGTATCCACACTCCCAACCTTAGAGATATCGTGTAAACAATGTTTTCAGACTTTGACCTCTGGTGACCCCAGATGACCTTTGACCTCCACCAAAAACAATAGGCATCACCTACTTAATATGGGCAATCTACAAGCCAAGTATGAGATCCCTCAGAGTTATCCTTCTTGAGATATCGTGTAAACAAGCTAAAGCGTCACATACACACACACACGCACACACCCACACACATGACATCACCATCCCATAGATCCCTTGCCTGCCTTCGGCAAGGAATCAAAAACCACAGAAGCCCACTGTGGGTTCTCTTGACGACCACTAGTTATCCCACCTAACACAAAATATGTTTGTGCAAACCCTGTAAATGTTGCAGGGTTTCAATAAATGATTTAGCCTTTAAGATGAAGCCAAATGCTCACAAATCAACAGCACGTCTTCATATATGTTTGGAAATGAAGTTACTTTAACCAGTTAACTGCTTGAGGTATATCGGTCTGTAATACGTTTGTACGCAAATTAATACTGCAGTGGGATGAAAGTTACAGTATTTTAATTCTGCAGTTAACTGGTTAAGTTAATAATCACTGACAAATGTACATACTGTCTGTTTAGCTTTCCCTCTTTGCAAAAAAGGTCACATGAAAATTATCAAAGTTGGAATATGTTTAATACTTCAAGCATGAAACCTGTAAACTGTTCAAACTTTTAAGTTTGTCATAGTGGCCCACATATAGCATATACTGTCCCCATACAAAGCAAGCTCGGTAACTACCCCAGAACTTGGGTAAACAGGTTTACACAGGAAAAAAATAAAGCAACCATTAAATTAGTTTTCTTGAATATTTAACTAATTTATTAAGAGATTTCATTTGATAATTTATCATTATATGCAAACTCAAAACAAGATTTAAAGGAGCTATTTCATTGCCCCAACTATATTTAGACATATCCTCATAGTTCTAAATCCAGTTGGTGACTGTAACTTTGATTGGCATTCATTCAAACAACAATAGCACCCACTCTGGTTGGTAAATGATGACTTGGACAGTCAGTTGTGTTCCTAATTAGGGTCACAGTCACACAGTTTATTTTTCTATACTGCCTCGAGCAATTGAAACTCGGGGCAGGCTACTGTGGCGCTGTCTTGGAGTTACATGAGGTTTTACGACTCAGTTTCTAACCAACTGGTTTAAAGGTCAAAAGCAGTCGCCCCAAACTTATTTTGAAACAATAGCTACATGTCACAAATTTCTTCTTATTTCTCTTCTAAGTATCTTTCATAATATTTTAGGACATAAATATTGCATATTTAAATTTTAGGTAAACCAAGCAGTTTCTCCTTGTAAATTTTACAATTGAGTCAGAAAAATACTGTCACATGATTCTCAAGAGCCATTCAGGAAATAGGATAGTCTACTATACAATTCTTTAGTGGGGTGACTGCATTCTCCCTTTAAGTCGGGCCGGCCATGGACTTTTTCCAGTAGAGGCTTACTGGCTTGTTTTCCCTACTCCATAGCTTATGCTGAGCACCAAACACAATGGCAGTAGGTTCCATTTTTAAAGTCTTTGTTATGACCCAGCCGGGAGTCAAACCCCAGACCATCCGGCTGTGAGTCGGATGCTCTAACCACTTGACCATGCAGTCCGACCGTGCTCTGTCTTGGAAGTGTTCTACTACTAGACAGTTGTTTGGGTTTAAATTTGAGGTGGGTTAGAAATTAGGTGAGTTGGGAGAGTTGTTACTGTCTGGGGGGAGCATAGAGGGCCTTTAATCCACTCTGCATCAAATAAAAAGATGTTTATATCCAATGACTTGATAGTCTTGGTCAACACTTTGTGAATCTTTACTCTTCCTTGCCACATTCCCACAACACAAGTATATTTTCATGTTGGTGGCGCTATTCCACCCTCTAAACTGTATGCCCTCTCTGACTGTTTTCAATGATGAACAGTGATAATCGGATAACAGAATGAGGGCATGCTGTATGTATGAGTTTTTGGAACTACACCATACCATAAGTTACTGGAAGAAAGAACACCATCCTCTTAACACAAGGCTAATGGCTTGATCATGAAAGCCCCATTTTGTCAACCCTCTCTGTGAAAGGACATAACTGTGGGGCCACTAACACACTGCAAACACATGACAACCTGTCCCATGCCACACATTCAACAATCTCCACAAAGATCTACAGTTTTATTAGAGTAAAATTCTACATTTTCTTCACCACTTTTTGCAGAGGGAGTATGCAAGATGTTTACGCTATTCTAATGAATTTTTGTTCAAATTAATTTCAAACCAAGCCTCTTCCTCTTTATTCTTGTAAGAGAGACACAGTTAAGTACAATAGTGGCCCACTGTTTAAAGCTCGGCTTATTGAGTTGATTCACAAAACTGTTTGACACCTGTTGAGATTTGCTCATGATCTTGATGGTAAATGGTCAAAGTAAGAGATTCTGCACACCTGACACACAACTGAAATGGCAATGACAGGGTAATAAATTATTAAAATCATTAATTACAAATTCATGACACTTTTTACAGATACTTTTTACCATTAGGTATTCATCATATGCAACCCCTGTCCACGAAAACTACAATTTCTCATATTTTCAGTAACTACAGGAAGTGATACATGAGTAATGGCACTATTAATCAGAACATTGTCATGCAAATTCGCAATGGTTTCCTTCAAACTCATCACAAAATAATCGATATCAACTCAATGAGCCCCTTTAAAGACAAACTGAGTATGATATGTCTGCCATAACAGTGTAGACTTTTTGAACTAAACTTATTAAATAAAACCACAAACACTGAGTGGTCAATTTCAGAAGAGAAATGTTAGTTGTATTAGTTTGCCTTCAAATTATGAAAATTTGCTAAGTTTTCCTTCTGTAACACGTACATATTGTACTACATCAGGAGTGCCCAACCAGTCGATCGCGACCTACTTGTAGACCACCAATCTCAAGTCGACCGTGAGGGGTGTAGGAAAAATTAAAAAAAATAAAGTTGTGTGTGTGGGTTTACAATGTTGACACTGGACTGGTAGATCTCGGGTGGTTGGCCACTTGAAAAGTAGATCTTGGGTCAAAATAGGTTGGGCACCCCTGTATTATTGATATCCAATCTTTCAGTTTCAAGATTGGCTGATACCAGTCTCATACTGACAATTTAGAGATGAGTACACTCTACACAAATCTACTGCACACTTCATGAGCCCTATACTTCATTAATATATGACCTAACACATTGGCACACCTAATCAGACATAAGAAAATAATGTAACCATAGAGATACACCTCCATGTTCCTATGTGTATATGTTCTGACACATGAAACCCTAATTCTCTCACTCTAACATAACCCTTCAGCCTAACCCTTATCCTAACACTGACAAAGCTTCATGTACACTTGTTGGAATACTGAGACCTTGGAATAAAGAGATGTTTCAACAGAGAGCAGCTATGGTACCCATGGGTGCCGCAGAAAAAAAATTCAAGGGTGGGGGGGAGCAAAATTTTTTAGGCAGCCCAACTTTTTTCATGGGAAATATTTTACTCCCAGAAAGTTTAGATGCTATTTTCAGTGTTGACAAAGGCATAGCAAGAAATTTGTCAAGGGGGGGGGGGGGCGAAGCCCATAGACAGACTCTCAGCGGTCCGCACCACCATGGGATGGTGCAAAGCGCAAGAAAATTTGGGCCCAACATGCTTCCCTGGTCGATGGAAATGGCACTTCCAAGGCCTATTTACCGCATATAAAAAGGGGAAACATAAGCAATATTGTAAATACAAACTTTAAAAATACCAAAAATATGCTCGGGGGGGGGGGGGAGGGGGTGCTGGGGCCTGAGTGTTAATATTTTTATTCAATTCCTGTTTTGAGGGTAGAAATTCACACTGATTGAACTGTTAAGAAATGTTGATGTTATATTTTCTTCGCTTTTTTCTTCATTTTTTCAAATTTTTGATTTTCGGGGGGGGGAGGAGGACTTGCCCCCTTGCCCCCCCACCTCCAGACACCCATGATGGTAACTAACCTTTGCATGAAGTACAGGCTACTTACTATTGGTTTCATAGTAATGGCATTTTAGGTAAATTTTGGAATACCAAGATAAGCTATACCATATATTACATGATCATTATAGGATTTGTTCCCTTGAAGGAAGGACAAAATTGCCTGCATCTGGTTCAAGCATTATATTCTCCAGCTGCCACAGTTTTGCTGTTAAAGCCGTCTTTACTGGGCATGAGGATCGCGGAACGCGGAACCAGTCAGGCAGAACGCGGAACCGGAAAACGATCTGTGTGCCCAATAAACACCCACGCGGATTGCTTAGTGAAGCAAACCAAACAGTCATATAACTAGCCGACATTCCACTGACTGAAAAATATGGTGCCTGTGTTGTCCACGTTTGCTTAAGCATGCTGTACTCGAATTCACAAAGATATAGTCTTCACAGTAGGAGCATATCACACGTTGCTGATCTTCTGTGAGTCCATATGACTGTCATCTTTTGGATCATAGATGAATGATCGCTCTCTTACTAGTTCAACAAACCGCTTGACGGTGCTATCGCTCAGTTTTTTCCCTCTTGGCATCTTGATCAGATGGTACGTGATCAGTGTCCGAATGGGGCCCTGAAAATGTGGTGAAATCCTACTGGAAGCTACACCAATCCACGTGCAGAACGCGGAAAGAATTCGACATGGAGAATTTGTTCCGCGTTCCGCGAGGGTTTCTGCATTCTGCGATCCACGGGGTCAATAAACAGCTGCACTGAAACACACACAAAGAATTCTTTCCGCGATCCGTGTGTCTTTTCCGCGTTCCGCGATCCGCGCACCCAGTAAACACGGCTTAACACACTTGCAGTGGACGTCAAGCAGCTTGAAGCATTATGAAGTTATTTGCACAGGTATACAAAATTATTTGCTGAAACTGAACTCCATGGATAAACTGACAATAACACAAATTTTGAAACAGCAAAAACAGTTCAGGTTTGGTGGATTATCGGTAACTCTTTAGCATGAAAACTGCTACAGAACAATAGGCGGCTCTGACCAAGCATGGACATCCAATTGCTTGTGGTTAAATGGCATCAAAAAATCGGCCATCCGTGCTACGGTTGGTCAGTTCGTTGCGCTGGTTTGCAAGGGGAGAGATTTTCTCATGTACTGAGTACAAACACTACTCACAAATATCAGCAATATATAAGACATAGCAGGGTGGGGTGAGTGGGGTGTGGGGGTTAAGCCATACATTGATTCCTCTGAAAACAACTTATTACGGAAATTCTTTTCCACTGTCCCCTCCCCCACTGGTTGCCAAGGGAAACATGTTTGCCATTAAATGGCATAAATGTCCTACTGTAGGAAGGTAGCAATGTGTCTAGAATTTCATGTCCTTCACATTGAAATAGCAAGCATGGTTCATGCCATTCAAATTTATAGGGTGGGTCAGAATTACCGTAAAGTGGACCAGGGGTGTGGGAAGAATCTGACTCATTGGTATCTGACGCAAGGGAATGTCACATGATGTACCTACATTGGAGAGAAAAAGTGATTATAAAATGCCACTGTCTAACAATTATAGCTTGGGCTTATACCCAATATGTGGGAGGAGGCTGGGGGCCTTGTGTGGTTTTGTCATAAGCAGATGTAATTGATAGTTGCTGCCATTTTGGGGGTATAAGATAGAGTAGTTCCCTGTACAACTGCATATGACCCCACAACACTTCAATCACTATGGGCCTGGGGTATGGGTTCCAAAGCCAACACTACAGTGAAGATCCAGGTATTGAAACCATGGAAGTACTACAATGAAGCTTGGTTGTGCCTTAGGAGTCAAAGTACAACTAAAGCACTACACATGACACAATTCTGACCTGTTTTTATCTGATTTGATACAAATTCTGCATGCATTATTTTTACTTCAGCAGTGGACATTACTGTTAACTCCACCATAGATGTGCCACCAGTCATTTGTACAGACACTGGTTTATACAGTTACAGTAACAGCCCACCTACTTTCCCTGTTTTCACTAAACACTGTACCATGTGACACCATACTTTCTTGCACAAGACTGCAGGCTATCAGCTCGACACATTCATTATATTCCAATTAGCTTGGACCAAACATGTCCCCTTGCCATAGCTAAGGCATGGCAACACCCCGTTGAGCAGATAATAACCACAGCTGCACTTTCCGTTGAGGACCGTTTCTTTAAGCTTGCAGGACCCCTGGGCAGAAAACTTTTGTTGAGGAGATATAGGTCGAGTTCAAAAGCTGTTCAGTTATTTGCAGCAGAAGTGACTATTAAGATGATCTTGTTGCAACAACTCAGAAACATGTTATTTCTGCTTTTCTTTGAACTGTACTTTGTGATGCATATTCATAAACCAGACTGAAAAGGACACACACAGGTCAAGGTCATGTTGTACTCTCATTACTTATGGGAAGGATGTAATTTAAAAAAATTTGGTGCTCACTTAAAAAATTACATTTAACAGGTATTGCAATGACATGGGTTATGACAAATTTTGGTGCAATGGTCCTTCCTCCTCTCTCATGTTTGACGTCTAATCGACTTTTGTGGTTCTTGGAGTTAATATGATTGTCGGTATTGCTAGATATTAAGTTATTAAGCCCACTTTGGAGCAAACTGTAGGCATACCGATCATGAACAAACATACAAACATTGCCTTTTTACAAAGAGGGCAGAGAACTTCCTAGCAGTGTACGTTAGTTAAGGATGATTTTCTAAGGTTTTGTAGACATGGTCAATGATGCCATCAAGGGGACTAGGGAGGTACTACAAATTTAATTTTTTTTTTTTTCAAATTTAAGGTAATTCTAAAATTAAAAAATTTTTAATAACTTGGTCTGTGAATCTGTTAACCCCAGATACTTCACCTTTTACTACTAGTAAACAACCCAACAACCAGAGAATATCTTCTGGCAATCTTCAGATCCTGTCTAGGTGGCACCCTTCCCAACTCTTGCCAAGCTTGCCTAAAGTCATCATTACTTCATGACACTTGCATTTCTGGCTTGTTTTCCTTTCTCTGAATGTTTTAATAGGTAGTCTCTAAATGGTAGCATAGCAAGAAACTTTTTCATGGAGAGGGGGACTGGGCTCTTGGGGACTTCACCATTTCATGGGGGTGCTTCAAAAGTGGAATTGGTATATTTTTTCACTCTTGAATTTTCCAGTGGGGATTCCTGGGTGGGGACCAAGACTTGTTGGCTTATTGGGAGACTTGTGCCACCTCTCCCTCCTCTTTACAGTCTCCACAAAGCTTTATGCCCATGCCTACCTGCTATAAAATATAAGGGCACATGTTGGGAAGGGGGCATAAAGTGGCACAACTCTGTGGGAAGGGGTTACGGCCAGGGATTATGTGCACCACATTTAAAGCATACAAAATCAGGGATTCAGGGTTGGAAAAAGGGGGAGCTTATTCATGAAAGTGAAGCCCTCACATCAGACCACCAAAGGTGCACCTACAACGAATCATCCAGAGGGCTTGTTGGAAAACAGAAACCAATATATGCAAATTTCCAAAGGCCTTGAGGGCCTTATAATTTTAATCAGGACAATCAAAATTTGTAGCATTTTTATCAGCCAAAATTGCACTGACAAAGAGACTGTTGGCAAACTTTGATGGGCAAATGATGGGCAAAATTTACTTAGAGTGGAATATTATGTTTTTGAAACTTTTGAACAATAAAGTCCATGACAATGTTCTAGTGGAGAATGACTGTTACAGGAAACATGTTCTGAATTGTTATTGTCAAGCAATAGGCAGCTAACTGGTAGTAGCTTTTAATGTTATACAGTATGATAATTGATTTCTTTGGATAACTGTGGATACAGCATGATAACTTTAAGATTGTCTCTGATGCTAACTCCACTAGTATGGACGTGTGCATAAAAACTAC
Source organism: Holothuria leucospilota (assembly GCA_029531755.1). Taxonomy (NCBI): domain Eukaryota; kingdom Metazoa; phylum Echinodermata; class Holothuroidea; order Aspidochirotida; family Holothuriidae; genus Holothuria; species Holothuria leucospilota. The sequence continues at coordinate 36,173,015 of CM055973.1, read as the reverse complement.
TCTACGATCACAATACGGAAGCTGTCCTGCTGTCACTTAACCAATATTAAGAACTTGCATGTGAAGTCAAATGAACAGACAACACCTACAGTAATCCACAACACAATATCTTTAATAATTTGACCACCTCTGACAAATGTAATACATGCACATATAAAAAATACTTGAAAGAAACTTTTTAAAAAGTATAATAAACTACCACTACCTTTGAGTAAGGAAATTCTGGCAAAAGTTTGAGAAAACCCCAGGCGCATTTCTTAATGCTCTGATTAGAATGAAAAATACCACCTATTTTTCACCTGATAGTCTGGCCATAGTGGCTATTCCACAAAACTCAATGATTTAATATTCTATGGGCTCCAATACTTACCTCCTATTTACATTTGTATTTCCCTAATTGCCCTACAATTCCTATCTAGCAGACACTAAGCAAAGGTGACTCTATTGCCTCTCCAACTCTGCCCCTAGCTCATTCCTCCTATTTGCTTGAAGTCTAAACCACCACGACAACCAAGAAGTGACAGTACATGGTGCAATAGGTGAAGGAGTTTGTTAGTTGCCATGCATTGGCAGCGGACAACCACCAAAACCAGACAAGGACAAAAACCGCTGACTCTACATCGAGTGGTTCAAAGTGAATTTAAAAGAGTTGCTATCCTGAGAGGAACTGGGCAGGAGCTCAAGGTGTTTGGTAGTCCTGGAGATAAGGCATGTTGTTGCATTAGTGAGGTGTGAGTGGGTGCAGAACCAAGACACATGCTTCTTCCACTGGCTCAGCCTGAGAGTCCAAGGGGGTCAGGAGGTGGGATGTAAATAGGCTGGAAGGTAAGTATCAGAGCACATCTCTACTCCTTAACATTGAGGTTTGGGAGCTTTATTTTGCGCCTCCTTACCTCCTATTTACAAGGTCATCTGTCAAGTACCATGCCACGAATGAGAAGAACATCTTCCAGGCAGCGGCTTTCATATGCTCCTTAAGAGATATGCAAAGGAACCAGGCCCCAGATATGGTGTGGGACCTAACTTCATGGTCCCTGACTCAGTCACTATGAGGAGAGATCAGCTTCATCAGCCATCTGGGGAGGGTGTCTCTGGATGTCGGCTGGAACAGAGACCTAAGAACTATAAACAGTATGTCAAAAGTCCAGACGGACTTTGTCCTCTCTAGGTACCACCAAAACACTCAAACAGGACACATCAGACGGTCCTCCCGGACTGTGGATGGGGAGCTGATGAGCAGGAAGAAGATCTCAGCTGGTGTGAATGAGGTAATTTGATGTTTGGCCAGGAAGGAGCCAGGACACTGGATGAATCATGACGGAGAAAGCCTTTCCTGATTATAAGAGCATGGAGTTCATTTCAATGTCTAGCTGAAGAGGTCGTCACAATTAACAGGGTTTTGAGGGTAAGGTGGTCCAGGGCCAAGTTCTGCATCAGTTCATATGGAGGATGAGACATGACCCTCAAGACATCGTTTATGGCCCACGGAGGCAAGAGACTGAGACACTGAGGACATCTGGAAAACATCCCCCACAGGTGCTGGCTGATGACTGGGTTTGTCCCAATAGAGGTCCAGTCCAAGAAGCCATGGTGTATGGCCGCAATGGCTGAACTGTAGTTTCTAATAGTGGAGAACTGTTTTCCTTCCAAGAGCCGCCTCAAAAAAAACTCGCCTAGCTGGTCCACTGATGAAGCCAAGGGATCAGTATGGGTATCTTCTGCCTACTGTGTGATCTATCCATTCTACAGTTATAGGTGGACACCGTGGAAGGTCTGCAAGTGTCGGCTGTGACTTCAGCAGCTTCCTGAGAAAGGCTTGATTCTTGGAGGTCATCCCATGACAAATTCCATTCACACAGGTGAAGAAGTTCCAGATCGTTGTGCCATACGCCTCCTTTCCATTGGAAGAAACTCTTGCTAGTATGTAAAAGGTCCACCAACATCGAGAGCAGCAGAGGGAACCAGTGTTTGATTGGGTCAGTATAAAGAGGTTACGAGCAGCAGGTCCATCCTGGAGTCCATGAGCTCCTGGAGTACTTTGTTGAGCAGGCAGAACAGTGGAAAGGCATATCTGAGAGACTGTCCTATGGTATGGACAAGGCTTTGATTGCCTTGGCTTCTGGACGAAGCACCTGGAATACAAGGTGTGTAGTATGGTGTTGTTGAGAGTTGTAAACAGATCTGCTAGATGTTTGGCTGAGGTACTATTTGCTGCCATTGAGATGGGGATGGCCCCTAGACAGGGCTTCTGCCATCATGGTCTCCTCACCTGCCAAGTAGGAAGTCCAGAGTAGAATGCCCCATCATCGGCAAAGGTGGAGAAAGTCCCAAGTGTGAGAGCACAGGCATGATGACTTTGTGCCCCCTGGGTTGTTCAAAAAGACTGTTACCTGGTGATGGAGCAGGAGCAGTGCCCACAACACTTCTTCATCTTCCCCCTTTTCTCTGAGCACTTTCAAAGCCAGTCTTATTATACAGACCAGGTGCGGCAGATATCGCAGTGGTTATTCACATCACAAGAACAGCATTTGGGGCAATGGTCAGCAGCATCCCAATCTCCTGTCTGTAGAAAGCATTTGCACTGGCAGCACCAGGGTTGGTCTGAATAAGCCTGGTGGCTACATGAAGTATCCATCTCTATGGAGGAGTGTTAAGCAACCTAAGTGAGAAACTTAGTGGGAGAAGAAAATACATGCATACAAACAGCGGAAAACCCTGCAATTTGAAACGTGTGAACTAGCTTAGACACTCAGCATGAAAACATGTATGCAGCAAGTTCTAAACCTTACCAAAACCTACCTAGTGAAGGTTTGAAAAACATAACAAACTAAGCTAGCTACAACACAACAATACAAAGCAATGCATAAAATGTGCCACAAAGGTTCCATTGCCCAAAGGCTGTTCTGTGAAACTCAAGCCTATACATAACCAACAAAAGGCAAGCCAAGCAGGACAGGTGCATCCTACAACATTAAAACATTCTTGAAATCACCCCAAGAATGAAGCATACTCATCCAATGTTCTTGAAAACTGAAAAATGTCTTAATCTCGATGAGCAACAGTCATGAACACTCTGAAGAACCAGACAGATTTCCAAACTGCAGAAGCTTTCCAGTGAGAGTACACGCACCTGGACTAAAAGTGTGGCAAATGTGCTAAGAGTCTGCCAGATTGGACTTGGAGGGCAATTATGGAAATACATACGTAAAAAAGGAGGTAAGGAGGAGTGGAAGAGACTTGGTACAGTGCAACTCCTTGCCCCCTGACCTGCAATCTTCAGAAGAAATTGCTGAGCTTTGCTGTCTGTCAGTGCTTTTGGTGTATTTGGTTAGTGTGGTCTGAAACCCTTAAGTCCTGGCTATGAGAGAGGCTCATACTAATTCTAGCTCTTTCAAGTTACTGCAAGACACTAGGAAATATTAAAATAAGACACATCATTAAACTGCCTGTTTTTTTTTTTTTTTAAATTGACACCATATGATATTATCAAATGCACCACGATCAGATATGAATAAAGTGTGGTGTGTCATTGCTGATCCATAACAAATTTACAACCAACGAAGTCATTACCACCGTAACTTGAGAGAATCCACTCTCCTTCAGTAAAATTGCTTGTTTCTTAGAAAGATCTGTTGACCCATTGACCCACTTCTAACATTATTTAAATCAGAACCCTATTAACTTTTCAAAACAGTATGCAAATGACTTTAGTTGTTTCATGTCCCCTAATTCAGGTTACATGTACTGTATGCATAAAGAAAGCTTTCAAATTGTTTACAACACTGAAGCAATGTATTTTGCAAGCATCGTGAAGATCAATCTGATTCCCGCACAACAGACAAAGTTCCCCGCCGAGAACGTCACACTGAGCCTCAATCAACACTGGTGTCGCCTCCAGTTGGCCGAACCTCATGAGACATCTGTAAAGCCATTTTGTTCGATAACCCAAACAATTCTACTCGTCGTCTATTTGTGACATCAACCTATTACATTGACGAGGGTAGGCCAATTTTTTTTCCTTAACAGAATCAATGAAATCTTGCTTTTTAAAAAAGTAGGATGGTACCGAGACGTTATGATGCAGAAGTGTTTTTACTCAGTGTTGTCAAGTGCCCTCCGGCTAGAATGTTAGTACCCTGTTGCGTCTTCTCATTTCGGGGAAAGATAATTTTAAATGTTTGAAGGTTACAAATATAATTATTTTACTAGGCATGTTTGTCCTGATTCTTCTACACCCAGCTAGTCAATGGCATACAAGAACTACAACCAGCTTTTTCCAATCAATGGCTCCACCACCTCATGTATATAAACCCAGTGAAATACAGACATGCACCACTGTGGTCAGGAGAAAACCAAACACGTTAAGAGGCTGCATGCAAGGCTTTGTATGACTTAAGCAGATTAAGATAACACATTCCAGTACAGTGGGCAGACCCAGGGGCAGACCCAGGGGCTGACCCAGGGGCTCAGCTCATGGTGGTTCAACAGGTTTGAATGAATCCCCTTTTTGGCCTAAAACTGTATTAGTCTTTACTGTGTTGGAATGTTTAGGTTTGCCATTCATTAAATACACCAGAATGTGGAATTCGAAACCCCTTTTTGAATCCACCCTACACCCCCAACATGAGTGTAATTATTATCCCTGCTTAATAGAATTTACATTTAAAAACAACAAAAAAGAAAAACAAAACCATTTTGTTCCATTTTGAAATATGTCAGACTCCTAATTCTTTAATCTTTCTTCATGCCTATATTTGGAAATTATTTTCCAGCATCTGCAAATGAAGAAATATTTGAATTTTTAACTAATTTCCAACTTTCAGATAACAACTTGCTTCTTTAACAAACATACATACCCCAAGAAGGATAGGTTAGGGATGGAGGAATCATAGAAGGGGGTACAGTTAAAATCTACAAGAGGACCAAAGCAACTCTTCTAGTCACATCATACTGTTTTGATTCCCTTACTGTTTGCCCACAAAACAAATGGTAGAATGTTCTTGGATGATCTGTATTTGAACCATCAAAGCCATTTGTTGTGGCTGGGGAATAAGTTGAATATGAACACTGAGTGGGGCTGGGAAGTGGTGTAGCTATAGGGGGAACAGAGGAAGCCATCCCCCTCAGCTACTGCCTTCATTATAGAGCAACATTCTTCCAAAGTGGGGCCTTTTCTATGTTTAAACTGAGTTATTGTGGAAACTTGACAGAAATATTGTGTCATGGTGCCACATGCTCTCTCCCCTTTATTTTAGAAACTGGCTATGCCTGGAGCAAGTCATTACGGTGAAGAAATGGGGTTAGGGACAACAGTGGAGAATGGACAGCCATGAGAAGAAACAGCTGGACTTTCTGATTGAACTGGTCTTCCCTTACAGCTAATTCTGCAGTGTTCCTTGTTACATATGTGGTACACCACAACTTGATGTCTGGTAGGATACGACACAAATATAGGTTTTGCCATCACTATTCACATCCTCTTGGAAGTATATAGGTCAGTGGACATAAACAGGTTGTACAAACGTATGATGCGTCAAGTATATAGGCTACAAAGATTGCACATGTGACCTAGAAAATTGTACTAAAGGAGTATGGTATCTCCAAGACAATGGGGTACAACTCATTTCACAGTGGAGGTATTCAAGTTTAGCTATCCTGACAAGGAAGCCATTTTGAGGTGCAGGCAACCTGCACAGCAGCTTTGGTCCTGATATCTTAACATATCAATTAACAGCTTTCCTTACTGTGAAGCAATATTGTCCTGTAAATAACATTCCTAGCCTGGTTCACTTTGTCTCAACCGTTTCGCATACTATTATCTAATAATAATTCAGGCCTTGAAGGGCACTTGTTTTACGTTGCTTAGTGACCACGAATATGGGAGAAGCCTATGGCTTATAAATTACAACTTTACATTGAGTGGCTAGCCAACTCAACTATTTAGGTCAAATCTGCTTTCTTTTGAAAGGCCAGATCAGATGGGAAAACCTCAGATTGCTCTTGGATGAAAATCCACCTTACTTTGACCCAGCCGGAGATTGAACTGTGAGCATCTGGTTGCTACGTTTGATCACTTCAAATGCCACTAACTTTATCCACTTGGCCACAACATGCATATGACCACATATAAACCACATATTAATAATACAATGGCCTGATATCCTTGTTCTAAGATAATGAAAAAGATAACTAAAATTTTAAGAAGTTACACCTTGTAACTACCTTTGCCACTCCGAAACTTTATGTGAAGCTTGTTCATGTTACACAAACGAATGTACGGTGTAGCATATGAATATCCTGTACAAGTGACATGGAAAACATACTTTGACAAACTATGACACTATAAAAGACTTATGTTAGCAACTGTGTAATACAATACAGTACAGCACAGTTTCCATAAAAGTTCCTGGTTTAGCAATCTATGATCCCTGAAACTTACCCCCATTTACATATGTAACCCTCACTTACCCACAGTACTACCTGGAAAATGAAAGATAGTGGGGAGCACCCTCATTTTACATGTGTAACTTGGAGGTAAGGAGAGGCGATATAGATTAAAATTTCAACACAAGTAGGTCCAACCATATGCATATCCCTGGGCTAAAATGACCTGCCTAGTGTTTACCACACCTCCTCCTGTCCACAGAAACAAAGGACAAACTTGTGGCAACCTTCATCTCACTCTATCTCTTATAGCATAAGGGGAAGGGAAGGGATCATAAGGGGAAGGGGGAGGGGAAGCTGTGCTTCACTTTCTGTCCCTGGGGATTAATTAGTAAATTCCCTGATCCTGTCCGCATTTTTTGTTGCAAATATTACATTAATTGCTTCATCCATCATGTTTTCTCTGTGTCACTATTGATGACCGACCCCAGGCAAGCACCCTTCTTGTCCTATTTTAAATAGACCTTTGGAACTGCATCACTGGACATCCCTTGGAGACAAATGTTCATCTTTGGTACAGAAAATTTTTATACATTTCAAACCATGATTTACAGATATAGAATGTTAGGCAAGTCATAAGGTAGCTGGGTCACTTTATAATTGAGTTGTTTTTACAGAAGCAATTTCACTGTATTGTTGCTCATCAATAATTTATTCAGGCACTTTTCACGCTTTTTCACGCATGTATTTACGCACTTTAATGTCCCCAAATGATGCAACATTCAGAACTCCTGTAATGCATAATATTTTGGAAAAGAAAAACAATTGCTAGAGCTTACTGGTGACACCAAATGGTTAAATATCACTTAAAGATATAAATTATTTTGTTTCTGCACTATATGTTGAACATGCATGAAATATGAACAAACTATTTCCCTTAAAGGTCTGGGACATGAAAATATTAACACAGTTGGATATTTGATGTAAAAAGCATTAAAATTCCAGAAAATTGTCACAATTTCCATTAAAATCCATCAAATATTGACCATTTTTACAGGGAAATTTCTGTTTCACGCTTGTGTCATGAATAAACATGAGCTAAATATGCAAATATGTGACATCGAAAGAGAGACATACCATATATGTCTAATATTAGCCTTTGTTTTTCAAACTTGATTTCAAGGACAGTGGAAGCACTGTTATCCCCTGAGGGGTTTACTATGAAAGTTAAAACTGTTTCCTGAGAAATAAACTGTGAACTATCTGACCAGTAATTAAGTGATTATTTATAAACGGTTAACAAAAGAAATCTTAATGCTGTGCAACACTCTACAGCATTATTTTTGCCTCTAGGCTCTAGGCAATGAGTTACTTTAGAAACCATTAAACTTAAAAGACATATCTTGAGAACAGTAAATAATATTGAGATAATTCCAACAGATCTCTCATCAGGGGATTTTATTCTTTAACTGACAAGTGAAAGAGCTCTTTTTGGTGGCTTGTCACAAGAAACTTTAAACCCATATTTTCACATGTTGGACATACCTGACAAACCACATTTTTCATCATCTTAAGAGAGGTTCCTCAAGCCAAACTGGTATCAAAGCTTAAGCAAAACATTGCCAGCCTGAGTATATCTGACAAACCACATTTTTCATCATCTTAAGAGAGGTTCCTCAAGCCAAACTGGTATCAAAGCTTAAGCAAAACATTGCCAGCCTGAGTGATATTTTCAGTTCCCTGTCCCACAAACTGCCAGGTTTAACTGTGCAGATATGCAGTTAGTAAAAGCAATTAAAATTATTTTTATGGCCTTCTTGTAAGATCAAAAAAAGAAAAAGAAGAAAACTGTAAATTTACAGTAGCAACTGAATGTAGGGAGCCAAGTGTATTCTACTAAAAATAAAATTGATAGCAGGGCTTAAAGATTATTTAATAACAAAGTCACACTCAAGAGTAACTCTATAAATAATGAAATGAGGATAGCAACACATACATAGACAAACCTTTTCCTCAGGGTCATTCCCAGGTCACCTTAAAGAGCTACTGTATTATCAGAAAGTACCGTAATCAAACTGTTTTGCCATGTACACTGCATGATGCGCTATGCAATCTTCATGTACGGTAGTGTATAAGCTATAGTACACAGGTATGTTGACATCAAGAACTATTGTCTTCTAAAGTTGGAGTTTATGCGTCGTCATGGCGACAGTATGTACACTATGTTCCTACTAATCACAATTTCTGATCAAGGAATCAAGACTTGCTTGGTGGGTACACCTGACCATAAAAGCATGTACATGCATAAATGGTGACATTGCAGGTCCAAGGCCAAACAACCTTTAATAAAATGAGTTTTTAGCCATTTTTTTCCTGGTCGCTATGATGGAAAAAGCCTAAAGCCACAAGATAGGTAGGAACTTTTTCAAATGGGGCTTTTTCCCATGCCAATGTTTAAAGTCAAGGTTTGATATCAATAAAAGTACTTGCATATATATATGGCTATCTGGGAAATGTCACAGGCTGGACCAATTTTTGCAACTTTGCCAGTTGTGGTATAAAACAGTTTTCCATTACTATAAAGACAAGTCTGGAAATAAGATTTCAAACTCCATGGATCGCCTACTTTATTGATTGCTCTTGAATTTAAAACAGCATCTTACAACATGCCTCTTTATAATAATGTCTCTTCTTCAGTCTAGGGAAAGCAAACTTTTGTGTCAGAATGCTTGCAAAATTTGAATTGTAGAAGAATAACAATCTCAATATAATATGCGAGTAGAACAAAAGAATGTTTTAACATGCACTCCAAGTCTACAATGGGTCCAAACAAATATGAACAAAGTCTACTGACCTTGTTGGTATACAGCTATTTTACTACCGAGCTCCGTCAAAAGAGTTCCATCTGCTTAACGGTTAACACATCACACTTTTTTGTTTCTTTGAAGTCCTCTGTATGTGTGACATTTATGGAACAAACAACCGCAACCATCAGCTGCTGCCACTGATGAAAACTCAAGCAGCACGGACTTTCTTGCGATTCAACTGTGGGTATGATAACCAAAGTTCGCAATATGTCAAACCGAAGTTTTACAGACTTTAAAGCATATATACTTTACTTTATGAAACAGTTTATACAACAGGAGGCAGGCAAATGATATATATGTCAAGGTCACAACAGGAAAGGGACAGCTTAAGTCACTGTCATTCAAAAAATTAAATACCAGTGTTTCGGTGCAAGCACTTTTTCCTATCAGCTTTTTGAAAATCTCAAAAGAAATTGACATTGAAACATGCCTCTGGGTCTTCATTTAATCCTGGGACCTCTTGGATGGAAGGCAAACAAATTCGTCAATATCGCTTTGTTCCCTTCTTTTTTTTTGAATAGTACAGGCCACATAGCAGACCAAGAATAGTAGGTCACTGTATGGTATTGTGTCTCACAATAGAATGGAATTTGGGACATTCACCCAAAAGGTGACAAGATGGAGCATATGTGAAAGAAACAGGGGAGAGGTAAATTATTACATTATATGGATAATACCAATGTTGGTTGAGGTTAACAATAGCTTCCATGCGGCATCAGTTTGTACAAAAGTCGATTAAGAGCGTTCCCGCTGTGGGCCTAAGTTGAGCTCAGCATCTAAGCGCTCGTCTTTGACAATGACGAGGAAACACAGATCGTCAGGGTACATCAAGCGGTCATGGACATTATGTATGCAACCAGTGGATGATAGGTCACCTCTTTGTATGCGACCGAGGTTCTGGAATGAATCTCAAGGGGGGTGAAACTCCAAACTGACAGATAGTACAATACAAAAAGTTATGAAAACAACATGTTTTCAATCAAAAGAGCAAGGGAAATTTAAGCAGGCTGCGACCTGCCATGGTTGAAATAAGGACCTAAATGTTGCTAAATCCCATACTGAATGAAATGTACAATGCGGAAAGAAAATCAAAATAATATGTGTTATTATCAAGCCTGAGCCAGCATTTGTGGTATACTGAGCAGGTGTACCTGATCTTGCTCTTAAAAGTTACACAAAATAAAATAAAAAAAAAAATGTTACAGATAGGTTGTTTATTTGGATTTGACTGTTTTTTTTCTGTTTGGACACAAATTTAAAATAAGGCAACCTAAAACTTACTCCTTGGATAATAATAAGTTTTCACTTCATGTAAACTTCACATTGTCTTTCATGGTTCATTTGACAATTATTGACTCCATTCTGCTTTCTAGTAGGAAAGCAAAATACCAAAACATTTTTGAGGCTGATCCATTTGTCAGGGATGGACATTTTCTGTATTTTAAAAGAAAAAGGCTATGTGATGATATTTCCACTTAAGTTATGGGTTTTACGTTTAAGGGTAAAGTCAACTCTACCAGTTTCTTACAAAAGTTGGTTGCCATGGTGTGTTCCTAAAAACAGAATCAACAAAACATCTGTCATGATTCTGTAACAGTCCATGACAGACTTTCTATTCATGTAAAGTACTACTAATTTTTATCCAATAACTACACAGATTAAGACATAAGAATTGATAAATCAGTAGATTTTTTCCACAACAATTTACCACGGGGAATAGAAAAAATTTTCCTACCAATATTGTGTTATGGACAGACATTGTTGCATCAAACATAAACATACAATGATTATAACACTCCAAGATTTTCTTTTTTAATTCAGTATTACTTTGGAATAAAGTCCTCCCTCTAAACCAAATCAAACAAAACTTAAAATAGTTCATGACTAAAATAACTATTTCACATGAATTTGATTAGTTAGGAATGTTTGTGCTTTTAAGAAAACCATACATAAAATAGTATATTCCAAGACATTTGGAAATTGTTGAATTTTTTTATTTATTCCAATAAGTAGTCACGTCTATCAAAAGTAACTGACAAATTTCAACACTGTATCCTAAAATAAAAAGTTTGGTCCCTCAATCAACATCTAACCGATCACTCTCTTTTTAATAGGAGATCAAAGGGAATAAAAAGCGGCCCAAATTTTTTTTTGAAAAATCAGCTAAATCTTCAAATGTTGTCTTATTTACCTCATCTGTTATGTTTATGTTTTCACACATGAATGAATCTTTAAAGACAGACAGTCATCACCCCAAAGTATATTTTTAGTGTGGGGTATCAAAATTCTCAGTTGGTGACTGCTCTTTGATTGACATCAAAGTTTGAAAATTTGAAAGATGCAGAGTAGCTCACATTCCACACAAGGCAGAGAAAGTGCTCTTATTACATTTTATAGCCTTGTATGCGCCCCAGGACATGGCCTTAAGCAATAAAACAGGTTTATTCCTGCACAAGGAGGAGCTTCATACAGTTATGGGAGGGGCTAGAAGTTGCATAGTTGGGAGAATTGGAACTGTCTGGGATGATGAAAATTAAATAAGGATTTAGTTTTATAATTGGTAACAGAAATACTGTCACAAGCCATCAGATTTAGAGTAGATTTAGCATATTTTTTGTATTTTTTCAAGTTTATATTTACGACATTGCTGGGGTTTCCAATTTTTATATGTGGTAAATAGGCCTTGGAAGTGCCATTTCCAGCGATATGGGAAGCATTTTGGGCTAAAATTTTCTTGCGGAGTGCTGAGAGCCTGTCTAAAGGCTTCCCCCCCCCTTGACAAATTCCTGGCTACGCCTTTGTCAACACTGTGTGAAGAAGCATCTAAACTCTTCTGGGAGTAAAATACTTCCCATAAAAAAGTTTGCCCCCTCCCCCTGAATTTTTTTCTGCGGACGCCCATGCTGAGAAAATAAACAAATTGTATGCAAGAAAGAGAGGGGAGGGGAACACAAAGAGCAAAACAATCCAAAAGTTAGTTACAGTAGTTAGATGGGTTTTAACAACACACCAACAGAAATGTGTTATATAGTGTCAGCCAGATTTAAAAAAGAATGGCAGGGTAAAAATCAACCAGAAAACCAAAGATGGGGTAAAATTCCACTAAAATGTCTACACAAAAAGCAAATGCAGGAGTCATGTTAAAAACTCCTCTAAAGCTTACTTTCTTTGAGAAAGCCCAGAATAAGAGAAGGGTCAGTGTGTCCAAAAAGCCTTTTCATGTTTGGCACAGTGTAGCACTTCTGACAAATATGGGAGTATTCATAACAGTCAAAATGGTCTCTAATCCCCGTAGAGTACAGTATACAGGCATGAAGGTAAGTGTGACTGATGTGAGCCCTGGTAAGAACTAAATCATCTCTCTGCTTTCTCAATGGACCAGTCAGGGTGTCTGCTAGTGGGGACTCCCTCTCCCACTATGCCATCAACCTCCATCAGGTATTTATGACATGTAGGTGAGGGTTACTTGTAAGCAGGAGGGGTAAGGTGTGAGAATTTAGATTCTGTCAATTAAAAAACAAAGGAAAATGTCAAAAAAATCTTTTACATCGTCTTTTTCTTTTCTTTCTAAAAATGTGAAAGTTATTGAAAAAAGGATTGTTTCCACTTTCCAAGTTGATGTAGGCCTACAAAAATGCTGAAAAGCTATGAATTAGGGCACAATGTATGAACTCTCACATACAAAAGCAACTTCATTCACAAATAATGTACCACATGCAGAATAACGTGACTCTAAGGTCTCTCAATATGACCTTTCTGCTTTTTAGGCTCTATTTTGGCCAATGTTTGCAAAACATGCAGCCCACAGCAAATTTATTGGCAGCTAAAATTTTCTACATAGTCAGTCAACATTCCACATCCTAACCTCAAATATACCCCTGTGAATAAACACAGTATTCCTTCTTTCTGTACCCTTTCACTTGTAATTTGCGAACCCTTCTTGTCACCTGCTCGAACACAAGGCATCCTGGAGCGCAAACTACATACAGAGTTGAACCATCAACCCGTAAAGAATGGAGGACATGGTGGTCCACATAATTAAACCGTCCCAACCTCATCACAGGTACTGTACATTCACATAATACCTTCAGGCATTCAAAATTTTCGCCGAAATCAACTAGTGGATTAAGTTATGTTAACAAAGATCAAATCCTTTAGTCATGGGTCTGGAATAGCAGTGAAGGGTGCAGTTACATATTTATACATTCTGCTCCTCCCAAATCCTATGCTTTTGGGGATGCGTAGTGTTTACAAAGTAATTAAAAAATCCAATTAAGTTATTCTTCTCACAAAAAGATTCACACTCATACTATCTCTCGATAACGATGTAAACACACAAAGCATTATTTGATCACACATCTCTAATAATTAACTGGAAAGAAAATCAAGAATATTTGTAAGAAAGTTTGTTGATCGATTGATGCACTGTTTGTGGTTACCAGCAACATTCCTACTCCCCTGTGCCAGTCACCTTTTTTGACTACCGTTATTTGACAAGGAACAAATTACACATTTCAGGTTTTGAAATATCATTACCATCATTAAGTTGTAGAGTGCAATGACCACAGGACGCATATTTGTTTGGTTTTAGTGCTGTTAGGTTACAGAAAGTGTAGAAAAAAATTAGAGAAAAGAAATTAAAGGTCATTTTAATTTTGAAGCTATGGAGATATTTTATGCACTAGGAGGGCTGCCTTTTGTCCCTGTTTAATATGCCCCATATTTAAAAATAAAGAGTTATAATCAGGGGTATATGATTGTAAAGTCCATTGCGGTAAATATGATATGTGAAAATTATGAAAGGTCAAAATATCCTGCGATGCAATTTAAGGCTTACATACAACACAATGTAATTAAGATGAGACACATGATATGTATTAATGTAACGTTATGCTCTTTTGTGATGAGACTGAAGGTAAACAATGTACAATAAATTAACAGCAAATGCAACATTATACAAATAATGAGCGTTTATGAGTGCGGTAGTATAATTTCACGGGATGAAAGATTGGACATTCAGAATCTGAAAAATGTTAGCCCCGGCCATGACAATCTTCATTGTAAAGTTATTAAATCTGTGGGTTGTTTCATTTCTGTACCCCTATGTCATATTATTAATCTCTCCCTACGAAATGGTACTATTCCAACAGATTTAAAACTAGCAAGAGTCATTCCAATCTATAAATCCGGTGACAAATTTTTGAAAAGTAATTATAGGCCAATTTCTGTTCTTCCGGTGTTTTCCAAAATTCTTGAAAGAATTGTTTATACTCGTCTTCTAAATTTCCTTGAAAAGCACGGTATAATTTACGAACACCAGTATGGATTTCTCCCTAAAAAGTCAACATCTCATGCTTTGATCAATTTTGCCAACAAAATAATCGACGCCTTTGAAAATAATAAGTTATCCTGTGGTATTTTTCTTGATCTTTCAAAGGCCTTCGACACCTGGATCATAATATTCTTATGTATAAGTTACATCACTATGGTATTCGCGGTATTGCTTATCACTGGTTTAATGACTATCTTAGTAACGGTCTCAGTATGTTAATATATCAACCGTTAATTCTCACATGCGTAGTATTACAACAGGCGTTCCGCAAGGTTCTATACTTGGTCCTCTATTGTTCTTAATTTATATAAATGACTTACCATCCGTAAGTTCTCGTTTTAAAGTTTACCCTGTATGCGGATGATACCAATATTTCCTATGAACATACTGACATTGATTTACTTTTACATTATCTTAACAGCGAAATGATTAAAGTAACAAACTGGTTTGCTACAAACAAGCTCCTCTTAAATGCAAAGAAATCAATAGCTATTTCTCTTTAGGCCATACCAGAAAAGAATCAATTTCGTTGGTAACACTGCCGGTATCTTAATTCAAAACAACTTTGTACCCTTCTCTGATTCTGCCAACTTCCTAGGAGTAACCATTGATCCTCACCTAAACTGGATACCCCATATTGAAAACCTTTGCAAGAAACTCTCTAAAGGCTCCAGTATTATTTTTAAGTTGCATAATCTACTACCTATCAAAATTCTTCTTACAATTTACAATTCTCTTATTTTACCGTTGCTATCCTATTGTGCCATCATCTGGGGAAATACTGCCGATGTTCATGTAAACAAACTATTTGTTATCCAAAAGCGTATATTTCGTGCAATTGATAAGAAGTCACCTCTCGAACATACTAAGCCAATCTTTAAGAAATATAATTGTTTGTCATTGCCTGATATCATAAAACATCACATTTCTGTATTTATGTTCCAGTCTTTCCATAACTTATTACCAAATTCTTTTATCAACCTTTTCAACCACCACGGTCACCCTTACGACACTAGGAATTCTTTAGATTTTGTAATCCCATTGTGTAGACTCTCAATCAGCCAACGTCACATTAGGTATTTAGGGCCTCTCACCTGGAACGCACTCCCTGGCGAAATAAAAAATTCTCCCACCCTTCCTACATTTAAGCGACGTCACAAACTGTACCTACTTACCCATTATAGTTAAGTATATTCACATACCAACTGTGTCTAGCCTGTTTCCATTGTCCCTTGGTAACTTATTCTCGTTGTTGTTACCTGTTTTTTTTTCTAATGTTTTGCTTGCATTGTTTTTGGATGCCTTTATGTGATTATTCTTGATCTCTTTATATATATACAGATACTTTTATATATATTGTCTAAAAGGGGATTCACTTCTACAAGCTTTAAGTAGCTTTCTGTGAAATCTCCCCGGCTTTTTTCCTACTTCTTTGTTCTTTGTATTACTGTACAACTTACTGTGATCTTGTAATGTTTTTTTTATATTTCATGGAAGGCCGAAATAAAGTAGAACTGAACTGAACTGAAATTCTATTCTACAAGGCAAAGCCCAGTTAAATAGAATGTTAATTCATCTTTCAACAAATGAAATTATACATACTACCACGCAGATGGAAAACATTCATTTTTTGTTTTATATAACACCGAAATTCCTAAATAGGCCAGATTTTGGTCAAAATTTGCTCCAAGGAGGGGATAGGTTAGGTTAGGTTTGGTTAGATGAGGTTTAACGTGCCAGTTTCCAACCAAATGGTTCAAGTCGAGGAGGGGATACGGCCAAACAATTACCTGTATTATTCTAGACTAACCCACAATGGATAACACATGACTGTGTGATAATGCGAAATAACCCATGGCATGTGACCACCAATCTTTCAATCAGATGTAGAAGAATTAATAAGGTGAACATTATATAAAATGCACTGCAATGTATACAGCACTGTATGGTTAGAAACAGCATTACACAATACAATGGCCTGCAATTTATGGTAACCTGATGTTGAGGGTAGCATACATAATTCATTGTCATGTTAAATACCAGCTATTATCTTGAGGACTTTTAGCCCCTGTGAGCTGGGGGTTGTAGAATATGCCCACGGTATTCCCCACCTGTGGTAAGAAGCGACTAAAGGGGAGGACTTGCACACCATATTTGAACTGAATTTGAAATCGAACATGGACTGTATTTGAAATTGTATGTTAACTTACGTTTTACCTTGTTGACACTTTATAACACATTCATGTTGGTGTGTCATTAAATCTTATCTAACTAACTTCAGGACTTTTAATATTTCATTCCATATGAGACCATACTTCAAAATGGGTGACAAATTTACACTAACTTTACCTCAGCCAACGCTTGCTGAGATTTGCAAATAAAATACTCCTAAAATATTCTCTAAAGTTCTCTTAACTTTCTAAATTTCTTCCAAAATTTGTTTAATTATGGTTCAGTTTTTATTATTGCAAATCTTGCAGATATATATTAGCATCAATATGAACAATTTTTGAACATTAAATTTTATAAAATTTGAAAACCTTTTGAAAAGTGGAAGGGCTAGCATTTTCTACAAGCACTTGTGACAGTTGAACTGTAACTGTTTACAGTCTTCAACTACCACAAATGCTCATAGTAAATGCAAGCCCTTCCACTTTTCAAAGGTTTTCAAATTTTATGAATTTCTGTGTTCAAAAATCTTGCATATTAATGCTAATATGTATCTGTAAGATTTGTAATAATCAAATCAAAACATAATTGACAAATTTTGGAAGAAATTCAGAAAGTTAAGAGAACTTTAGAGAATATTTTAGGAGTATTTTATTATATAGTGTGGAAGTACTGAATGCTCTCTATCAGCAGCTACCATCCTCTGACTGTTACTCCATCGAAATTTCATCCATCAGACAATGCCAAGTGAAATTATTCAGGAAAAAGGGCTGCCTTGAGGTATCTTATGATCAAAAGTCTCGACACAGACAAATTTGGCGAGAAAAGTGCAGTAATTGTGCCAGAAACTTAAGTTGTTTGTTCGAGCTAGGAGATTTGTGACATACCTTTCCGTCTATATATACTACATAGTATATGGTATACTATACAATGTTAAGGGGCACCTGTGGGCTAGCCTAAGTCCTACTTTCACTAAATCTGAAAAGTTTGTAACGTAGTGAACTTCATACCTAAAAATAACGAAGGTAGACCTTACAAAAACATTGCGAACTGCTGTTTGAGAGTCTCCTACACATGTGTCTCTAACATTTTTAAAAATTTATGCAGAATTTATAGTCTAGATACCTCTCCAGATCATTACAGGTTTTCTTCAGCCCACACACTCATTTAGTGTGTAGAGAAAGAACTGGTCATTCAGACGAGGCTTGAATTTTAGGAATAAAATCTCTCTGCTTTAGATGTCTTAAAATTTATTTGGCGTATCATAGGTCACAAAAAATAGTAACGAAATTTTTGGGGGGATTTCGTCTGCAATGTTTAGCCTTTTCGGAATTATTTTGGAAATGTGTTGACACACTGTCTTATTGACCCAGTGTACCGTACTTGAGGCAAAAACTTGGAACTCCGTTTATCCGAATTTTTTTCGTTATCCGAACCAAAGATATTACAAGCATAGATTCCAAACTTAAAATGGCGCGTCGACTCCTCATGGAGGCCAATATATCGGGGTGGAAGTGCTGATCACTGCTCAGTCGTTTTGAAAACAAACAGGCAAATGAATATCTTACAAAAGTAGTAATACTTGTTATGTCGGAATGTTATTGACTGAAGAAGTTCTACGTCTCGATCAATAAATTCCACTTGAACAAGAATAACTTATTTCTTCAATGCAGCGCATTCCACGTATTTACACTTGAGCATGAACGCACAATGACTGGTTTTGCAAGTTCATGGACATTCATTGGTCAGTTTCTATGGTATCTTCAAGTGACGCACTTTTATATGCGCGTTCAATTACTTATGCGCTCACAATGGGAAAGCAACTAGCGCGTTTGTTTCCAGAGCGCGCAGAACTGTGCGTCAATTAAGTATTCCGGATAATGCACAGAGAAATGTATTCTGCGCGTATAGAACGCGTTGTAAAAGTGCACGCACGCTAACCTCTTTGAACAATGGAATTTTCTATAACGCGTTCTTATTTTTGTACGCAGATCGCAGAGTAGAACGACGCGCATGTCAAATTGACACTTCCGCCCCAATATATGCGTCTCCATGAGTAGCTAACAGTGTAGGTATAGGAGTTTGGAATCTATGCTTATAATATATTTGATCCGAACAACGGTCAGTGCCCGTTGTGTTCGGATAAACAGGGTTTTACTGTAGCTGTCTATGAATGCTCTTTCTATAAGCTACAGGGCTTCCCCTGGGTTTTGGAGAGTGTGAGGTGGTATTTGTCCATGGGGATAATATGGTGCCAGCTTTGGCACCAACAGTGAGTGAGAACTATCAATATGTCTATAGCTAGTACAGTAGAGGTAGTAATTATAGCAAATTTCTGTGAGGTGGTGGCCAAAAACTCTGAGGTGGCCACCCCACAAAAAGAATGCCAGAGGAAACCCTGAGCTAGATGGATCACCCCACAGCATCTCAATAAAACTGTTTAACTACACCAATTGAAGGTGAACTGAAACCACTCATATTCCTTCACTTATGTTTTTTGGCATCTGTGACTATATGAATGCCTATATTTGACTCCTGAGAGGAAAACACTTCCGCTCCAAAATGCTCAGTTTGATTGCTCAAGAAACCTTCTTCTTGCTAAATACATATTGCACTGTAGAAAAGTACTACTGTAAGATACATCATTTTATAGCAGATACTAATTGGCCGAAAAAAAAAAGCAAAATCACTTACATGGCATGTTCAAAAGACCCTCATATATCACACTGCAATATATCGACAAGTTTTATGTGGTAGGTTTCACTCACAAGGCATTTTTCTTTAGAGGGTCAAGCTTGGCATGCAATTGCCCAACATATATTTATGTACAGTACATGGAAAGGCCAACTCAAAACCTAACCAACATGTGTACTTGAAGAAGTAGTCTGCTTAATTCCTAGAGCTACAGAGCCCAACATTTCCTTGTAACTGTTGTTCCAGAGTGTTTATAATTGTGTTCAAGGGGCTCACTGTGCTGATATCGATTATTTTATGACGAGTTTAAATGAAACCATTGCATGAAAATGTTTCTAATTAGCCTCATTACTCATGTATCACTTCCTATAGTTACTGAAAATGTGAGTTATTGTGGACAGGGGTTGCATATGATTAATACCTAATGTTAAAAAGTGTCTGGTCACAAATTTGTAAGAAATGATTTTAATCATTAATTACCCTATCATAGTTATTTCAGTTGTGTGTCAGGAGTTTGACCATTTACCTTCAAGATGTGAGTAAAACTCAACAGGTGTGAAAAAAATCATGAATTTTGTGAACCAACTCAATAAGCCCCTTTAACTCTTTTGTAATGTGTTGGTTAGCAGGGTAAGTCCTATTTATCAATAAGATGGCATAATTTGCTTGTCAAAACAACTACATTATGTTGAAGTCTTTCACCACACATATACTGCTACAAGAGGCTGATAGGTTGGATCTCATATTCCAATTTCACACAAACCCGGTGGAGATGCATTAACCTAACGCCACTCTAAAATCATGTGGCAATATCCATGGAGGTGGGGAAAGAATTCAAGGACAGCACCCTCACAAAAAATCCATAATGCCCTTCTTCACCCCATCCCCTTCAGAACATTACTTCCAATACATGTATACATTAAATGATATGATAAGATATGTGGTGTTTTCTTCTATTGTAAGTGACCAGGCACTTAGGCTTACCAAATCTGGAAAAATGGTACTTGTCAGCAAGCAATTAAGTCAACTTTGCAATTACCAGATTTTTTTGCAATTTCCAACCCTGAACACATGGCATATTGAAAATTTTACAAAGAGTAACCTTGTGTAAACTGGACAACTACAAAACTGATACCACAGCATTAGATGAATAACCAATATGGTACAGGTGAAACACATCAGTCTTTCAAACTGCATTCATCCAATGATGATGTCTCACCAATCATCAAAACTTACCTGTAGTTTGTGTATTTATGTGAACCCTTCTACTTCACCTATTACACATAAGAACAAGGAAGGCTGTTTGACTCAAAATTCTCAGCTGTTCCCCAGTCCTGAGAATCATTCATGCGGGTCTTTGGCACATGTGGAAACACTGTAATATCAGGACAATGTAATAATGACTGCCCCAAAACATCCATATACTTGGAGGTTAGACTTGTAGACACAGCTACCAACCTGGAAGGGCAATTCTTCAGAACCTGGGGAACAGGTAAGGTAATAAGGAGGGACACAACAGATTGAAAAAGGCCAGGTCCCACAAATGGTAGAGGTCATGTTCATGCTTTACCCTTTGCTGCAATATTCATTTTTCTAGAGAGCTTGGCATTTAATCTGGAAGCATCATGACACTTAAAATGTAATTTTGATCTCTGTACTTGAAAAACAAACTAGGATGTCTGATCAAATTTCCTTGCCAATTGGGCCAACTTAAAATGGGTACCTGTGCTCTGTTCCAAATTGTAGTTCCTGCTTTCTAGCTTCTCTCTTATAGCCATGCACCCATGACAACAAAGAGAAACCAATGCTCCTTCCCAATTCACCCCCCACCCCCTCCCTCCTAATCCTTCGAAATAGCCACCATATTATGAGGTCACTTTGATTGCTTATCATGTGATGGACATCCATTGAACTCTTTGTTATACTGCAATTCCAGTAGTCTTGTCACATCCACTTATTCAAGTTCAATTTGCTAGTCTCCTTTACTATCTTTACTATAAACTGACATACTTGCAACTAGTTTCACACATTATTCCTCCTCAAAGGAGCTGAGAAGCTAGACATCTTCACAGAATGATCATAATTTAAAGTGATCCCATTTCTACTGTTGACTAACCCTTCCTTACCAGACCTGGCCATGTTTCAGCCTTTCACTCAGGACTAATTTTATTCATACTGACCAGCCATATTACAATTTTAAAAGTGTGCTGTGTAGTGAATTCCACAATTTCCCAAAAAGGTTGTTGCATGGCAGTACACCCTACCCCCAAATACCAGCTTTCTGTACCCTTTCTGTTGGCCCCACATTTATACATAAACTATATTAATCAAGGGATAAATCCCGAAAGACCACAGATTCAAAAGCAGCAAACAGAATTACAACTGCAATGTGGCAAAAAGTACAGGAAATGATTTGAGGTGCTTCTTGTATTGAACAGAGGTTGCTTGGACTAACATTAATGTACATTGGAATTTATTCAGAGGTACTTGACCAGCAAATGAGGGGGCCATATCATCACAAATCCTGGCTATTTTTCTGGTGGGAAATTTGTTCCTAGCACTTGTACTGTTTCTATATCACCATAGCAACTGACTTTATAATCTCATCATAGCCCACCTCATCAAGTCTTGCCATATTTTACAATTTCTGTAACTTTCTTGACTTTGTTGGGCAAGGGTAGTGTTGGTCCAAACATCCTTTGAAGATGTCCTCTGGCTCTTAATACCATCCATGACAGCCAATCACCTGAAGGAAATGGTATTTCTTACTCTTGTCATCCTCAGGAAGACGCCATTCTGTGACCTATTAATTAAGAAGTAAATTGACAAAGTTTGGGTGTGCATGACACTTTTGATTTTGGGAGGCCCTGATAAGGTTTAACTTTTCTTCCTAGACCCAGGAGGTCGCCAAATGCCTCAATCTAAAAATATCAAACACAGTCAGCTATATAGAAGCTACAATGCTTTGTCCTTGAAAGGGCCAAAGACTAAAGGGATGGAAAAACTGAAACAGATCACACATTACAAATTAAACTTTATGTGAAAAAATAGCATTTCTTTTCTCTCATGCACATCAAACAAACCAAACAAGTGAACATATTTTAGGATTTCCACCACAAAATAACCAAA
This sequence comes from Holothuria leucospilota, assembly GCA_029531755.1. NCBI lineage: Eukaryota > Metazoa > Echinodermata > Holothuroidea > Aspidochirotida > Holothuriidae > Holothuria > Holothuria leucospilota. The sequence continues at coordinate 36,150,440 of CM055973.1, read as the reverse complement.
GCAAGGTCACTTTCTGGATGGTGGAGGAAGGGAGGAGGGAGATATTTTCTAAATTGAAAAAATGTCAGAATGATGTAAAACCTTGAGGTACCTGCTTAACAAATTTTCTGATTTAGGCAAATGAAGTGAATGAAATACCTTATGTAGGAAAGATTCTTAGCAGACTTGGAGCAGTTTTCAGGAAGCTTCATGAATAAAAATAGTTTCATTCTACATGCACTGACCTGTAAATGTACTTAAATTATGATAGCCTGTACCTACTGTATAAGGAGGAAGTTACTTCTTCAAGTCATTTTTAAGTTGCAAGAGGGTTTCCACAAAGAGGGTGGGGTAGATCCCCTTTTTTTCAGCAAAAAGCCCCCCCCCCCGTCATGGAACTTACATTGATGAATAATTCTTTAGACTGCTTCAAACTGCAGAGCTCTTGTTTGTAAACTGAAGCCAACCATTTTTTTCCTTTCTTTCCATCTCATTCATTCCAGAATAAGTTTGCCAAAGTTTGTAATATAATTTCTACAAATGCTACACATAAATGTGGAAAAGAATATAATAGATCAAAAAGCAAGTTAATTATGTCCACTGGGTACAATAGTAGGTATAAATAAAATGCTAATTATCATCTCCAAACAATATATCACAAACAGCAAATGTTTCTTTTAATTCCTGATATGAAGCATAACGTTCACTTCTACCACCATTGCTTTTTGAAATACTGTTTTACACTTCTATAGCGAATTTACACTTAAAAAAGAAATCATCAATTTTAGGAAGAGTATTGCTTTGATTCTGCTGGCAAATATAATACTTCATGTAAAAGATCAAAAACTTATATGCATGCCTTCTCAATAGCTTGTAATCAAAATGTATATCTTCTTTTGCAAAAAAAAAAAACCTTTCTTTTTAACAGTCTGTGCCTGTAAGAGTGTACCATCTTGTGATACATGGGTCCTCAGATCAACTTCTAAGAAAATGCAGAGAAGCACCATCATACCAATATAACAAAACCAGATTATTAGGTCATCGGCATTTTGGGGGTGGTTGTAAAAAAATATTGAAATGTAATGCCCAAAAATTCAGATAAATAGTGCACATGATCCCCATAAGCATAAATATGTGCGCCAAGCACATCCCAACAAAAGGAAAACATATTTTGAAACCTCTTATGGGGTACATAGCATAAACGAAAAAATACTTTTGGGATCCCGTTGGCGCGTTGCGTTAAATTGATCCGAATCCTGGACGAACAGCGCCCTCGTGCTATTTTCAAGACCTCATAACTTGATGCGCCAACAAGATCCCATGGAGTAAACAACTTTACATGAGAGAACTCAAACCCCTGTGAAAAGTTATCAGCATCCAAAGTCATGAAAAATCACAAAAGCAACATTTGGCATGAAAATATGGTATTGCACAATACTTTTTAGAAGGCCATTACTGTGGAACTGCTTGAGCTATCGGCCTCAAAATTTCAGTGTGTTCATTTTGTCTATGCAGCAACATTATGGGGGAAAATCATCAAAAACAGAGATGTTCACCTGGGAACTTTACTGAAAATTTGTTGATTTGGCATGGAATGACCCAAAGGCATTTCCAGGCCGAGCTGTGACCTTTGACCCGGATATTTTTCAGCGCCATGCAAGTCCCATACTGATTTTACATGAAATGTGTTGATAAGTGCCCATATAAACATGAAATACTTAGAGTTCATTGGGGCAATGTTGGCGCATGCATTTTTCGTACATCTTGGGAAACGCAATTTTGCCCAAAATAGCAGAAATTGTTTGCCGGTATGACCTTTGACCTTTCTTTTAAGTTCATGCGCCAACATGGTCCCAATAATTTTTCAACTGATTTCTGCTAACAAACACAAAACTAAAGCAAATATGAAAAATTTTTGATGGGATGTTGATGGCGCAGATGTATATTAGAGCAAGAAAATGGCACAATGTGCCGTTCTGCACAAAATATGCTTGAAATATTGATGCATTGAGAATTTTCAAAATTTTTTATCTCAACCAATTGCAGAGGTCCCATGCTTCTTTCTTCATTTATTATTAGGGGTGGATTGTCTCTGCAACTTGCAGTCATTCTAATCCAATTGTGCCATTGGCGCGTGTACTTACGGAGGTGCGAAAACGCGACAAAAATGAAAATTTCGACTTTTGACCTCTCTTATCTCCATGCGCCAACATGATCCCATAAACTTTTTACTTGAAATTGATTTAGGGCTTTGAGTTCTCTCATGTAAAGTTGTTTACTCCATGGGATCTTGTTGGCGCATCAAGTTATGAGGTCTTGAAAATAGCACGAGGGCGCTGTTCATCCAGGATTCGGATCAATTTAACGCAGCGTGCCAACGGGATCCCAAAAGTATTTTTTTCGTTTATGCTATGTACCCCATAAGAGGTTTCAAAATATGTTTTCCTTTTGTTGGGATGTGCTTGGCGCACATATTTACGCTTATGGGGATCATGTGCACTATTTATCTGAATTTTTGGGCATTAAATTTCAATATTTTTTTACAACCACCCCCAAAATGCCAGTGACCTGAAAATTTGGATTTGACATATTGGTATGATGATGCATCTTTACATTTTTTTGGGAAGTGATCTGAGGACCCATGTATCACAACCCCCCCACAAATGGTACATTTTTACAGTCACAGACTCTTAAAAAGCATTTCTCTACTTCCAACCAGAAAGACCAAATAACTTGACATCTCCAAACTGAAACCAACCATTGCACCCCTGAACAAACTTGTACCTTTGGACCAGAACCAGTGTAAAAATTGCAATTTTTATTTTTTAATTTTTCTAGAGAGGCTCTAAAAAAAAAGAAACACTACTAAAAATGTTTGGCTATTTTGGGGTGTACAGAGGTAATTTTAATTGGCACATGACAATCAGTGATTTTTGTACTATTTGGTATTTTTTGCCCTCTTCAACTTCTTTCTGGGGGTGATTTTGGCCACTATGGGAGGGAAAAGGGTAACTGCTCATTGTCCTGTACATTACATACACTTCCCAGAACAGCATGCATCTTGCATCTTATTTAAGCAGTAATTTAATACTGTATTCCCAATCTACTTTGACTTTCTCATAGAATCCCTACTAAACCTAAAAACACATAAAAGAACTACTGGGATTTACCACAATAAATATTACACACTATACTTCTTCTTAAAGGTAAAAAGCAGTCACCCCAAATTTATTTTGAAAAAATAGCTAAATGTCACAAATTGCTTGTTATTTCTCTTCCAAGTATCATTCATAATATTTTAGGACATAAATATTGCATATTCAAGGTAAATCAAGCAGTTGCTCCTTGTAAATTTTACAACTGAGTGAGAAATATACTGTCACATGATTCTCAAGAGCCATTCAGGAAATAGGATAGTCTACTATACAATTCTTTATTGGGGTGACTGCATTCTCCCTTTAAGTTAGTCTGTTTCTAACATTTCTCCATTTTTTTCTCCATTTTCTTCCCTGCTATCATTTCCTTCAATGCTATTTTTTTTTAACTATTCAATACTTGGTTCAAGATTATGTCCCTAATAAAACTTTCACAGGTTATGGCAGTTTCATGACATTTTTTTTCTTTCTTTTGCATGATGGTCTTTGAGAAGTTTGGGTGTTTTTTTGTCACATTCCTAACATTCATGTTTGTAACACTTATAATATTTGTAATATTGAGATCTATTGTGTTTGAATGAATTGAATATGCATAGGCGTAGGAAACTTTTCGAGACTGGGGGCTAAACCTTGTTTTGGATCGCCGTCCTGGGAGAGGGGTCTAAGGGGAGGGGGTATCCCCCTCCCCTCTGGAAAATTTTTTGGGTGTTTGAGGGTCCTCAGATGCCATTTGGTGCAACATTTTGGAAAAACTTTAAGGAAAATTACTGCAAATTTTTGACATTTCCTACAGAACTGACAAATAAGGGGTTTTTTCCCTTGGATCTGGGGGGGGCAAAAGCATACTTCTGCCTCCCCACGTTTTTGACTGGGGGGCTAAAGGCCCCCATCCTCCCCCCCCCCCCACTTCCTATGCCTATGTGAATATGTTCATAAAAATTTCAAACATATGCCAAAGGTGAAGCCTTACCACAAGTAACTATGTTACTATTCTGTAATTTTTTGCAAAAACAGTCCGATCTATCAGTGTTTGACTTAATTAATTCTCAAGTGAATAACTATAAGATGATGGTGGGATAACTACTGACTAGAGTTGGTGTCCCAAGGGGTGGTCCATGAATTTGCCTCCCCTGTATAGACTAAAATGTGGGAAAAGTTGAGCAACGATGCTAGCTCCATTTTGTCACTGAAGAAGAAAAGTGCTGCCCCCCAAAAAAAGCATTCTGCTCTGGGAAAATTGCCATACCCTCCCCACTTGCTATATGCCCCCCCCCCCTCCACCACCTTATCTATGCTAGTGCTTCAGGTACTGGTACAGTGCAAGGAAAATATTTATCAAGTACAGGTTTATTAGATGTACATTAAAACAGATAAATTGATTCACACCTAATGGGTCTTGCGGCTCCTCCCCCCCCCCCTTCACTGTTATGCTAAATACATTGAACCAAGTTGTAAGCATATGGGCTCACAGATCTTAACATTGCATTCACGATGTATCTAACAAAAGTCTTTTATGCTGAGCACCAGACAAAATATGAGCAACAGGTTTTCTCTTTTATAGTCTTTGGCCTTGACCCGGCCCGCTTTGAACCTGGGCCTTCTCACTGACTGGCCAATACTTTACACCTATTAGACAAATCAGCAATTTCCTCACAATGAAAAGACCAATAAAATGGTACATAAACATGAGATAGAAACATAGCTGTACTGCATCTTAAAGTAATGTTGACCAAATTCAAATGAGACAGTCAATTCTTATTTCTAAATTCTGGCTGAAAACGTGCTTGGCCAATAGATGACCGGCAGGCAGAAAGTGGGTTAGTTCAAGAGTGGTATCGTGACTTTTCTGTACAAAACCCCACAACTTCCCGTGGAGTCATTTGAAAGTATTGTCAATAACAAAGGCTGTCAAATTCCTCAAAATAAAAGAGAATGTCACATTTCCACACCAACTATAAAACAGAATATAATGAAAACGTGACTGAAGGTTGGTTTTACACCTTACTAATGAATGGAGACAATTGGGTATCCTCCGAACCCTTGCTAAGGGAAAATAGCCACCATTCTTCCAAAATAATACCTCTTGCACGTTCTCCACAGCTGTAGAGCAATTGAAATTGTTAAATGACAAGGTTAAGATGAAGTCACCCCAGTACGAAGAAGCATCTAATGGTCAACTCTTCTTCCAAGGGCCTTGACTGTTAACCAAGACCAGGCTGTAAGTACTGACCAAGCTTTCTGAGGCGATAGTCACCATCATTGGTAGTCTTAGCATCTCCACATAATTGCCATCAATACTTCCTCAGAGTTAACTACTAACTGTGCGCCTACGGCCGGTCGCTAATTTAATCTATTAGGGTGGCCTCAGATTCCCCATGTGGAATAACTCTCCAAGTGAAAGATAAATACTCTGATAATGGGACAGTTGCTGAGCCATAATCTTTATTGTCAACAATTTCCTCAGCATCATCCGCCATACGTAATATCTAGCCCTTCCTTGGGAGGTTGCAGGAAAACCCCCTGTCTATCATTGGTAACCTACATGACTGGATACAACATCATCCCCTCTGGCAAACAAAATATTGACATTTTCAGTCCAAATTAAAAAATAAACTAAGGGCATGTGATTATGGTTGCATTTATGCTGAGGAGATGATTTAGATGTGAATGGAAGATTTGACACATTTCTGAAAATGTACTCATTACAACATGGTGTCAAGACCCATGGTATAATTGCAGGCACATGGAAGCAAGGTGTGGTCTGATGCCCTTTTGCATGTGGCCCACCAAAATATTTTGAACACCCTGTTTAAAGGGAAATATTGTCTTTAAAACGTACCAAAATGGCATACAAAGAAAACAGCTTTAACCATTATTTAGCCATTCTGTCTCACCAATAGCATCCAGCAATAGCTTTATCTCCTCAAAAATTATGCTTTATAAGTGTTATGGAAGTTGCATCATTTGAATTTTTGAAAGTCTGAGCCAACAAATCACTCTTGAGCAATAAATAACAGAATTTCTTTCTGTGAGAACTTTATTTATTGAAAAGTAAGCTACTGTACTGCCTTATTTTGAATTACGTATCTATCATTCTGCATCTATAAATATTAGTTTTAAAAAATATTATAATCTTCTGTAAAACAAATACAATATTTCCCTTTGAAGGGAAAGAACTTCACATTCTTCCCAAAAAGGGAAACCAAACACCATGTTACTGAACTCTAGATAACATGCTCTAACTTACAACTACATTAACGACACCTGTTTCTTCAACTTCACATCAAATAAACCATGCCTGCATCAAAAAAGTTGACAGTACCCCAATCAGAAGGTTCAAGCGACCTCAATTTTGACGACTTATCAAATTTCCGACAGAACAAAGAGAGGAACAAAAACAAGTCTGATGTACAATTGTGAAACGATGCCTACTGAGCGGGGCAAGGAAAGAAATCAGACAAAAGTTTTGATGGCAAATAGAAGAACTTAAGTGATTAAAAAACAAATACCTGTTTTACATATGTTATGAAAAATTGGTTACACCTGTATGTTCCGACATCTCTATGTTCCGATAAGGATGGGAGTATAGGGTTTCGTGTGTCAGAACAACGAGACGTCAGAACATAGACCTGTAACCATAATAACCTAACCCTAACCTAACCCTTTTCCTAACAATGACCTCAGTGTAGGGTTGTGGGAATATAGAGACGTCAGAACAAAGAGATATCTGAACAGACAGCAGTCCCCATGAAATATTTTCCCAATGTTGCTGCCAAAGAAGACTGCTGCAAATATAAGTATCTATCAAAAATGATTTCATCAATTGAATTTTCTATAGGGCTGCAGCCTGTTTAAATTTCCTATTAATTCACAGACCTCCCTGACTCTACCACTTTCAAAATATTTTACTTAAGATTTTGAGAAAAGTTTGTTCATAAACTGCCTCATTATTTTACTGTGTACCGGTTGATATGAAACAAGTAATTAACTTTGCACTCTCTGTTTTGTGCACATCTGTAATAACTGGTACAAGCTTTTGTAACTCTATTAGAAGTAAATTTAAATTGAACATAACTGTGATCACAAAAAAGCATGGATTAAGCTAATTTGAACATGGTACAACATTTTTGTCGGAAAACTTCATGATTTTAAATATTTTGGGACCATTTTATGCAAGCTTCTTTGCAATTTACATAACATTTCATAAATTTACTTTTTGCCCTGAAGTAAGCAACAATTAAGTAAAACTTATTTCTCCTTAACAAGGAAATTCATGTACTTGCACAAACAGCAGTAAACAACTTAAAAAGAAATAATAATAAAAATGTGCATCAAATTACTTTCTTGTGCCACACAGGGGAGAAGGAAAAAGATGGTACTGAAAAAGACATGACACTGAATATTAAAATACAAATGGTTCAAGAGCAACTAATTATAAGCTCTCTTTCATGAAAAACTAGACATTTTCCTGGTAAAACCATGTACTTTTTTAAAAATGATTTTTAATCAATAACAATGAGCTTAGTTTTCATCTTTAGACAAAATTTGAATACAAAGACATCCTCACTCACACAAAGCGATTTTTTTAAATACAAACCTACCTCAGTTCCTTCTTACTTTCACAGTCACTTACAAATTCAAGTTTCCTGACACATGAAAATCTCGCAAGTTTTCTATCCATATCCCCAGAAAATCATAAAATCCTTGACACAATTTCCAACCTGAGAACTCAATTTCCAAAAAGTTCGTGACAGCCAGCACTGGTTCCCCAGCTCCATATATGCATCCCAAACCTAAAACTTAAAAGATGCAAATCCCAAGAAGGCAACTTGGCAACTGAGTGGAAAATTAAATGAGTTTCTACTCTTATAAACAAAGAACAAACCCCCTGAAACACCACTGAGGACATCTGGGTAGTGACCTTTGACCTACCGTATCCATTTCACCATGTGGTGTACCTCAGAGTCCACCTCGCTGACCCAGTTAATTTAGCAAACTGGGTCACACGGATAGTTTTACATGTCAGGAATGGCTTTATTTATTTGTCTCAGCAAGTTCAAAGTAGTTACTGGATAGAGACAATACAAAACCCATTGGTTCATTTTTCTCCCAGGCCATTTATCGCATTGCCACAGGTTCTAACAGAGAGGCGGCCGAATGGCTGCTCCCAACTAAGTATAGGAACTGTACGGAATATACAAGGATTACGATACTTACTTTCATAACACTCATTTCCTAGTCCAATGGAGGATTAATGATTCTAGCTTAGCTTAGATATTCTTTTACAACAGTTGCAGGGATTTATATTGCCAAAGGACATAAGTAGAGAGTTGCCCCTAGAACTATGAAGGAAACATCAGAATGTAAACTAATCAGCCAACGTTCTAAAAGATTTAACTCAAGGTAAGTTTTTAAGAAGCAAACCAACGGTTGCAATATAAAGTTTAGAAGTGTAAAGAAAGCAACACGTAATACAGTTGATCATGCACAACCTGTATCCATTTTATTCAAAATAGACAATTTTTGAGTCTCAAAAATCTTGTCTGTTTATCATCTTTACAACTGCAGCACTATAAAATATCTGATGTTTGCAAATTTTCCTTTGTATTTTGTTCTGCAACTGTTTATTGTTAACACTAAATGGTTTATAAGCTTTCAACTGTTAGTTACGTTCCCATAAAAAGTGAACACAACATACCCCCTTTAATTTAACAACAGTTTTGAGAATAGTTTACAGTATCTGCTAACTTTCATTCAAGATAGATCACATCGCACTAGCATTCGCACAAAAGTGAAAAAAAAATGTGAAACTTGTTCTACAAACAACTTCTAGACAAACCATTCTACAAGGATCGCAATCCCATCATGAGAAAATATCCCCAAACGAAAAACAGAAGCTTTTATACTAGGATATACTGGAATACAAAATTGCAGAAGACGGTAAGTCTGCCTATCACTTTTTATTTACGGTTGTTATTTCTTACTTTCCACTAAGTTTTTGAAGAAAATTTTTTTTGAGTAATCCATTTTAAATTCCTTTTTGTTCCTTTGTTCTATTTAAGCACTCAAAAACAACACATACAGTATGCCTTTTTGTTTCTTTTCTAAAAAATGCTCCCTGAAAATAAGAATGCTAATTTAAGTTCACGGCACTGAGGCTCATTTACCCAGCACTTGATGCACTTCTAGTAAGGACAAATAAATCTTATTTCTGTCTTACATCACAGGATCCTATTCATTTGTCATTAAATCCTTGACTTTTATCAACAAGAGCTACAGTGCCTTAAATTTTATCACAAAACACTTTTACTCTTTTTTTGAAGCTTGTCAAGTCTGAAGATACCCTCAAATACCCTTAAACTTATTCTGTTTTTTTTTTTTTAATTTTTCCATTGCTCATCAGTCCATCTGTCCCTCTGTCCATCTCTCCTTCCATACATTCAGTTGATTGTCAAGAAATATTCAGTTTATGGACCATTCCTATAAGTGTCCATTAAATCTACATCACAAGATCTTCCCTAACTGTCTCCTGGTATGCTTTCCTCACAATTATCACAAAACTTCATTAGCAAGACATAAATTTTAGCATACTTCTGGAGAATTGAGATAATTACTATACAAGAAATTACAGCAATGATCTAAAATACTGCAAGATCATTTCCAGCACTTATTTTAGTTAACAACTTTTGCTAACCTGCTCTGTACCATTGCCATGCTAATCCAATGCCCACACGTTTTTCAAGATTTAATCATCAGGTTGCCCCCTTTACTGCACGATACTACCTTCACTATGAGTAAATATCTGTGTACGGACCATCTTCGCCGTTAAAAACAACGATATGAATCTACACACATAAAAAGACATTAAACTTCAAATTATCTGAACAGCTAAATGGCCAAATCAAGAATGTTTGCAAGTCTTTTGACAATCCAAAGTTGATTAGAACATTAAAACTGAAAATTATCAGCATAACATACTGTACAATAAAAAGAATAAGGACCATTAGTTTTCACCAGGTCTTAATAGGTCAAACTATGCCATAGTATTTTTGTTTGCAACAATACATGTATTCCCCTTAGTTATACCTCTTTGCACTCTCCAACCCTACACTATTTAATAGGAAAATGCAGTCACCCAAATCAGAATTAGTGTACCCTGTCATCCTAATTCATGAATGGTTTTTTTCTGACAACGTAACAAAATTTTTGTTACACAATTGTTAAATTCATGGAGAATAACTCCTTACTTTACCTTTTGTTTGTAACAGTTATCTTCAAAAACATCTTCAGAGGTACTTGTAATTTGCAAGAGTTTGCTGATCTTTCAAAGCAACTTCGGAGCAACTGCCTATTGTCTTTAATGCTATTTGTACCACTACCCTTTGAAATGCTAATTTAACAGTTATACAGTCTATTATGCATTCTTAATTTTTGCCTTAAGAGTTGTGCTTCCAGACAAATTGTTTTCTCGTTCTCCTTCTAGAACATGTTAAATCTCTCAGCTATGCCTTTTTTAGTATTAATATCTTTCAATGGAAACACTTACCTCATCCTTTTGTTCAGAACCTAAATAGTATGTAACTTGATAAACAATTAAACTATCAACTTTTGCGAGGTGCATTGCAACTATAATTTCATTCTCATCAGATTTTTTTTCCTGAAAACTTCTATTTTGGTGTGATGCTACATTGCTACTAGCAAATAAAATAGCTTTTACTTAAAATCTTCTTTAACAATTCTTAGTTTACTTTTTTGGTAGTGCACCCAAAAGCAAGCTCCATCACAAATTGAAACTGGAATGTAGAAAATTTTGTCTCTTAAAAAATAAAAAAAAACAACAAAGAAACTTAGTTCTAATCATTTAAAAATATTTATATAAAGCAATGGGTACTGTACAGTAGATACAGTATCATCTATAATGTATCATACAGCATACTGATACATCTTCTGCAGTACATTATCACTCTATCTAGCAAAGTAAAAACTGTGGCTAGTACCTATGCCTTTCTGTCATAAGAAACTTCCAAAAAGTTTTACCACAGATTTACTGTATTTTAACCTTGGTTTCTTGTGATTGTTTTGTCTACACAAACCAAACATGAGTTTGCATTAAGTTATTATCTATATGCTCCAAAGATGACAGTCACAGAATTCTTGTCCCTTCTTTCACCCAAGGCAGAGGTCAGCCAAAGTTGTATTTATCATATCATATGTTGTCAACTATGCAATTTATTTTTCACAGCATGTCTTCACTATCGTCTTTTTTGTGATTCCCCTTCACACTACCCCCTTCCCCATTTGTGGCTGTCTGTCAACTGACTTCATTGGGAATCCTCATCTATGAGGAGTGAAACGAAGACATGAAATTTTGACAGTAAACTGAGGTGATGAAACGTTCTAAAAAATAAAAATAATGGTTGTTTGTCTATAGTAGCTAGAGGTTTCACTTCCTCTGATATTAATACTGATAGCTTGAAGACAATCATCTTATAAATACCCTTTGATGACAGTGAAATTAGCACCGGTATAAATTTTACAGGTTAAGTTCCCCTTATGCATCTGTTTCTACTTTCCTAACAGGATGTGCGGACTAAAAAGTAACAGCACAACCATCCTGTTTGCGACAAAATTTCACCACAGTGTAATTTTTAACGATGTCTGTGATCGCATTCTTGCACTGCATCGTGGGTATGATCTTTAAAGGCACATCAATAAAGGACCCCGGCAGTGGCTCTGAAAGGCTTGCATTTGTTTGCGACAGCCGCAACAGCGGGGACCCTTCTGTCTCATTATTTCGCCATTCTTTTTATGGTGACCTGTCTGCCAACTGAAAACTGATCAGAATACAAAAATGTAAACCGTCAATAGCAAACTCAGAGACCGCCTGGGCCGAGGGTGGACGTGCCTGTTGCGATGAAAAATGCGTGCCGACCTAGAGGTCAATTTTCCTTTCTGTAAGGCACAAAGGAAGGAAAAGAACTGCTGTCTGAAATACAAAAGGTGAGATAAAAGAAACCAAACGTGGCCTGCGTGCCTCTATTATGCAAAACCCCATGTGCCTCAGGAAGGAACACCAAAGAGCAAAATATGCACGTAGACAAGCAGGAGGGAGTCCTGACCCTAGCAATTATAGATACAATGCTTGAAGGTCAATAAAGGTCAGTCATGCCCCAGGAAACAGATGAGCAACACTCCCTGTGTAGTGCTTCTACCACCCAACGTGATTAAAAGACCCAGTCTGAGTATTAATATTTAGGTCTTGAACATACTTTCTATGAAATTAAATTAATGGCTGTAGAGTTGGAGATAGTTACAGAAAAGGTTTAAATAGTATCCAACACAACAACAAACTTGCTCAGAAGACCATACTGTTCTGAGTGAAACAGAATGTTAAGTACTTTCCTTTGTTCAATAATACACAATAGCCGTTATTGTGGATTACGCTTGCTGTTGGTCACTGAAGTATGAATTCCACAGTATAATACCATGACCCAATTTACAAATGTGGGGGTGCTGGGCACGACCTACGCACAGACCCCTTCAACACTCATTAGGCTCTTCAGGAAAATGATATACTAGATCTACATTCACTTATGATTTCAAGTAAGCCTAGGTGTACAGATACAATGTCATAAACATGTCGTGTCATGGTAGCTCTGTCTAGTCTATGTACTGCAACTGTGAAGAGGTTTATTTGACTATGACTAGACAGACAAAGTGACATAACAACCAGAAATATTAATCTAGTTTATGCTAGACCAGCGTTTCTCAACCGGTGAGCCGCGAAGCTCTCCCAGGTGGGCCGCGAGATTCACCATAAAAAATAAAAAATAAAGAAAAAAGAATAAACTTTTTGTAAGGTGGGCCTCAGAAAAATTGTGAGAGTCAAAGTGGTCCTCGAGTTTAAAAAGGTTGAGAAGCGCTGTGCTAGACCACGTCTTCCAAGAGACTGATGCCAAAACTATGATAGCCTATGTTGAAGGGGCCCCCTCTGTGTGAGCACTTCTGGATTTAAGCTAGATGTTGTCCCCAATAGCCCTAGAAAGAATATGATATCCTAGTTTGTGGGTCCCTCTCTGTATGGGGGCCCCTGGTTATGTACCGTGCAGGCCCATCCCTAAATCCGGCTCTGCTTGATACCCATTCACTTGTACTTGTACCATGAAAACCTCTACGCCATACTTTTCTGTAAGCATATCATATACAGACCTATGAATATGCAGAAAATAAACTGTGTAAACTGTACATAAGGTAAAAGAAATGTCTTACAGGGGCTGTTGCATCGACCCAATCATATTTAGGAATATACCCATATCTCTATTGACAATAGGTGACTACACTTTGACTGACATAAATTCAAACAAAAATATCTCTCTGACTGGTCAATGACTTGTGCATATCACTTAGTAAAGCAGGGGGCTCAAACACAGTAGTGTGTGGATATCACCTTGAACAATTTCAACCAAGGAGTACAGGCTATTAAAGTTTTTTCTAGGAGGTGCACTAGACGGGGTTTGTGCTTTAACTTGGATGAAGGACTAGAAGTAGAACGGTCGGTAGAATTTTCACAGTCTTGAGCAAGGTATGATGCACTATTATCTCAAGTTTATATCTGTATCCAATAGGAGATGCATTATTCTATCACCTACACCCATCCCCCCTTCATCAAAGAAACATGCTTTGAAAAATATTACAACTACTGCAACTTCTTGGTTTATTTGAAGCCCAGCACTGGTGTATAAAGTCAAGATGATCTTTAAAACATGAAATTAGAATTAAAGAAAATGTGTCATTTTGTGCCTAGATGGTTCAATACATTGTGTAACATAATTGCAATGGGTGCTAAAAAATCAGCTACAATATGCAAAATTGCAATTGATGCAGAAAACATAGTTTTATCCGACCTCCAATTCCCTAAAACACGCATCTTTTCAAACTTTTTTAGCTACCTCAAATTTTCAGACCTTTACATGAAGATTTACTAGAAAAATTCAAGACAGCTGCCATTTCCTTTTTTTAAAAGGTTTATTTTTCAAATGTAAGAAGGTCAACCATCAATGTAAAGCCCTCATGAATTCTTTAGGCAAAACTGTTAAAGGGGAAATGGTCTCATCCCAGACAGTTCCAATTCTCCCAACTAAGTTAGTTCTAGCCCCGCCCATAACTGTCTTTAGCTTCTCCTTGTGCAGACACATAGTTCATTGCATAGGCCCACATCCTGGTGAGTATACAAGGCCCTATTATGTAATCAAAACACTCTCTGTGCATGCTGTGTAATATGAGCTGATCTGCATCTTTTGAATTTTGCAACTCTGATGCCAATCAAAGAGTAGTCACCAATTGAGACTTTTACTTACCCCTTTGTAAAAGTCATACTTGGGGTGATGCAAGTCTGTCTTTAAGAATTAGAGTAAATGTAGCAGTTTTTGCCCTTTTATCAGGATGATGAGGTATTCAAATTTAAAAATAGGCTTTAACCTGGTTGGTCTTAAAAAGAGGCATGAATGGCTTAATGGGACTGTATTACAGACCTAGACCTGGCTACAAATGTTCATAGTGATCACTCATCCTTGGTTTGTTTAAAATCCACTTCAGGCTGAAGCTACTGTTAGCTGGGTCTATGTTCAAGGCTCTATATCTCTGCTTTTTAAACATGCCAGCCTCCGTAACAGCTACTGCCACTTTTTCTTTCTTCATAGACTGATTTATAAAAGCTCCTTGCACCCTACTTCAAAAGGCAAGTTCAAATTCCCCTGGCAACTCATCTAATTTTAGGTCACATCCAACAAGTCTGCTGCACTGTAATCTTACCCTTCTGATGCTGCAATCCAGGACAACATAGCTGAGAGGTAGACAAACCATTCAAATGAAGTCAAAACCAACAACACTTCACTTGCTCTTGGTTGTCTTGCCAAATTGTTAGTCCACAAAGGGGGAAAGAAAAACACCCCTCCAGCCTACCAGGTATCAGATGGCTGGACCCCTAGGGCCATTTTTCTATTTTTATGTTGGCGGTAAGTGTGTCACGCTTAATGCAGGAAGACAGGTAAACTTGTTCCATGGACAGTCTACCTAGCAGATGCCACCATACAAGTATGGTGTCCTCACCAGGGAGAGAAGAACCTCACCTTGTAAGGACATGGAATTAATCAGCCTTTTGTTTCTGAAGGAAAGACCCAGCTTGGTGTTCCATTTTGATAAGAAAAAATCCTTGAAATTTGCACCAGGATTCCCTGTAAGACAAATTTTTCAGAAATGAGTGAAAAACTTAATTTACTAGGAGGCCACAAGACAGACAATGGAAGTTTCATTTAGGTCTTGTACATTATGCTGGTTAATTTTCCAACTGGTCACACCATTTCCAAGGACAGATCACATGATAACCTGACATGATACAAACTTCATTTTCCACAAGTACGTAACAAGTACGTAATAATTTTTCATAAAACAATCACGGGTGACTTAACTGAATTTCTCAAAAGTTGACAGAAGCTTTAATCAAAGCCAACTGATTCAAATTATTTGCAGAAAAAAATAAGAGTTTTTTAATGATGTAACTGCTTGTTTTCAACATTTTTGCATGCTGATATAATAAGACAGTTCTGTGGATTAGGAAAATGACTGGTAGGATTTAAAGAAAACTTTCAATATTTTTTAATTGAAATCATTCACTCTGAAGACAAACAGAAAGCAATATTTTCTTTACAGGACAAAGAAACTCAACCAAATGACTCTGAAAGGGATAATTTTTGTCATAAGCAATCTTTAATCTCCCTCTCCACCCCCCTCCCTCTCTCTCAACTGTTAAAGATGACCTTGTACAGTTTGTATAGGCAAAAAGAGCTCTATGAAGTGTGCCAAGTTATCTTGGTGGCACAATAGCACCAAGTGGTAACTATACCTCATTGCTTACGAACTATTGTGTAGACAAAGCTATAGTCCACGTGTATGTCATCAATTGCTTTTAACTATATACTGCTCAACTATAGGCCCATTTCAGCAAGTTTTACTTTTATACTTTATTTATTCTGACTGAAGCATGACTTTCCAAAATTCAAAACTTTTTCAAGTTTAATACAGCATTTTTGAACCAGTGGTCAGCTGCCCACTGGTGGAATGTGGAATGACATACTGTATGGCAGGCCCTGAAGTTGGTCTTGAAAATTACAAAATATTGGATACATCTTTATGACTATCATTACATTTTGTATATTTTTATATAGTTTTTTCTCATCCAATACAGATGGAAACTTTAGTATTATATAAAATAGTAGTGTTGGGCCCTGTCTCATATTGTAAAGTTATATTAAAGTCCAAGATTAGTGGAACATACTTAAATTCATTTTTCAGTTAATTGCACAAGCTGGTCCTTGGGAAATTTTAACAGTCATGTGGACCTCCAGAAACAAAAAGGTTGAGAAATCATGGTTTAATACGAACTGTTGATGATTGTAGCCCCAAGTTACCTATCATACCGGTAAACTACTAACAATGTTTGATGTGAACGTTTACAGTAGTGCTATATACAATCTGCTCACTAGATTTAAAAACCATGTGCATTTAAAAATCTGGTATAAAATAGTCAAACTCCCTCGATACCCCTCCAGAGTCGTTTTCTTGGAAAAAATATATATATTTTGTAGAGATATACTTGAGCTCCATGGTTTGTTGAACAAAGTTCTATTATAAAGCCCTTCATAGTAACAAAGTGTGTTTCTATTCTTTATCAGTTTCAACACCTTAATCTAGAATCACAAAAGTCTTATCTGTTAATTTCTAATCCGTATCCTATCAATGCAAATAAAATGCGAATAGTGAAAGAATTTCTGACACTGACAATATAGGTAGAGAGAACAAACAAGTACAAGACTTCAGGCCAGTCTATTAATGAAAGAAAAAATTCCCACAGTGTTTTACTGTCTTGACATAAGTTTAGTAAAAAGTTGTTTACTGCATATTCACGAATGTCTGACAGAAAGTTCTAGTACTCAAAAGGCGAGGTGTTTTATGTAAAGTTATTTCAGTTATAATTCTCAAGGGTCTTATGTGAAAGAGAATAGTGTTTCTTCATGGAACATGTCTTTTCAACCTTTGGACAAGCTAATGAAGAAGACAGGAAGTCTAGTTGATCATAAAACCTTTGAAAATATTACTATGAAAGAAATGAAAATTATCATAATTTTTTGGGCGATTAACAAGAAAACGTTTATACCAAAGGTTGTGAAAGGTTCCAAAAGTAAATTTGAAATAAGGTCCAAAGTTGGAAAAATCCCAAACTTTACCAGATTGTCAATATACATGTTTTGCTCATTAAGACAAAAAGTTCGAAACCAGGGACAAGTCTTCTGGGATGATGTCATGTACTCATCATGCTGTTAGCCAAAATAAGTTTCTTTTAATGTGCTGTTTTAATAATGACATTAGTTTAGAAAGATTTTGAAGTTTAATGTATTCTATTCTCTAGAGCTATCTTCTACTGAATTCAATGAATCCCAACTCACTGGTGTGAGTATTCCCCAGTGAACACACTTACCCCTTACTACATCTGCATGAATAATTAGTCCACTGACCTACTGATCCTTCGCCTTTTGGCTCTACCATGGCAGTAATACTGTTACAGTATTAACTACCTTACTACCTCCACTTGGCAAAAGTTTGGTATTAAAGGCTATACAACCTTGCCCCAGACAGTGAAAATTCTCCCTACTTAGTTTTAACTTCTAGCCCCTCCTCCAATTTAAACATTATGCACTGTCCAAGTACAGCTCCCAGACAAAGCGTACAGCAGCATACACTGAGTTTAAATTGCTTAAAGCTACATCCACACAATACTGTGTGAGCTTGGGAATACAACGACTGCACAAGTCATCATAGACCAACCAGAGTGAAGCTACTGTCTGAATTTAAGTCAATGAAAGTGGAGTCACCAATTGTATTTAGAGCTTTAATTATATTCCTGAATAAGTTTGGGGTGATGGTATAGTCCCTTTAAGGAATACAAATGCATTTTTGGACAAATAATCTGAGCATCAAATTCCTTGGCAAGTATCCATGAAACTACAGTATATATGCCTAAAGGACGAAAGAGGGCGGCTACCATACATGTCTCTGGCTGAATGAGATAGAGTCAAGATGACTATAAGAGCAATACTCACCAAGAAGCATTTTATACTGCAAAATATGGTAGGTAACATGTCTCCCCTCCCCTCCCACCTCCTACAGCAGACGTGCAAGGCTACAAACCTATCTTAGTATTGTTGGAGGGTACCTCCTGCCAGTTAAATGTGACTGCTGGCTACTGGAGAAGTCGGCCAACTCTACTTCTGAGTTGCGACTCCTGGCCAGCAGTTCAATAGTGACTCCACTTTCCTTAGAAGTTGTGACTCCTAGGGAAAGTTCCAGAATTGTCAAAAACATGCCCAAAACTCATATTTTTGTAATCTAAAAGGTTTCATTAGTGTTCTTTTGCAACTTTCATTAAAGTGGAGGTATCAACCTATCTCTTTTAGTCTTTACTTTAACCAGTCACTAAGCATGTTCCCATCAGTTACAGCTTACTACTCTCAGATATCCGCAATTTTGTAACTCAGTCATTGAAGTCTTGTAACTAATTAGGCCTACATAGACTCATTGGTACTAGCTAGCACTTAACACTTTACAGTTGCAGTCATATACATGGCTGTAGCCATTAAAACTTCACCATATGAAGACTCCAAACTCTTTTTGGATTCATGGCTTCTGAGGCTATGGATACCTGGCTCCAAAACATACTAGAGTCACCCAAGCCTGCTACTGACTCCTAGAATGAAGGGAAAATGCAGCCATCTTGAACATAAATTAAATATGTACACCCTGGTATCCTGGGGCAGATCCAGGAATTTTGTTTGGAGGGGGGGTGCACTAGATTCACCCATTGTGGGAGAGTACTGTCCATCTGAAAGACTTAGATAAAAGAAAATGGTGCTCTCGATATGGTGTACGAGTTTCTATATCAAAACCATGATGAGAGCCACAGTGAGATGTCCGCGATAGAACATTATGGTCCACCTTAATACTTGAAAACTTTAGTCTTGGAAATTCTGGGGGGGAAGGGGGTGCACATGCACCCAAGGCACCCCCTCTGGATCCGCCACAGCTAATATCCTTACTCTTGAATGGCTTTTTTTATTATGTGAAAACACTTTTGTAACAGAATTGATAGATTCATGCAGAATATATTACCCTTTGGTTAACCTTTAGTATACCAGTGCCATGTTCATATTCTGAAACACTGTGAGAGATACTTGAAAAGGTAATAAGAAGGGATTTGTAGCCTTTTAGTTGCTGTGTGAAATTAAGTTTGGGGGGTGCTGTGTGAAATTAAGTTGGGGAGGGTTTCCTTGTGAAATCAAGTTTGGGGGGTTGCTGAGTGAAATCAAGTTTGGGAGGTTGCTGTGTGAAATCAAATTTGGGGGTTGCTGTGTGAAATCAAGTTTGGGAGTTGCTTTGTGAAATTAAGTTTGGGAGGCTGCTGTATGAAATTAAGTTTGGGGGTTGCTGTGTGAAATTATGTTTGGGGGTTGCTTTGTGAAATTAAGTTTGGGAGGCTGCTGTATGAAATTAAGTTTGGGGGTTGCTGTGTGAAATTGTGTTTGGGGCTTGTTGTGTGAAATTAAAGGGAGAATGCAGTCACCCCAATAAAGAATTTTATAGTAGACTATCCTATTTCCTGAATGGCTCTTAAGAATCATGTGACAGTATTTTCTCACTCAATTGTAAAATTTACAAGGAGCAACTCCTTGGTTTACCTTGAATATGCAATATTTATGTCCTAAAATATTATGAAAGATACCTGGAAGAGAAATAAGAAGAAATTTGTGACATTTAGCTATTGTTTCAAAATAAGTTTGGGGCGACTGCTTTTGACCTTTAAGTTTGGGAGGATTGCTTACAGGCTTCTATGGACACAAATGGGATAACCTAAATTTGAGCTTTTACACCACAGCACCCAATCCACTTGGCTCTTTGTAGTAACATACATGACAATATTTTCCTAATGAATTGTTCAATTCATAATGAATAACTCCTTTGTTACCTTCTAATGTACAGTATTTACTATTTATTTATATTCATAAAACACCATCAAGGATATACAGATTTGCATGATTTTGCTGATGTTTCACAATATGGTTGAGGTGACTGCTCACTTCCTTCAGTTGTATTTGTCTTACCTAGTAAAATATCAATTACTATACCCTTTCTCCTCCACTAGCTGAGCTGCTGTATTTTATGAGTGAGTCACACCTGTAATACTGCTGAGCAATGGCATCACTGGCTACTACCCATGCTCAGTGTCTCCTATTATTGGTGGAATTGATAATGTCATGTAATTGGTACAGATTTCATATCCTGTCCTCTTTCAGGACTATGCAAACACCTTTTGTTTAGTCCGGAAGAAATTACAATGCACCCCTTATAATAGTTGAGTGTCTGACTACCTGGGGTAAGTCCAGAATACCACATGACAATTACATAAAGACCTAGCTGGAACAATGGGTGATAAAAATATCGAAGCAGTATACCAAAAATACCACAACATCGTATAGAACGAGGAACAACACTTTAAACAATTGATGCAAAAATAGCCCATTCATGTATACAATGACTGGGGAAATACTTAGCCAATACAATGAATCAATTTTACTGACGCATACTTATGATAAAGGTCTATTCTTTGAGACTTCCACAAAATGGCAATTCATAGATATTGAAGTGGTTCTTCATGAATGCAATGTTACATCCCTAATAACACCACCATTTGTAATCAGGACACATTCGGAAGCTCACATGTCATGCACACTGGAGCAAGGTGGCGTTCAGTAAATGTCCAGAGGGAAACATAAATCTTTTAAGGGGGCATGTTTCTCACTGCTCTCTCATAACAAATTCTGTAAAAATATAATGGCAGCCACAACTTAGAGATCACTCTATCCAGACTGACCATGCTGTATTGCCTGCACTTAAAAATGAGATGTTTTCCAAAACCCACTAGTCTATTGTCTAAGTGGGGTCTATCATATTTAATATCAACCCATTGCCTAGGGCAGATGCAAATTGCAAGAAGCTCTAAAATGCTGATGATGTTTGTTTTGATCATTTGCCTTTGAGCGCTGTTGCTTCATCTTACCTGGATACCTACATGCAAACCAAGGAAGGTAACAGCTGAACATTTTAGGTTGGCCAATTGTCATGACAAAAATGTTGCCAGATAAAATTGCAAACGAATTTTGAGGTTTAACATTTGTTGGGGCAAGACAAAAGATAACAAGGAAATAAAAAGAAAATTTTCATGCTCGTTTTTAATTTGAGGCAAAAGCATGCCCAAAGTCTTCAAAACAAAACTGAGCATGTTGAAATTGCTGGAAAAAATCTTTAAGGCTGTTTAACTTTAGTCTCTGTTGCAAACTGAGTTAAGGGAGGGGGAGGGGTAGTGCAATTAATGCTCATTTTCCTTCTAAAAGAAGTCTGCCTGCATAAGCTACAAAGTTTCTATCTACATGTAGAAAATTCAATTTCTGTAGTAATGAGCAGGATGGGATAGAGTAGCAAGTTTTGCTGAAAACTGTCCTCTTTCTAAGGGTCATGTGGCTGTACAATCTATTTATAAAATTTCCTTCAAAACACACAGAAAGTTCATTTAGTCTGTAATCACATCACATGCTTGCTAAAGAAATGCTTGTGTTTGTTCAATTTACTGCAGTACTATGTAATACAATACAATGGAATTAATTACGATGTACACATGATACAATTAAGTACACGGTTATTTACAGATAGAAGTGCAAGTACGCCATAAGTTGAGCAAGACACAACAACCGTAAAGCCAACTTCATACTTTATGATTTAAAAGAATTTATAACAATCTTCTGTTAAAAAATGATAGCTATATTGTCAGAGTCAATACAACCCACCCACAACAGTGTGACTCACACTTCTCAGACAACACAAGTTTTTGTATACTTACAATTTACTATGATGAGTTTGGCAAGCATATTATCTCCTAACCTATTTTAGCTTTATAGTGGTGAAAGGGAAGGGGAAATGTAGACACTGCACACGGAGAAGGAAAAGTACCCGTGGTGAGAAAGGAGTATGTTTTGTCAACTGATGGAAAACTGCTGTGCCTTACCAAAATGTTGAAGTATTTCAATTCTGTTCTCTTTCACTTTGCCTTCCTCTTATTCTCCCTATCCCTTCCCATCATTAGCCCCCTCCTCATCATGATTACCCCCTCCCTATCTCCTTTCATGCTAATCTCCATTCACTGTCCTTATCCTCCCACAGACTAACCAGCAATTTCAAAAG
This sequence comes from Holothuria leucospilota, assembly GCA_029531755.1. Taxonomy (NCBI): domain Eukaryota; kingdom Metazoa; phylum Echinodermata; class Holothuroidea; order Aspidochirotida; family Holothuriidae; genus Holothuria; species Holothuria leucospilota. The sequence continues at coordinate 36,127,962 of CM055973.1, read as the reverse complement.
AAAATTTTTCTGACATTTCTCCGAAGCGCCAACAAATATGCAGACACTGTGTTGCATGCATTTAAAGGCTCTATAATTTTACCCAAAACAGTAAAAATTCTCCCAACTAACCTTACTTCAAGCCCCTCCTGCAATTTAAACAAAAACACCTGTCTAGTACACTTTCAAACCAGAGTCACAGTAGCCTGCACAGAGTTTCAACTGCTCAAGGACATACTGGCACACAACTGCTCAAGGCTATATTGGCACAAAACTGTGTGTGAGCTTTTTTGGGACAGTGTAGGTCATGACTGACAACCCAGAGTGGAGTTATTGTTTGAATGTCAATCACATTGCAGTCATCAATTGTATTCAGAACTATAAGGCTATAGGTTTGGGCGACGCCAAAGCCCCTTTAAAAATATTACTGGACAGAACTTGGACTTGTAACCTAAATATTCACTCCTCAATGATTGTAACTCTTTGTTTCGCTACCAAGTATCTAAGGACACATTTAAACCTAAGTCATAACAAGTACTGTAACACGGAGGGTCTTTAAAGAAAAAGGACGATTTTATGGGTGTCATACTTAGAATGGGTACACAGTCCACCCTTCTACAGGGTCTGTTCTACAAACAGCTTAAAACAGAGCATGAATAAGATAACATTTGATTCCTTTTTGGTTGGACTTCTGCTTTGTGACTGAGTACAAAAGATTTTGTGTAACTTAAGGTCAATTGTCAGCAAGTCTTTTCTTCTTGCAAACAGATTTAAAGCCCCTGCTATCCAAAAGCAAACACACTTCTGTTATCTTGTCTTTATTCTGTGGGCAATAAAAAGCTAAGGATACATCTGTAACCTAAACTCAGAGAGGTTCATAGAGTACAAGAGACACTAATACTTCTTGCTATAAATTTAAAGCAACACACAATGGATGGGGGTGGTCTATAATCACATAATAGGCTTGCAAGATTCATCTGACTTCTCTCAGAGTAGTTGAGTGGCGACTCCACTTTGCTTAGTACCACAGCTCCAACAGATATTTCAGTCCTGCCACAATCCTTAACTAAAATTCCTTTTTCTGGTCATAAATATCTGCATTTGATTTTGTGTTCACCTTCAGGTATAAAAACAATGCCATAAAATCAGTATGTCTAAATTTATGTATTATATTTCAGTCCTGTTACAAACCTTTGCTAAAATTCATTTTTGTGTTCTCAAATATATGCAATTTGATTTTGTGTTCTCCTTCTAGTATAAAACAATGCCATAAAAAGTGAATTTACAGTATGTCTAAATTTATTATTTATATTTCAGTCCTGTCACAAACCTTTCCTAAAAAATAAACATTTTTTTCCAGCCATGCTTAGAAATAGGAATATAATGTAATATTTTGATGCTTTATACAACACAGAAATACAGAAAACCAAAAATATCTCATATATAGATAGTATCAGGATTTTAACTTAATTTTACCAAAAATGAGTATTATTGATACCAAAACTGGACCAAAACAAGGAACATATTAGCTGATATCAATTTTACTGAATATCACTAATCTGTGCAATACTAAGGCTAGGCCTATAGCTGATGTGCACAGGGGCGTAGCAAATGGGTGGACTGGGTGGATAATTTCCAGGGACCCCCAAGGGTCCAGGGGCCCAAGATATCAACAAAAACATTCTGGGTTTTTGACCGGACTATGATGCTCAATTTTTGTACTTAGACCCGCTTGACTCTTCCAAAATTGTAAATATTTGGGTGGATGGTTGGAGAGGGCTTATGCTATTGGATTGTGATACCAGTGGTTTTGGGGTCCCTCACTTCTCCTTGTCCATGGGCCCCTGAGGGTCTTGCTATGCCCCTGGATGTGCATATGTGCCAGTAACAGTTATGACAATAAGAGTTGCTACTTTTGAGGCCTACCATGACATATTTCAGGCCTTGAATTTTGAGGTGTGCGATACAGTATTTGCACACCTAGATAAAGAATGGGAACTCAGATAAAAAATCTATTTAAGTTTAAGAAAATAGCATACCTACCACACTCAATTTCCTGAGGAGTGTGATTTGTAGCACACCTGGAAAATCTAAAACTCAAGGCCTGATATTTGAAAAAGATTGGAGTGACCCAAGTCTTGTCTACATTGGCAACATATATGCAAACATCAGGGCAAATCAGCTGCTGCTTGCATATATGATGGCTGTCATAATTAGTGTGGACCGATAGTTAACTACCAACTTATACTTAACAGTATCATATATTTCAATTTTCAACGTCGCCTGATAGTCTGATACCATTATGATATACCATGGAGCTATTATGGGTATTGGCTCCATGGTTGTACACAAAACCGCAGGCTTATTTAATGTACTCTGCAGCAACATGTACTCCCTTTTTAAAGGAGTTTAAGTCACTTTCAATGTTGAAGTTTTTTTTTTCAGTAACATGTTACTGGAAAAGTTCACTGTACCTATGCATTCATGTATGTGGGTTGGGTGTAGTTAGTGAATATTAGGTCATAGTGTCTGCTTTTACATGCAGCAAGCTCCCACAACTTTAGAATGTGGCTGAGCCCTTGTTGATACCAGTCACAGTAAAAAAGATCACTAGTACACCCCAGCTACGATACAAGCAGACTTGACAAGTTAGGTAGTCTGCCCAAGATTCTGTCTGTCTGGTGCAAACTCTTAATGGAAAGCAGTGCCAAGTGCCAGTATAAAAGGAGAACAAGATCATCAACGGTGCAAACTTCCGACTTTGACAAGGCTGGCCAGGTACTGGTTCCAGCAATGTACTTGTTGTATGGTATGATGCATCTTGGCTGTTTTGGCGCAGCCAGAGGTAGCATTATGCAATCAGATCTTTCTATAAACTACAACTTCGATTCCAAAACAGTGGATTGAGACCCAAAATGTTATGAGGTAAAAACTGATGGGTCCCGAGTGCATGTGGGGGTTGTGTGGCCTTGGAATGGGTTTACAATACATTTCATACCCCTCCCTGCAGAAAATTTTGCACATGTCCCTTAAGTTGGGTCGATAAATAATGCCAAATCATGAAATTTGGGTCGCTTGAAAAAATTGGTGGGAATCACTGAATTAGAGTACCAGCAGTGGGACATGGGTCAAAATTTCAAAATCTTTGAGATTTATATTCATGATAGAGTATTATCAGCATTTATTAAAAATATAAATATTTTACATACAGCATTGTGTACAGATGAGGGAACTCATTCAAACATATATGCCAACCTGTAAATTGACCAACATAACAGGGACACCACAGCAGTTTTATAGCTCCTCATAGAAGAATGTAAAACCAAAATGGTTGCAAATTCATAGTTGAGTACGATTTAGGACCGTTCATAGACCCTTTTCCAAATAGCGATTACAAAGGATTGTGGGACAGAGTTTTGGTGTGCGTCGTTTTTCGTCACATTAGATTGCCATTGACAAAACAACGTATACCAAAAACTCTATCCCACAATCCTTTGTAATTGTTATTTGGAAAAGGGTCTATGGCAAGGATATGAAAAAGTTTGAAGCTGTTCTCCATTTAAAGGCAATAGACAGTCACTCCAGTCAGAGTTAGTATGCCCCATCACTCTATTTTATGAATGGCCTATTTTGATCATGTGACAATGTTTTTGTTTGTGAACTGTGAATTTCAAGGAGGATTTCTCCTTGCTCTACCTATTGTTTATAATAGTTATGTTCAAAACATCTTCAGAGGTGCTTCTAATGCAATAAGAGGAAATTTGCAAGAATTTGCTGATTTTCAAAGCAAATTTTGGGGTGACTGCCTACTGCCTTTAAGTTAAAACAAAATCAGCTCTATTTTGCTCAACTTTTTTCAAAGTCAAAAGGTCCATTTTTACATATTTTGTTCAATACTGACCATTTTCAACCAAAAATTATAATTAAATATTCAAATTTTCCTGTTCTACACCCTTAAATTATTAGACTTGCCATACTGGTAACTTTTTCTATCAATTTATGGACATGTGACTTTTGCAAGATATTTTATTCCATTTGGACTGTCGCTTATAACAGGCACACCTATCTTGAACTGGTGTCCCAATGACACCCACCAAGTTAATTTCAAATGATAATGTTTTAAGTGTCAAGTTGACCTGGATATCTTCATATGTATTATAAACCACTTTCTGCAGCAATAAGATACCATCAAAAATCCCAGTTTCATTGAATTTTTGCTGATCATGCACACAGAATGACATAACTACGGCAGCATGGGGGACACAAAAATTCAAATTGTCCATTAGCATGAGATACTTGGTTTATAGGACATGGCATCATGTTTTCTGGTCACATCTTGATATCTACTTTTCATGTGACTCAATCCATAAAAATTTAGCAGAACTGCAAATTATGAAGCATCAACTTTACCTGCATAACTCACTAAGGGGGACACCAAAATTGCTTGAACAATGTTTCCTTTGTTTCATTTTTCCAAATTTGCTACTTTCTGATAAAGATTAACCTAATTCTTTTAAATATACAATGACCTTTTTGAAAATGGTGGCATTTGTAAAAATGGTGAAAAATAAATTGGAAAACCAACATATTAACAAGGGGGCCATGCAACAGTTATGTCGAGAAGGTAGTATTATTGGGTGAAACAATGATATGGATATTTTGGAAATATTGACTCTAGGTGGTATACTTACCATGATAAATGAGCAAAGCAATTCAGTACAAAACATAATTATGTGCTTTTCAGATAAATCAAACTTTTACGCTGATATGACCTGGTTGGTACCCAAAAGTCATGGTGGACACAAACCCAAACTAGGGTATTTTCTAGAAAATACTAATAGTAGAAAATTCAGTTTATATATCATAAGGTAGCCACGCCTGGTTGAATAAATTACTTGATATGCTGGTTCATCATATTCCATGTCTTTGAAATTTTGTGTTAAGTTGGCAAAGTCAGTGAAACCCCCTTGGTACCCTAGTTCATAGAAATACCCAATCATGGGTTAAACATTCTACAGCTGACAAGCATGTGTGAACAATGCATATAGCTAAAGCTCTCTGGTTTCAGTAAGGTTAGTTTGGCCACCCAGCTGCTGGCTTGGCCAATTCTTAGTACGCTCAATACGCTGACTATTTTATAATTGTGTGGAGTTAAAGGCCAAATGATGTTGGCAAAATGGCCAGTGCTTGACCCTGATATGCTGATATGTGCTTTGTTTGGATAAGAGTAACAATATAACCAATGCCAAAATGACTAATTCAACTGGCACTATCCTAAAATTGACTTTGCACCCATAAATCAAAATGCCAAACAGATGTTTGTACTAACCACAATCTCTTGCTTTTGACAAAAGCAAGATAACTTTATTTCCAATCTTCTCCAAGATACTTTCATGAAATGAAACAAAATCTTCAGAACAGACTACTAGCAAGTACAGATAGCAACTGAGATTGGTTAATTTTTCTTTCTTGTTGATATTAGTAACAACTCCTTCCAACATGGAATTAGAACTTGCCCCCTAAAAGCATCATTTTCCGTGACATCCATTCTTCCCACACACGGTTTGTGTACCAACCACCTATGGACGACTGTACAAAGTCTCCAGTATAAATAAATCAAATTTCTAGGAGAAGAATGAAATGCTGGCCTAAATTTGGAAACGGCTCTAGCAACTTTTAATAACCATCTATTGGCACAACATTTTACTGATAAAAGTGACATGACACATTTGACATCCCTACCGAATGTCAGACCCACATCTTTTTAAGACAGCTGAGAAAAACAGCCTGGGAAGGCAAAATTCTGAAACGCTTTGCCCAATCTGCTGTTGCGATTGCGTTATTTCCAACAAGCCATTCTGTAGTAAAAATCTATGTACCTTGATTCCACCAGAGCACATAGACAACACACTATTACATGGCCGTGTAAACAGCTGTACTACCCAAGGACCCCACAGCTTATAAACCTGTCTCTTCTTACTACTTCTTTAAAGTTTACAGCATATAAGTAGATTGATAAATGACAAAGCTGTCCTACCAACAGACCCTAACCAACTTATCACACATTCCACAAACACTCTGCACTATTCAGTCCAACAAAGGGATGGCCTCCCATACAAACAGACTGAGGACAAACAAATATATGCGTACTTGCAAAATGCTGCAACAGTTCATTCCCCCCTTTTCAAGCCAAAGTCAATTGGCTTTATTACAACTATAGGTTAGTTAGTCTTGACAGTAAATCTTAAGCCTTACAATATCCAGTCACCTTACTCACAAAAGGTAGAATAATCGTGGAAATTAGAGAACTTATGAAGGGTGGTAAGTAGCCTGTGGTCTGAATACCCAAATGTCTAAGTTTGGACCAACAAGACTCCACATAACTGACATAAATGTACCTTATGCAAATGTTACCAAAATTCTTTCAAATTCTCATTTCCCTAAAGTTTGTGTTCAAGTTTCATTTCAACTGAATTTTCTAGCCTACTTTTTACATTTAGTGAAAATGATTGTAAGGGGTAATTTGTCTCAACATGCAAAATGTGAGACAGCCAGATATGTAAGACATCTTGAGGAAGTGACAAGAGAAATTCACTTTTACACACTGTTAATGATGGTTATTGCCATACATCTCAGAATAGCTACACATGAGACTGTGGGAAGAGACAAAAAGCTACTGACAAAACAAAAAACCCCTCCACCTTTTAAGCCACCACAACTGATCGTCAAAACACCACTGCTTTACAATTTATTCAAAGACTGACACCTTTTCGAAACTGTTCCAACATTCATACTAGGTTTAACAACTTTTTCATTTATTCAACTGCTCTTTCACCTCTATCCATCACACCTTCCTGGACAAATTTATTTATTACAAGTGTGACCTTCTCATTGCATGTTTTATCATTTATAGATCCACTCCACAAAACCATTTTTACGATAACGGCTGTGTGAAAAGTTTTGAAAAGAATACGTGGGTATATATAGTGGTTCAGTGTACCCTCCTAGCATTCCAAAACAATTTAAATAAGAACTTGACTTTGTAAGAACTTCTCGTTTACAATCTCCACGAGGAGATTTTCCTTTTATCATTCTTTTCAAGCGTTCATCGTAAAAAAAATTCCACTCCTGTTCTAGTGTTTCTATTGTTCTAAAACAAACACTTAAGCAACAAGCTGAACCACAGAATTAGACTTTATGGCACAATACCCCAGTGTCTTGAAGTGTCTGTCTTTCAGTACCTCAAATATTAACCTATGCATGCAAATAAAGACTATTTGCGTGAACTACACTTCTTTAGAAAGCTCAAAACACTTGAAATTATAAAAGGGATAATTTATTTCACAACCAATATTACTTTATGGTATTTCTGCATGCACGGTCACCATTCCATGCAACATAAAATGCAGTGAATCCATCCAAGATGATACTGTATACAGGAATGATATGCTCAACATGATGTACACTTTTGCGTAGTTCAATTAAGTAAAGTTCAAACCATTTCCACTGAATGAGTCACATTCTACTAAAACAGTGCTCCACTATATCTAGAACAGCCAGTTTTTTCCCACCCAAAAGAGCTCCAACTAGCAAGGGTTGAGTTGAGGTAACCATTACCATGGAAGGTTACAGGAAAAGCAATTATTTCTTGACACATGTGCATAATACCTTCATCAACTGATGATGCTCTTTGTGATTTTTTTCCAAGCAGATGTTTCCTTAACATTTTTCCCTTATGACTTCAAGCTAGGGATTACCAAAGGACTAATTTTGTAACATAACCCCTTCATTTACTAACACTGTGCAGTATTTTGGATGTGAAACACTAGCATGAAAGGTTCTCGGGTCCAAAATTCTTTGATAGGTTTAACTGAGTGACAATTTATTATAAAGTTTGTTGTGACTCCTTATTTCCTACCAACTAAAATACAATGTACAGGCCAGGTTGTTTACCGACCGTGAGGATCGTGTTTCCATTCCAATCTTGAGGTAGAATAACTATATGAATGAGGACAGTCCTCAAATTGGGTGGATGTCTATGGGAAGGTTACACTGAGATGAGTATGAATGCTCAAGGGTGCTCAGATGCCAGCAGGTGCAGAATTTTGCAAAAGTTTGCAAAATTTGGACAAAAGTTACATCCTGAGTGTAACCTACCCTATTCTGAACTCTATGCCCTCCCCTCCCGCACCCTCCCTAACCATCCTCAAGACATGGGGTTGATGTAAATTACAATTTAATGATGTGACCATGTGTACTGTATGCCAGATCAAAACTGCCAGTAATGGATTGACACAGTAATTTCTCACACACATGTTCAAGCTAAGCCTTTTCAAATTTACAGACATACTTGTAGTTGGCAAAATACATTTTCTTTCACCTATCCAATTTAATTTTGGGAAATGTAATTTGATAAATTTAATGTTTTTTGCTGCTCTCCTTGAAAATAACTCTTACCCACCAATACAACTGTTTCAAAGGATACATTTTATTAATGGATGTTCCTAGTCTGCAGAGATACAAAAACATTTTGCACTGTAAACCTATGTTGCAGTTGCATCAATACCAAGACATGTTAGCATTATTTATACAAAATACCAGTTGACCTGGAGACACACTTGGTTCATTATAAGGTACATTTTAAAGGCTATGAGAATTTGGGTACCTTTAAGCCCTACTTGGTTTTGTATAAAGTGTATGCCGAATTGTGAGGATAAATCTCAAGCTACAATCTTGGACAAAACTGTTGGAACACCTTCAACCTTTGTACCGTGTACAATATGATGTCGTGCATGATTTGGGCAACCTTCGTCCCCCAGTACAGTGTTGCGCACGATTTACGAAACCCCCGTCCCCCAGTACAATGTTGTGTCCAAACTAAAGCGGTGCATCTCCAATTGACATTATTACCTCCAACATTGTACGGGGGAACGGGGGTGCAGGGGTGTTCCAACGAGATTGTCCAAGATTGTAGCCTATATAACAAACCAGATGATTAACATGATTATGGTACATCTACATGACAATGCTTGGACCTGTAGACCAAAAGATAGAAGTATAGGCCCTGTAACATCCATAACGCAGGGTGCAAATCGGTTTGATAATTTAGCCATTCAGACCTTTCTTTGTTAGGCCAGCAAGCAACATTATGTCATATCAATGTATTTGAATGTACTGTAGGAAGTTTGATATTCTTGACAAATACAACATGGCTATATCAATCTACAAATTTCATCCCCTTGACATCAAAGGCATACAGGGAATTCACTACAGATTTAGTTTGTAACACTATTACAGAAAGTGGTAGTGATAGGGTTGGTTTGGAGGTTACATACAGTAATAGACAAATATAGTGATAAATACAATGGAAAGTAACCTGCATGTGTATCGAAAAATGTTATTAGTGAAAGACGTGAAAGATACAACGTGATATTGAAAAAGCTCTGTCAGGTAGATGTGACCATGAAACAAAAATTGACCAACATGTTTGAAGTTGGTGATTTAATGGTAACGTTTACCAATGCGGTTACATACTTCACCTCAGAACCATAACAGGAAATCATATTACATGTAACAAGAAAAAGATTTTCATGCTCCCACCCGCCCATCTTCTTCACTGCATCTAAACATACAATTAGGGACTTCTCAGCATGACTTAATTTTCAAATTTTTGTAGCTTCAAAATCAAACCTCCGGATTTATATCTTAGATGTCTATGTGTAGACTTCAGTGTTATTTCTCTTTAATATGACCACACTCTAGTCTGGTAGTCCATTGCCTTAGACCTTGATAAAATAACCTACTAACATACATTTCAATTTGACCTAAAAATTATGACTGTGGTCTCATGTCCTTCCAGCTGAAACCAGTAATTTAGTAAATGGACAAGAACTAGATTGCTCAGTTCTAGAAGCACTGTAGGAGGGCACAGTGGGCCAACTTTTCGTTCTCCTTTGGCAGGCGGGTTTATAGTTTTAATAAAGTATACATATGAATACGATGCTTTGATGTTTAATACTGGGGCAAAGACCCAGATAATGCTTAAATGCTTTTCTTCTCTGCTTTGCGGTCACACCAAATTCCCGTTCTACAAACATCACTTCTCATTACCATCTGAACTCATTTTTGCCCCCAAAATACCTTATGCATTTCAGTTTGCTAGCCCTTATATAACATTTCTCTCTTACCCCCTGATGAGTTCCAAATTGTCACAAATTGTCTACCTAATGAGGGTATCAGTATTCTATTACCTCCCTAGAGTCCTCATATTGTCCTGGGCCCATCTAAAAAAGAATGGTTCATACAATGGGTCCTAGGTCTTCACCCCTGGACAAACAGAACACCTGTCACCTCTTCAGAAGGGAGAATCAGAGATAAAAAGCCCTGCTTAAAACAAATTTGTGTTAATTATTATTTTGATTCCTTAGAAAGTGGGACATGCGTCCCCTTTGAGGTCATGCTAGTTATCAGCGTACTTTCTTCTGAGAAGTTTAAATTTGCTATTCAAATGAAATTCTTGTTACCAGACTTGGAAAATAACACACAACTGTCAGAAAAATGTGTCTATCTGAAAAAGAGTTGTCAGTTTGGTTATGTCACCCTACCAATAAATTTTGATGCCCTGGGCAAGAAACCCTAGTATTTAAAGTCACACCCAGAGAAGCACGATGCCTTCACCATCATCATATAATTCAATATGTCACATACCCATACAATCATGTAAGTAAATATCTTAGATCAGTGCACCCTCATGTTCTACGAAGCTTTTGTTGCAAATAAGCTGAAATTGTAAAATATACAGTAATGGTCATTGGAAATGATTTTAAAAAGGAAAAAAATAATGTGGACTATATATTAAGTCAATGGCAACATACATAGCACTTGATTGTTTACTGCTGGTAAATGTGCTGAGCATTCATTGAGAAAGGCAACATATATGGTCATTTCTTTAAAGCAAAGCTATGTTGTGAAATTTCCATTGCCAGATTTATGGTACAACAGATGCCGGTTACCCCATCTTTTTCCTAAAAATCTCTCACAACTGATTAAAAAATACATGAAAACCTGTCCAGCATTTAACATCCATTTGACCTGTGCAAACCTTATATTCCATATAAAAGGGCCCCAGTTATACATGTAGAAAGTGGGAACCTCCTGGGGCCCCTACCCAGGTTAGACTCCTACCCCAGGGCAAAGATCATTGTGCCCAGCACTCTGAGAGCCCTGGGCATGTCACAACAGCACAAAGGTTTACTACATTATTATTGTGCTACATCTTCTAAACTTGTACGAAATACAAGTCTACTCACAGTTAAGTACTTAAAAGAAAAGGTTTGAAAAAGAGATGCTCAAGTATTGTGTAAGTGTTTTGATAGTTTATTCAAAAGCTTTTAGCAAATGAAGTATACATGGATTGACATGGAAAAGTTTGTTCACAAAAGGAGAACAGTCCAGGGTCCTGTTTCATAAAAGACTTATGCTCAGTCTTAGGTTTGATTACATCATAGGACAATTGCATGATAGATCACACTTAAGATTGATCACAACTCTTTATGAAATAGGGCCAGGGTATTGAAAACTATTTTGCATTAATGTTTTGATGCCTGAATTATGGTATGGTCAACTACATTTCAGTATGTTATGTCTATGTAAAATTACAAAGCTATTCAGAGATTGAAAAATGGATTTCATTTATCAAACCCCATCTTCATAGGAAATGTGTGTTGAGATTGGAAAATACTTCAATTTACTCATTCATACTGAAAAAAATCATGCCTAAAATATTGTTTCTTAACTTATTCAATAAATGATTAAATAACATTGCATTCTTGTAACTTAAAAATGTTACACTTTACTGTCAATGACTGGAATTAATACAGAGGTCCCGACCAAAATTTTATCTTATATATGTTCAAGTGTACCTTAAGTCTAAAATTTCAAAAATATATGTAACATTTTGTTCTGAAATATAAAATATTGAGGTTTTTGCAATCAAGTGAAAATAGTAGATTATCCAATAGTTTCTGATGTCACTCCTGTACTACTTTGATAACAATTTTTGCTTCCCTTTGCTTTTTAAAAGCCACTGCACCTACTGCCAAAATTTGTTCACTGTGGTAACAGAGCGACTCAACTAGACAAGCCCTCCACTGACAACATTTTATGCAAGAAAATAGTTATTCCTACAAGGTCATATTAATGTTTTTATTTCAAAAGGAAACAAGTTAACAAAAGCAAGTTAAGTGAATTTTACAAGAAGGACATCACAAATTATTGCACAATCAACTACTTCAACAAAAGTTAATCAATTTCCACATTTCATACCTGGGTGCAGAAATGGAATAATCTGGGAAGATGGAAGTTTGATGAATGTGAATTATTTTCTTAACTCTCTAATACATGTTTGTTATTCTAGAACTTTAGGTACTATTTAAAGAGGAAATTAATTTAAGCCATCTGGTGAAACTCTGATTCAATTTCTACCATCAGTTCTCAAGACGTTTCCTTACAGCTGAAAACTCGAAGCAAACAGGTGTATATGACACGGCTTTACATTGTTAAATTGCTCTTCTGTGCTTTTCCAAAAAAATTACATCCAATTTTATGTAACACAAATTTGTTGTATTTATATATTAGGAAAACAATGGGCATTGATATATTTTAAAATTATGAAATTTCACATGCAATGGGCTAACACTGCAACCCAAGCCAATTAATCCAAGGTCAAACAACAGATTGAAAATAAAGAAAATGAAACATCCCTTATGATTGTGTTACACTTGTTTTCATCCACAGATATTGACTTCATGTGATCATAACAAGACAAGTATAGACACAATGGCGACAAAATTCACTTCAGACTGCGACTATACAATTGAGGTAGAACACACTCTGTTCCATTTTCGTGATATGTACAGGATTCCCCATGGGGAGGGCATATGTCACATAAGCTGAAACGTAGCTCAAATTAAAGCATCATGAGTTCTCCCATTGATACTGTTTTACTTCCTGTTAATTAGTAACCAAAACATGGAACGCTCCATTTGTCTGCATAACCCATGGCGTTTTCCACCAATGATCTGATTCTGCTAAGGCACACGGAAAGCAGAACTATATTAAATGGGCTGAAGGCCAGTCAAAACGTATTTACAGTTGGTTAACGTGGAAATGCCACCATATGACAGAGTTGACCACGAAAAATACCTGCCGCTGAGATAGAACCAAAAAGAAGCCATCTTCCCCAGGAGGATGCATTTGAAATTATTTGACACCATACTGGGTAAATGGACACTGACCTACTGCCATATAAAAGATGTTGCTTTTACTTGCAAGTTGTGCTGCAAGCGTACAACTTACCCAGACTGAGTGGGAGGGAATTCGTGACTGGTTTAATTCTGTAAGGAACAAAATACAAAAAACAATCTGAACATGTGTCAAGCTTTAAAAAGACTAAAATTGACCTAGGAATTTTGTACCTTGGGCAAATTTCTAACAGAAAGCTATTTTGGTCTCACCAGATCTAGCGTCATCACAGCCATGTAGGTCAAAGGTGACCCTGAACAAGGTGGCAGAAAAAAGTCAGAAGTCAAAAGCAGCAGCAGCAGGGAAGGAGTGTGGCAGGAACGAAGTTTGGCATATCCCAAACAACAATGAATGAGGTCACAAAAATAATAAATGAGGGAGCAATATAAAGAAGATTCAAATTTAGCAGGTGGGTAATTGGGCCAGATGTCACCATCATTTGAGACATATATTTAATATTGACTGCTTGTGCTTCCAAAAAATGTCTTATTAATAAACTGTGTACTGTATAAAGTATGTGTTCTCTTCAATATATGTCCTCACTGGTCTTGACAAACATTTTTAAAATGGGTCTGGGTAAAATGGGGAGAAGGAAAGGTATAAAGGAAGGTCACAATATTTGATGTCTAACTTTTAAACAACAATAAGGCACTGTCTACAATTCTTAACTAATTCATATTCATGTTTCCAAAAATGAAAAGCTATAAGGATCATCCCAGATCTAAAGCAAAGTTTTTATGCATCATGAGATCACAATTTAGCACAATAGCAAAAACAGTCCAAAGCATATAGTGGTATTTTCAGTATTAACAGACCAAAAGTAAGCACTTGCTTATTACATAACAATTTAACTTTAAGCCAAATATCTGTTTTATACATCTGATATCTCTAACCCACAACTGTATAATACACAGCCAGCAACTTCCTGCCTATTAAAATGCATTCAGAGCCCTCCACATCATTCAGCAGTCTTCTGTTGAAGAACAGTTTGTACAGTGGTTAGCATACACTATGCACCTAATAATACTTTACACTGATCCTATCTGCTAAACACTACCTGTGCACCTTTAAACACATTTTATTGAACTACTACAGACTAAACACAAGGACATTTAATCTAAGGGTGCATTTACACTTGATCCGGATCTGATCGCCTGGGCGGGGTCTGATCCACTGCTCGAGATCAAATTTGTAGTGTAAACGCAGATCAGATCCGGATCTGATCGCCCGATTTTGATCCTAGTAAGGGGGGAGGATCAGACCCCGCGCAGGCGATCAAGCTTGTAGTGTAAACGCTCCCCGGATCAACTGTGACCCGAGATCAACGGTAATTCAACGTAAATTATTTGGAGGTCACTTCTGCAAAAAACACTCATTATGCAGGGAGGTGGATCAGAGTACGAGACAAGTGTAAATGCACCAGGATCAAGCCATACACGTAATTCGATATGCTGATAACATAGGGCGATCAGATCCGGATCAAGTGTAAATGCACCCTAAAGATGACCAAAGGTTTGAAGGCCAGTTCCCCAATCCCACCCCAGAATTACAAAGTTATTGTAAGTATGTAGGTCTACTCATACTTACACTATGGCACACTTTCTTGTACTAGTACTCAAGAGAATGGATCTGTGCTCATACTCACACATTTGGAAGGTGTAAAGACCTTTTTCCCAATAGCAGTTACAAAGGATTATGGGACAGAGTTTATAGTGTGCACCATTTTTGTCAATGGCAATTTACTGTGGCCAAAAAAAGATGTGAATCAAAACTCTATCCCATAATCCATTGTTACTGCTATTTGGGAAAAGGGTCTACTGCTGCAAATTAGCAAAAGTTTGTAATCACTCTTATGACAAATGGCATGTAATACTGTACTCCTACTTGTACTCACAAAGATTCTATACTTGTACTTATGATGATGTGCTCCGTTCTCACATTACAAGTCTGCCACACAGACCACTTTTACCAGTGGGACCAAATTATTCTGACGGTTTTGGTGCTGTTTCATCATTCAGGGGGCAGTATACTGACATTTGTCTCTACAGTGGGAGAAGAAAACCTAACATGGCAAGTACAAGAAGTTATAATACATTGTGAGAATTAATGGGACAGCTTCAGTTTCAGTGAAAGCGAAACTGCCGTCACCCTCACTAAAAATAGTACACCCTGACGGTGACCCTGGTATCCTAACTCATGAATGGTTCATTACAATTATGGGGCAATATTTTGCTACTAAATTCCTAAATTTACAAAGAGTATCTTCTTATTTACTTTTAATATTCAATATTTGCCCAAATCATAGAAAATACTGATATAAAGGGAAATAAGAGCAGATAAAATCTGTAAGATTTAGCTGATGTTTCATACTAATTTTGTGAGGCAACTACTTCAATGCAAATTATAAGTTACATACAATATTCATTTCACTGAACACCTGTTTGGGAAATTTATATGGCCACTGAACAAAATGGTAGGTTTTCAGATGAGCAGTATTCATGAGGATTAAATTAACAGGGTTTGTACTTTTAACTACACGTACACCATCCAAAATAGATATGTCCTCACTGGCAGATCCAGGGCCTTTGTTTACGAGGGGCCAACCTGGTAGTACAGTGATATGATGGGGAGGGGTCTAAGGGGAGGGCCTCCCCTTTTGAAAATTTTTTTACAACTGAATGCCCTCAGATGCGATTTGGTGCAACAAAAGCGTACAATTGTGAAGTGAATTTTCTTCTAAAAATTGAAGTAAATTCCTTAATTATTCAGCAAATTTTCGGAAACAATTTATTTGGCCCACCTTTGGGCAGGGCTATGGCCCCTGATGGCCCCCCCTTGGATCCACCAGTGAATGTCCTGAGCTCTCTGCCTTTGTTTCCCATGGTCTCTAACTTCCCTGTTGTACATAAAACTCCTTCGACAAAAAAATTTTAAAAAAATTAAAGCTGAACAAAGCATACATTTGCTGTAGTATACAAATAATGAATGTTTATGAGTGCGATAGTTTGAATTATTTCATGAGTTGAAAGACTGAATGTTCTATTCAACGAGGCGAAGCTGAGTTGAATATAAAATGTTAAATCTTTCAACGAATGAAATTATTCATACTATCGCATGAATGAAAAACATTCATTATTTGTTTTATATAACACTTTATAACTATCTATTAAACGTTACCTTTATCTAGTTGTTGGTTTAAGTTGTGTTTTAGCTGTCACTATGGTTCACGTTTGTCCATGTGGTAGCTCCATGGTTTGTGGTTTGCCAGCTAAACTTCTGCGTGCCTGTTACATATGATATGCAATGTGAGATCCCCAAAGCTGCATTGATTTATTGAGTTGCAGCATAGTTTGTACGTACAGCAGAGATAGTGATGTCACAGCCGTGTGTTATACTAGGCTATTGCACAACCGAGTGTTATACCAGACTACAGTATTGCACAATGGATAACACACAATCGTGATGATTGTGCTGAATCACCCATGGCATGTGACCACCAATCCTCCAATCAAAATCAAATGTAGAAAAATTATTGGATGATACACAAAGAAGCACATGGCATGCACAATATAGACTTCACATTTAAGCATACTAGACTTATGCACGTATCTGACCGGTACACAAATCAGCTGTCTGCATTTGTTGGTGTGATTTACAAGAATACGCACTTGCCTCCAATGGGGTTAAGAGCACACATTTTGTTCTGCTACATCATATGCATAAGGTCTATTACTATTAAAATAATCATAACTGATCAGCAAACTACCACAAAATAATCTCAATTATTCCAGAAGTAACCTTTTAAATCATACACACTGCTCTTAAAAATACAAACGTTGCTGCTGAAATTACCCCAGCTGCCAAGTCTGAGAAAGGCAGAATGGACACTATTTATGAAATTACTCAAATCACTTCTAATCAGCACTTCCAAAGAGACTATACAGTAAACAAGATTGCCACCAACTGACGGGGACAAGGGGAACCAAATGAACTGTTAATGTCGGTTCTTAAACTTTCATCTATGCACGGAAGGCCATTTCAACCTTCAGTATTGTATCGAGTGGCGATTTGTAGGTTCATTGACACATGCATTCCATACGCACCGCTGAACACCACTGACAATGGACACTACAGAATACGACAACCAACAGATTTATGAAAAAAGGGCACTTATAACATGTTGACAAACTTGAATGACTGTTAATGTCAAATAATATAAGGAGAACCATAGGTACAAGAGGAGAGTTGTAATTCAATTTACATGTCTTCGAAATTTCAAAATCAGTCTCAACATGATCTATTAACAAATCCAACATTAATTAAAAGGTCCAGTGAGGTGATCATTCTCTTCAAAAGATATCAAAGAACTGTCTAAGGTTAAATAAATGCTCCCAAATGGTTAATGAAATTAAATTTTCATATCCTGGTATTTGTGGGATTTAAAATGGATGATTAACTATAATTTAATTAGACTTAACTTGGCATTTTATCAGTTCTCAATGAGCCTCTGGACTTCCGAGAGGAGAAGAGGGAAAAAGCCAATTGCTAAAGTTCTACCAAAACACCTAATTACATTAACATTGATTAATGAATGGTTAGATTCTTTTGCATTTATTGAATTCTTTTATATTCGGTATTTTGGTTTCTAAGGTAGAAAAACTGTCCATACATATGCATAACAAAACATCTAAGAAACAGCACTTTGTGGCTGAGAGCCTCCTGAGATGCTGAGAATCTCAGAGGGTTAAAGATACAATTGCTGGAAGGTATTCTGGCAATTTTGTTTAATCTTTTTTTTAAAGATGAATGAGGAAGGTAAATTTAAAGGGAGAATGCAGTCACCCCAATAAGGAATTGTACAGTAGACTATCCTATTTCCTGAATGGATCTTGAGAATCATGTGACAGTATTTTTCTCACTCAACTGTGAAATTTACAAGGAGCAACTGCTTGGTTTACCTTGAATATGCAATATTTATGTCCTAAAATATTGTGAAAGATACTTGGAAGAGAAATAAGAAGAAATTTGTGACATTTAGCTATTGTTTCAAAATTAGTTTGGGGAGACTGCTTTTGATCTATAGCACTTCAGTGGGGTTGCTTGGAAGGGGTAGTGAATTTTGCGATCAAGAACCTGTGGAATACTCTGAATTGGACTTGATTCCAAACGTTTGCTACGTGCTTCGAGGACATCATAATGGCCTTAAACCTATTGCTAAACTAAGATTTGAATTCTCTTTATAGGACAAATAATAATGGTTTCACATTTTGATGTACTATGTTCTCAACAAGAACAAGACTGATGATGAATGAATATCTCCACAACATCCTGGTAGGGGTATTAATAAGCTACTGATCTTACCACATGCTATCTATTATGCTTTATTTCAGAAGCAAATCAAAGCAAATTGGAGACCATACCTGCACCATGCCCCAAATGTGACTAGACATGGGCCCAGTGATTGACTGACCCATCCACAAATGTAACAAGAGGTAAGTGAGAGATAAATGTCTGTGAAGGGAAGCAAGGGATGGAGAGGGAGGCAAGGGAGAGGGCACATCATAGACCTAAATTACAGAGTGACTGGACAATTTCCACCCACAAAATCCTCCCCTGAACAACTCTCCAGGGACGATTCCCACCTAGGAAAGTCCCCCGGACAATTCCCACCCATGGATGACACTTCTCAGACAACTTCCCCCACCAGAATATTTGGAATTGTCCTGGGTGGCAAACTGGGGAAAATTGTCCAAGGGGAATTGTCTGGGAACCGACAAAAGGTAGGTTTTCCTGGTTAACCCCTGGCTTTGTGGGCATTATGTGCCCATTTATAGTATGCAACTTACTCTAAAAATTTGCTCAATTTTCAACGAAATCTTTTTTTTTTTAATTTACATTTAGGAGGACAGAGCCAGTTGTCATAAGTTAATAGACAAGTTGGGAAACTTCAATACACACTACATGTTGGGAAGGAAAGTGTACCATAAGAGAGACTGCATGTGCAAGACATATTTTTATGTAATCACTTACAATTTTAGAGTTTAAAATTATGGTTCTCTAGACATCAATCACTGGTCAAAGAGAATTTCCTTTGGTAGAAATAATTCCTTTTTAAGTTTTTTCCTTAAATTGGACTGCAAAGGTTGGGCAGTATGACAGTAAATTGTGGAAGACAAGAAAACAGTCCCTCGAAAACTACGTATCCATGCAGATATATCTGCAGACTTGATCTGTGGTACTACATGGTGCAGCAAAATCCAATTTCCCAACTCATCTACTGCTTTCCACACAAAATAAATAGCTGATGGGCATTATACTGAGTAGCTTTCATTGCATGTTCAGTAGGTACTATTCAATGCTTTAGGGACTCATTATGTTGCATGCACATAACAAACTGTCCAAGCCACAAATTTATGTTAAATAAGAAACTTAATCTAAGCATTCTAGTGAAATTTTCATTCAAAAACATCTTTCATTCCCAATAAATTAAAAGCTTAAGTTATCACATACTTTACCAAAGGTGAACTTGAAGCAAGCAGGTGTGATCTCATGAGGTCAATTTTGTTCGATTTGATGGATTAATACTCGTACGAGTCAACTTGTGTCTACCACAATGCCGTTTGAGCCTGGGATGGCAGCATTCACGCTTACTCGTGCCAGGCCCAAGTGAGTAACCCCCGAGCTGGTTACTTGGGGAAGTATCCCATTGTCCTTTGCGAAAGCATACAAGCTAAACAAACAACATGCACTGGTGAACAGTTTCTGAACATGCAAATACAGTTGGGCAACTTGAGACTTGTGAAAGTGGTTGATATAGCAATGGGTAAAGTCATGCAGGTATTACTCCTTGAGAATTTTCCAAACGAGCATTGCTTCGAAGCAATGAATGACCACAGAAGTGAGTGTTTGTAGTACATACAGAGTTTGCTCTGCTACAGACTCTGCCACTGGCTATTGTGCACCAACTTCTCCGATACCAATGGTAAAACATACCTTTTATTTCACCCAACTGTGCATGTCCATCATGACCCAAGCCAGAAGCTCTAGTAAGCCAGGGGAAGCAAATCGAACACGCTATTTGGTAGCCAATGTTTTGCATATCCTTATTTTTCAATCTAATGTGCAAACATAGGTCACCTGTGTGAATCCTTGACATTACACCTGTTTGCTTCAAGTTCACTTTTGGTAATAAATGTAATTTCTTCAATTGCTGTTGGAGATTTCTTAAGAACCAAAGATAGTAACTGAGCAAAAGTTCCACAAAAGTGCACTGCTTAGATAAAGTGCTTTGACATGTCAAGCCCCCTGTGGGCTGTGGGTTGTAGAATATGCCCACGGTATTCCCCGCCTGTCGTAAGAGGCCACTAGAAGGGAGGGCTTGCACCGTATTTAAACTTTACTTAACACTATATAACACATTCGTGTTGGTGTGTCATTAAATTTCATCTAACTAACTTGACATGTCAAATGTAAATTTGGGCCTTGATCAGCCTCCGAATTAGTGTCATAACTTTGTGTTGCAATCTTCAATGTTATTTTAGCCAACTTGTTCACTTCCTATAGTTTGGTGTACAAAAAATGGTTATCCATCTTTAAACTTGTTTAGCAATTTCACTCATTTGAAGAGCATTTTGCAATGTGACACCAGCTATTTTGAACACTGGTCTTGCTTAATCTTTTTATAAAGGCAAATTTACTGTCACCTGAGTCAGAAAATATTATACCTAGAGTAGGTCTGCTCAATCAAGAATGGTCATGTTTTAATTTGGAGACAATTTTGTTGTTAAAGAAGTGTTGTACTGGTATATAGAGCAGAACCCCACAGTTAACCTATTAGATGCAGTATTTGAAGTTTTGAATTATCACAAAACATGCCTTTGAGAGAAATTTAATGAATATTTGATACTGTTATTTCAACTTTTTCAAAGAAAGGACAGGGTACCCTTTCTAACAAAATAAAGCATATTTGGTGAGAATGTTCAAATATCTTGATAACCCAGGATACAAATACCCCAAGCTGAAACTCCTAATCTGAAACATTCCAACTACTGATTTAAATAAATTGATCTCTCACATGGTAACAGTCTCACCAAATATGATGATAGCTATAGATTTTGAAAAAATGCTCACTATGGATTTGTTGATGAGAGACAATTCTCTTGCTACACACTTCACAAAAGGTTGATGTAGCCTACAGAACTTCATTGAGGGCAGCAGACTGCTAGGAAACTTACATAATTTAAGGACATAACTTTTCCCCTTTGCAGGTGGCATTTCTTGCAGAAGAGGGAGTTGGACAGAAGCATGAAGAAAATTTTTTTAATGTAGAGGCAGAGGAACCATACATTTGAAAATGAGGATGAAATTGGAAAACAAGCTGACACTTCCTTCCCATCTGCACCCAATCCCACAATAGCAACACTGCAAGCCAGCTGGGACAATTACAACTGTGAGAAGAGTTAGGAAAGACAGGAGGTTGAGACAGTTCAGAGCACTTAAAGCCCTAAACATGATTGGGCATAGCCTTCTGCCCCCTGCCCCTCCTTCCCAGGCTCTGTTGCCCTGGTTCAGTTATATAAGGTACAATATTTAGCTGATAGCATTCTTTAACACATGTATACTGTGGTCTACACAATACATGGTTAGTTGTGCAGGATTTTCTCAATATCTTCTCACATTCTGAAAAGGAAATCAGTCGTACAAATTCAGGTTAATTTTCACTTCTAGTTAGCAGCATTACATTAAGTCATGTGCAAAACTAGAATTCTCAAATTTAGTCTCAAATATTATTTCTGAAGGGGGGTGGGGTGGGGGAGGGGAGATCCCATTTCAATTTTACCTTCTTGTGCAAACATTGGTGGAATTTATATGATGACACAGAATAAAAAGGATCTCAAGTTTTTCTTATGAAACATGTTTTTGTTCCCTGTAACTGTCATTGCATGAGGCTCAACCTATTGTCTTTTTTCCCACTGGCATTTCAGGGAATGAAAACTTACAACGAACAATACGATGGCAGAAGAAACGTCAGATTCCTTCACATAAAACAATAACCACAGCTGACATTTCACTCTCCAATTCCAAACTGAACAAATCTACACAATGAATTTGCCAAAGAAGAAAATATAACAGCAGCATTGAAATTCTTGGCTCAGAATGATTTTTAGGGGGTGGGGGTGGTAGGAGATGGGGCAAAAGGGTGCTCTTTCTCTTTTGTTTTTGCAAAGGAAGTCCATAACAAAGGAGTATTGTACATCTTGAGTGGCTATGATGGCACAGTATCTTTCTCCTCCTTTGTACAGATTATGGCATGCCTATGATAGAGCTATATTGGGGCCTTAGAAACACCATGGCCTATCTAGTGGAGAATTTGGCTACCAAGGCTTAAAAACTCAACTTTCAGACATTGCTTTTCTAATTATTTTAAATTGCATTTTTTGGATATATATATTAATTACATGGCGTTTCCTTTAACATGATTACAGGAGGGGTGAGAGGGGATTGCAGATGCTATCTGACAGCTTTGCTATGTCCACTGTCAAAGAAGGAATGAAAAGAGATGGGATTACAGCTATAACTCACAAGCAGACTTGGAAGTAAGTGTAAGTATATTCTCCAACAGTGCTTCGTTTACACTTTCTTGCACTTATAAGAATTCATGGATTTTACACATACTCATACAATTTGAAAACAGATACTGTTGCTAAGGCAGACTTTTATAGGACCTTGTGACATACCTGTGCTCACGATCAGAGACAACACACTTGTGATCATAGCCACGATAACATACTGTACTCAAACTACTGTACGTAGATCTACTTAATTCAGCCTTTACTCTGACTCACATGCACTGTACTACACCTGATGGGGTTTTCAGGGGACACAATTAATGAAGAGCTCTGATACATTCACTCCAGACTGGATTACCATCTTAATCTATTTTTGTTTTGTTCTCAGTTTCAATGAGCCTTCTTGCGAAGCCAGCAGAGGACCTCCTGCAGCTGGTCCAGCAAACATCGTGGCACCAACATCACAACAGCTAATTTATGATGCAAACTAGTCAGCACTGCTGAATTGCAGCTTCTTTCCCCAAACTATCAGAAGATGAAATGTTTCAATTACATTCAGTGCCACTAAACCTTGAAGACCAAAGCAGATTAATGATCAACCTTGCTGACACAGTCGGCTAAATGCCAACTGTTGGTGTTGCCCTGATTAGTACGTTTCCCCTCACCCCCCGGCCCCCCGGCCAAGAACTTTCTGTGTACAGTCATGTTCCTTTAATTCTACACCCAGGGCTCGAAAATAAGCTTTTCCTCTCTAGAGCTAAAAACAGCTGATGATGACCTTCATTTTGAAGCTTTTCTGGAGTTGTTCTCCTATTGTCTGGAGCTGTTTTCAACTTTTCAAAAAAAGCACTGTTCCCCGCATGAAACATTCTCTGATCGCCTCCCAAATGTTACTTGTGCATTTAGTAAAAGAAATTCAAAATAGGCAGGAAATAAGACAAAGAGCATTTATTTGGTGTAACACCAGGCAGAACTTAGCATGGTGTGGTCACTCTATCTGAAAACCTTGGAAGGGGCTGGGTGCATGCTAGCCTACAGTATGGCAGGTTTAGATTGACCTCAGTAGCACCTTGAATGTGGAGGTTGGGGGGGGGGGAGTGTGGGGTGGGCACAGGAGTTCATAAATTCTACTGCCTCATGCATCTGGTGCTATTTTTAGCACCAGACAAATTGCCACTTTTCTGTTTTTTCTGGCACAATTGCGGCAGTCTCTAGAGACCACAGCAACTTTGTCTGCCCAAGAAAAGTGTGGGTTTCTGACATCTGTCTTACAGTTCCCTCCAAAAAAACTGTAGAATAAGGTATGGTGGTATAATTTCAACTATCTGAACAATTTTTAGCAGAAAACCAACCTTGTATGCATTCATTTTGATGAAAAATGCCTCTCATTTCAACAGTTGAATGGCTATAGGCTTTTGTGTTGCCACTGTGATATGGAGTAATTTGTATTAGGCTCCCGTTCTTGAGGGTGTGCAAAATTAGGGACTTTGACCATACTAGTAGGGAGTTCAAGTGACAACTACTAGTACTACATTTAAGTATGGCTTTCTTACACACTGTGCGACATTGAGGAATAAGAAGCATGGCCAAGTTGTTGTGTAGATAAGTTGGTGATTTAGAATTTCTAAACTGCACCTTGCTTCCCTAAAACTTGGACAAAGTTAATAACTTTTTAGTAAAGAATAAAGCCGGACATTCCTTTCCATTACACATGGCAGATTTGATCCTGTTATCAAAGTCTGGGTTAAAATGGCTGTCAACTAGGTCTTTCTTCCTTGTTATCATTCTGAAGTCAAGTCATAATCAACTCAAGGTGAAAATGTCATTAGCAATTTCATTAAATACAAGTAAAACCCAGAGGGCTGTTCAAGACATGTGCCTGTTTCAAACTACTTGTTTTAATTTTTCACCCATTTTTTTAGTGGCAACAACACTATCTCACAGACAGTAAATCATTACGGTTAGTTGTTAGTGATTACCCTAAATAGTACATTTTGTGTCAGTGGTTGACTCATCTTGATGACATGTTTGTATTTGCATGTCTGTATACAGCAAGGGGTTACATGGATTTCAAAACTTTGCTTAATTTTGAATACCAGACATTGGCACACAATTTGGCAATATGCATGCTACAGTACCTTGATCACATAATCGTCATTCAAAGTAAATGCCACTGTGATCTTGGTTACGAGAAACAGCGGGCGGTTACTGTGCTTAAATCGTGCTATCAAAATGGCGCCCTCATTATTTCTTGTGGATAGAACTTGATGAACTGTTTGAGGTGGTATTCTTTATGATGTCAATCATATTTGCTTTTTCTCAAATGTTTCTTCATCAAGTTATGAGACAAGTAAGAGACTAAGTGATGAAAAAGTTCCATCAAATTGACTGAAAGCCATAGAGATACTAGGCTACAGTAGGCTAAACTACATCATGTTTTTAGGGACAACTTAGCCACACATATTCAATATTGTATTGTATACTGAATTTAATCAAGCAAGGAATTACATGGATTTCAAAACTTTGCTTACTTTTGTATACCAGACATTGGCGCACAATTTGGCAATATGCCTTGATCACATCATCATCATTCAAAGTAAATGCCACTGTGATCTTGGTGACTAGAGAGAGCGGAAGGTCACTGTGCTTTCACGCTATGAAAATGGTGCCCTCATTATTTCTTGTTGATAGAACTTGAGAAACTGTTTGAGGTGGTATTCTTTATGACGTCAATCATATTTGCTTCTTCACAAGCAGAGACTAAAAGATGAAAAAGTTCCATCAAATTGACTAAAACCCATAGAGGTAAGCTATTGGACCTAGGCTAAACTACATCATGTTTAACACGGGACAACTTAGCCACACATATTGAATATTGTATTGTATACTGTAAAAAAAGGACTCAAAGAAAAAAGTACTCAAAATGTACTCCGTTAAAAAGTAAAACAGCACTAGTTGGGTACTTGGATTAGAAAGAGCTGTAGTTCGCCCCGGGTACTGTTCCAAAACACTGTGCTCAGACCCTGGTACTTGGGTGGTAAGTACTCACAAGTACTTGAATAAAAGTACTTGACTACAACATTTTACATGTGTAGGCTATATGCTAATAACATAACATAAAAGGTTAAAGGGCAAAGGAGGGCTAAGGCCCCATAAGATGCCCTGAAGTTCAAACAACCTTAGCTGAAAGCAACCAACCAACCAACACCAAATGAGCCCAGCACAATAAGATTCTACCACAGTTATGGAAGAACTTGTCAATGTTAATCTTAAAGCAGTGCACAAATGTGGAGTTAACTACGCATTCAGGTAGACTGTTCCACTTGTTAACAACTCTATGAGAGAAGCTGAACTTCCTAATGTCCAGCCTTGCAAAACACTTAACTAGCTTCTCCCAATGGTCTCCAACCTGAGAATTACTTTGAACCTTTAAATAATTCCAAGATGACAAAAGATTCCTTTCAGAGAGAAATTTGTACACCTGAAGCATGCCCCCCCTAATACTTCTCAACTCCAGGGTGGTAAGAACTAGGCTAGACTAAGTTGTTATTATTATGTAACCGGGAAGGCGACTCAGTGCAGTGTGGATGTATACTGGAGATCATTACATAGTTAATATAACATCAAATGTTTTGCATGACCTTGTGCTGCATTGTCACCTAACAGCATTGTGATATCAACAAAGTTTCTTCATTTTGGCTGAACAGTAAATTCTATGGAGTGACAAAGTGGATTTTATTTCACATTTGGACCAAAAGATGACAGGGATCATGGCCACTATCCTTCCAGTTGGGCTATGTAGTATCCCATCAGCCATATTGGAAAGTATGGCACTTTTCGCCGAAATCTCGGGTGTGCACAAAAAAAAATAAATTGAAGTGTGCAGTGTGCAACACGGTGTCAAATGCACATTTCATGTGTGCACACGAAAAGTGTGAAATAAATACTTGGGAAAAATTTAAACAAAACCCTTGAAGGCCTCCTTAACATCCAGAGTGGAAAGTATGGGATCGATACCAGATCATAAGTTCCAAATATGCCTCACTCCAGGGGTCTCGGTCGAGTGATGACCAACACTGCATACATCATTCAATCAAGTCATCAGCACGTCATGATCACGACTTGTGTGACCATCCAATAGGCCATGTCACATATAACATATACCTAGGGTTATACGAGGCAATCACTGTTGGCTTAAAAAATCAGGTGTGCAATGTGAATTTTCAAGTGTGCAATAAAAATCTAGAAAAAAAAATCTCGGGTGTGCAATTGCCATACTTTCCATACTGGCCCATCAGTATCTCAAAATGAAAAACTGCTCCAAGACTTGTGTTAGATTTTAAAAGAAGTTACAAAAGTAAGCTTAGTTAAAGTTTTGGTCCCTTACTTTGGTGTATAAGAAGTCTATCAACGTCGACCAGCACTGTGCTGGTCGAAGACGACTGATTTTCCATGAGTCGGCGTGTGGTGCGCTCGGTGACCAGCCTTTACTGAGGACTACACAACGGTACCAGTTATGAGAAATTTTCGTGACACAACTTTTCGAAAGACAAAGAACCAATTTTAGAGAAGAACTAACGTTTTAATCCTTAGCAAGAGTAACCGACTTCTAAAATATAAAATACAGCAAGGTGCATGACTGACAATAGTATTAACGATTAAAACTTCAATCTAAGGAATGAACTGCCATGATTTACTAACCTAGGCTAGCCTATTCCGAGACTAACGTTACTTATTGGGTATGGTCGAGGTTACCGATAGTCGATACATTGGATGCAACGAAGATGACAGTCTGAGTGACTACTGACGTTAGCCTAGACTAAAAATGCACCAAGAGCAACTTGTAAACAAAGTTTTCCACCACTCGATAATTTTAGCTATAATGATAATCAATAAACAGAAAAATGTAAGCATTCATTTATATGCAAACCTCAAATATGCATCAACAGTTTCCCGTGGTCCAAAGATCGTACACAGCCGATCGAAAATTTTCCCTATCATGCTTGTTTATCACGTCAAAGTCGAAGCGCGCCACTTATTTCTCCCATTCATTGAACAGAGCAACTTCTATAAGTAGGCGGTTCCTAGAACCATATTTGGGGTGGTAATGATTATGCATCAACAATCTTTACACAAAGGCGGCCAATCAAAAGGATTTATTCGGTGACATCCCAGAAAGGGAAACAAACACTTCTGTGATTGGCCATCTATTGTTAGTTTACAATGGGCATTCACAAACATTTCAATACAAGAAAGATACGGTAGTGTGAAGACTTTTAGGTACAGGCACATCATCCTTTGAAATTGTTTAGAGTGAATATAAAGTACTCAACCGGAAAAGCATAACTACCTAAACGCTGAAACCAACAACACGTTGTACAACGGGGATCTCAAAATAAATATTGCAAACTGTTTGACAAGTTTGTTTTGTACGCTTTTTCACCGCCATTGAAGTTTCCAGCCATCAGTTGGTAGTATAACTACAAGTGAGGTGCTTTAAAGGAAGAGGGGAATAACTACAGTTAGATACATTGTGTTTCCATTTACCTTCTTCAAATTCTCTGGAAACGGCCGATTATTCTTTCCAACATGAGTGCGGAGAACTTCAGTCCAAAACAACAGGATCACGTCAAACGACCCATGAACGCATTCATGGTGTGGTCTCGTGGTAAAAGAAGACAGATGGCTCAGGAAAATCCAAAGATGCACAACTCTGAAATTAGTAAACGGTTAGGGGAAGAGTGGAAACTACTTACTGAGGACCAAAAGCGACCGTTTATAGATGAGGCGAAGCGCTTGAGGGCCTTACATATGAAAGAACATCCTGATTACAAATACAGGCCCCGTCGGAAACCAAAGTCTCTTATGAAAAAGGACCGAGGCTACCCTTACCCTATACCGTACGTACCATCTACGCCACCTTTTCATCACCCGCCAACTTCTGCTTCGGAAATATTAAATTTGAGCACGTCTGAAAGACATCGCGCAATCTTGCCGCCTAGTTTTACGCAGCCATTTGCACACCCTTACTCAGTTTTGGAGGGTTCTGCATCATCAAAGTTGGACACACCAAGGTCACTGACGCTTCCTGAGTTTCCTCCAACTTCACTCTACTCATCGTACGCTTCACATCCTTACTCGGCGACTGCAGCGGCAAGCTCCGCTGCATTCGGTAAACTTCCCGTTGGTGCAGGACTTCCCTCGGGTCTACCGGCTCAGTACATGATGCCGTACCCGTGGCCAACAGCTTCGCAAGATGGTATACAGCGACCAGTGGCGTTTATACTGGTTAAACCGGATATGGAGCCGTACAGTGGCGTACATCCTGCCGTTAGGCCCACGGTACCCTTACCAACGAGGCCGTCTCATGCGGCCGCCTTGACTTGAGAAAAGATCAGCGACTCGTTCTATTTTGTTTTTAATTTCACTGCTGTAGCATATTAACCGGAATGCAAGTAAAAAAGGTCGATTTATTGAGAAGGTCTTTATAAGTTTGTTTAAGTTTTTAACAGCGATGGAAAAGCGTACCGAAGTATGTATTCAAAGCAGTGTTATGGTGACGAAAGAGTGACCAGCGCCAAGAAGTGAGGCGGAAAGCAAGGGAAGACTGAGAAAATACGAACAGCTGTGATCACCTTAACTCAACATTTCATGTAAGCGATAGGTGAGAATTTTGGAGCGCAATTTTTCAAAACGACAACGGTACCATTGTTTTAGGAGATTCTTACAACCTTTCCTATTTTGCGACTGAAACTTCTGTATGGAGCAAGTACCACAATCCAGCGACTCCCAGTGTACGACTACGAAGTACTATGTAACGGTAGAACTGTTTGCAAAACACTTTGTTTGCATTTACTTCGTTTGCACAGATTTAAGCACAAAATGTCTTTAAAGGATCAGGGTCCATCGAATCGATCGTTTTTGCAACGTTCGCAACATATTTAATTTAACTATCAGAAATTTGATTGGGAATTCATAAGCAGGCTAAAAGAGCAAGAAAATTCGTCATTCGTCGTTTTATCTTTTCTTATGCAAAAATTCAAGCTGCTGGTTTTACCTGACAAGTGACTTCTAAATTCAAGGTTGGGAGTTAACAGACCACGTAAGAAGGCAGACGACCTTAGAATATTCAACTGTTTCATAGAAAACAACGATGGAGAAAATCATGTGATATATTTCAGTGGTAATGATTTTTCTTTTAATCTGGATTAAATTCGAAAGAATCTACCCCGACAGCCCTAAAGATTTTTTGAAAGCAATCCTTTGTGAAATCAGGAGCCACTTTTTAATGTTAATGTAATGAGATAAAAAAAAAACTAGCGTACAGTTCATTAAGAGGAATTCTGAAAATATCGTTTATCTCTGGGAGCTTATTACATCTTTCATCAACGAAAATCGTCGCTAAGGGTAAAAACTTAGTCTTTTTTTACATTTCACTTTAATTAATGAATTTCTTGTTCATATTGACATAAAAGTATTAGTAGAATTTGGTTTAATATTGCTGAACTTGACAATTTTCAGATCAACATTGTTTTTGACTGAAATGCTAATTAATCATACATTTAAGATGGTATCAGATCTCTCTCTCCATCTGGATTTTGTTACATACTAAGTTTGCATGCCATTTGATGAAGTATCGTTTACAAATAAGTTAATGCCGCGTTCTAACTATAAAGGTGCTATTTGAATGGAAAATTTATAATAAAAAAACAAAAAAGGTTCATGTTTATTTTCCCTTGGTAAGCTATTGATACTTCAAACTATCCTTCGAGATGAAATTTGTTACTTTCTTGTGAAAATGTTGCTCTGTTTTTTATCATCATTAGTGACTTTTAAGTCAAATTTGGCCAAATCAAAGGGACAGAATTCCATGTGATGTACATACTGGTCTCAATATAATTATTAAATACAATGTATTCTGTTCCCGCCTTGTTAAAGATCTTACACAGGGTTATCTTTCTCATAATACATCATTTAAGTTATCCACTTTTCAGAAATATTCACTATTAAGTCCGGTTGTCGCTTACATTGTACTTTTACAAGCCTTACGATGCTGTGGAAGTTTCTTCAAGGGTGGTGAATCACTGCTTTCTTCGAACTTAAAGTGTTTTACAACACACTAAGAGCTATCTCCAAGTTAGTAAATACTTTTTACATCAAAATGCGTCAGGAATGTTCTACAAATTTGCAGCGGGGTAATTTTTTTGTAAGGTTTTCACTTTCTAGCACAAGAGACCGCATTGTATTTCCACTCGTATAGGTATATAAAAATGCAACTTTGAGAATTGGTTAAGGTTACTCTTTAAAGTTAAAAAAAAAAGAATCTCAAAATAGTGTGTGTGTGTATTTGATGATCTCACCGTAAAATTATTCAGTTAATATTGGAACTACCCACCTTGGTATTATTGCCTTTGTTTGTCACCACTCAAATGTGACATTCATTTCGTTTGCGGACAAAAGGCCCATTGTAAAGAACTTCCCTCTCTCTGAAACCAGGCTTTGTTTGGCTTTTGTTCACCACCTTTTGTGTACCACTTTTTTCGTGGCCTGTTTACGACAGGTTGCTATTTGGTTCAAACACAAGGTGATTTTAGCAGTTCCTCCTAACGAATATTTTCGACCCGCAAAGTCCCTGAAATCAGTTTTGAAGTGACTAGAATACAACCGTCGTTTCTATCTATTGTCCTTTTACGAAATCAACAATGGGTTATTAAGTTTTCTAATAGTAATAATATAAAGAGAAGGAAGTGAATTGAAATTCTAAAAAAGTTGTTACCTTTTTTTGTCTCGATTTAATATGTTCTTACAATTTTTGCTTAATTGAACAATGATTTTTGTAAATGGTTTACTGCACAGCCAACGGCATCAAGTCACGCAGGGTAATGTATGATATGATTGACCGTTAGCCTAGACAGGGCCGTCGAGAGGGCAGGAACCTGGATTAAATATCCCGGGACCTCTTTGTCATGGAGGGCCCCGTTAGCATAAAAATATTAAATTTTTGTGCATATACCGTACCAGACTAGAGCTCCGTTTCAAAGCATACTCGGGCCCACCTGCATGCATGTGACCTCTCGACAGCCCTGAGCCCGGAATCACTGTTGAAATGTGCGTATTGGATGTATATAAGGTTAGGATATTCATAGAAGTAGACCTTTTTGTGATCAAATCGGGTATGCAATACTAGATGCACTGAATTTCATAAAAGTGGATGTCATTAGTTTTAACTGTTGTCAGCATGTAACTGAAGGAATGAACCTCTGTGATGATCAAATTGAAATCAATACAGGTCTGGTATAATGCTTCATATTTTCATTAATTAGACAGGCCTGTCACGATACCAACTGAGGAGGCAACAACTGTATAATTTTCTCCGACCATTCATTTGTAGGCAAGTAATAGTGGGAGTACAAATATTGTTTATCGATAGCCTGACCATATCCATTTTATTGATGCACATTTTCAGATATTTACATGAAAATGCATAGGACTTCTTTGAACAACGAACCCATCTTAGAAATGATATAACATCTCATCTTTGTCCTATTTCATATACTATCACATATAACCAAGTTGATTTTGACATGCCGCAGTACGTCGGTGCACGAACTTTGTCCTGTTAGCTTTTGTTTGTAAACTTTTCAGGTAATGATCTGTGTACAGTGGTTTCTGCATAGTTAAATAATTCTTTACCATTGCATACATATGCTAGCATTTCGAATTGGTATTTTGATTTAATCCGAAAAGTTGACCGTTTTCGGTGAAATATTTGTACTAAAATAAGCATACTCTTCGACCAGTTTCCTCTATGGAGTGCGGTACTCGCCTATTACTCTCAAGACTTGATATGGTATTAACCAGGTGGTTTCTTGTTATAATGTGTGTCTAAAGGTTCGTCGGTGTGTCTATCTTCATGTTATCGTCTGCGTCGATTGTAGTAGCTGTGTGCGTTATACCTCGAAATTATTTTTACTCTTTTGTTTATTATTTTGTAACAAACAACTTGTAAATATTATATCTGTTGTATATCTGTTATTGACTACGGCAGGGCGTCTTTGCTGTTCATTGTACTTACTTAAAATTATAGTTCCTATACATTTTTTGACGATATTTAATTTATAAAGGCAAAAAGCTGAAATGTTTTTATGGACTTCTATCAAACTTTTATGAAGAAATGGCCTGTTGCATGACCAATTTTTATGTTTGGTCATCACAACATTTCGTACGTGTTGTTAGCGTTGACTTTTCAGCAAGTTTCCTGAAAATTTGCTGTTATGTCAGCTCACTATAAAGCTATGAATGCGTGTTCGAAGTACTTAAATATATGAAATGAAGAAAGTACACAGGAATGTCACATGGTAATTTTCATGTCTTAGTTTTTTATTTTTTTTTTTTTATTTCTTGAGGTGTTTTTGCTGTTTGATAGTATTTCAAGGGACTGAAAGGTTGTAATCAACATCTTGTGGAATTGTTTCTATGCGCCGCGCATCTTTGTGTCAGCACATTAGTCACTTATGTAAAAGATGTGAAACTCGTTAAAGTCAACCACCGGCATAATGCATCGACTTAATTGGGAGAGATTTCTTTTGACTTGATGTGAGAGTGCTTCTTACTTGAGCATGTACCCGTAGCCTGACGACCTTACCTGGCTTGACGGTTCCCGAACCCCCACCCGGAAAATTTCCCCGAGGGTCATATGCAATGTTTTGTGGGTTAAGTTGTCTGAAGGGTAACTGTTAGTGGGGGGATTGTTCTGGTTGGGAACCGTCCCTAGGGGAGTTGTCCAGGGGAATTTTTCCGGGTGCAAATGGAAGGGGGAGTTATCGGGTCACGGGCTCGACAAGGCTTGAGAAGAGGCCCGAACCAATTTGGAGACTCCTTAAAGATGCAAAGAAGAGTTTCTTAGATTAACTTAGTCTCCTCGAGATTGGTGTATTGGTAGTTGGTATGAAACATTCTTACCACGCCTTTCGCATTGCATCAAAGACACCAGGCTATAAATAGCGATCTATTTATCCCGTCAGCAACTACTACATCGCGATTTGCCTATACGCAGCATACTGTACGGCATATTCCTTGTTCAGTCATATTCCTAACGAGCAAACAGTCCGGCCGACATCGCGATATAAATCGATGAAAAATTTCAACAAAATGCAGGCGCGATAACGATTTTAAGCAAGCCTGCCTCTCACATTCATTAAATGGTTTTTATTCTAGCTCCCTCTTAATACTAACAGCAATAGATCGTTGTGGGGGTACGTTTCATTTTCAGAAATTCCTCTAATTGGGATTTTACATATATTTCATTACAGATCATTGCAAAGCATATCCTGTGTTTTTCGTGTCTATCAAATTTCAAAGTAGTCAGTGATCCTCAGTCTATCCATCCCAACATATATCTTGCAGTCAGCAACGATGACTCGGTCTATCAGAGCCGGGGAGGGGGGGGGGGTGTGCAATTGTGCCTCTTGCCTGTAATCTCCGAAGAAGTCCTCTTAAGTCTTGAGTTGTTTGTACGTGGTGGATAAGGTGGCGGGTAGAGGGGTCGGTACTTTGTTAAGCATTTGATTTTTCTTTAAATTTTTCTAAAAGTCTACACCTTGCATTGAAACTTTTAGTAGAACTTGCCCTTCCCCACTGCCACTGATAAGCAGCTTGTGCTGCAATGTCATTCGGTGGCGTGATGGGCTAAAATGCAGATATTTGGGGACTGACTTGATTTTTGAATGGTTTCGTTAGCCAATAAGGAAATAAACTTATAACTGACAGCAATTTACTAAAGATTTTCTTTATGGGGTGAGGGGTGTCAACACTATCTTTGGAAAAACGTTGAGGGACAACCTTCAGCCCCATACCAAGTAGGCCTACTGTACAAGCCCTTAGTCAAGATCGATCACCCTTGAAATATTTTCGCCCCCAGAAAATTTAGAATAACATAATCTTAATCTGGGACGTAAATACGGGGGGTGTGGGGGTGTGACACCCCAGTGAAAATCAAAAGTCGGTCTCTGGGCTCCAAAAAGTCGGTCTCAAAGCCAGTTCAGTATGCCGTTGTAACAGTAGACCAGACATGAACAACTTTTGAAGTGAAAAGTTTACCCGAAAAGCAAGAAAGAAAAATAAAAAAATAAAAAGGTCTTCAAAAATTCGGATTGTACTACTATGTCAACGTGAAGATCGAAAGTCGGTCTCAAATTGCCCTAAAAGCAAAAAAAAAAGTCTCCAGAATTTCGGATCGTACAACTATGGCAATGGGAGTCGGTCTCCAAGAACTGTAGTCGGTCCCAAAAGTTCTCCCCCCCCCCCCCCCCGCCTGCAAATTCAAGAATATACGCCCCTGACCTTAATGCATTTTATAACCATATCTCGTCAACTAAAAACGTATTCCGCGACTGGAAATAATCTCGTCCCTTCAGTTACCTTGTCTGGCAACATGTATGGTACTCCAGTGTTACCATGCAGCTTAATTTCTATAAATTATTCGATCAAATCAGAATGCAAGCCAAGATTTGTCCATTGAGTAAGACTACTTTTGATATTCGCGTGCGTTTCTAACGCTGCTGGACGGTGTTGTCACCGCAGGCTCTGTGTACTTGTAAAAGGTAAACAAACATAACACCCATAGTGTGTTCACCCCGTGAGCCACTATCAACTAGACAACCAGGTTGATGCTTGGAACTATACTACCTGATATTAGCACCATACCAAGTACCAGCTCCATAGTTAATGTAGTAATTTGCTTACACACAGTGACGGTGAGAACAGATGCTCATTGTCATCTCCATTTGAAGTAAGCCTACACATTTTGCCGACCTTATGAAAATATGTCAAAAGATGAACTTAAGACAAAACTTACATTGAAGTTGTCACTTTGTCTTGTAAGGATCTCAAGAGATTTTCGTTCTTTCATTTTGAATTTCACTTAAAGCTGGCACTGATAACTCTCATTCCTCGGTTTGTTTTAGGGGCTGAATTAGTAATTTTTCTTTTTTTTTTTCACGAGATTGACGTCTTCCTTTCTTTCCATCTTCAGTGACCACTTATGCCTGTGGCGGTAAACCATTACACAGATGGTATTTGAAATCATTAGGTACTTTTTTGTCACCAATCCACCATCCATCAAGCTTAGATGGAGGACGTCAATTTGTTTGGTACAATGCGATTCTGTGGTCGTGGCCCGAAAATGAAATTTCACCAAACAAATGCAAAATGTCACCCAAATCTCGTAAACGAACTGCTATGGACTTGTAAAACTTTATTACAAATTGGTTATGTTGCAGAGTATTATGCACATTTTGATGTATCATATACTGAAAGGCTACATCCCTTTAATGGAAACTACACAGTCTTTGCCTATCGTTCAAAAACATATCCAAAGCAGAGACCTATGCGCGACTCTTAATTGATTAATGTTCCAACAACCTTATCTTCTCATTAACAACATACCATTGCGAATGCTATATATAGTCCGGGCTCCAGCTGGCACAATTCCAAATAATTACTGTTTGGCCTCACTCATCCTTTGTGACTGCGAGTAAAAGCTTCATTTATTCATAGATAAGCAATGCAGACGAATATTTATCAACATTTATCCTGATAACGAATGGTGTATTGAACAATGGGGGTGTGTACATCGTAAAATTGATAGCCTTCACTTCATTTGGAAATAACTCGACCCAGTATACTGTAAGGGGGCTCTTCCTATGTCGACTTAATTGTTGTCACTCATTTTGTTCTCAAATGGAAAGTAAACAGTTTTCCACAATATTATCAGATTGTTGGAACAGATTAATGAGCATTATCTCCGCTATGCAAATGAAGAGAGCAAACTCAAAACAAAAAGCAACCCTTTGGAGCTATGGGCATTTGTGATCGTCTTTGATAGTATAAGTCTGTTGAACCATAATACAAAAAGATAAACCGAGAATTCGAAGTTTATCGAGTAAGATATCATTCTACAGTAGGTCATCTTCACCTAGCTATTTGGGAAATCACAAAGTTCTTTAAACTCTAAAGTTGATCGAACTTCTTACCCGTTTCGTGTTATGTTATGCCTCTAAACAAATGCGTAGGAAGCTGTTCTAAACTGGGAGGGGGGCTGGACCGACGTCCTGGGGAGGGCGTCTTCCTCCCCTTTGGAAAATTTTGAATATTTGAGAAAAATAACTGCACAATTTTGACATATTTTACAGAGGGAAAAATTAAGGGGTTTTCGTCCTTGAATTGAGGGGGCAGAAGCATACTTCCCCCACCATATTTTTGAGTGGGGATGCTTTAGTTCCCTCCCCCGCTTACAACGCCTATGCCTCTCTACATATTCGTAGTAGACAGGTACAAAGAAACTGCTGCTCTCTGGGGCACTGTTTGTCACTTTTGGTCCTCATTCAGTAGCCATTCGGGATATGTTTTACTGCATATTTATAATGCCCTAAGGCCCTCAACTGTATTTGCATAACTTCGTAAAAAGGATCTATTCAAAAGTTGATTGTGCATATAAAATACAAAAATTAAGTTATGAAGAACCACTTAATCATATAGTAACAAATTC
The DNA here is from genome assembly GCA_029531755.1 of Holothuria leucospilota. Taxonomy (NCBI): domain Eukaryota; kingdom Metazoa; phylum Echinodermata; class Holothuroidea; order Aspidochirotida; family Holothuriidae; genus Holothuria; species Holothuria leucospilota. The sequence continues at coordinate 36,090,564 of CM055973.1, read as the reverse complement.
GATTTTACCCAGGGGCGTCGCCAGAGCATTTATCATGGTGTCGTGGTGCCGTATTTGCCGACTGAAAGTGTTGACAAGAGATGCAGTTAGAGCTAAGAACCGTTAGTCCAACCGGTAGTGGTCCAGCAGGGGTGGCGCCGGGATTTGCCCAAGGGGGGGGGGAACGACTCAAAGCCTCGACAGCCCCGATGCCTTCGAGGGGTTGATGAGGGGAGATTTGAAGAAAACCTGTGTACTATACCATGCCATTGCGGGGCATATATTGCATAAAAATTTTGTATACACTAGAGGAAAATAAGTTCCGCACAATTTAAGGTTTTTCCCGAAATCTAAACTGTGACATTGTAAAGCGCGCGAAGCGGGAGAAATTTTGGGTAAGCTTACACTAAAAAGAATCTGTGCTTATTTAAAGCTTATATAGGTCAACCAGTGGCGTACCAAATCAAGGTGGGGGTCATGCAATATGTTGTGTGATCGCCGGCCTGGGGAGGAGAGTACCCGCCTCCCCTTTGAAAATATTTGAAAAATTAGGTGTCCTTACATGCAATTTGGTGCCACATATGCCACCTTTGGAAGTAATATTTGTGTTAAAACACGTTTTTAGGACCTGAAAAAATTGGCATCCGTGAGGGGGGCATAGCCCAATGTCCTCCCCCCTGTGTACGCCACTGAGATCAACTGTCCAGGCAGTTGGGCCCTATCGGGCACAACTTACATTGTTCTTCACTCTTCGAGTCACTAGCCGTACCGAAAGACAGACTCAAGAGAACATTAACTTAGTTTAGCGAAATGAGATAACATTCCCGGCATTTACATAAAACGATAAATTCTGCTTAAGTTAGTTGAAAAGATGGAAAGGGTTTGTTCTATATTTAGCTATTAGTAACGAAACTGAGGGTGAGTGAGCAAAGCATACCGAAAATTTGGGGTTTTATCGCAGAAGTGACCCTTTTAATAGCCAAAATTTGCTCCGTGAGTCGCTCACCAACTGACCTTACCGCAGGACACACACTAGAAAACAGCAACTAGGCTTTGCGATATGGGATGAAATTTACGACCTCTCTACATAAGCTGTGTACCCTGCCTACATTTTACTTGGTAAGGTTGACAGGACTTACGCTATCTAGCTATGTGGAATGGAACTACTGAAGAAGCTGGAGTTTAATTACAGCGCGCGTAGTGCGTCGAAGATTTTGGGTTCTGATTACAGAAATTGTCCTCTTTCTCATAGGCGTACGGGAAGACATTTCACGGGGGTGTGAGGGGCGGACGGTGTTTGCCCTGAAAATTTTGCAAATTGCCCTGATTTTCCCCTTTTACCACCATAGCACTCAGGATGGGTATGGATGAGTTCCCTCCCCCCCCCCCCACACACACACTATAAAGAAAGATATTACTTCGGGAGATATTATGTCATTGTGTAACTAATAAGCACTGCCCACTGCACTGCCCCCTTGCCCTGAAAATACAAGTGTCAGTGCCCTGAAATAAGCATTTTCCCTGCTCTGGGAGGGCTGCAGCCCCCAGACCCCCGCCTCGTACGCCTATGCTCTTTCTTTCACTTCTTTTCCTCATGTTTCCTTCATTTTGCCGACTGGTGCAGAATTTACCGACTCAATGCCAGAAACCACATGCACGATGAACTCCTTTAGTATACAATGATACTGAAAAGCCCTATGTAGCTTTTTTGCCGACAGAATATGTTTTAAGTTTCAAAAAGTGTTGCTTACGGGCTTTGAAATTATTGTAATAAACGTTGTCTACAAATACATTCCTTTCTCCTGTCTTCCGTCTGCACCATCCCATTTCTCTTGCCCTGCTTCGTCCCTCCCTCCCCTGTCCTTTTCACTGTTCGCTCAGTCTTTCTCTCTCGCTCTTCTCTCTCCTCTTTTTTCTCTTTTTTCCTCTTTCTTCTTCCCTCTAACTTTCCTTCGTTTGCATTTCCCTCTTTCCTTCCTTTGCCGACTGCATGGATGATGGGGGTGTCACACCCCCAAACCTCCCCCTCTAGCGTTGACCCTGATTTTACCTGGCATGTGCATTGAGATGTTTTTATCCAAAAACTTTTCTAATGTGTAGATAATGAACTGGAAGAATACGTCAAGTATGCCTTGTTCACTAAAACGAATATTTGGCTTGATTGTCAGCACGAACGATAGGTAAAGCATCAAACAAAACAGATTTCGCTCTGCAAAATTACATTGTCTCAATGATTGCTGCAGCGACAAGGGAGTGACTAAATGAAAGAAAACAAAAAATCGTGAGTCATAAGCGGCGCGTACGCAGTTATAGGCGATGATATTCCGTACGCATTTTATTGCATTGGGCCAGGGCAAAAGGCTTTTATTAAGTATCAACGTATTAGTTGTGTGACCTTCCACCCAATTTCCCGTTTACGCACATCGTACAATTGTCAAAGTATAATATTAATGGCTAAAGAGCATCCCACAAGCAAGGTGCAACATACTTTTTTTTTTTCAAAAGTCCTTTAGCTTTGATGCCAAAGGGCGAAAACCAAAACGTTACCCCGAAGGGGTTCTGCTCTTGAAGGAGCTACACAACAAGAAGGGACACTAACTGCTGGCTAAACTGGTCAACCTCTTGACCCTCTGACCCTTTCCATTATGGGTCTGTCATGTGTCATACGGTCCTTATGACACTAACTGGAGAGCCTGGCCATTGAGAGGCGCCATTGTTTGGCGAATCGTTCTATTTAGCGAGTTTTTTATATATACTTAATCGAAATACTCAATTATATTTCTCCATTTGAAGACACACCCTTAGCATTCAATTTTGAAATTTACTAAACATTTTAGGTAATTTATATTTCTGAAAGTACTTCGTGGGTTCTGCCCAGATCCAATTAGGGTTTTCCCGGGACGCAATTCCAGACCCGAGGGGTGATTAGTTTTGTAAGAGGCTCTTACAATACAAATCGAAGTTAGTGGGCTGTCTTCCGTATACGGTAACAGTTTTCCAGAATTATAATAAAGCCGGAATAGCCCAGCGCTACATCAATTAATAGCTGAGCAACTGGTGAGACTCTTAAAACATTTCTTCATCAATAGAGCCGTATCAAGTGACTTCATGTTTTGTTCATGCCGCCATGTTGGAAAAACGAGGAGAGCTTGTACCGTGATGTGCTATATGTATGCTGCTCCTGTCTGCACATGAAACTAGAATTGAACGCATATAGGTATGTTGTTCACCAGTAACCACCCCAGTAGCCTACCTTTAGTTGTTCACTTTGTGTGCGGCAGCTCAATAATTCCAATTTGCGTTCTTCCGGCATGAATTTTTTTGCATTGCCATTTGAAACGTGATGCATCATATTGGAAGGAGTATATAGCCAAGGCCGAAGCAGGGGGACAAAGGAGGCGAAGCCCCCTAGGAAGGATTTCGCCCCTAGAAGATCAAAAGTTACCATTGTTTCAGTATGTTTCGCCCATCTCCCCAACAGATTTTCACCCCCTTCAGTACCTTGTCTGGCTGCGGGCCTGTATATAACAAGAAGGAGAACCGCCCTAAGCTATAAAATAGCAAAAACGGTTTGCTACTAAAACTGTAAAAGCAAAGAATCTGTCTTGAAAATTTTCTGGATTCTAGGGTTTTCATTCAGTTCGAGTAGGACACTCTTCCACTCTTCTGAGCGGGAAGAGAGACAGAGAGCGCAGGCCCATATAGCCGGGAATTCTGGCGTGAGGGCAAGAACAATTCAAAGAGGTCATTGACCATGGTTTTTTTTTAATGTGGCCCTTGGCGATCAAAAAAAAAACGGAATCTAAACAGGACATATCCCCTTCCCCAGCCTTCCCGCCTCTTCGCCACGGGCCGGGTAGAATGGGAGCACCTGTACGTGATATTTGCCTTGACGGGGCTGAGCCACTTTCGCCGGAGAAAAACTTGTATTGACCGAGAAAATTGGTAATTGCCTATTTTTCCCAAGAATTTCCTCCTACAAATAAGTCTTGAGCAAACCCCGGGGGCTGCACCCCACCCCGTATTGAACTTATACGCCTATACTTGAGACAGAGAAAATGACATGCAAGCAAATTGTTTGTCTAAAAGAGGAATTTAGGGGATTTTCCTTCGATTTCGGATAACGTCACTGAAAAGATATTTGAAAAGCTACCATAGACCCTTTTCCAAATAGCAATTGCAATGGATTATGGGATGGAGTTCTGGTAGGCGATGTTGTTGTCAATGGCATTTTGCTGTGGCAAAAAACGATACACACCAAAACTGTATCCCACAATCCTTTGTAATTCCTATTGAGAAAAGAGTCTATTGAAATGATTATGACACAAATTTTGACATTCAGCAAGTGGGGAGTCACAGTCGTCGTTATCATGAAGTTTGTACGTAATTTTGATCACAGATTGACAGACCTACAAAGAAACAAAGGGAACTGAAAGGAGTCACCCTAATTTAAATTAGTTTACCCCGGTATCCTAACTTACGAATGGTTCTTTTTTATCATGAGACAATAGTTCTTTGCTGAATCGTTAAACTCATGAGCGCTGAAGTAATACTTATTTTTACAGGCAATATTTTTGTTCTGAAATAGATACTATCAGTATAAGGTACATAATAGATGCTTCAAAATAAGGGTGGGCGATGTCTCATTCCCTTAATTCATTTAACTGGATGTTTTCTCTGATCAAAATTTAACACGCACGAAAAGAGAATAGCCTACTTACGGTTGAACTTTTTGGAACTTGTAGTTGAGGACGGTGTCTGATAATTTGGATAATGTCATTGTGAAAGTGGAGACTAATTTGGAAGAAGTTCCAGTCCGCTGATAGCTATTTACGATAGTTTGGTATACCTGTTTTCGAGAGTTGTTGATAGTTTTATAGAATATAAGGTCAACTGACAATACTGACTATACCGACTACACCGTATAGCTAGTTGAGGTTGAATGCTCATTTTTACCTTAAGTCTACAAGGTTGGTGCACACTGTGTACTTTTCCTCGTTCAGGCTAGTACTGAGTTGTAGCAACTTGCTTGTGTGGTCTATACCTGCCTAGACACCTTCCAATAAAGAAGGAAGAGACCTAAACCGTAGTCAAGGCGATGATCCAAGGGATGGGGGTGGGCAGGGGAAAACTACTGCCCTCCTTTTCGTCACTTCACGCCTGCTGGAAAGCATGAATATTCATGTCGCGAGTTTGGCTCCTCCAGCCATCTCTTCTCCTCCCTCTATAAACATTTTCCGATTTTATACTTTTCTTTAAGAAATGTCCTGCCGACTATTGTCCTCTGTAGGTGAAAACCTGAAACTGCCCCAAATGGAGTTACGATCCCTAGGGGACACGAGGTTTCTTTGAACGGGAAGCCTTCAGACAGCTCTACGACAATATAAACAAAAACAACGGTATTAATCGACCCTATGTAGTTTCATAACAAAGTTACTATTAATAAATATATTGTGATAATCACGTTACAACTGCACACTGGACCACCCAAATTATCCACTCATAACCTTATTGCTTATTCATTACTCTAGTTATCAATAACTGGGAAGAAATTACGTGGATTTCACACAATTTGGATCAGATGTTGAGACTAAGTTTCACCTTGTATCAACTATCTGAAGTAGCATAGTCTGACCTTTCCATTCTGCATAGCTATACTCCCATTATATTATGTGTGATATAAATTAACACCTTGATTTCTTGGTTCTTTGAAAATTCCCATAGCTGCATCCTGAATTATGAGAACGTCTTCAGAAGCTGTAATATGTAACTCCTACGTATACGTCGATGTATAGGGTCGGTTTAATCGGTAAGCTTAATATTACAAGGCCAAAAAACACTTTCGCTTGTTCAAAAACTTGACATTTTCTATTCCAAATTCAATGAAAGGAGGCAATAATCCCTATATCGAAGCTACAAGCGTTTCAGTTTCTTAGGGATTTCTTTGCCTCCCTTTTTATGAGCTCATTCAGTTGCTTTTGAAAGGCTTTTTGGAAGTCGATGAATGGTCTATTCTTTGTGCCCTGACTTAGTCTATTCAGGAGAAAGAAAAGATGAATAGAGTGATTTAAACAGAGAGGCGTAATTACATTCAAAGGAAAAGTATTAAGTTAAAAAAGCACTGACACAATTGAAAGTAACCCACAACATAATAAAATATACATAAGAAGCTCTTTGCAGTACTACGGTTATAATACAACAGAACAAACGATTCTGGCTTACGAATAAAAGCCAAGTTTTGTTCTGTATAAACTAGGCGATGGAGTGAATAGGCTAGACAATAGGCCATGCTTAGAGGCATAACCACGGCACAATAAAAGCGTGGATTCACTTTTGAATGAGCTGTATTGACGGCCTTGGCTAAGATAAATAAAACTGAAAAGCCATCAGAGAAAAATAGTACTTGAGAAATTGTAAGGAATGAAAGAAGAATGTAATCGGGACTTGAAGTGTAAGCTCCGTCAACTATTCAAACCTGAAGTGTTATGTAAATTCCAAATAACCCTTTTCATTCTTACGATTTGTTTAAAGCTTTTCAAGTTAGCAGGGCATCCCACATATGTGAAACTCTGCAGGAGTGAACCACCAAAATGCTAAGTGAAAGGTTGGCTCTATAGTGTACTTTAACCAAAGTTCATGTTACCACATTGCTAACGGAAGAGTTAAGTATGACACACGAATTTATAATTTTTTTAAAATTTGTTACACTTCCGACGGATATCATTTCCTGTAAATGCAACGACAGGAACGTAGGTTGCATGGATAATTAAATATTTAAGTAAAACGACAAAGGTATCACATTCTTTAAGTTTTATTCTGTATTTCAGAAGTGAAATAGATTCTAACTTATTGCTGGGAATTTCCGGTAACTTGACTTTATACCAAATGAGTCTGTAGGGCAAAGCTGTAAGTCCAGTAAATAATTCTGAAAGGCGCACATATAACCCACTGGTCGTACAAATCCTAATGAGTGTTGGACCAAAGTGCTGTAGGACCAATAGGGCTGTAATATACTGAAATGACTGTAAGATTAATGGTCGGCATCAGGGACCGTCAGCTGACAAGTGCATGAAAACGAACTTGCTAGCTTAAAATTTTATAATCATGTACTGTATTTCAATTTGAAAAATGTTAGCAGTTATACTAGGCCCAACCATCTGCAGCTAGGGCTGAGAAGGTTCTGCTTTTCGTTATGGCCTTCCTTCCTTGTATTCCTTAATTTCCCGGGTCTTTCAATGAAGCCGCCATTGTGCTTGGTGCTCAGCATAAACAATGGAGTAAGGAAAACAAGCCAAATGAGCCACAACTGGAAAAAAAGGCCGTGGCCGGCCCGACTTAAACCAATTGGTTAGAAACTGGGCCGTTAAACCTCATCTATCTTTAGTAACTCAATGAAGCTTCCTGTCATTCCATATTATGTACAGTTTTCGTATCCTTAACTGAAACTTTGGGCTTAAGCCTTCGCCATAATGCCAAAGCTTAGTAGACAGTTTGTTATGATCAATCTCAACTGCCGGGTGCACTTTTTTGATCTTAACATTTAAGACAAGGGTTTAACACTGATTAAAAGAATCGTGAACGAAAATACTGAACCATCGTCAGTTTAAACTTATTTTTGTCGGTTGTTAATGTATTACATAAGTCGCGTGTTTTCAATTCGTATTCATTTATAAACTGATGTTTTTCCATGGAGGAGGGAGTTATAAGTGACGTTTTAAAGTTAATACAGTAAAGTTGCACTTTAGTTAAAATATGGGCACTACATACTGTGCAAGCACTGGATACTCTCTTGGTGACAAAACTAATTTTTTAGAATAAAATATATCTAACATATACACTGGGGACAGATATGCTACACTTACAGCCGTCCTCTTGGGCCAGACCGTGAGGAAAACCTATTTTTCTGAGTATATCACTATCATCTGTACACAAAGCAACATTTGCCATAGACCCATTTCCACATAGCAATAAGAAAGGATTGTGGGATAGAGTTTTGTACGCGTCGCTATTGTCAATGGCATTTTACCCTGGCCAAAAACGACGCATACCAAAGTTCTATCCCACAATCCTGTGTAATCGCTATTTGGAAAACGGTCAATGTCCCGAATTTGTCGTTTTGTTTAATTTGAAGCTTTAAATGACCATTTCTCCCGTGTCTTCTTTGCATGTTGCGTCATCAGAAAACTTTTAAAAATTTATTTGTTTCAAATGCCCAACTTGTTAACATTAAAGTTATCGTAGACACTAAATATAACAAATATGAAGTAGCTCTATTAAACTGTAAACCTGAAAAGGTAGCCAAGGCAACAACTACGCAGAAAGTCTAAAATACAAGGAATTAAACACAGAATCATAAAAACAAGTGCAAAACGGGCAGTTCCAAGGAAATCAGGAAAAAAATGAATTTATTTTAAATAAGAGCTTAAAATATCTGAACCTATATAACTTAGATTACTTCAGAAGAACTTTTAATTACAGAGTACTGTTTCTATGATAACGGTCACCAACAGCAAAGAAGTGAATGAGCTTTCAAACAAAAGGAACTTAACGGGAAAAATTGACTGAAGAATTTCTAATAAAAAACCTAAAGAACGAAAAACACCCGTTTGGTGCCCGTAAGATGAGAACTCTTCCATTGTTAAAAGTTTCTTACATTCTTTATTACAATAAAGATAACCTTTTCCACTCAAAGTGATTTGAGATACCTGAAGAAAAAAATCTATGAAATCCTTAATATTTCAACCCAAATGTTTTGCAGTATGACAAATCAAATAGTTTAAAGGTCTAATGAAGAACAAATACAATTTCTTCTAAGTTTTGAAAATTGCGAGGAAAACGAAACGAAACGTGTGTTGTAAAATAATGATGAGTGGTGAAGAATAGGGCATTTATAACAATGCATTTAAGACAATTTGCGAATACGAAAAGAGGCTTAGAAACTTTTCAACTATTCATAACGCGATCGCGTGTTGCTGTTCAATTGTTAAAAGACAATGAGCGTCATTAAAAGCACCATTAAGTGCTTAAACTAAGATGTAAAAGGACGATTTTCTAAGCTTAGATAAAGATGTTACTTCCATTTAATTCCTTTGCATTGTAAGCTTGACTTACGGCATTCTATACTTAATATTGTTCCTGTGTTGGTTCACTCCATTTAGCCGATACGTGACAACCCTAAACGTGTGAGAAATACCATCAACCATACAAAAAGCTAAAAGTCGACGAGTTTTTTTATGCCTATATCATTCATTAACTTTGTCAACGAAACATTCCAACAAACCCATGGTAAATTGTTTCGCCAAATGCATTGGTATCACGTTCTCAACAGAATTCTCATATCGTCAAATTACCGACAAATGCGAGCTGTAAAGATATTTTCAACTTAAGTATGAATGGAGTATTGTGAGCTGTAAAGGTTGTTTTGGACGACTTGGGTATTTAGTCTTTTAAGATTCTTTCCCAGCTGTTTGTCACTAGCAATTCCAACCCTTTTATTCTCCGTAAGTTCTGCTTTCTTTGCTTGCTGAATGTCTCTTTATTCCGTTAATGCGCTACTCACCATTGACTCCAGCCTTTCATGGAATACCCCATTGTTCAGCTTTTCACTACCCATTCAAGAGAGGCTGAATCCCAACAAAGGCTTCAATAGAAGGCTTGATGTATTTTCGAGTTTCCTTTGCCTTGTAGACAATGCTTCTTAGCTGGTTACTTTAAAAGGACTCCATTGTTTGTCAGTAAGTCGTTTCATTACGCACTTCATCTTTTTTTCGAAAGCACAATACCTGAAAATGGTACCAGTCTAAGGTCATAATGCGTAAGGAGTTATTGTACTTTTTATCTCTTCGCAAAATCAATGACAACGCTGGAAAACAGAGATTGTAAGCTCCCAATCTTCCTTTGTCTATCTTAAGATGCTCGCAACATCCCTCCCGCATGTCGTTGTGCATCCTTTGTTTCTGGTCACTTGCACAAGCTTCAATTCAAGCCTGCTCCTTTATGGGCACCTTGATTGATGTAATAGGCTTTACATATCCAGTGTATTGTGGTCCTCCTTTTGCCGAGATAAGGATTTTTTCCTATGCAAACTAGGGCAAGCATGTCTTCTTTTCCAATGCCCATTCCCATTTTTGTTTTGTTTGTTTTCATCCGGTTTTCACAAAAGTAGGTCTGAAATTATATAGTTATGTTTAAAAGGAAAGAATAAAATTTGATCGGATGTCAAGGTGGTTTTTGAAGATCGATACTGCTGTATTGCATACACCTGTAACGTGGGGAGGAACTCCCTTGAATCTTGAATATCACAATCGTGCTCCTGCAGAATTATCTCATTACATATGCACAGATATGAAAGCCACAACGCCTGTTTTGATTTTTTTGTTCAATATATACCCACTTATTCATTTTAATGTTAGTTTCAAAGAAATTCATTTTATAGTTCAATCTAATAGCTGCTTGCTGATGTTTCCAAGTACAAATCAACATTTTGTTATTACTAATACGACGAAGGCTGAATTGATACGAACGCTGTGTCACATTTTGTTGATGGGGCGTGGGGTGGTTGAGAAGAGGACATAAACGCATCACAGGCTGACAATCTGGAGTGCACCAATGCATCTGAGATGGTTGACAATGATGGTCTTCCTACTCGTACTTCTAAGCCCACAAGTCTGCTAAAAGGTAACAGCTGAGAGCTTTTATAGTGTTGTAATAAACGTATGGGGCCAGTTCAATCTATTTTTGTCCAAAGTAAGTAAATTTTCTGCCCGAATGTGGAGGCTGCTGACGCCAAGACCTGACATGTGCGCCTACGAGTTCTTTGAATATTTGGCTACATTTCTATTAGTTCCACATGTCCAACTGAAATATAAAAAATGCAGTGTGTTACTTGGGTCAAATGGAACATTTTTGAACAGCAGAATGGACTAAAAAACATAAAAGGAACTAGTCACCCCAAACTTATTTTGACAAATCAACTGTAAGTTACAAACCTTGCGGGCCTTCTTATGATTTAAAGTACTTTTCATCGGATATTTCAGCCTGCACGAATATGTCGTACTCAATGCCAACGGGCAGTTATTCTGCATAAACTTAACAATTCAGTTACAACTTGAAGTAGTGCCAATGATTTTAAAGAGCCGTTCATGATGGATGACTGCATTTTCCTTTAAATGACGTGGGCGCAAATCCTAATATGGGCAATGGGTACCTACCCACTTTATCAGTGGTGGGGACGTGATATACTATTTGACCGACTTTTTTTCAAACATTGTATTTTGGATTCCAACTATTGAACTGTGCCACACATTTTGGTCCGACAGTGAGCAAAAGACATTTTTAAGGACACCCTCAGCCTCAGAGTTATCGAATCATTATCATATTCTGTAGGCTTTACGAAATCGTCGATTTTCATCAGACGAGGATGTACTCTCATTGTTCACTAATTCGCACCTTCGTTGCTCTCCGCCTCCCTACGGGCGCCCACCACTTTTATGAGGGATTTGCGCCCATCAACACGTCTGGGACTGAAACCCTTTATACTGTGACAAAGATACTGTGCCTCGGTCGACGTAACTCCCTCACCACCAGTGAAGACATATAAATGGCGCGCAAGCCTCGACCAAGTAATAATTATAATTGTGGTAATGCACATTTGTAATTTGTAACACATACGGGAAGTCTAGTACAATCCGAGAGTTCCATAAAATGATGAAACTCCGCCTTTAAATATTTAAGGTGTTTTGGGGCTTATCGTTTATAAGTGCGTTTAAGTTAAAGTACAACCACTCTAAGTGTATTGCAACAGTCCTGTAAGTAAGGCATCGCACCTTACAGCCGGGAGCTAAGTCTCCGATTGATACTTGGATAATAGAGGGCGTTGTAAAGAAATCATGTTGACCTCTAACAAAACCGTAAAGATCATGTACTGTATGCAATCTGCCATGTGAAATATACTCGCCATGGACGTGTTGGCACTCATTAACAGGAAGAGAATGAAGATAAGCAAAATAAGAATAATAATAAAAAAAATTAGCTTGTAGAATATACATGAAGCCAAAAATATCTGATTTTTATAAACTTTCAACATTTTTCTAAGTTTTTAAAGTCAACCGATTTCTTTATTGTCTTCAGTATTATTATTATCAGCCACTAATCGAAAATGAAACATTACGTCAGTGATTTGTTTGGAGCTTTTTTCAATAGATGTTAAAGAACATGTGAAAGAATTTAACTGCGCTACCTCAAGCGATTTACACCAGTAGAACTTACTTTTACACGCCCATTGCTTAGAAGGGGAACCACTGAGAACTTTTCGTCAATAAGATACATAATTCCTTTCTTCTTTGTCTTCCACAAGTTTTGGCCAGATACGAACATTTTGTCGTCCTTGGCCCTGCCTATGTCTGCTCTAGACCCGAAAGTAAAAGCAGTATTTCATTCTTTAAGATAATGACGTAGGAAAGCAGGAATTTAGGAAACAACATCGAGCAGACCAAAAACAGGTGTAAAAAGTTTGGAAAAAGATATGTAATATTTTACAAAGTGGAAAATGACGTATTTTCACGACTAAAAATGACGTCTGTTTATATAATTTCCCTTCCAGGATTGATGAAATAATTTTGTTCTTCGCGGGTACTTTTGAAAAGTTCGATCAACCCTCTGACGTACTTACGGCAATAATTGATACAATATTCTTTTAAATGATAGTTTTCTTTTAAATGAATAAATATGTACGTTTTCGGCTTTGATGCATTTATAACTTGCTGGAGACAAGTCACAATTCCATCTCTTTATGTCGTTTGAGTCTTCAGCGATTTTGATTGGCTGTAGGTTAATTTGTTTTCATCACTTCGTTTCTGTTATAAGGGACTAATAATTCATCGTCTATTTTCAAAGGTGGAGTTTCAACACATTTTGATTCATATTAAAAATGAGAACATTGAAATTGGTTCATTTTTCAGTAGCATCGCCAGTGGGGCCGACAAGGCAAAGGCATGTGGACATTTGCCCCTACGGTTAAGGCGTAGCCCTCAGACGCTCTTGCAATAGCCTATTGCACATTAAGAAGGCAGAAAAATTACTCTGTAAAGGATATTTTGTATCATTACATATTCAATTTCATATTCGACGTCAATAGCTGCGCAAAGGTTATTATAACGGCACCTGATGAAGTCTAGGGGGAATCTGAGGTTATTTCAAAGTTAGACGCTAACATAAAGCCCCAGATGTACATTTGGTTATCTGAAAATTGTTTTTGCCGTAATGAGTTTCATCCGTCAGGTATCGCGCCAGGATTTGCCCGACAGGGGTGCCAAGCTTCCCAACCGGAGGGGGGTAGGGGGCAACAGAAGCTCCGACGAACGCAATCGGTTGTCAAAAGCACAAAGAACGCGAATTTTTTTGGCGTGCGAAGCAAAAGATTTTCTGTTTAATTGAAGAAATTTTCAAACTTTGGCTTTTTATTGAAGAAAATTGGAAAATTTTGGGTATTTATTGAAAAATAAGCCCTACTTGAGGAAAAAAATAAGTTTAATGTCTGGGCGACTAGGAGTCGGAGATTACATATTTTACCATGCATAGAATGGCTCCCGAGACTTATTGGAAAATTTCCCCTGGTGCTACCCCTGTTTTTCGTAGTATGGTTAGTCGGGTATGGGGTATAAACGGTGACAATGGCTAGCGGAGCGCGCCGAATTTTGCTTTTTTGACATCGTTTTCATTGTTACAGTTGCATTCAGACAGTGCTTTGAGACACATGAATTTCGTAACAAAAATGAGTCTGTCAGGAAGATAAATCTGATTTATCAATGCTTGGAATCTGTTGGAGAACACTAGTTTTCTTCAAATATGTTTATATTTTAAATACTAGTTGAAGACAGGAAAGGCTCTCCTTTTCACAAGGATTCACTGAAGCTTTGCTCTACAGAAGAGCATAAATGTAACACAAAGACTGTTGAATGAAGCGAAAACGTGTGAGATCGTACCGGGTATTGAAAAAGAAAATGCAAAAAAGTTGAACTGGTGGGAGTGCGAAAATTTATGGTTTGTGTAAGATTTGTGACAGAAACAAGTCAAATATGCCAATCATTCATCACTTCACGGTGAGCATCCTACCTCCTATAGAAATCTGTTGCTTAGACTGCAATCATTCCGAAACCGTTAGGCGTGCACTCGCCCCATGAAATATGTGACGGTGTTACGTTTTGTTACTAGTATACAATTTGCAAGAGATTAACCAAATAGGCAGGGACTAAGGTACAGTAGTCCGGACTATAGCATGTCCCCTTGGCAGCCTGTGGTCTTTGATCATCTTAGAACGCCTTTATGGCAAAAAATTTTCATCTCAATCCCATATATTGCAGAAAAGTTTACTCTATAACACAAATTGATTACAATATTAAGCTCAAGTCTTGGTCCTCTATACCCTCCGCGTATCCTTATGTTTACGTATAGATCTGTAGACTAGCACCATTGCTCAGCAAAGCAGCTGTTTGCGCGCATGCAATCACTAAACCCTTTTGATGGATTTTCAATAGGGATGATTTGAATTAGAAAATTACCCAACACATGCAGGAAGATGTATTTTGAATACATTTTTAACAATTTTTTAAAGTTTTTCCCTTTCCTGTTTCCTTCTCTTTCCTTTTACTCTTGTCCCCCTTTTTTCTCTCGGGAAAGGGGGAATCCCCTCCCGGCCTATTATGATCGTTCTTACATACACTGTATATCGATAACGATGGAGCCTTATACGGCAATCCCCATTTAATTTTCATGGTATACCGTAATGATCTCGGCTGGACTTTTCTCCGAGTCCGAGCCCAGCTGTTACAGTCTCGGTACATTCCGGACGCAAGGCTCGAAAGATTGCCCTGTTAATCATTTAAATTTCGCACACCTACGCATATTACAATTCCCCTTACTCTATGAGGTTCGTATTGCTGCTTTTGTAAGACGTCAAACATAGGTCTAGTTGAAATGAATTATAGGGAGCAACACACAAATGAACTTGCTTAAAGCGACCTCTCGGCAGTCCATCTCAAAAACGGAATAGAAGTAACGATTAATATGAAGCATTTGCATCAACTCAATATATTAAAAAAAATGCGTTTTTTTTTATCTCAGACGCGGGTATTAATGTTATTATTACATTTCTGATTCATTGTTGTTTTTGGTTGTGTAGGTCACGTGACACGAAGTGCGGTAAGTTACAATACGCTGTAAGTGACAAGAATCACTATAACTTAATAATTAGTTGTATTTCACGTATACGAACGAGGCAATTGCTAATTTGAACGAATGTAGTAGAATATTTTGTAACATACTGTGGGAAAGTTACGTTTATTTTCTTTACAGAACGAAGAAATTTTGCTGAAGACTCCTGGGTGGGACTGGGCCGGACATTAGTCACGTCTCAGTGACCAGACAAGCTACTGAAGGGGAGCGAGATAGCTTCCGGGAAAAGATATCTTTGCGTGCGAGATTTACTAAAATATATTTAAGGCAATATTTATTTTTAAATTTCTAGTGTGCGAAAATTTTTCTAATGGGGTGGCGCTCCTTGTCAAATGGCTTACCACTTGGTAGGCTTTTCCCTCTTCCTCAAATGAAATGACAGAACGTAATGTAATCGTTCAAACATACCACTATTCTAGTCCCCACAAAATGTAACCCCCCCCCCCTTCCTGTCTAGCTAGGCTACTGAGTCATCTATAAATAAGAGTTGAATGAAATAAATAAAGTATTATGACATGCAAGGAGAAGTCCTCTTTATTGTTAACGTTACCTTTTCAAAACTTTTTAGAGCTTCTACTACCGTTCATTCAGAGAAAATGATCTGTACTGAGTTAGCAATATCCAAGGAACATTGAGCACTAACTGACGTTACAGCTGATGGAATTCATTTTCTTGATCGAAAACATGAGCTTTCATAGTTGCACCTCTTAGAAAATACTATTGTGAATGTCAAATGTTAGAATAACATCAATTTCCTACAATTTCTATATTATGTGTATTGTATTTAATACTAAACCTTTAGGCACCAGATGAAAACGTTCGTCGTAAGTCTTATGAAACTCTGTGTGTGCGTGGGGGGGGGGGGTGGTTGTGTGTGTTAGGAGAGGAATCATGCAAAGCGATCACCGGGAAGGGAGTGCAGCATTTAATATAGGTGGCAGTGTAACTTCTGATTCAGCCACTTCGAAGGGTCGTGGAAGCTTCAAGCTCTTAGTATAATGACCAGCTGGATCATCAGGCACTCCTTTGGTCTCACTGGAGTGAGTCGGGAGCATGGGCCCTGAAGCTCTGGGTAGTTGTAACAGTGAAGATTCCAGATTGAAGAAACCGTACATATTGTGTTTCAAAACCACTTGATGCATGATCAAAAGGCAGCTTTTAAACAATAAATCGAGCCTGATAATTAGAGGCTGGTCGGTCTGTGTGAATAAATAGGATTATTAAATGCACCATGGATTGTAATATAGGATTTCGTAAAACAGCTTTTCACAGTAAAGTCATATAATGTCCTCCTAGCCGTGTGAAAATAAACACACCGATCTAGGAGCACAACAAGCAAAAGTATTGTATTTGAAATTCTCCCTAATAAACACACCATTGTAGGAGTTCAGAGGTACTTATGTGGTCCTCTCAGCCATGAAGACCCCCTCCCAGCCATGAAGACCCCCCAAAAAGATTCGGGGACTTAAAAATGTATGGACATTAATATGAAACCCTAAAATGTCCACTAGTGGCATTCAGTGCATGGGAATACCACAGCATTATTTAATGTTGAACCTCAAGAAGTCAGTCGATGCGAAGAGAAAAGGGTGTTGAATTTGAACGGTGATGATGAATAAACCGACGGTTCCAAGGGTCTTCAATAGGAACAACATTTGCATCTGAACTACGACCCTGGTTACAATTACAGTATACGATAGCTACGAATACGTGAGAAGAGTATCGAAATATGCATTTTAAAATAAATATGGAGCGATACAGGGATGAAGGAACATTGCTTCGAAAGAGAGCAATGGTTGGTTGCTTCGAAAGAGAGCAATAGTTCAAAGGTAAGTTTCCTTGACCAGGGGCGGGGGAAATCACTGTGGGGAAGCTATTTGACGGGCTAGAGGGACAGTTACCCCTTCCTTAAGTTCTTGTAGTACTTACAAAGGTCACTTCTGTGAAGTTTGCAAGTAGCCATTTCCGCTTTTCCGTATTCACAAAACGATTTCCTTTGATAAATTTAAACGCAAACTTTCTCATTAATTTGTACGACTTTTGGACAATTTCGCGAGTCGAGACCCAAAATTTGCTGACCACACATGGGATTACTCATATACACATCAACGTACATGCTATCTGAGTGACAATATTCCATGTGGGCTAACAACAGTATACTGAAACATCAAAAACTTGAATACCGAAGAATGAAGACTGAGGTCAAAATATGGTCCGTTTGCTCTTCAGAAGCATTGGTGACGCCAGGTGAGGGGCAGGGCGTGCCATGCCCAACCCCCGTCGGGGAAGGCTAGCCCCACCCATCGGGGAAATTTTCTGGTGTCGTTGGAGAGCTGTTACGTATACGATAAAATATGGTAGTCCCTGACAACGGCCAGTCGCCCTGACGTTGTACTTAATTTTGGTCTAAATTAGGGCAAATTCTTCGATAAAAACCCCAAATTTTCAAAAATTTCTTCATTTCAAAACCCAATTTTTTTCAAATTTTACATGGTAAAAGTTCAACTTTTATCACATTTTCTCTAATTAGAGCCCAAAATTTTCGGCGTACAGTGCAGACCCATGTATTTACTGTAAGGCTAGACTACTAGTCAGGCTTCTGTGGAGTAGAAACGTTTACTTTAAAACATCCAGACGCAGGCGGGTGACACATATCCTACCTTTTGAAATAAACTTTGTGTTAAAACATTTGCGTAGTTTCAGGTACTAAAAAAAAAATCGGCATTACCTTCTCTCTTCTTAGTAAAATTTTTGAAAACATAAGGTGTTCCTTAGATGCAATCTGGTGACACATATCCTAACCTTTGAAGCTATAAACTTTGTGTTAAAAACATTTGCGTATTTCAGGTGGTACTTAAAAAAAAACAAATACTAAAAAAAATCGGCATTACCTTCTTCTCTTAGAAAATTTTTTGAAAAATAAGGGTTCAGTGTCCTTTTAGAATGCAATCTAGTGGACACATATCCTACGCCTTGAAATAAATTTGTGTTTAAAACATTTGCGTTATTTCAGGTACTAAAAAAAAAATCGGCATTACCTTCTTCTCTTAGAAAATTTTGAAAAATTAGGTGTCTTAAATGCAATCTGGTGCCACGTTATGCTACCTTTGAAGTAAAATTTGTGTTTAAAAATTTACGTATTTGAGATACTAGAAAAAAATCGGTTTTTTTACCCCCCTTCCCTTTGAGAAATTTTTGAAAATTAGGTGTCCTTACATACAATCTGGTACCACGTATGCTACCTTTGAAGTAAAAATTTGTGTTAAAAAAAAATTTACATATTTTAGGGGGAAAAATATTAGCATCAGTGAGGGTGGGGCAAAGCCCAATAGCCCCTCAATACACCATTGATAATTATAATATAAGTTCAACCATTAAAAAAACACACTGATGAATAATACGAATATATGTGCTGGTGCAATTCAAGTCAGAACTCTATATTAATTACCAAGGAAGTTTTTAAACTATTAATACCCTTTAGCTACATCACTGCATTATTTTTCTCTCAGTAGGCGCCCGAAAAATTCTCAGCATTTTGCCCGAATTTTCACAAAAATTTTTGACTGGGGGGCTGCAGCCCCCCCAGCCCCCCGCCTCCTACGCCTATGGCTGCCCCCCACCCCTTCGAGCAAATCCTGGCGCCACCTCTACTCAACTTGATAACAGACTCTGGCTGTGGAAAATCTCCAGTCCAATTAATCCACTGAAATCCATGGGGATAGCTCCACTTTGAATAATGTTGAATAAATTCGGATAGATTGTGACAAACTTATTGTGTTTTAGAATAAATTCAAATCAACCTTCACAAATTTGCTACAAAAATTGCACATCTTGATAGCTGCTATTAAGGCCGGCAAGTGCCATTTCGGGCGATCTGAGATGTATTAAAATATCAAATTTTCTTAGTACGTTCCTCGCCAACCTATGGTGGCGCTCCGCTTAGATAGTAAATAGAGACCCTATAGTGGGAGAGATTGGCCAACTTATTTCATGGGCGCCATTTTGGAGCCAAATGTTAACTATGGCCAGATATCATATACACTGTGTGCGTACAGTTTTCCGTACAAAATGTAAAACAAAGTGAGTTACAGCGTTCTGTTCTCTTGTGGCAATCATTCGTATCGGTTGACTCTGGCTGGCACTGTCGGCCGGATCCTTTAGTTTGTCACCCAGTGCAAGAAAAACCGTCCTGGGAGGGGTCTAGAGGGAGGGGATAACACCCTCCATTTTGGGTAACTTTTGCTAATAGAAAGTGACGAAAATGCAGAATGGTGTATGCTATTTTGACAGTTTTAAAAGTGATTTTATTCATTTTAGTGCGTCTTATTTTTGTGCTTGTAAGGGGGGGGGGTGGGTCTATAATTCTGGGCTGGGTCTACCCCTTCTTTCTAAGAAAACTACTAGTACGTTAATGCAGAATGGCATACATGCAAAATGGTCCTTTTTTGGTAAGTTCAAGCAAGTTGAACTAATCATTTAAGATTTTTCATTATTTAGTGAAAGATTCAGGAGAGGTCTGAGGGAAGGGGTAAATACAGGGGAGCACTTCCTAGTGAGACTTTTTTATTTTATGGAAAGGCCTAGGCATGGGTGTCAATTTTTACTCGAGTGTGGGGGGACATGGCCACTTCTGTCAAAAATTTACTGTGTAAAAATCTTAAGTCAATGGGTGTTTTTCCAAAATGTGTGTGTGTGTGGGGACGTGTCCCCCTGTCCCCCCAGGATTGACGCCCATGGGCCTAGGCCTAGGTTTTATAAAATTGTGACTGACCAGGGTGTATTCCATGTAAAAACTACATCAAAGTCAAAGTTACACAAATGTTTCAGTTTTCTCATGTTACTAATAGATCCAGGAGCAATGTTTGATCTGTTATTGTGCCCCCTCCCCTATGAAAATTTTTGAAAATTGGGTGTCCTTACATGCAATCTGGTGCTACATATGCTACCATTTGCAGTAAAATTTGTGTTTAAAACTTTACGTATCTTTAGGATGTAAAAAAAATGGCATTTGGGTGGGGGTATGGCTCAATCCCCCCCCCTAAATACGCCACTACTCCTGCACCTATGACTGGGGACTGCAGCTCTGGTATTCCAACGTCTCTATGGGGATGTTCCGACAACTCTCCAATAAGGTTAGGGTTAGCCGGTTAGGCCAAAGGGTTAGGAGTTGTATTTGGGTTTATGTGTTGGAATATCAAGCAGTCGGAATATAAAGATGGAACCGCCGTATACGGTATAGGCTAGGCCTTGTACAGAACGTCGTAATCTAACTCTAAGGCTAAGCCTACTCTAACGTTAGGCCTACATGTATTACTAAGTTGTATACTGTAAAGTTACGTCGCATAAGCGATCGCTATTTGATGGGTTCCAATTGAACCATCTAACTTTTACAGCCCACCGAAGCCTTCTTTTTTACAGGATGGGAATCTATACAACTTGTAAACCTTTCTGGTCTGTTCGTGCATCCAAATGCAGCACAACCTGGCCGCAATTTTGGAAACAAAACATGTCTATCTTACATAGGATACGTATACGTCCGGTCGTACGTACGTACAGCCTGCGCAACTTCTCGAATGTACATAGGCTACACATGATCTTGCAAGCTCGTACTTTGGCTCCAAAATGGTGCCCATACATTTCGTCCAATCAGAATGCGTATCTGAGAACAATGGTTGGCCAATCTCTCCCACTATAGGGTCTCTAATAGTAAACGAGAGCCAACGCCAACAAAAATCCCCAGCCCTCCAGAGCACCAAAAACTATCTTAGCTACACCACCAGGGTTTCTGCCAAAAGGGGGAAAAGGGGGGTTTGTCCCCCTTTCCAGGAGAAGGTGGGTAAAATCCCCCCCTTTTCATTTCCATAAAAATTAAACAAAAAAGTGTCCATATCTTGGTTTCTTACTTAAGAAGAGGACACCTTTGCAGCAATGTTTGGACTTTCATAAGTAAATGGCCTTTAAAACCCTTCAAAATGCACCTTACAGGGGTCTTGAAGTAAGCTTTTGTCCCCCTGAACTGCTGAACCCACTTGTAACTTTGGCCAGGGACAGCATCAATTTGGACTAGGGGTTTAGGAGCAATTAGTCCCCCCACCCCCCAAGTTTTGCATTTCTGGCGGAATCCCTGACCACTGATGATGTGTTGTTGTTGTTTCCTTTTTCTTTAAATATACTACTTTTAGCAAATATTAAGTTGGAGTGTGGAAAGGTTCGGGGTTCAAGGTCGAGAAATCACATCTTGTCTCCCCCTCCCCCAATGTCAAACATCTTCCTACGCCGCTGATCGGCCCAAAATCAAGTACCCATATCTAGGACTGTGAAGGTTTAACTAAATTACTAAACGTTTAATCGCAAAATTTTGCGATCGTTTAGCGATTAATCGCAAGTACCTATGATCAACATAGAGACTCCAAACGTGCTCTTTAACATGATGAATATGTAAAATGCGTTAGTGACGTCTGGTCTGGGAGACATAGTTTCCATTAACCTCAAACACGGATCCTTATATAAGCTCAACTTTGATGTCGTATGTTTACGTGTGTGCATCCATTTGTATATAATTATGTATTTCACTTTTTCAAAAAGAGTTAAAGTGAACATCTAATTTTCTGTAATGACTGCAGATTGTTTTTTATTTCGTATGGAAAAACGGGTTTTGCCATTAATCGCTGGTAGCTTTGTACTAGACGTTTATTACACATGCGATCGTTTAGCGATTAATCGCTAAACGGTTACACCTCTACCCATATCATTGGAAGAATGACTGCTGGTACACGCGCTTTCTGATGATTAAAGAAATGCTAAAACTTCTTTCCAAAAAAATTCACCGTCATGATATGGTGAATTAAATATTTACTGACGGCCAGCTTGGTTATTCTGTGCATTTTTCCACACCGGCTATGTGGAAAAATGCCATAACAGCCCCTATACCCAAAGTGTCAACCCCACGATCGGTAAATGATTTTAGACCAATTGATCTTGCCAGCATAAGTTTTAATTGTATGCAAAAATTGATCGTGCCTCAAATAACCCAAGCTATTGATAAATATGGAGATAGCAATCAGTTTGCTTATAGGAAGGGGTTGTCATGTACCGATGCTGTTTTAACTCTCATTCACAACATTGTCACAGGATTAAATAACAAAGATACTACTATTTCTAAGGTTTTATTTCTTGACTTTTCTAGTGCTTTTAACACGGTTCATCCAAATCGTTTAATCCAGGACATGCAAGGTTTTGTTGAAGAGCCATGGTTGTTACATTGGGTATCAAATTTTGTAAATGGCTGGTCCAGACAAATAAAATATTCTAAAGGTCTTACGGAAAAATCGGAAATAAATGTTGGAGTCCCTCAAGGCGGTCCTCTGTCCTCTCTGCTGTTCACAATTTATACTGACGAAATAAGATCTACTTCAAAATGCACTGCGGTGAAATATGCTGATGACACTGCTATAGTATGTAATGTATCAAAGCGAACGCATCAGGCTGACCAAGCAAGTTATAAAGCTGATATAATAAATATTGTAGATCTGTGTGATGGGAAGAATCTAAGACTAAATCCAAAGAAATCTAAGGAAATGGTTTTTGAGAATATTTATATTAAACATGAAGGTCTCGTATCTTGTAAGTTAACTAAAATCTCAATTAAAGATGCCGAAGTAGAACGCACTCATCATACAGTATATTTAGGTGTTTGCATTGATGATAAACTGAGTTTCACTGGTCATATTAGCAGAATATTGAAACGGGTGTATTTCGTAGTCTCAACTCTATCGTATATAGTTCCATATTTTAATGTTGATGTAAGGAAAAGAGTTTTTACCGCCAATATACTACCACATCTACTATATGCTGTTTCTGCTTGGTATCACTTTCTACTAATCAAAGATAAGAAAAGAATAATTACCTTTTTAAAGTTTTGTTCTAGAATTTTTAATATAGATTTAAACTTTCTTATGAGTACCGTAAACAATGCTGCTAAAAATGAGTTCATCAGAAGTGTAAATTGCATACAGACAAATGACAGACATGCTTTGCATACCGAACTTAACTCTCTAATTCGAGAAACAACTAGGTATAATCTGAGAAGCAAAGCAATAACACCAAAATTCAGAATTAATGCGTATAAAAATAGCTTTATTTATCGTGCTGCACTTTATGTACAAAACGGTAATCTGGATAATTTATTGTAGACAGCTGCACTTGTATATTTTTGTATATACTTTTATTTTTTATTTCTTTTGTTTTTTGTACACTAACAGTTTTATTATTATTAAAATCCTCACTTTTTAATGTCCTGTTTATAATTTTTTTATATTTATACTGGAAATAAACAAATAAACAATTCTCAATTCTCTAATTGGTAGCTTTCAGGCGCGGATCCAAGGGGGGGGGGCTTCCTCGGGCTCAGCCCCCTTTTTCGCCACATCAATAATAACAAATACGCTAAAATTAGCATAATGTTAATCTAGGAGAATATTCAAGGGGCTTGCAGCCCCCCTATTTTGAAATGTCTGGGTCCGCGTCTGGCTTTAACCGGACGAAAGTTTTGCATTCGGCAACGCGAATGAAGAGAAAGAGGAGGATGGGAGACGGGGAGGGGGGACGTTCCTCCGCGACAAAATATTGACTGACAAATTTAGTCCCTAAAATTTTTGTACTGCAGTGTATACCACGTTGTTGAGGGATCAGCTCAACCTGTGATGTGGATGTTGTAGCAAATGAATTTAAGCACTCCTTGCGCAAAAATGGTTGATACAGAATATATAACAGCTGTATTCGTTTTCGAGAAAATCGGGACGATTTATCTTACCGGCAGGAACTCACTTTTCCTTTCAAAAACGGGACAATCCCGATTAATCGGGACGGATGGTAACCCTATCTCATTATCACAAATCATTATGTACACTGAGGAATGATAGGGTAACACGCGGTTGCCTGATAACCTGTGCGGGTTGTTACAACCGATAATGTAAAAATCAACCGATAATGTAAAAACGACCGATAATGTAAAAAAAATTTACCGATAATGTAAAAACGTTCGTCTACCGATAATGTAAAAACGATTTACCGATAATGTAAAAACCGTTCTTAGGACGTTTTCATATGGAATTAGAAACGTGGAATTTTATCAAAAAAGTCATACGTTAATTCAGAAAGGTCGTAGGTTATACCTCAGGGAAATGGGCTCTCACCCCTATTTTACAGCGTCCTCTTACAGGTATATTTCCCTTAAAAGGTACATTGAAAGACAGCAGAAGAATTAAAGGCCACTTTTTCTCAATTGTCAAGGCCAAATACATAATGCTATCATATTTCTCCCTCATATACTTAAAGCGCCCTCACTCCTCTGTTGTTCCACAAGCTCACCAAAAAGAAAATATCTACGATAAAAAAATATCATGAAAGAACTGGAACATATTTTATTACATAAAGGTGGGTCATATTGATGGCACAGCTTATTTGCATGGGCCTATGGCCCAATAGAGGGCGCCCTCTAATAAAAACCAGATATTTCAAAAACTAAAGAAATGAAAATTATATTTTTGATATGAGCATTTCCGAAAATCCAGGAGTGTTATTATCGTTATTCTGAAGCTGAAGGAAGGTTATTCCCTCTCACCCGTTCCCCAACCCAGGGGAAGACGGGAATGAAATCGAAGCTACTCACGCTGGATAAGAATTGCGTCCTAGAGGTTATCGACCACGCTGATCACAGATCCGAAGTCAGTCATCCCGTCTCTCCGTCGTAGTGGGATGTATGGTCCGTCAAAAGGCCCACTTTTAGGGTCAGTGTCCCCAAGAGCAGATTTTAGGCATTGTGAAACACCCAGTTTTCATACTAGACGGTTTCCAATTAAAATTTAGGAATATGATTTCGATTGCACTTGTTAAATGTGAAGTGAAAGTTTTCCCTTCCATATATCACCCTTGAAAGTTGTTAGGGTGTGCCCCTCCTACTAGATACAGGGCGCATTCAAAGCTGAAAACGCATGTTTGTTATGTAATGGTAACATTAATATACCCGATCCGCTCCACACGTTTTCGACCTGCCCTCATAAATCACCAGTCCAAACCCAACCAGGGCAGCCTCCTCCAAACGCCTTCCCTATGTTATACAGGACACATAGGCCTATCACTTTTCGAGTTTGATGGGGTAAATTAAGGGTTGGTTAGAGAGAGGCACCTTTCCCGGCGGCAAAGCGAAACACGGCCCCAAAATTAGTGTTAGCATATATGGATAAAATGCGTTGTTTCAACTTAATGCATACATCGTAGCTAGTAGGAGAAAGAATAGGCTTGTGACTCACAGGAACGGTAGGTCAATGTAGTGCATGACCTTTTGACGGGGAAATCCCCTTCCCACTATCATCTCGGAGATATGAGCCTTCTCCGGAAGTAAGGCGCAACTCGCCCACGTATTAGTGAAGCCATATGAGGACGGACATGCTCATATCAAAAATGTAATTTTCATTTCTTTAGTTTTTGAAATATCTGGTTTTTATTAGAGGGCGCCCTTTATTGGGACATAGACCTATGCAAATAAGCTGTGCCATCAATATGATCCACCTCTATGTAATAAAATATGTTCCAGTTCTTTCATGATATTTTTTTATCGTACATATGTTCTTTTTGGTGAACTTGCGGAACAACAGGGGAGTGAGGGCGCTTTAAGTATATGAAGGCCAAAGATATTATAAGCATAGATTCCAAACTCCTATACCTACACTGTTACGCTCGGTGACTCCCCATGGAGACGCTAATATCGGGGCGGAAGTGTCAATTTGACATGCACGTCGTTCTACTCTGCGTTCTGCGTACAAAAATAAGAACGCGTTACAGAAAATTCCACTGTTCAAAGGGGTTAGCGCGGGTGCACTTTTACAACGCGTTCTATACGCGCAGAATACATTTCTCTGTGTATTATCCGGAATACTTGACGCACAGTTCTTCGTGCTCTGGAAACAAACGCGCTAGTTGCTTTCCCGTTGTGAGCGCGTAAGTAATTGAACGCGCATATAAAAGTGCGTCACTTGAAGATACCATAGAAACTGACCAATGAATGTCCATGAACTTGCAAAACCAGTCATTGTGCGTTCATGTTCAAGTGTATATACATGGAATGCTGCGTTGAAGAAATAAGTTATTCTTGTTCAAGTGGAATTTATTGAGACGTGGTACTTCTTCAGTCAACAACATTCCGAAGTAACAAGTATTAATACTTTTGTAAGACATTCATTTGTCTGTTTGTTTTCAAAACGACTGAGCAGTGATCAGCACTTCCGCCCCGATATATTGGCCTCCATGAGGAGTCAACGCGCTATTTTAAGTTTGGAATCTATGCTTATAATATCTTTGTATGAAGGCAAAGATATTATAAGCATAGATTCCAATCCCCTATAGAGGTTTTTCACTGACATCACCGCGTTCGCGCGTCTCTCTATTTTGACGGCCAGGCGTCCAGTGTATAACAATCGTAACTAAGATCCTGCAGTCTTTTGCGCATGAGCAGTGACGGCCTGTGAAACGCGCTGACGTCACGTGAAAAACCTCTATACCTACACTGTTACGCTCAGTGACTCCTCATGGAGACGCATAGATCGGGGCGGAAGTGTGAATTTGACATGCGCGCCGTTCTATTCCGCGATCTGCGTACAAAAATAAGAATGTGTCACAGAAAATTTCATTGTTAAAAGAGGCTAGCGTGCGTGCACTTTTACAACGCGTTCTATACGCGCAGAATACATTCACTGTTGATTGTCCGGAATACTTGACGCACAGTTCTGCGCGCTCTGGAAACAAACGCGCTAGTGGCTTTCCCGTTGTGAGCGCGTAAGTAATTGAACGCGCATATGAAAGTGCGTCACTTGAAGATACCATAGAAACTGACCAATGAATGTCCATGAACTTGCAAAACCAGTCATTGTGCGTTCATGTTCAAGTGTAAATACGTGGAATGCTGCGTTGAAGAAATAAGATATTCTTTTTTAAGTGGAATTTATTGCGGCGTAGTACTTCTTCAGTCAACAACATTCCGAAATAACAAGTATTAATACTTTTGTAAGACATTCATTTGCCTGTTTGTTTTCAAAACGACTGAGCAGTGATCAGCACTTCCGCCCGATGTTTTGGCCTCCATGAGGAGTCAACGCGCCATTTTAATTTTGGAATCAATGCTTGTAATATCTTTGTATGAAGGAGAAATATGATAGCATTATGTATTTGGCCTTGACAATTGAGAAAAAGTGGCCTTTAATTGTCCTGCTGTCTTTCAATGTACCTTTTAAGGGAAATATACCTGTAAGAGGGCGCTGTAAAATAGGGGTGAGAGCCGGCCATTTCCCTGAGGTATGACCTACGACCTTTCTGAATTAAAGTATGACTTTTTTGATAAAATTCCACGTTTCCAATTCCATATGAAAAAGTCATAAGAACAGTTTTTACATTATCGGTAATTTTTTTTACATTATCGGTTCAAAGAGTTTTTTACATTATCGGTAAATTCTTTTTACATTATCGGTTGTTTTTACATTATCGGTATTATTTTTTACATTATCGGTTCAAAGAGTTTTTACATGATCGGTTGATGAACGTTTTTACATTATCGGTAATTTTTTTTACATTATCGGTTCAAAGAGTTTTTTACATTATCGGTAAATTCTTTTTACATTATCGGTTGATTTTTACATTATCGTTTGTAACGCGGGTCACAGGACCGACGTACAGGTGGGTACGAAAGCCGAGAACATCGCGGTGGTATGAAATCGCACGTGCCACGTGGTAAAAATGGGAAGGAGAAATCAAGATACGATTTCTCCTTGCCATTATCCACCAATAATGTGGGTGGAGAAAACCAAAGTTAGTGAGGGGGTACTTCAAGAAAGGACCATTACGCAGTGTCTATTTTCGAACGCCTTGTCCATAAATGGACGCACCCGAACATGACACGGATTGGCGCTATATAACCTTTGTTTATATTATTACCAACGGAGATAATCCCACCATGTGGTAGGAGAAAACAACACCGATGAAAAGGACTGTTGGTGGCGCGTTCTATGTGTACAATCTACAAGATGCGGGTGCGTCCATTACGGACAGGGTATTCCAAAATAGACACTGTGTAATGATCCTTTCTTGAAGTACCCCCTCACTCACTTTGGTTTTCTCCACCCACATTATCGGAGGACAATGGTAAGGAGAAATCGTATCTTAATTTCTCCTTCCCATTGTTACCGAAGATAGGGGTGGGAAAACTGGCATGTCCAATTTCATACCACCGCGATGTTCTCGGCTTCCGTAGGTGGGGGAGCAGGTGTAGGAATGACTGTCATCGGTTGTATTTCAATAGACTGATCACGCTTCTGCAGAATTTGTTAAATCCTCGCATCCTGTGCTTTGCGTAAGAAATCCAAATGCTGGCGTGAGAGCGTGAGATTCACCTCAAATGCGTGAGCCTCACGCCCAATGCATGAGACGTGGCAGCCACCCCTAGTTCTCTTCAACATAACACTCCCGGAGGAAATGTCACTTTTTGATATGAATTTTAAAAACAGTCTAAATCACCTTCAATCTACCCCAAATTTTCAACATTCACACTTTGACTAGTTCTCTTTGAGATCCATGGAGTTTCATTACCCACTGGGCAAGCTATCATGACAAAATTTGATCTAAACCGGAGTTAAAGTACTATTTTTTGGAGGCCGTGTATTTGACGCTCAAGAACATTACTCTAATGGGGGTGTGAGGCCCGTAGCAACTTTTGTATTTTTAGACAAAAATCAGCTTCTTTCTGATTTTCCAAGTCGTCTTCACTCGGTGAACGCAACTAAATACCAGCATCAATTTCAACCTCGGGTGATTTTTGAGACAAAATGCCGGTTTTTGACATTTTGCTGCACTTAATCTAGGGGTAAGGGCTTTGCTCTAGGCCTAGTGGACATTTTGTGTGAATGTTTCTCTATGAATGGGCCATAGAAATTAAAGTTTTATTTCTATGGAATGGGCATACTGAATTGAGACATTTGAGCTGTTCATAGAGACCTAATCCGCGAATTAATTTTCAGTGGGCATTGTTTGCGTATATTTATACTCGAATGCCATGCTGCATGTGCCTTTAAATGTGTAATTATAGTTAGGACTTACGATGTAGGCTAAAATGTGTGTACCATTTACTTGCAAATCAGTCCTAGGCCTAGCTACTTCATTTTTCTTCTTGGTTCTTTTCGGCCTCTATTGCATTTACACGAAGGCCTACACCGTACAGTATGTGTACCAATAGCGTGAAACACATTTTTGGATTGTATTTTTCGGAACTTTTGAAATTGTACATCAGTCTTCCATATTCAGTACAAAGTCCAAGGCTATCAAACAGCACTGAAATAACCGCGCAAATGTTATTACGATATTGTTGAACACACTTATATGTTTCACGCTATTGGTACATATACTATATAGGCCTAACCTAGGCCTATGTTCAAAAGTTGTTGCACATGCAATGACCATGCCGTGCAAATTTATCATCACATTCTTTGTAGGTCCCATAGCCCGGCCTTTTCTTTATCAAAATTACGGAACATGTCAGTCCCAGACAAACTGATCAGCTAGGGTTACCATAATTCTCTAAGCTGTAAGTGGGACATAACTTTTGGAGACCATGCAATCAGGAGGGAGGGGTCAATAGGGTGTCAGCCCCCTTCCAGACTGGAAAGTTTGCATTTTGCACAGGCAAGTGCAGTAACGTCATCGATCTTGCCCGATGTGAGGCCATGGGCCAGATTCACAGACCTCTGCACAGTCAAATTTTGGTCAGAAAGGTCTTGCCGCCATACACGGGCACTGCCGGGCAGTGCGCACAAATGCTGATACTCCAGCGCACTATAATTAATATTAGTAGTCTATCGTGTTACGTTGTGAGATATACAAGTAGAAGTGCCGGATGTAAGGGGGGTCGGGAGCTGGAGCGAGCACCCCTTTTCACCTGCATACTTAAATATTGGTACCGTACTTTAATTAATTGCCTGAAACACGCCCCCAAAATTGGTTTCAAAATGCTTGAATGTTACGCTATTGATGTTTATAGCATGGCGTGTAATTATTATAATGTTTCTTAGTAGCCTGATCTATAATAATGGCATCAATAGGGGTGGGGGAGGGACGGGCGGGGTAAAGCTCAGGAAGCCGTGGTCTTGCCGGTCGCAAAATTGTCCAATTTCTTCGGTAAACACGTAGTCGGCATAGGACTAGTAGGTACGATAAAATGTGTAATCCCGACGCTGGCCGGGGGTAGCGCCAGAATGATTTGCGCGACAGGGGTCCAAACTTCCCTACGTAGGGTGACTGGAGCCTGGAGCCCCGACAAGGGAGACGGAGTGCCGTAAGGTCGTCGAGAGTAAAATTCAAAATTTTCGGTGCGCATTTTGGGTTTTTAGGCGTGAAATTGGAAAATTTGGGGGATTTACTACAGTATCTGCCCTCAAATATCAAGTAAACCACAAGGGGCGACTGGCTTTTGTGGACTACTTCATATTTTAACGTTTCCCGACTACACTGGGATATTTAAACGACCTTGCAGGGGATCCGTCCTCGACGAGGGACATACATGGCACCTACCCCCATCTGGTTTCACCACTGTCCCGACGACGATCAGTCCCCTGAGTGACTTTCTGACTTCCTTGGTCTCAAGAGCACAAATCCTCCAACTCGAACACAACTGACATTTTCAGCGCTCGAGTTCGAGATTTACTTACTTGTGACCTACAACTTTTCAAAGGCCTTCAAACAGACCAAAATCAAGTAAGTATACGCGATTTATCAATGGAAGAATGATTGGTGGTACACGTATACGCGCTTTTTGAAGTTTGAATAAATGCTAAGACTTCCTTGCAAAATCCTTACCGTAATGATATTTAAATATCTCAGTGCTGACGGCCAGCTTGTCAGCTGTACTGTGACTGGTATCTTTAACCTGAAAGAGCACTTTGCATTCAAGTGCGTATCAAGGGAAGGAGGTGGAGGGCGTTGGGGCGCCCCGGGTTGAAGACACTTTCTACACTCTCCCATAGGCCGTCATCATTCGGCATTTGTCAAACTTGAAGTCACCTTCCCCCTTCAATTAAATGATCCTGTATAAGCGGATGTACAAGGCTATATTCAACGAACCCGTAACCATTCCTTTATTATTAACCTCATGGCAGCACTTAAAATTTGGTCCGACTTACACACTAAAACGG
Organism: Holothuria leucospilota; assembly: GCA_029531755.1. NCBI lineage: Eukaryota > Metazoa > Echinodermata > Holothuroidea > Aspidochirotida > Holothuriidae > Holothuria > Holothuria leucospilota. The sequence goes on along the minus strand of CM055973.1, from coordinate 36,059,125 downwards.
GCCTGCTTGTTACGCTGCCTCTCATTCCTTGTCTAAATTTTCAACGTCAGCATATGGACCCATCAATTTTCGCAGCACGACCATTGACTCTTTGAGCTACAGGCACATGAATATTGAAAAAAACTTGTGATCCGCCACCCCCCCCCCGCCCCTTGTCACTCATCAATATATGAGATAAGTCCGCTGTCTTTCCCAAACCTCACAATCTGCTCTGGTGGTATCAATTTGAACCATTTTTTGACAGCATTATCTCCAACTCAGTCACTACCAAAATACATCTAACAAAGGATTCACTGCCCTCTCATAACAGGGTCAAAAATCAACCCAAACAAAATTTTTAGGGACTACATGTAGAGGGTTCACCCTCCCCCAGCAAAAGTGCAATTTCATGGAATGGTGGAGCGCCCCCTTAAGACGGCAGGGAAAACACGGAGGGAGACTTGGTCAAGTTTAAAGGAACCGCTGTCTTCTTTTACAAATCATCGCACCATGAAACGTGGACAATGGTCACCTATTGTTGGCAGATGCTTAGCCCTACCCCCTAAGAAACTTAATCCATAGTTGCAATACAAGAAGAGCATTTTACAGTCGGTCATTTATGAATATTCAGTTCAGAGTGGCTTTCCTTTAGAAACAAGAGTTGCGTTGGGAACCTAGACAAATTCGGTATCAATAAAGACAGGTCTCCCGGCTACTAAAGTAGCCGGGAGCCCTGTCTTTATTGATACCTTTCGTATCAAATGCAAATTACATGAAATATAGAATCGGTTTCATCTAAGAATGGGAAAAACATTCATAAAACTATTAGCAATTTCAACCGAAAAAATGCAACGTCCAAAGTGGGGGGGGGGGGGGGGGTGTACGACTTGATAATGTAGGCTACATGCAATAGCGTGTAGTGACCTGATTTGGAAATTTGCAGTAAGATATGATTAACAAAACGAAGCCTAATTAAGAAAAGAAAAAGTGGGAAAGAAGAGAAGTCGATAAAAGCTACAAAAAGGAAGATATGAAAGAGAAAAACAACTGTAAAAAGTCGACAGTTCCACAGCATTAAAACCGCAAAACGAGGAAAAGCACACTGTCCAGTCTCCGGGAGGACTTGAACTCACGTACTCAACAGACGGAGTCGAGCGCCATACCAACTAAGCCACAACAATGCTGATACTCCAGCGCACTATAATTAATATTAGTAGTCTATCGTGTTACGTTGTGAGATATACAAGTAGAAGTGCCGGATGTAAGGGGGGTCGGGAGCTGGAGCGAGCACCCCTTTTCACCTACATACTTAAATATTGGTACCGTACTTTAATTAATTGCCTGAAACACGCCCCCAAAATTGGTTTCAAAATGCTTGAATGTTACGCTATTGATGTTTATAGCATGGCATGTAATTATTATAATGTTTCTTAGTAGCCTGATCTATAATAATGGCATCAATAGGGGTGGGGGAGGGACGGGCGGGGTAAAGCTCAGGAAGCCGTGGTCTTGCCGGTCGCAAAATTTTCCAATTTCTTCGGTAAACACGTAGTCGGCATAGGACTAGTAGGTACGATAAAATGTGTAATCCCGACGCTGGCCGGGGGTAGCGCCAGAATGATTTGCGCGACAGGGGTCCAAACTTCCCTACGTAGGGTGACTGCAGCCTGAAGCCCCGACAAGGGAGACGGAGTGCCGTAAGGTCGTCGAGAGTAAAATTCAAAATTTTCGGTGCGCATTTTGGGTTTTTAGGCGTGAAATTGGAAAATTTGGGGGATTTACTACAGGATCTGCCCTCAAATATCAAGTAAACCACAAGGGGCGACTGGCTTTTGTGGACTACTTCATATTTTAACGTTTCCCGACTACACTGGGAAATTTAAACGACCTTGCGGGGGATCCGTCCTTGACGAGGGATATACATGGCACCTACCCCCATCTGGTTTCACCACTGTCCCGACGACGATCAGTCCCCTGAGTGACTTTCTGATTTCCTTGGTCTCAAGAGCACAAATCCTCCAACTCGAACACAACTGACATTTTCAGCGCTCGAGTTCGAGATTTACTTACTTGTGACCTACAACTTTTCAAAGGCCTTCAAACAGACCAAAATCAAGTAAGTATACGCGATTTATCAATGGAAGAATGATTGGTGGTACACGTATACGCGCTTTTTGAAGTTTGAATAAATGCTAAGACTTCCTTGCAAAATCCTTACCGTAATGATATTTAAATATCTCAGTGCTGACGGCCAGCTTGTCAGCTGTACTGTGACTGGTATCTTTAACCTGAAAGAGCACTTTGCATTCAAGTGCGTATCAAGGGAAGGAGGTGGAGGGCGTTGGGGCGCCCCGGGTTGAAGACACTTTCTACACTCTCCCATAGGCCGTCATCATTCGGCATTTGTCAAACTTGAAGTCACCTTCCCCCTTCAATTAAATGATCCTGTATAAGCGGATGTACAAGGCTATATTCAACGAACCCGTAACCATTCCTTTATTATTAACCTCATGGCAGCACTTAAAATTTGGTCCGACTTACACACTAAAACGGGCCTGCTTGTTACGCTGCCTCTCATTCCTTGTCTAAATTTTCAACGTCAGCATATGGACCCATCAATTTTCGCAGCACGACCATTGACTCTTTGAGCTACAGGCACATGAATATTGAAAAAAACTTGTGATCCGCCACCCCCCCCCCCGCCCCTTGTCACTCATCAATATATGAGATAAGTCCGCTGTCTTTCCCAAACCTCACAATCTGCTCTGGTGGTATCAATTTGAACCATTTTTTGACAGCATTATCTCCAACTCAGTCACTACCAAAATACATCTAACAAAGGATTCACTGCCCTCTCATAACAGGGTCAAAAATCAACCCAAACAAAATTTTTAGGGACTACATGTAGAGGGTTCACCCTCCCCCAGCAAAAGTGCAATTTCATGGAATGGTGGAGCGCCCCCTTAAGACGGCAGGGAAAACACGGAGGGAGACTTGGTCAAGTTTAAAGGAACCGCTGTCTTCTTTTACAAATCATCGCACCATGAAACGTGGACAATGGTCACCTATTGTTGGCAGATGCTTAGCCCTACCCCCTAAGAAACTTAATCCATAGTTGCAATACAAGAAGAGCATTTTACAGTCGGTCATTTATGAATATTCAGTTCAGAGTGGCTTTCCTTTAGAAACAAGAGTTGCGTTGGGAACCTAGACAAATTCGGTATCAATAAAGACAGGTCTCCCGGCTACTAAAGTAGCCGGGAGCCCTGTCTTTATTGATACCTTTCGTATCAAATGCAAATTACATGAAATATAGAATCGGTTTCATCTAAGAATGGGAAAAACATTCATAAAACTATTAGCAATTTCAACCGAAAAAATGCAACGTCCAAAGTGGGGGGGGGGGGGGGGTGTACGACTTGATAATGTAGGCTACATGCAATAGCGTGTAGTGACCTGATTTGGAAATTTGCAGTAAGATATGATTAACAAAACGAAGCCTAATAAAGAAAAGAAAAAGTGGGAACGAAGAGAAGTCGATAAAATCTACAAAAAGAAAGATATGATTTTTGCCGGAAAACTTACCTGTCACAAGAACGACGTTTTGATCTACACGCGTATGAATACAAAACAAGTGACCCGCCCCCTTGTCACTCAGCAATATGTGAGATAGGTCCGCTGTCTTTCCAAAGTCTCGCAATCGGGTGAGGTGGAACCAATTTCAACCATTTTTTCACAGCATAATTTCCAACTCAATAACTACCAAATACATTCAAGAATGGTTTCACTGCCCTCTCATAACAGGGTGAAAAATCAATTTTTAGGGACTAAATGTAGAGGGTTTACCTTCTTGCCAAAGTCCATTACGGCTCGCGTATTTTTTTTTTTTTCCCAGGACGAGTCAGGCCAAATCTGGCTAATGGACCTATCAGCTTCTTGGAAATAGGCCACACCTCTAATTCCAAAATGACAGCTTTTCGACCCTTTTTTGAAAACTCGATTTGCTCACGTTCGTCCTGGGAAAAAATAATGCTTAAGGCTCACATCTTTTAAGGCCTATGAACATTTACAACTGTTATCAAAGTTACATACCACCTTCCGACGAGCAGCACGAATTCATGATTTTAAATAATTTTGAGCATATATTATCTTCTCGGTTTTTACATCCATCTGGAAATATGTCAAACTATGAAACCCAGAAGTAAACTGGAAGCAAGTTATTTCCTGCTAGAAGGAAAATTATCAACAAGAAGGCAGAAACTCCGAAGAATTGTGTGGCACTTTCAGCCTCAGGTATAGAAAAGCTCTCCTGCAGAATATTACACTGTAGCCTACGTATTAGTTTAGCGAATCGAATTCTGGGGCGACTGCCTTTAATTTGTGAAACATCATTGTAACACAGATTTGAAGAAGAAACTTGATACTCAAAATAGGATTGTTGATGTATGGAATAGTTTTGTTGTGGTGTAACGAAACTCAGTTGGTACTTTTGAAAGTAGACTCGACAAATTTTTGAATAATTTGGATGTTTAATTTGATGCTGATGTTATATATCCTTTGTAGTACAACACTGACTTCTGGTAATTCTAATTAGTGTGTTGGTATTTTTTGTTGTTGATGTTGACATAGAGGTTTGAAAGGCCCAGAATGTACCAATGGCGTGGCTACGGGGGTCAGGGGCACGTGCCCCCCAACGCTGGTTGTGCCCCATGTGTATCCTTACACCCCATGAGATCTGGGTATGAAAAATTATGCACAAATACACCGTCCATACGTCGATGAACGTCGATTCACTGTCACTTGTTCATGCTGCTGAAATAGCAGAAGTCCTGAAAAGTACAGTTTTGCAAGGCGCTTCGAGCGCATCTATTTTTCAATGTGAAGGACCCCATATCAGTAGGAGATGTAATCAACTATCGTTTCATCATTATTGTCAACAGTTATAGGACTCTCTGCAGCCGTTAATACTCTTACTTCAATACAACTCCCCGATCGAGTATCTTATAGTCAGATTTTTATGTTCGAAAACTGTACTAAATGTAATTTGTATTACCTGTTGACCGCGTCTATCCAATGAATAAGATAACAATTAAAAAGCTTAACAGTGTAGGGCAATGTCCATTTATTATTAATATTATAATCACCGGTGTCTTCAGGTCTGCGAGGACGGAACTTTGTCCTTCTGATTCCTCGCTTAGGTGGCACCAAGCACCACACAAGGGTCTATTTCTTGAAGAGAATATAAGCTGTAAAATAGCCTATGATTGTCTTGCTTTAATGAATGAGCTTTCAGTGAAACTGTCTTGTCCCCTTTTCCTACAAAGCGATTTTACTGAGTACATTTTCAAGATTAACTTTCCTCTTGAATTCTTATTTTATAAAAGAATAAAATGCGAAATGTTTAGATGGAACTCTAAAGGTCTACAAAGTGCCATTTTTGACAGACTAGACCAGTGGTTCTCAAACGCGGCCCCGGGCCCTATTGATGCGGCCCCTGAATTGATTTTACGTTTTGAGAAAATCATTGTCGCCAAGAAAAAATGTAGTTCAGTAGGAAAAGGGGTGAATAATCCATGACATGTATCTGCGGCACGTTGCTTGATCAGTCATATCTAGCCAACACTTATTTCATGTGCCGTGTTGGTGGCAATCATGTACATGGTGGCATATAGTTATGTAGTAGTTTTACGTAGTGGTGCATTAGTTGTATTTGTAGTGACAAAGCTTGTAGCAAAGTTATATCTCGGAAAGTTTATTTTCGAAGTGAGATGACTGTATTTATCGTGTTAAACGTGTGTTGATTGATAACTGAAATTAAAATTTCTGCAAGGTACCTTTCGGTATTCGAAAAAACTATATCAAATGTAATCAGAGTGGCATTCCCCAACAATGTGTTTCGCCATTTTATATGGGCTCGCTTTTTCCACAGCTCTGTTCAATAAAATAGAATCATTCAATCAACTTAATTTTTTTTCCACTTTTGGGAATGCGGCCCTTGAATTCGGCAGACCCACTTCATCTGACCGCGATGGAAAATAATTGATCAAGAGCTTTCTCACATGCTGGCACTAACTCAGGATAAGTACAGAATTGGTGTGACTTCATTCGTTTCAGAGTGAACTTTTCACCCGTGACATATTTAGTTTGGAAAACAAGGCATGGTAAACATCAAAATGACCATACTGGTGACTCACGCATGATGCAGAACTGCACAAAGGGGCGGTGCTAGGTGAGGAGCAAAGGGCCATGGCTTCTATCGTCTGGGAAACTCCATTTGCATCGGGGAGTCTTAATGGGTACGATAAAGTATGTAACACCCTAACGACGACCAGCCGCTGCGACGAATTTCTTTATTTTGCTCCAGGTAGGGCAAAATGCTCTATAAAAGTCGCAATTTCTCAAAGTTGTTTCAACAGTCACCACAATTTTCGGCGTGCTTCGCGCGCCAAAGTTCGCGTTTGACGTCCTTTCAGCAACCCCTCGATCTTTTCGGGGCTACTAGTTACCGGCCGCTCCGTCGGGGTGCTTGGCCTCCCTGTCGATCAAAGACTGGCGCCATGATACAACCAAAGAACCCTTAACTGTATGAATTTGTGAAAATATAATCAGTTGAAAGCTTTGTTAGGGGTAGCACCATTTTGTAGGTAAAAATTTCTCGAAGGAAATGGGCCTTAGAATGCACCACTTCCCTTACACTCCGTCAAAAATAAAATAGAAAAGGCAATAATAGGTGAGGACTGTAATCGTGTGACCAATTTAATGCTTTCTTAAAATTTAACATCATTTTTCACCTTACCCATATTGCATACAGTGGCGTACCCAGGATTTCTCTCAAGGGGGCCGAAGACTTTAAAAATGGAACCTACTGCCATTTTGCTTTGTGTTCAGCATAAGTAATGGAGTACGGAAACAAGCTAGTGAGCCATACCTGGAAAAAAGCGGTGGCCGGCCCGACTTAAACCAATTGGTTAAAAACTGAGCCGTAAAACCTCATCTAAGTCTTACTCAAGGGGACCATGCAGTATGTTGTCAGGGGCGTCACCACATCATTTATCATGGGGGGGGGGGTTGGTGCCGTATTTGCCGACTGAGAAGAATAAGATGACGACTGAAAGTAATGAAAAGAGATGTAGTTAGAGCTGAGAACCGTTAGTCCAACCGGTAGTGGTCCAGCAGGGGTGGCAGCCCCGATGCCGTCGAGGGGTTGGTGAGGGGAGATATGAAGAAAACCTGTGTACTATACCATGTCATTGCGGGGCATATACTGCATAAAATTTTGTATATACTAGAGGAAAATAGTGCCGCCCCATTTAAGGTATTTCCTGAAATCATAACTGTGAAATTGCAAAGAGCGGCGAAGCGTGCAAAACTTTTGGGTAAGTTTACACTTAAAAGAATCTGTACCTATTTAAAGCTTTATATAGGTCAACCAGTGGTGTACCCAAGATTTCTCTTAAGGGGGAATGCAATATGTTATGTGATCGCCGGCCTGGGGAGTGGTGTAAGGGGAGGGAGTGTCCCCCTCCCTTCTGAAAATTTTTAAAAAATTAGGTGTCCTTAAGACTCCTTACATGCAATCTGGTGCCACATACGCCACCTTTGGAAGTAAAATTTGTGTTAAAACATTTACGCTTTTTTAGGGACCTGAAAAAAATTGGCATCGTGAGGGGGAATGGCCCAATGGCCTCCCCCCTGTGTACGCCACTGAGGTCAACTGTCCAGGCAGTTGGGCTCTATCGGGCACAACTTACATTGTACTTCCCTCTTCGAGTCACCAGCCGTACCGAAAGACAGACTCAAGAGAACAATAACTTAGTTTAGCGAAATGAGATGAGATTCCCGCATTAACATAAAACGAAAAGTTCTACTTAAGTTACTTGAAAAGATGGAAAGGGTTCGTTCTATATTCATCTATTAGTAACGAGACCGAGAAAGATTGGGCAAAGCATACCGAAAATTTCGAGTTTTATCGCAGAAATGACCCTTTTGAAAGCTAAAATAAGTAAACCGACCATGGATGCTGACAGAATTTTCCCGACATGGGGCCGGGCCATGCCAGCGACCCCAAGTTCCGACAGCATGTCGAGGGGGTGAGAAATGGATATGAAGGAGCCTAACTATCCCATGACATCGCAGAGTACCGTATATTTAGCATTATATCACTTAATATGTCAAGAGCCGAGTTACGCACTGATACTGTCCTTTTGAGTCTGAATCGTGAATTTGCAAAAGGCGCGAAAATTTTTGATTGGCTGACACAAAAACATGTTATCATTAAGAACAAAGAGAAAAAACATAAAAAACTGTAAAGGATCTAGACTGTATCGTACAGTATCAGGACAACGTACTGTATCTAGACAACGTACATTGTGTAGAAACCACATGGACTACCCGATGAAATAGCCAAACTTTGCTCCGTGAGTCGCTCACCAACTGACCGTATACCGCATGACGCACACTAGAGAACGGCAACTAGGCTTTGCGGTATGGGATGAAATTTACGACCTCTACATAACCTGTGTACCCTGTCTACATGTAACTTGGTAAGGTTGACAGAATCTATGCTATCTAGCTATGTGTAATGGAACTACTGAAGAAACTGGAGTGACATTACAGCGCGCGTAGTGTGTCGAAAATTTTGGGTTCTGATTACAGAATTGTCTTCTTCCTTTCACTTCTTTTCGTCTTTCTTTCCTCATATTTCCTTCATTTTATCGACTGGTGCAGGGGGTTTCATAAATCATGCACGACATCATATTGTACACTGTACAACGGTTGGAGGTGTTCCAAGAGTTTTGTGCAAGATTGTCTGAGAATTAGCAGCACATATTTCAAAGGTTTTCGGAGAAGTAAGCGCGATAGAATAAGAACTTCAGTTTATATTTTCAAACGTAATGATAATTTTTCTCTTAGGATGAAATCATTATGGCAGATTAATTTCGCAAAATAATAATAAAAATATAATCATCCATCAACTATTAACGGTAGTCACTGCAAAGGAATCATCTGTTAACGAAAGGGTCAATTGTCCAGGGACTTTTGTTCTGTACTTTTTATTGTGGCGCTATTTCGTTTGGAAGTCCTACTGAATGGTTTTCTTCTCCCTACTGTAAGGTATATATATATATATATATATATATATATAATATCTATATATATATATATATATATATATATATATATATATATATTTCCTCCCGTTCCACCTTTTCAGTATTTCCCGTAAGCGGTGCAATCGGATATCAATTCTTCACTGCCTTTTTGCCCAATTCACGTGGAGAGCCTACTCCATAGAATACAGTGGTCTTTAACGTGAAGCTCGTTCCTTCCAAGTAGAAAGCAATTGGGCTTATGAAATGATTCTGCCCAGGCTGATAATGTACCTTTGAGAGCATCGATGGCCTCTAATCTTTAAGCAAACTGTTGCTTTTGTTGGACGCAGTGAACGCTTTGGCTTCCGTAACTGAGGACCTCCCTTCGCTGTGATTTGCGAAATTCCGCGCCCCCAACTAATAATATCTACTTGTTATGCATACTAGTGATATCACCATTTGGGAAATGACGTCAAAGGCAGTTTTCGAGGTCCCCAGTTGTTTTCACCTTGTGCACAGTCAAAAAAAGCTCCTATTAAGACAATCTTGGACAAAGCTCGTTGGAACAACCATGCACCCCCTCTCCCCCGTACAGTGTTGGAGGTAATGTCAATTGGAGATGCATCGCTTTCTTCTGGACACAACATTGTACTGGGGGACGGAGTTTTCGTAAATTGTGCACGACATCATATTGTACACGGTACAACGGTCGGAGGTGTTCCAACATTGTAGCTAATAACAACGTAGTTAGAGTGCTATATTAATAAGCAGAGATTAGCCTCGGAGAGATCGAAATATCCTAGAATGTAATTTGCGCCGAAGACCTACTCAGGACAAGTGCGACAGATTCAATTCTTTTTAGTGTAGATTATCCAGTCGGAGATTCTACTCACGCGGATTGACTCTGCTACACCGGTCTCGAGTACTACAACACTGCTAGTTGAAACCTGTGTGACAGGCAAATGACACTACCAGCATATTAGCCTACGTAGCGCCTCTGTGGCTGCCGCCCCCCCCCCCCCTTGGGCTGCCGCCTTCAGATTGTTTTTTCGCAGCGACGAGCTGAACGAAAAAACTTCGTCCGCTCCGCGGGGTACCAGCATATCTACATAACTTTTCAATGTACATTTGAGGTAGTTTATCGTTCTTACCCATTGCTTCCACCAGATGACCACAGAAAACCAACCTCAAAGCAAAGGCGATAGTTGATAGTTTCGGGAAAAAGTAACCATTAGGCCTATTCATGAAGTTAAAAATATGTTCTTTAGTGGTATTTGACTAGACAGCTGTTGTATCCAAATAAAATGTTTTGATCTTGTCTAACCACAGGACTTATTGTTTCATACTTAGGATCTTTACTGAGCAAGCAAGCAAATGACAGAACGTCTTCACATGTAATTTCCACTTCAAGAAGACAAAAAAGACATTTGACATCACAAGCCTCTCTGCTGCCTTTCTGATACTTCACCTAAGACAAAGTATGAAGTAAAACACTGAAAGGTTATTATTGCCTAGCTGGGTAGTTTATGAAGAAATATTGACCTTCTTTTGCACTGGTGAGTTTTTCATGCCTTTTCAAAATCATTGCTGCTTATTTCAATGAAGTTTGCGATATCGGTAACTCATCTTTGCTATAGTGGGGCAGATCTTGCAGCATCAAATTTTATTTTTAATAAAAGAAAATTGAAGACACTGTCATGTATAATAACAAATCCCAATCAATAAAAGGTTTATTGGTTTCAGAGATTTATTGATTATACTTACTATACATACTAGTGCACTTTTACATACTAGTGTATTTTAATTTACTACTATAAAAGTGTTCCGCCGAAACGGATAGGACGAAAATACAATTTACAACGTTTTTGAATCGCTGCCGTGGGAGTTATATATTAATAATATTGTTAAATATAGAGGACTCTTTACAACAACCTTTTATTACAAATTGCACCTTTTACCAAGTCTGCCTTAGCCAGAAGTGACATATCAGGAACAAGAAACCCAAATGATGACAGACATGTGTAAAATTGGAGTATATCTAGATACTGTGCTTTCCTCTTCAATTAGCGCGCACCTGCCTAGCGGTGGATAGTTTTGGACTCTCGTCATGACACTACGCAGCTAAGGTAAAGACAGACGATTGAACCAAACATCGGGGTCACAACAAGTCTCAGTGACTGTGCACACAATGAACATGAGTCTACGCATTTCAGTAAACAATTATGTGAAACGATTCTTCAATTTTCCCCGATTTAAGGCATATTATCAGCTTGTGAATTCTAGGCTAGTGGCCGTACGTGGTCGTGGGTTCCGTAATCGCAGGTTTCGCACTCATTTGAGCTCAGTACCACTATCTGTGCTTTGAGCAGTTCATTCTTCCGTGCAATTAACATAAAAATGTGTGCTGCATGGTTCACTAGATTACATCAGGAAATTTTCACTTGGATGCGATTCTATGTTTACCATGCGGCGAGTTGCCTCTTAGATATGTGCAGTAGGCTGACAGTATAACGTACAATGTAAATGACGATAGCTCAAGATAAATTGCCATCACTGTAGGTATTGCAAATCCCTTGAGGAAGGAGGGAAAAATCAATGTTATCACGCCGACCAGTGATCACTGTGCTGCGTGTGTTTTCGTGTTAGTATGTGTGTGTACTTGTGTGTATATAGTGTTTCATTATTTTAATTGAAGCACCAAACGAAACTGGTCGCCAGGATGCACCCCTCGTGGAAACCCCTATACGGCGCAACCTATTTGGGTGTGTTTGCCTTGTTACCTCCTACATCTTCCCTGAGCAGGAGCGACATGCAGCTTACATGATGAGGAATTGTGTTGCATTTTGATGCTTTAAATACAATGACAGGGCCATAGCCTGGGCGAAATCTCTTGGGTGTAATTTACAGGCGCGGATCCAGACATTTCGAAAGGGGGGGGGGCTGAAAGCGCCTTTGAATATTCTCCTAAATGAACACTATGCTAATTTCGCGAATTTGTTATTGCTGATGAGGTAAAAAAGAGGGGCTGAGGCCGGGAAAGCCCTTGGATCCGCACCTGGTTCACGACACTAGCTAAGTTGAGCTCCAAGTGGCGGGCATACAAATAGCTGACACCCGGGAGGAAGATCCCTTTTTCACCTGTGCATGAGTGCCATCCTTGGGCCAGTGTTGAGGGGAGGGGTACATGTAAGGCCTGGCTTAGGTGCAAAATTGTGCTATCGTTTTCAAAGCCTTGAATAGATTATAGCTTTACAAAGTTTCATTACTTAGTGATATCCTTCCTATTTTTGGCTGGACGAAAGTCAAAAGGTGCTGTCTAAGAGAAGGGGATGTCCCTCTATACTCTTTGAGAAATTTTTGTCTTTGTGAAGTGGGTTGGATGCAAAATGGTGCTTTCTTTGGTAAAGGTTCGTTAAGTATTTCATTGATTATATTGTAAAGTTTTGGGGGTGGGGGTTTGGAGATAGGGTAGCGTGAGGCCAGCAGGTTGAGATTCTTGGCCGATGATGGTGTATTTTAATTGGCCACACGACTTCCAAAAGAGCAACACAAAAGACGAGTAAAACAGCTGTAGAGGCTTCCAACGATGTATTCAAATAATAAAACTACTTCTGGTGATTTAAAACATGGCACACGGTGAAATAAGTTGATGTTATAAAATACACAGTAATTGGCAACAGTATTTGGCAAGACATGATAGGAGTAATTGGCAAGCTTAACTTCAAAGGCACCTTTAAACACTGGCTGATAGCTGAAGGTGTCGGCCTGCTACCAACCTGAAGTGTAGGCTACCTTGTTAGCTTGTCCTTCTCCTGCTGTCTCTTCAGGTGTGTACTAGGCTTATGATTCCACGGCAACTATCAAACTGTGACTCCCTAACATGTACACGTGTACTTCATTTTAAATAAATCCCTTAAAAATGGCTTTAAAATAATCCCATCTTTAGACATAAAGATAAAACTGAGGCTTACAATAACAGTTAAAATTGTCTAAGATAATCCACAGCTGTAGAACTATTCACTACTTTACTAAGCAATGCCAAGAACATGGAACCTTTTTTATAGCAAATAACTTCTTACGTAACGTTACATGAAGTTACATCACATATGTAAAACGGCATGTACAAATAATAAGCATTCACAATACAGAGATTATCCTGTGGATAATCACTAACAGCACACAATGAACTAATAGAGGCACAACTTCTACACAATGAAATAGTCTAAGTAGTAGGCAAGGCTTAAATACAGGGATTTAGGCGCTCCACATAATCCGAACTTGCTCCGCAAGGCTCCGCATAATCCATTGGATCTCTAAACAGCTCCGCATAATCTCTTGAAGCTCCACAAAGCTCCTCAGCTGTCACATGTACAGCGCGCCAGCGTTACAATATGTTTAGGAATCCTCACTTCTTGGTGATTTTCTCTATTTTGGTAGGTTGTTATTAAAGGGGATGTTGCCTCAAAGAATGGATAACAACACCTCTACTGTTTGGAAATTTTTTCTTGTTCTAAGTTTTCCCGGATCTAAAATGGTGTTATCTTTGGTAAAGCTTTGGACTGATGATAACATGATCTGAAACTTTAAATATTTACTAAACTTTCCAGCTACCATGGCATCCTTATAAGGCTGATACCCGTGCGAATTTCTCCCTAGAGCCCTTAATATGCCACTGGGGGAACCACTATTGGTACGGTAAATGCGTAGCCGTTGTATATAGGCCTGCAAGAAAGTGTTCAGTCGAAATGTCTCCCAGATGGGGGGAAATGACACATTTTAGACCTTGAAGTTGCACCTAAACATTCTTTACTTTTTATATTTCATGCTTTAGAAACAAATTTAGATTTCAAGAAGGAAAATTAGATATGATTTAAAGGGAAAATGCATTCAAACCATTTTGGATGAGTGTACCCGGGTATCCTATTTCATGAATGGCTTTTGAGGATCACGTTACAATTATGTTTCTCCCTGATAATGAGTTGCGAAATTCTGGGATAAAGTAACTCCTTGGTTTAACATGAATATGCGATATTTACGTTCCAACACATCAAGACAGATACCTGAAGTGAAACAAGAGGACATCTTTGAGATTTAGCTGTTGTTTCGAAATAAGTTTGCGGCAACTGCTTATGTCCTTTTAATTTGAAGTTTCTTCACCGGGTCATTGAGTTTAGTTAATAATTAAAAGTAATTATAGGCTCTTTTAACTTTAGTGGGCATACATGCTGGTTTATTCAAGCGGTGTACAATATCTCAAGGAGAAAAATGGTTCACTTGTCAGCTAGGCGGAGAAACTCTCATAAGAATGCATCCACGGCGGGGCTCCGGGGACTTCCCAGGGAAAATTTTGAAAGAAAAGGAACTCCTGTATGCAATTTCCCAGATTTGGGGGGGGGGGGCCTTGAAATAATAATTTAATAATTTGGACAGGGTAATTTTCAGCAGCTCAGTATTTGTTTCTCGAGTAGGCCATCTTTCATTTACGATTTGGAAATCTCAAGGGGAATTCTCCCTACCCCCACCTGCCGGGTACCCCCCGCAGGCTATGGCCCCTAGCCCCTGCCCCTGCTCATACAACTATATGCCCTGAGATAATGCATTTATGCATAGGAAAGAGCTTTATTGAAATAAAAGAGATAACATAGGAAAAGCAGCCTGCATTCACAAATACTCATAACATATATAAAATGTAAGATATCATGAGGTTGTTATTAATTAGACCATCAAATTTTAGATCTGAAGTTTATATTAATATGAGCATCGAAGTTTAGACATGGAGAAGTATTGACCCACCCATGTATTTCTCACCCTCAATAATGAGGGTGAAATAAGTGACACTGTTCAAAACCAATAGTATAATTACCATTGCTAATGTTGCTAATTACACAATATCCCAATTATGCAAGTATTTTAAGTCTTCCTTTCTTGACTTGAACAAGTGAAGAGGGCCAAAAAACCGAGTTCTTGAATTTGTCTCCAATTCCCTGAAAAGAAAGGTGGGAAAGAAGAGAAGTCGATAAAAGCTACAAAAAGGAAGATATGGTTTTTGAGTTTATTTACAAACTATTTACAAAAAGGAAGGTATGGTTTTGAGTTTATTTACAAACTATTTACAAAGGTTGTTTACATGAAATTGCAAAGTGTGAAAGTTATTTACATTACAATTTAATAGTTGATGACATGCTTTTTGAAGGAAAGACGGTACGGTTAAGTTTATTTACAAAACATTAGACAAGGTTTTATACATAAAATTTCAATAATTGAAGATTAATTATATTACAATCTCATGTTTGATGACATGCATTTATGAAGGAAAATCTTTTTCCATACAAGAACATGCCTGTAAAGTAATACAGTATTAATATTACACAATTATTTATACAGATGCATCAACTCTGCACAATCAAATATTTTCTTATATTATTTTATCAACTATTTGCTTCGAATTGGTAAATACATGGAATGCACAGTGAGGGATAAGCTGAAAAAATTACAAGGTGAAGAGCAAGTGATCATCCCTCAAACGAACAAAGGATCTTCCTGTAATCCACATTTTCTTGAATTTGGCATTAGAAAATCGGCTGCGGTCTGCTTCAACTCTATCCTTAATAGACTTAATAATTATTGACTTAAGTTGTTTGTCATCTTGAATTTCAGATTCAAATCTTTGAAAGGCATCTTGATTTCCACAATGTGAATTTAAACAACACAAAAAATAAACCAAATTCTCTGAAAAACAGGTGGTCTACAGACTAAAAACAGGAAGCTTTTGGAACCATCCAGGAAGCCCTATATACCGGTGTCTGCCAGCCTTAGATAACCTTTTATAATGCACAATGAAGCAAAGGAAAATTTTCGTAATAGTCCAAGAATGTTTCTGTGGACCCCACGAACGTATTTGAACGTAAAATCTTTCCCCGAATAGAAGGCATTAAAGAAGCCAAAAGAAGGGCTTCAGGGAGTTTGTTGGCAACATACCCTTCTCTAATATATAAACATACTCTCCTCTTTCACCTAACCAAATATTAAAATTCACTAAATAAGGATATTTTCCGGCCATGTATGATCAGTTCCAAAAATATCACAAAGATAGCACCAGTTTGCATCAAAGTAACCTTAAACCCCTCCCCCAGGACGGCACCTTCATGTAGTGAGAAAGGAAGGATCCCACACTGCTGTATACAAATCTCAGGGACGCACACTCTCCTCTTTCACCTAGCCAAAAATTACAATTCACTAAATAAGGATATTTTCCAGCCATTTATGATCGGTTTCAAAAACACCCGAAAGATAGCACCATTTTGCATCTACGCAACCGTAAATTAACAGAAATATCTCAAAGGGAAGGGGGACCCTCCCTTTAGACCCCTAGGACGGTATCCAGGACGGTACCTCTATGTAGTGACAAAAGGGATCCCACACTGCTGTATACAACTTGAATCGCAGAGCGCATAAAAAAGTACAATTTACGCAGACTTGGGGGGACTGAAGTGGTATTACGACGTCATCTGTTGTTCCCCCAATCACCAAAACCTGGCGGTGCCACTGCCATAGGCTCCTACAGAGGATGGAGATGTACTTCTGCTTTTTCTGAAAAGTGTTGTGATCAGAATAGTTGCATGTATTATAACCTTAATAATGGTCATGAGGAGTGCAAACCGTGACGAATGCGCGCAAAGCGCGCCGAAATTTCTCATCTAGTAAGATAACTATGACAAAACCTGCATTCATTCTCCGCATCGAGACACTTTCAATTCCCCCAAAAACCTATTTGCTAATCACAAAGCCATCAAGAGTCTTTTAGGACACGGTGATTAGAATTTGTAAAAACAGCTTTCCATTTCTGTGTTTCTGTGCTTCGGCGGGAAAGAATGCCTACCGGATGGAATTTAATTGATAATAAGGACAATACTGAGGTAAAGTTTGAAGCGCGCAGAGCGCGAGAAAAGTTTGATAGTTTGCGAAGGATTTGAGATAATTCTGATAGTTTGAGAACCATTTGTGATAGAATATGGTTACAATAGATCCATCACTTGGTCGAAAACACACCTCACCCTACCCCCTACAGAAATCTACATCTTAAACGCCTTTTGAGATCATTTTAAAATTTTCAAGAAAAAAATTCTGAAATCGATTGTGTGGCACGCGCCCCCATGCCCCCCCCCCCGTGCCGGCGCCACTGCATATACAAATTATGAGCATTAACACTTTGCAAGCAACTGTGCGAGGTTTCGGGCACATAATCAAAATCCCCAGAAGACGATAGGTTTATGGCCAAACAAATTCAAAGAAGCTCTAGCGACTTCATATAAATATCGATCAACACAAAATTGTAGTGGACAAATTGTCCCTGAAGCCCCTGAAATCAGACCAAGAATCATACAGATAGCAACCCTTTTAGCAGTGGCGCCGGTACGGGGGGCATGGGGGGCGCGTGCCCACCATGAAAATTTTTTGAAAAAGGCGATTAAGCTATAGATTTCTGTAGGGGGTAGGGTGAGGTGTGCTTTAACCGAGTGATAGACCTATTTAATCATTTTCTATCACAAAAGTTTCTCAAACTATCAGAATTTTCGCAAATCCTTCCGCTATAGTATTGTCACACAAAATTTTCGGCGCGCTCCTCGCGCTTTTCAACCACCTAAAAACACTGTGTTCTTTATTATCAATATCTTCTTGATAGCAACTCCTGGGAGAAGCAAAGCAGCAAAAGTTGAAAGCTGTTCACGAATTAACAGGTCAAAATACTGGCTTTTTTGAGTGGCATGTAGCTGTTGTTGGGCAATTGAAAGTGTCTTGATGCAGATTCTGGAATGCAGGTTTTTGTCGTGGATGGAAATCCTCATTCAATGAAAAATTTCGCGCTTTGCGGCGCAATGCTTTACGGTTTGCATTTCCATCTCATGGACCATTTCGAATTAAGGTAATAATACATGGAACTATAACCACATCTGTAGGTGCCTAGTATCAATATGCGATCTTTCAATCTAAGTTGTTGTAGCATGATTTGGAAAGTTGAAATTACATATATATTTGCCGTTATACATTTTCCAAAAAAATTTACCGAGCGCTTTGCGCGCAGCCATTATCGGTATAGATGGCAGACATGTAGCCAAGGGGGGTGAAGGGGGCAGCCCCACCCCCTTGAGCATATTTTTGGTATTTTTTAAATAAATGTTTTTTTTACAACATTGCTAGTGTTTCCCTTATTTATATGCGGTAACATGGGCTTGGAAAGTTCCCATTTCCAGCAATGTGGGAGGCCTTTTGGGCCAAAATTTTCTTGCACTTTGCGCCAAGCCATGGTGGCGCAAAGCGCTGAGAGTCTGTCTATGGACTTCGCCCCCCCCCCCCTTGACAAATTTCTGGCTACGCCTTGATAGATGGTGATTTTTAATACACTTACGACAAAAAAGCTTTCTGAAAACGCCTTTCTTAGTCCTTCACCCCTTTTGCTATACCTATCAGGGAGGTTTTAAATCACCTTCCTGCACCAATACTCTCCCTCCCGCCCGTTCCCCATTGCTGGAGGCTGTTCACCTGGATTTTCGTTCAAAATTAGTAAAAATACGATAGTTGTAAAGTGCTCTACTCTATATTATCATTTGGATGTCAAGTAATAAGCATTATGTCATTGCTCCATTTTATGTACTTTATCCAGAGCTTCCGGAAGGCCCTATACAGGTATCTGCCAGCCTTAGATGCCTTTTTATAATGCACAATGAAGGGGAGGAAAAATTTCGTCCAACAATGTTTCTGTGGACTCCACGCAAGTATTTTGGGGTAAAAATTTTGCCAATAGAAGGCGTTAAAGTAGCCAAAAGGGAGTCTTTAGGAGGTTTGTTGACAACGTATTCTTCTCTTAGACAACATGCTCTCCTTTTTCACCTAACCAAAAATTAGAATACACTAGATTATGGACATTTTCCAGCTATATATGATCAGCTCCAAAAATATTCCAAAAGATAGAACCATTTTGCATCTAAGCAACTTTAAATAAACAAAAATTTCTCAGAGGGGAGGGGGACACTCCCCTTAGACCCCTCCCCAGGACGGCACCTTAGTGCAGTGACACCTGACAAAGGAAGGATCCCCACTGTATATACGAAAAGCAGGGAGTACACGGAAAAAAATGCATTTTGCGCACACTTGAGAGGTTAACTGAAGTGCCATTACGACATCATCTGTTGTGCCCCCCCCCCCCCTCCATCACCAAAGCCTGCCGGCGCCACTGCTGTTAGTGCAACATGTTGCTTTTTGATCGAAACCACCGAGATCGGTGATAATAATGGTCCAAGCCTGGCATGCTGTGTACATAGTCTGGCATGACATGCTTCCGCAGCAGTGGGGGCAGATTTGTCGAACCGCTCTGCGCGGGCCTGTTTGTTGTCAATGTCAAGTGACAACTATACTAAAGGCATACAGTCCTGGTACAGAGGTCGTACACTGACGTCATAGCACGCGGTTTTGTCCGTCATTTTGGACCGCAAAAAGAATTGACACCTACATACCGTAGGTAATACAGCTGTTTGCTTATTTCTTCTTTCCAAATCTTGAATTTCTTTAAGTGAAACTTTCTTTTTTTTTGCTCTTAGCGACATGTGCAACAAATGGTAAGCAATAAATAACAATTCTGGCTAAAAATGTTATACACCAGCGAGGTTAAAGACCCTTTTAAAACCAGCTTTGCGTGGCAAGTCAATGTAATAAGGGGGGGGGGGGACTTTGCCGTCCAGAGAAATTAATCAAGTGGTACAAAATACGTCATCTGCACGACCTCTATTGATTACACACGGGCGCTGTGTGTTGCAGCCGCGTCTACTTCGCGATCCGAACTTGAATAGTCCAGAATTACGTACGTTTACAAACATCAGAGTCACATCAAAGGACTCGAGTCACAGCAGGAGACTCGAGTCATTTTCCCTGACTCGAGTCTTCAATTGGACTCGAGTCATGCTATGCTCGAATCCGAGTCAAGTCATTTTAGGTGGTCCTACAGGTGGTGACTCCAGTCAATTAAGTCAGTTAGGGTTCCAGACTCTAGTCAAGTCAAGTCACTATATGGCTGATGACCAAGTCAGGTCAAGTCAAATATTTGACTCGAGTCCGAGTCAGTGACTTGACTTGTTACAACACTGGTTATATGGCAGGACATATATATGACATGACATGATATGTGAAATATATGATATGGTACATGGTATGATATATGAAATATATGGTAAGTTGCAATGTATGATATAGGCCTAATATGTAATGATTTGATACATGATACATGATGTGATATCAGACTTGCCAACTTCACAAATGGCAAACCTTGGGGTTGTCGCTAGAAAACCTGGAAATCACATCTCAAACCTGGAGATTTTAAAACAAGTCTCATACGTTTAGCTTTCTAAGCTAGGAAGATTTTAGAATTTCTTTTGCTCATCTTCTGAGCATAGGCGGGATTATGGGGGGGGAGGGGGGACAAAACGGTGGGCACTTGACCCCCCCCTTCCCCCCCCCCCCCCCCCCCCCCTGCCCCCCCCCCTCTTTTTTTTTTTGTCCCTTCCCCCCCTCCCCCCACCTTCCCCCCCCTCCCCCCACCCCCCCCCCCCCCCCCCCCCCCCCCCACCCCTCCCCCCCCCCACTCCCCCTCCTCCCCCCCCCCCCCCACATTTTTCCGGAGCTTAAAAACTTAGTAATAGGAACCCCCAATGAATGCGAAAATTTATGCGAGAACCAGAGAAGAAATTGATAAGAGGAATTTGTCAATAGGACTATTATGATAAATTTTGCACATGGCTTAATGAAGGAAAATATTAATACCACAAATCATGATTAAAATTGCTTGAAAAATTTTTTTCTCCGGCGCGCTTCGCGCGCACCTTCAGAGAAATAAACGAAAACGGACGAATTAAATTGAGATATTTTGTTTTGCCCCAACGTAAAATTTTCTTTCGTCCTACGCGCTCACACTATTATGACTTGAAAGATCTGAAATAAGGGCTCACTGAAACATTACTAATGTACGTCATAAAATACACCACTGTCCTCTGCCAAACAAAGTCTCCACACTCTACCCAAATGTTACAGGGTAATCGCCATTATTCTCGTAAGAAAAAAAATAAAGAAAACACCTGGCGTGCTTCCGCATGAGCCTTTATACAAATCGTGTCTCATAGTATTGCTGGTTACCGTGTGCGTCCATTAAAAACTTTGGTGGAATTGCCTCGTTATTTTATTCCTGTAGGACACGCTTCTTTGATCCTAAGTTACCATTTTTTAACAACTCCTTGGACACCTCTCGCTGTTCACTTCCTTTCTATACCAACTACCACCATCTTCAGCAAATTGATCTAGTGAGGGTTACTACCTCTTTAAATTTGCTGAGTCCATCATATGAAATTCTATTTCATCAGCATTTCAAATTACTCTCCGGTGTGTGTTGAACAGGATTTTCTGATAAAATGGTCCAAAATTGTCCCGCAAAAGCCGTCTCAGATTTTAGAAAGATTCCTTGGGGAGTACCCTCATTCCCCCGACTTCCCGCTTTCGCTGCCCTTCGGCGATCGCGGTTTTTGGGATAAGGCTTTCGCCGGGCCACAACCCTTCCCAAGATGCATGCCAAGCCTCCCAATAAAATTACTGCACTGGCAACTTTAACTGCCGATGCCCTTATGGCAATGTCCAGCTAAAACATCTACCCACAAACGATTTCATTTGACTTACTTCAAGGTATAGCCCTTAGACCTTCAAAATCGAACAACTCTTATTTTTCCACAACTATAAAATAGTTGAGGGGGAACTTGTCCCAGACCATCGACCAAAAATAACATTGAACGAAAGCCTCCATTGGAGCAGATGATAGGCTTCCCACATTCCTGCTTCATGGAAAAAAAACAAGCACCGGGGGAAAGCGACAAGAAAAAATTTTTTATAGCAATAAAAACAATACTGCATTTAAAACTAAAGCGAAAAAACAATAGGTTTACATTAAATGTCTCAAAAGCTGTCTCAAACGCTGTTCTTCTTCTGCGCGCTTCTCGCGCACCAGTTTTAAATATTGCTTCTGTGGTCTACGGGGTACTTCCTGTGTAGAACATCCATTTCTGCATCTTGTCATAAACTTCTCTACAAATCTCTGTCTATTATCAATGACAAAAACACCTTTATGAATCACATGGCTGTACGCAGCCTAAGGGGAAGCCCCCTTTGCCCCAGAAATATTTTTCAAAGCAAAATTTTATCACCGTCGATCTGTGTTTAAAAGGCTATACGAATCTTTAAAGATAGTTTAGGATCCTCAAGTTGCAGGCAAGGAAAGTGTTATCTCCGGTACCGTAATAAGGGAAGACGCGTTTTAACGATGCGGGCGGGGGGGGGGGCGCGCCAGGGGGCCCTGAGGAGCAGTCCCTGACCCCACGCGCATTTAGGGGGGTAGGGCTGCGCGCCCCAGCTGGCGGCCTTCGGCTCCCGTTTGGTCAGTCCACCTGGCTCTTGGCTATCCCCCCCACTTTCAAATATCAAAATCACCGCCCTGTTCTGGAAAAAGTTACGATGCCATCTACAAAGCTTGATCTGTTTGAAAAAATTAGGCTTAGTCACTTTTGTGACAAAGAAGAAACATCCGCGATTCAAGAATAACTTATGTAGCGATAGAGAATTTAAGCGCTACAGTACGTCCCCTTCCCTCCTGGTTTCTTGATCTTGGTGAAATATAAGGAAACTATGTGCTTTTGCTTCAAAGTTTTTTTCACCGTGTGATATGGCATTTTCCACTGTGAGACAGACGATGCCTACGAAACCGTAGGGGAGACCTAGTTGTTAAAGTGGAATACTGTACAAAGCGGATCAATTAGCTTTTCGCGGAAGTGCAGAGTAGAGGAATGCATTAAAAACTGTTTGTACAAACCGACGTAGTAACCATCCAACTGTATGTGGGTTAGTATCAGTCCTGAACAGCAGCGGCACAGCAAAGGAAAAAGTAGGGCATTTTCTCGATTCCAGAAATTATGTTTTTGTACTCGGAAATGTAAATGTCTGAAAAACTCATTAGTTATACAAAGAATATTCAGGAAATTGATTACAATCTCATTATGAAATCCTACACATTTGCTTCTGCTGGGCGTTGTTTGGTATCGCAGTTGTCTGCGTTGTATTTTTTTGGATTCATGCTCGTTCTCCAACATTGGTGAGATATGTGTGGGTTAAAGTGGATCACCCTGCAGGATCCACTTTGGCATATTATTAAAACATATATTTTTCCTTTCTGATTTGAAAGTTTCTCAACATTTACTTAACATGTTTTTAGAGGATTTACTGTTAGGTATACAGGTTCATCTGTAAAAACGAGGGTCGGCACTCCTACACTTGCCCTACCAAGTTCAGTGGGTCTCCACTTTGCCCGGTGTGTGTTGTCAGGGCAAACCAAAAGGGATACCTGCTGATTTTTTTACATATCTTATAAGTCAATACTTGTTTCCAGAAGGGATGTTCCATGTGTTTATTGAATGGTATTGAAAGTTATTTTTTGCCCCCTCCCAGTTATTATCTGAAACAATTCCATCTTTTTAGTTACTTACTGTTTTCAAAATTATACGTCCATAAAGTTTTCGTGATTCACTCTTACCAGGGGTTTCCCATACGTGAGACTCACGTCTTGATAACCGTCTCTCGAGACGTTGTGAGCAAGTCTGTGATATGAATCTTTTTTGACATGCGCACATGATATGATATACTATGAATATTATGCTCCGATGATTAAGATTGTAGATATGATGTGATGTGGGTGTGGTATGGTATGATATGTATATAAGCTTTGGTTCGACTATTTTTTTGTCCCAAGGTTATTGGACATTATTCTGAAAAAAAAATATAAAAATCAAATAAAAAATAAACAAGACCTGATTGTAGCACCAATTTACTGATGATATGGTAAGTTTTGGATTAATTGCCCAGTCAAGGCCAAACGGAATCTATGTGATGCAGGAGCCCTATGTGTGTGTTGTTGTTCGCGGTTGTGTGTGTTGTTGTGTTCTTTGTGAGCGTGCCTTTGTGCAGTGTGTATGCGCATGACGCAATGCTTGTTAAAACATGATATCTCAAGAAGGGTAACTCCGAGGGATCTCATTCTTGGCAAGTAGATTTTCCGATATTGAGTAGATGATCCCTTGCGCGTGGATGGTCAAACGTTTTTTAGGGTCATCAGAGGTCAAAATGGTAAATGAAAAATTGCTTTTTTGTAAACACAATATCTCCAGAAGGTAAATGTGAGGGAATTACATACTTACAAAGTGTATTTGCCCATATTAAGTAGATGAATCCCTGTTGTTTTTGGAGGATGTTCAAAGGTCATTGGGGGGTCGACTTACTAGTGCCTGCGTGAAAAGTTTGATAAACATTTTTGGTAAACGCTATATCTCAATAAGGGTAAATGTCTTGCTTTGAGGGATATCTCATAACTTACCAATGTTTGGGACTTGCACAATTTTATACTCAGTTGTGGTCGATACCTCTTCCTATAATTTTGCGTGGATGGTCGCTTTTGGGGTCACCAGAGACCAAAAGGTCAAAACCTGTAAACATACCTCCAAAAAGAGGTACACCTGCATGTGCATGGTTTTTTTATCTCATACTTAGCTTAATTTGTTGATTGCCATATTGAGTAAATGATCCCTATTGGTTTTGGTGGAGGTCAAAGGTCCGTTTAGCGGTCCAAAAGATCTGAAAACCTCTGTATGAGGGATCTCACATACTTGGTCTTAAGGATTGTTTGTCATATTTATCCATACTTTGCCAACTCCTACCAATTTGGGCTGGTTAGAATACCGTTTTTTTAGATATTAGAACCGAAACTACGATTTTTTAATCTAATCTAACCTATTTGTTGGCAAACCTGCCATAGAAATTTATGGAAGATATTCATGATATAACGTTAACTTTGCTGTTTAACGCGTGCGTGTTTGTGTTCCGTTGTGCGTAATTTAAAACCGCCAGCGGAGCGAAAATCAGGTCCCAGAAACTGTTGATAAAAATATCTGATTCATCGCCACTAGATCGAGCTTGAGTCTAGGGAGGATACATGGATCGATCGAGAAACCCCGCCGCGATCCCCCTGTCAACCGTACGTACGTGACGTATCACTCTGGCCGGTTACGTTTTGTGCTTAGTTTTTATATATTAATGATTAAGTTACGAGCACACATCGCCCGGCGCATGAAGTTCGACGTCTGTACTGTATCTCGATTGTTCATATCTTCTGCGATCAGAGCGCAGTTGCTTCGGAGGATCGCGGCCCGACAATAAGTCCCATCATCACCTACCTAGGCGACAGCTGTCCATTAGACATTGTACGCTAGATTTACAGCACCACGATTGTCCTATCGATACCGCAAGTTCCAACTCCCCCCGAGAGCTCCCCCATGAAGGACGTCCGCTGCGACGACCCCGACAGGTCTCTTCCCGCCCCGATCGAGTACGAGATCCGAAAATGAAAAAGGAGTTCACGAGGGACCGAAGGTCCGCGACGACCTAAAGTGAAATAGGTCCGCTTTGAGACCGATACGGTGAAAAATAGGAGGTCCGCGAGACCCGAAAATGATGAATGGTGTCCACTAATGAGACCGAAGGTCCGCGAGACCGAAAGTGGGAAATAGGGTCTACGAGACCCAAAAGGATATGAGGTTTCTCGAGACCGAAGGTCGCCCACTCCTACTGAAGGCGAAATTAAAAAGCGCGCTCGTGAGACCGGACACTATCAGGGAATATAGTCAAATAGTATATATCCGTGTCTCATTTGCACAGCTGTATGTAAGCAAATTTAGCTCCTGAGGGGGACCAAACTTTTTCCTCGCGAACGACTGCCTCGGGAAAGAGGAAGATAGAAGAGGACCGGGCGTTCTAAACTGGAGGGTTTTCATCTCCTTTTGGGATTTAATTTTTAAACTAATTTTGTGTGCAGAGCAATCTTGGGAAGTAAAAATTTGGGCGTTCTATTTATTCTTGCCTCGGAAAGATGGGTTATGACCCAATAACTCCTCGCTACGCCTCTGTTCGCCGCGCCCACTATTTATTACATACGTTCGCATAGTTACAAAAAAAAAACGTTTCGTTAGTTATGATTAATACTGTAACGAATACCAAGGTTAATTAAATGGGCCACTGGGTACGAAGTTTTCTTTTAAATAAGAGATAAGTCTGTCCACGCGGGTAAACCTTCACTGTCATTTGAAATAAGCCTGAGATGTTGGGACCGCTATTCCCACATGATTAGTATTTTCTTTGACACAAAATGGGTTAATGTATGGCCGGCTACGCAGTCATTTCCGCTTCGCCGGCAGACTGCATTGTTTCAGAAACTGGGCGAAACGACAAGCTTCGTATGATAAACGGATGTTTTCGATTCACTTGACCAATGTTGATATAACTGTATATTCTGAATAACCAATGTGTCTATAGTAGGGCCTATATAGTTTTACTGTTGAGCAGAGAGGCACTTAAGAACAAAGGCCGGTGTCACGGAAACAGCGTCGACAGCGGTATAACCAATTTCGCAGTAGTAAAAAACAGTCACACACAATATTGTTGTTTGTATGTAAGAGGCAGTCTACGTGTTTTTGCTTGCGTCCAGAGTACAAGGATCTAGTAGGGGGACAGGGCTGAAGCCTCTGAGATGAAAATTATAGCGACTCATTCTTACAGATAGATTTCAACAAAATAAAACACGCACGTTATGCGATATAGGCGAGAAAATAAGAAATCACGAAAAGGACAGCCAAATTTTTTGTGAGGTGTGATTAGCCCCCTGCTTGAATAGTTGTTTAATTTGGCCAGTTTAGGCCTAGTATACTTCCAGATCGTCGTGTATCAGGAGTCATGACTAGAGTCACTAATTTTGACAAAAAGGAAAATGACCGGTGCTACAACGACGCCCACCTGAATTGTTATCATACATTCTACCTACTCATAAGAAAGACACAATACAGTTGACTCGAGTATTCCACTATGAGACGTCGACCGATCACGCCAAGCCAGCTAGTCACAGACACAACAAAGACCTTGAATGTAAGTAAATGACTCCGACCTCGACTGCCAAAATTGGCGAGCCCCCCTCTCCCCATTAAGTGTCCGTGGCAAATCAACGACTAGTCTTCACCACATATTATAGCGAATACAACGGTTGTGGAGAGTAGACGGAGCTTCCGAAAGACTAAAGCACGCGATCACACTAGAACGAATTCGGATGTACGGGACATCTCCGATTCCGATTTTTGTGAGTTTTTATTAAAATCTTCTCCATTTCGGCCTGGGCGGGAAAACGAACCCAAAATTTGCCAAAACTGTGTGAATTATATGATTTTCTATCGCGGTACTACGAAACATTAAATTCTATACGATCTATGTTCGTGACGTCACATCGACAGACCAGCTTTTATTCGGACTTACGTGTGGTACCGAGAAAAGCTGTTTGTCAGGTTGTGTTGGACAGTCACGAAAAAAAATCCGTCTAACATGTTTTATTTGCATTAGACCTCTGAAGCAAATCATATATTTACACTGGTATTTTGCGGGGGCCAAATTTGTGGGCTCGTTCTGACCAGAGATGGACGAAGATTTTAATAAAAAACTCACATAAAAATCGGATCGGAAATCCTGATCCGAATTCGTTTGTAGTGTGAGTTTGTGGACCGCGGCTCTCCCTTAAGGTATCTCTTTTTACGCATTTGGTAGCTCTGGCTGTCCGCATTATCGTTTTGTTCGTCCCCCCCGCGGCGCATTTGGGTAGATCTTTAGAAACGGAGCTTCCCGCAGATTAAGCATTTTAATGTACGCACCTTAGTGTTAGGGAGCTTCCGCAGTTCAAGTATATGTTTCAATTGATAACAGATATGCGACTTTTTTTCAGTGTGCTGAGCTGATCCGCCCCACGAACCAGGAGTTTATTTTACTGATCGCAGTCAAGTGCGGGAACTCCTGTCAGATCGAGTTGATCTCAAGTTACGCCCAGGTTGGTGAGCCGTTCGTCTGGCCCAAATATTAATTATCACTGCGAAGATAGGTGACAGAGAGCTCACCCGCCGACAGACAGACCCACAGTGGTCTGTGCGGGAATAAATATGCTCCCTACAAGTTTGATCTGCATACGTGACTTCGATATTTATTTATCATCATTGGCCGACGGTTGGCATCGTCGCTTGCGGGCTGTGTAACAAATGGTTTTAATCTGTTCGGCAGCATTTATGTTGCGCAAGATCATTTATTTACAGGGTTAAAGTCCAATACATGTGTATGAGTTAAGCTCAGTACTGTAAACTACAAAAGAAATAATTGATCAGAGTGATCCTCCTCTCACCGCCGGGCTGCACCAATCTTTTTCAAATCACATGCAGAAGGGAAAGGAAAAGTGGGATCTTTGCATGAAGGCAACAATTACCCTTCTTCAGTAATATTTTCGAGTTCCATACTTCCAGGACCCGTAAATCCTTTAGTCCTTTTCTATTTGACTTTCAACGACATAGTGAGCCGTTGACAATACGGGTGGGCCTGTTTTTATCAAGTCTAGTGAGTATTATAATTACGTATAGTTACAATGACTAGAGATAAAGGCCACCTTCTCGAAACAAACACGTAGTCGTTTTTACTAACGCCTATTTCTTTTCCTAATGTGCATCGATACAGTCAACAAAGGGTTCTACTCGTCCAAAACTGCTGTTCACATCTCTCATCAGTGCGTCAATTTTTGATGCAGCACGCGCATAGCAAACTAACTTGCTAACGCGCGTGAACCTGTTTTTCAAGCACTTGCACGCTAAGATATGCAGCTCAAAATGAACGCACAAACTGCCTACACTGAACCTGTACATAAAGCTCTGTACAAAAATTGTAAACAGCGCCCGTTGGACTCAGCGCCCGCTGGACTCAGCGCCCGCTGGACTCAGCGCCCGCTGGACTTATTAGGTTACTTCTGATTTTAGGCTTGAGCTGGAAACGCTGAACTTGTCGTAATGGTATCTCTTGAAAGGAAAAATCTGTGGTAAAGATTTATAGCTCTCAAATAAGGTGAAGTCCGCCAAAACTTTTTCAGGTACAAACAGATTCACATTCTTTTGTCTTGTTTTTTAAGAACGAAAACTTTCTTAGAGTGGCCTTATTAGGTTGTGCCATCATACTTACGTGATATTGCTACGTAACGTAGCCTACCTGTTAATGTGTAATGGCTGTTGGTTTTAGATGATGTTTTTACTGGGAGAGGGACGCTAAAAGTTAGGTTGTAGGTTAGATAGTGTTTTATGCCACAAATTCAACCATCTGGTTTGCGCTCATGTCCTTTTTTTCAGATGAGGGGCACTGGATTGTTTCCCTACACCCGCTGCGTATATGCGGAACATCACGCATATGATTAGTGTCCACCCCGGCCAACAATACACGCACAACGGTAGTAGGATCCACTTTCAAGTCCCTGGTTAGGACCCGCCCGGGACTGACCCCGAGAAGGGGCCTCCCGAACTACTTCGAACATATAAAGAGAATAAGAAACTCCTGTCCTGTGGGTCCAAGAAGTAGGTGTACAGACCATGCCTGAGGGTTGAGAATCTCCCCACTTGTCGATGAATATATGTGAAACCCGGGTCACATACACCCATAGAAATAAAAGTAAGTACTTTTATTTCTATGCATACACCCGATCCAACACGCGATTCATCTTTCAACCTAACTAGTGCAATTTGAGTTGATCGTAAAAGCTGTTCGAAATAGAACAACGTCACATTTTCTTTCAATCGTCCATGGTTGTTTTGAATGGGTGAATCGATTTTCAAGTTGATATTTGGCATCAATTAATGTGAACCGTACTTCAATTTGTGCGAACTTAGTTGAAATTTGAATCGCGTGTATGTGAAATGTGACCCGGCCGCGTAGTTTTTTTTTTCCCAGGACGAGTCAGGGAAAATCTGGCCAATGGACCAATCAGCTTCTTGGAAATAGGCCACACCTCTAATTCCAAAATGACAGCTTTTCGACCCTTTTTTGTAATTCTGACGCCGGATTATGAAAGAACGGGCCAAATAACCTCTATCCATATAACCTTAACCATAAAGAAAACCCTAACCTCCATTTTGAAACAAATTCAAATTTTTTTGAAAATTCGATTTGCCCACGTTCGTCCTGGAAAAAAAATAATGCGACCCGGCCTAAAAGCAAACTGACATGTAAAATTGACTTCCATGATTTTGATACCTATTGATTAGTATATTAAAGGTGGCCTATCGTTCTGTGCGGTTTGGTCGAAGTTAGTAAATGAATACGCATGTTATTGTGTGACCCTACTTTATGAATTAATATGCTATACGAAGTGGACAGGGCACCAAACTACCGTCTCACAATAAATAAATCGTGCACCTGTTCAAAAAGTGTGACGACGTTGCCTATCTAAAGGTCTGGTGACATGAAAATAACATAGTTTTATATATTTGATTTAAAAAGCATTAAAATCCAGAAAATAGCCACACTTCCCATTAAAATCCATCAAATATTGACCATTAATTTACAGGTAAATTTCTATTTCACACTGCATCATGAATAAACATGAGCTAAATATGCAAATATGTGACATCGAAAGAGGGTCATACCATATATGGCACATGTTAGCCTTTGTTTTTTCAACCTTAATTTCAAGGACACTGGTAGCGTTTTTATTCCCCGAGGGGTTTATTAAAAAAGTTAAAAATTTTTCCTTGAATAATATTGATATCACTCAACAAATTGTAATCTGTATGATCAGTAATTAAGAGATAATTTATATAGGGTTAACAAAAGAAATCTTCACGCTGTGCAACACTCCACATCGTTCTTTTTGAATAGGCAATTAGTTTCTTCAGAAACCATCAAACTTTGAAGACGTATATTTTGACAACGGTAAAAATATTGAAATAATTCTAACGGATCTTTGATTGGAGGACCTAATTCTTTCAGTGACAAGTGAAACAGCTCTTTTTGGTGGCATGTCACACGACCTTTAAGAGTTAGGGTAGATTTTGGTAACTTATTTGGGAAATATTTGTCTTCCAGTTTTGGGGATTGTATATGCTTCTGTATTTTTCACTTAAAAACTGTGCATCCATTTCAAAAGCATAATGTATCTTCCATTCAATAGTCACGTCAGGTAAGGTCATCCAAAGATATGAAGCGATATATTTGTAGTTGTTGCTGCAGGCTGTTTCTAGTAACTGCAGGTTGTACTATCCTGCTAAGCGACACCGTCCAAAGTCACACCAAAATAACAATCCAGAGATATATTCGAAGGAGAAAAATCGATCAAAATTGTCTTGAGATCGATATTAATGGGAAATTTTCTTTCGACTTTTAGTTGGTCCTAATTAGTTCCCTTAAACCAAGTGCCGGGGTGGAGGGGGGTGGGTGGATGGAAGTTCTTGAGTTTCTATCACTTGCAATATGCTCACCTTGATGTATGTGATTTTTAGGCATCTACATTTTTGTAGATATGATAAGCATTCAGTTATTTCTCAGGGTAAACGTTTCGATCTGTGTTTTTTCACTTTAAAGAAACACCTTGTTTTAATCCTTACCAAAACAAAAGCGATATATTTTATATGAAAAAGAGAGCTTTGTTGTCAGTGCTAAAAATTAAACAGTAATTGACCTCATGTTTTCGTGAATGTAGACTTTACGTACTAGACGTACGTAACTTTAATGTAAACAAACTTTATCCAAAGAAAACTTTTAAGTTGTATTATATTTTGAAACCTTCCAGTTGGTTGATACGAATATGTGCATTTTCCCTATAGAAAACTTTTTTCGTTTTATTGTTCGCTGTATTTTTTCGGGATTTTCTTCTTGTGAGCGGCATAGAATTCTTTCTATAGCTTACTAGGAGGATCAACGATCATAGTTAATCACGTAAAGAGAACCAATATGGTCAGAGGAGTTCAGAAAGAACATACCATGGATTTGTTTTCCTTGTCACTGGGCTGTCCGGAGGGGGGGCGGGGCAAGGGGGGCCCAACTTGCCCCCCCCCCCCCGGAAATCAAAATACTTGAAAAAAAAACTGAAAAGAAAAAAAAAAAACGCAGACAAGAAGAATATAAAATCAGCATTTCATTAACAGTTCAATCGACAGTGTATGGAATTTCCTCACTACTCAACACAGGAGCATCGAATAAAAATATCCAACACTCAGGCCCCAGCACAGATTCCCAGAGGCATATTTTTGGTATTTGTTAAAGTTTATATTTACGATTTTTTATTTTGCGCTCCGTGTTTCCCCTTTTTATATGCGGTAAAATAGGCCTTGGAAGTGCCATTTTCAGCGATCTGGGAAGCATTTTGGCGCCAAAATTTTCTTGCGCTTCCGCGCCAAACCCTATGGGTGGCGGTTGGCAAGCGCTGAGAGTCCCACGGCCTATGGGCTTCGCCCCCCCCCCTCCCTTGACAAATTCCTGTGCTTACGCCTTTGCGTCAAACACTAGTGATGAAATCTAGCATCCAAAATCTTTCTTAGGGAGTAAAAATATCCTTCCCATGAAAAAAGTTGGCCCCGCCTAAAAAAAATTTTTGACACCCCCCCCTTGAATTATTTGTTTCTTGCGGACGCCCATGTTTCCCTGTATTTGATAACTAGATTGTAAAGAGTGACCACTTTCTGGAAATATAAATATTTGCCTGTTCTATATAAAGCAACAGAATGTGGTATCGCAAGGGCAAAGCACTTAGCAAATGGAGTAAAGAGGCAGTAGTGCCAGTAATTATGACCTCCCATTTTCGGTCTCGTAGGACCCTTTTTTCATTTTTAACGGTCGCCGCAGACCTCGTTTTTATTTTCGGTCTCCGCTTACACGGACATTTTTTCAGTTTCGGTCTCGCGGACATTTTTTCATTTTCGAGTGTCTCGCGGATTCCCTTTCTCCATTTTCGGTCTCGCGGACCCTTTCCTCATTTTACATGGTTTCGCGAGACCTTTGTTCATTTTCGGTCTCGTGGACCCTTTTTGTTTTTTGGATTTGTCGGTTCGTCGCGGCACCTTCCTTGGTCTCGTGGACCTTCGGTCTCTCGTGGGAATGCCCGCGATATAGGGTTTGCACCAAACCCGCAACTATCATCTTTCACAGTTAAAAAACAATAAAGCTTCACACTGTGGGTGGGGGAAACCCCACACCCTCACCCCTCGCGCGGAAGCGCTCGGTCACTTTGCTCCCCCGCAAAATCTACCACTTTGCCACTTTCAAATGTTGGCAAGTATGACTTTGGCCACATATAGCAGGTGCGCGTCCAAAGGGGGTCCTGGGGGTCCGGACCCCCGCTCGCGCCGACCTTAAGATTTTTTAGTTTTCGAACCTAAATATCCTCCTCATTTGAAAAATCATGTCTCAGACCCCCCTACTGAAAATCCTGGACATCATGTATCCCCCCCTCCATCCCCCGCGTGCCTTAAACAATCCCCCCACCAGCTGGACATTGCATGCGCATCTGCCATAGGGTATGGTGGATGTACCTGTTGTTTTAAGTGGAAGATGAAAGCTGGCCTAGGGTCATTTTGAGTCACATGGTTTCAAAAGCGTTTTTTTCCCTTGTAATAAGTTAACATATGCTCAAGACAGTAAAAACTGCCAGGGATCTCATGCTTAATTGTTTTGAGGGTGATTCATGTTTTTACAATATATCCATATGGCAAGGAATCACTAAGCCTTTTGGCTTTCTGGTTTACTACTGAGACTATTGTGGATCTAGGGTTTACAAAAGTGGTCACTCTGTGAGAGCAAAGGCAAGATCTGCAGTCTCTTAAGGCACACTGCCTTGATGTCAGATCTAGGGCCCTTCCCCTGAGGAAAATTCTAATATTGAACTCTGTAAGATATGATAGGTTATTTCCTGGCAAATGGCAGTTAAGAGAAGTGCACAGAGAAACTATTCTTTGGTAATACTGCAGTATTCAGTGTGACCAGTAAAAATTTTTGTTTTTAGGACACAATTTTCCAGCCCCGGACCCCCCCCCCCCCCCCGTTTCATGCCTGGATAATACATGGATGTGACATTCTGTCACTGAAGAAATAGCACTATGCCATCTTGGACCATACAGTATCTATGCATTGATTGTTGAGGGAGACTATCATAACAACATGAGATTGATGTAACCATTTTCTATGTATTAATTCTGTAAATTTCACCTGAAATTTGCCAAATTGCATTCACGCTTAAGAATATACAGTACTCGCATTTTACGTACAACACCATTTAAAGTCATTGAAAAATTGATACACAAATTGCAATACAATTTAAATATGTAATACTAGCAATCATTCTCGTTAAAATTACTTGTGCTTTCTCTTATGTGTCTTTATCTGTGTTGGTACTTGTTACTTGCATTTTTTGAATTATCTCTGCCCTCTTTGTATTGGACCTTATTGGTGTCAACTGCCACATAAATGTGTTTCTTAGTAACTCTACAGACTGGCACACACCAAGGGGGGCATTGTCTCCCCCTAATCTGGCCTTTGTGTCATTCCAGTCCCCCTCTCTGCCACATACGTTTACAGGAGCTAGTTATACCACTCCAAGACTTTTGTTTCCCCACTACTTGTCGACACTATTCTACAGAGCAAAATCTCTGCCAGTACCACTGGGCTATAACAGTGGTGCAGCCTCTTATAAAGGAAGTGCAAACGCATAGCCTTTGACAGATGTGGGGAACCTCATCTTGATTTTCACCCTTCACTTACCAAGCTTTTAGTAAATATGTTTTAATAGAGTCAACTAATTATTGCAAATGCAATAGAAACAACACAAGGACACACAGAATTATAACATGAGTAGGTTTGAGAGAACCACAGGGAAGGAATTGTAAGTAGGAGTCCTATCTGGGGCTCATAGAGAGAAGGAGAGAAGCAACATTCTCGATTCAGTCATTATGCAGCACTAGTTTTTAAAAAAAACAAACTAAATCCCTTTCAGGCATATAAAAAGCTCAATGGACAGGTCTCTTTCGATCTATTTTCTTTTATTTTCTCTCTTGTTTATTTACTCTCTATTTGAATTGATCCACTCCAAGAGGATATGTATCATTCAAGCCTACTAAAATACGTCAGGACACATAAAAGTCCTTGTTACTGTCCAGTAGGACATACTACTTTTGAGGTGTGGTTTGCTTTTCTGCACCAAGGGCCAAATTTTCAATTCCATATTCCTCAACATAATTACTGCGCCCACAAAACAGAATTTCCAAAAAGTTAATTTTACAACTGAAGGCTGGAATTAAAGTTTTGCCTGCCTTATTGTCCAAGGCCTTAAAACTTACAACCCTTACTGTACAACGATATCAGTTCTTTGTGGAAAAGAAAAAAGGTAAAGGCTTACATTGCAAATTGTAAGGAAATTTACCATTACCATTTTCAACTGAAGAAGATAAAACTTTGACTTGATGACTACAAATTAAAATTTACACGCATGCATTACCGATGGTAACACAAAAATGAAATGTATCAAATGTTGTGTGTCACCCAATTATTTTCATTTATCCTGGCTAAGACCATCTCACCTAGGTCGCAAATTTCACTTGAACTGTGAAAAAGGGACTTGCAAACAGCAACAAATCTTGGTTGGCATAAACAACCTACGTGAGAGTATGGACATCATCATGCCAGTTGAGGGGTTGTGGATAACAAAACAAACAAGCTAAGAACAGTGTGGGTTATCTAGGAACAATTTCTTGCTTAAAGAATGCCAAACAATTTCAACAACTATGTCTCATTGCAGAGGGGGAATAAAATAACCTAGGCTGGGCCCTAGCCCATTTCTCCCCCTCCCTCACTCCAATTCCACAGGGGAAATAGCTAAGGGAATTTTATTAAACACAACCTTTTGTCATCCAAAGTATTAATCTGACATGAACATACCCACGTACATATGTAGCTCAGTATTGCACAGAAGATTAGACAGGTGTATCCTCTGTGACCCTCATTGTTTTGTCCATGTGGACACCAATCGGATTACTGAATAGTTTCTTTTGATATAAATATCTAGCAGTGGTGAGTAATCTATCATTCATTTTATTTCAGTTATGGCTTTAATTTATCTCAAACTGCCCAAGATAAGAAACAGCCCCAGACAGAACTTACTGTCAGGGGGACTCTTACGCCGATATTCTTTCCCGACCTTAGATATTAATTGTAGATTCCCAAGCAATATAAATTATTGATTAATTCAACACAATCAGGCCTTCCTGAGCTCCTACTGAATACACCCAACATTTAAATTTAAGTTTAAATCCAAATTGAACCTAATAGATCTGGTATAAACTTACACACTTCCAAATACTGTTTACACAAAAACCTTTATTATAACATATTAATATTTGCTGCCTTAGACTCATCAAACTTTACACTTGGTCTAATGCTTCAATATTCCTGAGTGTCATAATTACTTGGCATTGTTTAAATGTTGGACAGACAGTATTAAACATTCGGTATACCGTAAGCACAGTACTGCATGACAATAACCAGCACCACATGCATTGTGTAAACACACATTTTTAGCAAGTCATTACATAGGTTAATATCTTCTGTCTGACAAGAAAAGTAATATTTATATATTGTAAGGCATCCTTTAAGAAGCAGTTTCAAAATCATCAACATCCTACACTCCACTGGTTCTCACAATCTCTATGTAAATTAGTATAAACAGTCATGTTAACCTGTAGGTATAGACTTTCATTTACGTTATCTATTTAATTCTTTTCTAAATACACTCATTCACATCACTAATGTGTGTACAAACTGCCTTGATTTTGATTCTTTCATCCTGTAATTTCTCTTAATGTTTTATTCTATGTATTTTTACATCTGTTTCTGTGATCCTTTATTTCGCTTCTTAATGTTTATCCTAATCTTGTATTTTCTTCTACCTGTATACTGCAAGTGTGCAATTTAACCACCATGGGACTTAATAAACTTTAACTTGGTTTTAGAAAAAAGCTTCAGTAAAGGGTACCAAAGTATTGCCTAACCTATCACTATGGATTT
Organism: Holothuria leucospilota; assembly: GCA_029531755.1. Classification (NCBI taxonomy): domain Eukaryota; kingdom Metazoa; phylum Echinodermata; class Holothuroidea; order Aspidochirotida; family Holothuriidae; genus Holothuria; species Holothuria leucospilota. The sequence continues at coordinate 36,022,040 of CM055973.1, read as the reverse complement.
CCATTGTCTTCATAGCTTGGCAATTCAATCCATCCAAGAAAACTGAACAAAAAGTTTGTAAATCCTCCTGTAAATTTGTAAATTATCCCACATTGAATTAATATATACTCCAGTATCCTTATTCAGATGTCTCTTTAAATCATGTAACAATATTTTTGTAGCAATACTTACATGCAAATTATGCAAAATAACCCCTTTCTTATGCTGAGTAAGCCATATTCTGAAGCACTGACAGAGATACTTGTAAAGGAAATAAGAGGAGAATTGCAATATTTAGTTGATGCATCCAAAAAATTTGAGGAACTGATTATTCCCTTTTATATCCAATCACAGAATACAAATTGCTGACACACTGCTGCCCTTCAGCATTGTACGAAAATGCCCAAAATGACATGATTTTGATGAAGTAATGGAAATGGGAAGACTATAATGGCAGGCCTTGATTTTAGGAAGATTTTATAACTGTCCTTTGGTCAACCTGTCTGCATTTTTGGTTGTCCAAAAGAAAAAAGTAATCCCCAAATTTCTAACTTGCCTTCTGCCATCTGTTTCCTTCTTTCCTGAACTAAATTTGGTTGTCCATTGGACAACCAACCTAGCTGTTACTTTTGGTTGTCCATCATGAATTTTGGTAGTCACAGGCAAGCCCACAACTCTTAAAAATTGATATGTATCTTAAAAAAGTTCTTGGACTCGTTGGCTCACTTGTCCTAGGAAAAAAGTCTGCCATAAAATGGTCTACCACAACTTACAATACAACACATACCAATAACGCTTTTGAAAATCAACAAACTTACTAGCAATTTATGAACGACTGCCATGGAACATTAGCACCCTCCGTTGACAAGTTTTAACAAAAATAGGCCTACACATTTACTGCACTTGAAATTATGTCGGTACAATTGTCCAAGGTTGAAAAAACCAGTGCATTTTTTTGTCTTCCAGACAATACTGCTTTACTCTCCAATGTTGAAAATGGCCATCTTTAATAGTCTTGAGAGTCCTGAATTTCAGTATCAGCATCTCAAAGTGAGAAAACCCTGACTGGAAGCTTTTAATCAAAGGTTATTCCAACATAAAATACTGGGTGTCAATCAAAGACATGATTAAAGTTTCTTCTATTTTTGGCTCTCCACTACAGGCTCTCATCCCCTTCCCTAACAATAAATGGACAGATACACCTCCACAACTTTACCACAACATTAAGGGCAAAGAAGAAAACGTCCTCCATCTACGGATATTGTCTCTCCGGTGATGAAAGATGCATGATCCGATGCCAGGAAGAGAATAGTCTTCGCTACTTCATCAGATTCACCAATTCGACCCAGAGGATGGATCTTTCTAGCCAGCTGGAATTGGAAAAGTTTATCTGTTAGTGTTAACACTAGTGTTAGTGTGTACACTCCCAGAGCCCAATTTCGGAGCAAAATGAGACACTTTATGGGCAGGGTTCACTAGACTGAAGGTTCCCCAGATCAAAGGTACACTACATCAAAGGTACACTAGACTGAAGATCCTATTTTGACACTTAATCCTAACACTCATGCTCATCCTTTACCCAAAGCCTAATCCTACCTGATGATAAACCTAATCCCAAACCTAATTCTGTGTCTAACCCAAATCCTAACCTTAATTCCAACCCGGAGTGGATTTTCATCCAAGGGGCTCTTCGGTCTAGAGAACCATTGATCTAGTGAACCTTCCGTCAAGTGGGTATTCCCCCACTTTATCAATGAACAATCTTTGTTACAGAAGCAGTAAACCCTTCTAGATCTTTTGGGGCAATATTACAGAACCCATGAAAAAATTACCTCGCTTTGAGGAGACAGATAACAATGACACCCATGTCAATGCCAAGTGCTTCTCTTTGATTACCTTGTTAACAATTAATCCACTGTTCAATCAGTGCTGTTGAAGATTTTCTAATTGGGGGTGAGCAACTCAACTCCAGAATCTTGACATTTTCTAAGGTAGTTTTGGACTTTGCAATAAAGACGAAAGCTCTTCAAACTGAAAGTTTTAGGGGGCTATGGCCCTAGGCTGTAAGGGGGCAAGCGGCAAAACCCCTCCTAGGAAATTTTTTTACCCTGCAAGTGAATTTCAAGTTGCCACTGGCTTAACACATGTTTACACATCTGCCCCCTTCCGAAGCTATCTTGGCCCCCCCCCACCCCTTGGCCATCAGTACCTTGTGTGGCTACAAGTCTGCTACGGCCTCCGGCTCTCTACCCCAAACTCAACATAATTATGGGTATATACCCCACCCTTCATGAAATGTACAAACCTCTCGCACTTCATCGATCCGTCTCCCTGCCCTAGTATGAAAAGGAGTCAAAATGCTTCCAGGGCTGAAAATAAAATATGGAAAATATTGACACCTGATATGCACAGTACAGGGTCTCTTAAAGGGTCTGTGGCATCCAGACAAACATATTTAGGAATAGCCCTATAGTTCTAAGCACAACTAGTTAACTTCACTCTGATTGACATAAATTCAAAGAATAGCGTCACTCTGATTGGTCTGTCACTGATGACTTGTACAGATAGGGTAAGTAGACAGGCCTGACACCCAGTCTGTGTGCATTTATGGATCTTTGAGCACACATATTGAAAACTCAGCTACAGGACTATATGCTAGCTTTGTCCTGATAAAGTGTCAATTAGACAGGTTTCTATTTTTGATATTGGAGAAGGGGTGTCTAGGATTGCTAACACTTATGTTGGGAGGGTTTAGTTACTGTTTGCGTGAGTCGGTAGATTCATTGCCATTTAGTACAAATATTTCTTATGCATATGAACAATCATCTAAATGCAACTTTCTACAAACACAAATTTGTTTACCACGTTTACATGAATTTAATGTTCTACCAACAATTTTCCTCCAGTAATCACAATACCAACCACATCGGAATGATTCAAGCATACTACCTTGGCTTGGTGATGATTTACAAATCAACAAAAATGGCAGTTTTGGAGCAAGTCAGGCTTAGCAATGCATATTCATGAATCAGCATAGTAAGTTCCAGTGGTTGCCCAAAAGAAAAAGACAGTGAAATCGCACAATTTCAGGTGATATGGCCCCCAAACATACTGGGAAGTCGATTCGAGCACTTTTAATAGTTTGGATGATATTACGTATACAGCAATACTGGCAATTTCAGGGTGAATCTAAGGATCATGTATTAGTACAGGGACAAGTTCCCACCAATCAAGACGATCAACAACCATTTTGAATGTTTTCGCTCCAGAATTCAAATTTTAAATATCATCAGAATGATGACAACCAATGAAATGAGTGGAGCACTTTTTTTTTTTATCTATTATAACTGCATTTACAAACAGTGGTAATGTATTTGACTTTTAACATAACAGTGGCAGAAATTTGTGTGGAAAGAGTTGAGGGTGTAATTAGTACAGGGACAAGTTCCACCAATCAAGACAATCAACAACCATTTTTGAATTTTTTATCGTTCGGAATTAAATTTTAGAAATACCCTTAACTAAACAGAGACATGATTATTACAGAAAATAATGAGAAAAACCGGGGGATGATTGCAAAAGGATTAAAAATGCGACCAAGACTTTTCCATTTTCTTGGTACAAACCTCCCATTTTGTGTGATTTTTATCATTCTAACAAGGTACACCAGATTGCTCTTAGTTGTAAAAATGGCATTACTCTCCTATCAAAACGTGAATAATCATCAGGAATGATGAAACCAATGAAATGAGTGGAGCACGTTTTTTGTTATCTAATTAACTGCATTTACATAACAGTGGAATGTAACTTGCTTCTAAACATACAGTGGCAGGAAATTTGTGTGAAAGACATGAGGGTGGTGTGGGTGTGGGGGAGGGCAGGATAGCAAGAAACTTGCAGGAAAATTTGCTGTGTGTTAAAATTCTAAAATCAATAGACGACCATCTCAAATAAACTGGAGGCGGCCTCAAGGGGGGCACCCAATGATTTCTGCCACATGTTTACAAATTGTACTTAGTTTTTTAAAATATATATCTTTTAGATAGTTTCTGCTTTCTAATCAAAGTCTGAGGTACTTACATATAACGGAGATGCGTTCTTGGCTCCAACTTCAATAGGCAGCTTTAACTCAGCATAAGATAATTCTGATGGTTTAAAATACCTAATCACATTACAGTCCCTGGATCTGCCAAACGGAAGGGAAAATGAGTATATCTAAACATGTTAACAAAAAAGGTTTCGAAAAATACTTTACAGCTTAATGTGTATCACAACAATACTGAGTGACTTGTTTTCTATTAGATATCGAATAATTTAGCAAGATATGGTTTTTATGCATTACACAGATGTTCCAAACTATTGCCATAGTGTATATCAAATTCTACTGATCACTTTTGTCATACCTCACAATGGCACTGATCTTGTACGATGGTCAGTCAAATGTGTTACCCGAACCAATCATGACTTGAAATACCCCATTGTACACAAAGCACATATATTGGTATGATGTGCATGGAGTTACTTTAAAAGGAAGGTCGCGAAGCTCAAATTTCAAGTTTTGACGTTTCAGAGGGGTGCTTGTTCTAAGTATTCTGATGAAATTTGCATCTAAAAATCTTATGTGTGGTTCTCAAGATATTAGCAATTAAAGTTTGCCACATCTTGCAAACACAAAGTGAACTGAAAGTCACGCACATACGACAATCATAGCTTCACATAAATGAGCAGCTCATTTTGTTTTTCTCTAAACTTTTCAACCTTTATTCCTCCTCCACAATCACATGTTATTCGCGAATGTGACTGCCATGAGAGCAGGCAGGGAACTTTAAAAAACTTCACATTCCCCATGGGGAGGTCCAAGTCCCTATTAACTTCAAGGTCAACAGCAATAGACACTGGAAAAAAGCAAGAAAACAAAGCACATGTGCTCATCAATGTGCGTGAAGTGATCTAACACCTGCTAATGCCACAAAGCTCACTCTTGGGTCACAAATGTAGTAACTTCATTTGCTGACTAGATCTGAGTACTATATCTGATTTGAATAAAAGTATTCACACAAATTGGTTAGATTTAGTATCGAATTTTCATATATGAGAAAGCTGTTATTTTGTTTTTGCTTAAACCCTTCCCTTTAAGTTATGCAAGGAAGGATGAAGATATTTCTTTCAAAAATAACAGGAAGATGAATATTTCATTATTCTAAACTTTACCTGCAAGGGCTGTGGTGGCAATTTGTTCTCCTTATGCTTTGTCCACAATAGTATACCATGCCAAGTATTGAACTGCCAACAGTCCCGGCCGTCTTGACTTTGGTTCCCAAGCCTGTCTTGGCCATGGTGACTCCTTCCCCCCCCCCCCACGTAGGAACTTGGACCAAACTGGTGCCTGAGACGAGGTTCCCACATTATAGACAAATGAACGATTTTCATCATTATTAATGTGTTATCATAGGTGTAGTACATCCGTCTTCTGGGTGATGCAAGTGCAAACAGCAGATTCCTACCCTGTAACAGACACACAAGAACAGGATTACTAAAGTTGTGACTCCCTAGCGATGATTTGTCTAACAAAATGGTATTAAACGCTATGGTCTTAATGTACCCTAATTTCTCTACCTACAGGACCCATGGAAGAGGTTTATTTGGGGCACGGGCTCATATGATAACTATGTCGATCAGTGACATAACCACCAGATGGTATGGCAAGGGTTTCCCTTAACTTTTTTTTCACTCGCCAGCCGGACTAGTGATCCAAAGATTCTGGGTAGTCCGAACACTGGCTATTTTTTCACTAGCCTGCCTATTTTCATAATATTACACAAAACAGTGAAATAAAAATTTTGTTTTATATTCAATACTTCCTAACGAAAATGTTCTGTTTAACGTGATGTGTGTTCACCGACTATCATTCAACCTTTAGGCCAATCACCTGGTGAGAACTTTCGATGCTATCTACTTTCACATTTAAATATGAGAAAGTTCAGGACGGTTTGAATAACAACATGAAGTGACAGGACCCAACATGAAGGAAATGCAAACAGTCTTTTTTGAATGTAGTAAGACCTATGGAGATAATCTAATTCAGGGAGTTCAGAAATGTAGAAAACTGATTTATGCATGTTTATAACATGCACTGGCATATTTATAGTCCGTCACAATCAAGTGCAATAAGGACTGGCACGTATCACTCAATGGGAACAATAAGTAGTAAATAACGAAACTAATCATCGGACACCTGGTATAATAATTTTGAGCTGGAACTGAGATCATTTCTTAGTGATAAATAGAGACAACAAAACTGTGTTGCAGTTGTAATTAATAATTTTCAACTGAGGACACTGTCAGAGGTAGTCAGATTTTTTAACTCGCCAATGGGACGACCAAGAGGAGGGTTTTCACTTGCCCGCCAGTGTTTTCAGTCGCAAATTGCTAGCGGGCGAGTGCTTATTTCGAACACTGGTATGTAATGTACCCGATTGCCAAAAATGGTACTATTCCAGGCCTTGTGCTTACAAGTTACTTTGACGATACAAATCCACATATCACAAAAAAACATATATTTTAATATGAGACAACTGAGGAGGCACCAAAACAGCTGATCTGATTTATGTACAAACAAATGTTTGAAACATTTTGTGGATTTTACTGTGAAAGACAGTTCCTGTAGATTGCACTGTTCCCCCAATACCCAACAGAATATGCAAGTGAACACAAGCAGCCATGAGATGGCCATTTTTATGACAGAGGATCGTAACCTAATGATGAGCATGCACTGCCATTCTATACATGTTCACTGAATTGAATGGTTGATCTCTGTTCTGCTGATGCCATGTTAAAGCCAAAAGTTTTACCTAGGAGGTCAAGAATATCCAACAAGACGATTAGGGGGTTGGTAAAAGGGGGACATACAACTAGCTTGAAGAAAGCTGTCCATAGCTAATTGTAAAACAAAATAAATTTAATTATCTAAGAATATTAAGGATTTTGTAGTGCCTTTCTAATCCATCGATGGGCCTCATTATTTACAGATACAAAAAATATTAAGTGGTGAAAGGTCACATCATGTTCATGAAACCCTACCTGGATTCAGAGTAATACTGCATCTTTGGGAAAGGACCTGCAGTCATTGCATGAATAGAAACATACAGTTAAAACAAACAACAAGAAGCATTAGTCAAGAGGTTTCCACCAAAATTTTGTGTTCACTATAAAATGCATACATGAGGAATATGCATAACTGTTGGCTTTAAACTCTGCACTCTGCCCCAAGTAACGAAGGTAGGTGTTCTGCTTGTCACAGAATTTTCATATGTGGCTGAAATCACTACTAAAGTTATGTATAAGCCATATGCGTGTACATATACATGTATAAATCAATTCCCTAAATCCAGCCCTGATGGTTTCTCCCACACATGGGGAGGTACAGCAGGCATTATTCAATTACTCAATGGGAACATATACAATGTACAGAAGGACTGGAACACTGGCATGTTTAGAGTTCAAACAAAAGTGTATGTTTCATGCTTCCCACAGACCAGACAGTTTCAGTCAGGGTATAGACTCAAAGTCATATAGAAAGTGGAGACTCAAGTCAAACTGGAGTCACCCTGGCAATAAAGACTCCAGATCAAGTGGAGGACAACAGTCAAGGTGGACTCTTTAAATTCGCAAGACTTGAGTTACGGTGAGTGAGTCTTATGCGAAACTTTATTAGAATGGTGAACTCGTGTTGAGTCTTTTGCAATTGATGACTCGGTCGAGTCAAGTCCCTTGATGCAGCTGGGACTACGTAGTCAAAAAAACCCCTTTTTTTTCCAGCCTTTAAAATCAGGACCGTGAAGTGACGTCATTGACTCGAGCCTATAACAAACACTGGTACTAAGTATACGGGGTACCAATCATGAATTGATCACTTAACGAACATTTTGAAGTAAAAAAAATAAAGAAAACAAAAAAAAACCAAAGCAAAATGAATGAAACTTATCCAAGTATAGTCAAATGTGTACTTACCTCATTCTAATACCCAAATTTTAGTTTTGTTTCCAATGAGCAAACCTTGGAAATTGAGTTAAATTGAAGGTGGGGAGTAACACAAAACAATGTAGTTAGCATGGATTACTGAGTCAATTACAACAGAAACAGGCAGCAGCTAAAATACTGTTAATTAATGAATTCAGGTTCAGGAATAACATGTTAACATGTTAACCTAGGCAGGCCCATATGAATAAGTGATTCCTTGCCACAAGGTGTGTGCTCACTTGCCAAAAGGTGTGTGCTTTGTTGCACTGAGGTTTATCCCTCAAGTTTATACCTGACTTTATCATTTTTATGTTTTCATAATCTGACCTCTGCTGACCTCACATGATCTTTAAATCCCACCAAAAATTGAATTTAGCAAAACACGAAAAAAGAATGTGTCTTAGAAGGGATTCCAGGCCGTCTGTGTGAGAAACCGAGTACCCATCCACTACACCATCAAAAAACTGGTTAGGTGTATGGCATTTCTAATCATGCTATAGTCACAGCACCCTTTACACATGTTCATAATTAAGTAACTCAAATTCGAACTTTTAAACTATTAAACTTCTTTGGAATGAAGTAAAATTCAGCCATTTTTTCGTTGATAATGGAATGCCGAACAAAATTTGAAGGTATTGCCCAATATCTATTCAGTTTACCAGGTTTTTGTAGTTTCACCTCTGATAACCTCAGACCTCATAACCTTCGACCTCCAACAAACCCATAGGTTCCCGTTCTCTTGAGCTAACACATCTATATACACCAAGTATGAAAAGTATCCATCACACCTGTCTGGAAATACTGTTTTTTTCAAGGTTTTTGGTTTATGACCTCTGATGACCTCCACTGAAAATGATAGAGTTCTTCCTCTCAATATGATAAAGTTATATACCACATATGAAAAGTGCACATCATTGCTATCTGAGATATTGTGTTTACAAACAGTTTTAAAGAATTTCGTATTTTCCCTCTAATGACCACATATACACTGTAACCTTTGACTTCTACCAAAATCAACAGGTTCATTGTCTGACTATAGCACATCCACATGCCAAGTATGAAATGAAAAGCATCCATGCTTCCTACCTATATTGTGTATATGGTTGACCCATTGACCTCACAGGACCTTTGACCTCCACCAAAAACGACAGGGATCTTTCTCTTAAATTTTATGATAATTCTATATTTCAAGTGTGAGATGTATCCATCATTGCTACCTTGAAATATTGTGTTTTCAAGCCAAGTGTCACAAACACACATACATACACTCACATGATTGCATAGGTTCCTTTTGCCTTCCGCAAGGAATCAAAAAAAAAAATGGGTTGTCGTCTTCTCTATCAAAATTTTAAAAGGAAGTTTTACTCAAGACATTCTTGTCACCATTTTTGGTAACATTTGTAAAATTCTAGTTGATTGTAATTTGCTGAAACTTGAGAACTTGGATGTGAGTAAAATTTTTCCTTTGAAAATGTCCGTTTTTGATATTGTTTGATGAATATGCAATGCAGGTCATGCTTATTTTTGAATCAAATCGTGGCTACAAGCTATACTAGCGTTTTGAAGCAGATCGACTCAAGATGCCCCTACTATAATACTAATTTTTGCACACATGTACATGTAACATTATGGATTGGACAAAATTTGAGACTTCCAGTGCTTTAATGGCTACTTACTCCAGACATGGTGTCACATTTATAGCACTGCTATGCGCAGCCTTGCACCAAACAACTAAAGCTAGTTGTGCAGGTCAGGGCCCTGTTTCAGTTTGATTTCAATTGGACTATGGTAGACCAAACTTTAGATTGATGTAACTCTTTACGAAACGGGGCCCAGATCTTGCACACCTGTGGCAAACTTTCCAGTCTGGCCTAGTCCTCAGTAAAGGACCGTGTATGGTCTCTGGGAGCACAATATACACAGTCTTCACTACAACCTATGGAAATATTGGGGTGATGGGCCATTTGTATTATGGTCTAAACTGACTTTTTTCTCACAGCGAATTCTGAATCTAAAACCTGAATTTACTACCATGACTTTTCATCTTCAGATCTTACAGGAGTATTATAGCTGTTTTTGATCATTACCTGGAAAGGCTAAAACATTCAAAAAGAAATCACCTACTTTTTCCCACCGTAAAATTTACTGTGTGCCTAAGAAACTTGGGTGTTGCAAACGATCGCTAAATTACATTCACCGTACATAAGAATTATTCACTGGATGTATGTTGCCATAGTTTTTACTAAGTCATTTTGTATAAATTTATTTCTCAAATATTGACAACCATACAACGGCTCTGCCAAGCTGCATATGACAAACTTTTCATCTAGGTACTGTATTTGCTTCTATCTGATAGAAACACTGTTTATGATTATTACAATCAATAAGGAAGTAAAATATCATTCATTCATGAAAGACTTATTCAAACTTTTAAATCCTTGATTGTGGTGATGGTTATCACAACTTTTCTCAGAAGTCTGCCAAAATCTTGAAACTGAGATAACATAAACTCATCCTAACAAACATATGGTCACAATTTTCCCAATTTTCTTGAAACTTAGATAACATTAACTCATCCTAACAAATATATGGTCACAATTTTTCCCAATACTCCTACCTACCATGGGCTACAGTTAAAATTCTCTTTGGGATGATGAAAAACACCTTTCTGAAAATGGGGAGGCAAAGTTGCAGTGGCCATGGTCCCTCAAAATTGTTATTTTGAGAACGAGTCAACATATGTTTTGTGTTGATTTTTTAGAATGTCCAAGTCCACCTAGCCTCCAGTTTTGAGTGGAGGCGCAATCGCAGTGGCCGTGGCCATTCGCGAATTCGTGTTATTTTGCAACACAATAATTATGTGTGTTTTGTGTTATTGTTTTTTGAAAAATGTCCAAGTCCACTGAGCCTCCAGTTTTGAGTGAGGGCACAGTCTCAGTAGCTGTTTATGAATTCATGTTATTTTGCAACACAATAATTTATGTGTTCTGTGTTATTGGTTTTAGGAAAACATCCAAGTCCACCAAGCTTTCAGTTTTGAGTGGAGGTGCAGCCACAGTCGCAGTTTCTGTTAATGAATTAATGTTATTTTGCAACACAATAATTAGCCTATGCATTTTGTGTTATTGTTTTTAGAAAAAAGTTCACCAAGCCACCAGTTTTGAGTGGAGGCGCAGTCACAGTTGCAGTGGCCATTTATGAAGTAATGTTATTTTGTTTATACTTTGTCTGTTGGCTTCACTGTGACTGCACCTCCAGAGGCGAGGTGAGGTTTATTATTGGCAGGGTGTTCTATAGTCGCCAGGGAGCATTCTATGTAAAGCCAACACAAGTAGTTAGGCCGAGGTATGCCAACAAAACCAAAGGTGTGATTTATAACACACAGTATTACATAACATTGCCTGTTGAATGACAATTATCATTGATCATACTTGAAGCAAAAAGTTACACACATTCTTTCCTATTTGGCAGGAAATAATCATATTTTGTGTGTGAATCAATGTGAATTAAGTGGTAACACACTTCAGCATAAAATGTTATTGCTGCAGTTTTGACTTAGGCCGAGAGATAGTTTGCAATACTACATATATAGTCAATAGGAAAGTTGTATGCCAACTCGAGTGCATTCTCATGCTGCTACGCCCCAGACTTGGAAGTTTGCAGTGCACAAGGGATCTATCCCGTGCAAAAATATGAATCTCCAAAGTGCCAGCCATGCAAATTTAACAACTGTAGTCGTGCAAACTTATTGGCAGCAACCACGCAAGTCTGATATGTTCTCAATTCAACCGCACAAAATTTACCTCAACCAAAAGTCTTGAAACCATACCCAGACAAGTTTTAACTCTGCACATTCTGGATCACCTGCAGTTTTACTGTATTTACCATACCATTGTTCACTAGACAAGCACAGTACTGTCTACACTGGTAATTATTGTAGCCACACAGAAGGCATGAATGTAGACTATCCATGTACATAGGTATGTCAGCAGTTGCCTTCTCTGCGGAGGGAACACTGTTTGCTCTGGCCACTCTAATACACTTCCAAACCAACGCCTGCTATGTACCAAACTTGTAAAACTTTGCCTGGCCTCCGTCACTATTTATAGGTATGTCAGCAGTTTCTTGGCCTCCGTATACACTATGCAACTATACACAACTCTCTTAAGTGTTTCAACCAGGTATGATATCTGTTAGGTAAATTGACTTGCAGTGTAGTTTGCACCACTTGTGTGTTTACGTTCTTGTACAATAATACAGGCATTAATTTTTACTGCTGGCAGCTTTGTAGGGCCTTACGTAGGCAGACTGGATGCTAGACGTTACGCATTTACAGTGCATATACAAGTCTTGGCCGGGCTTATATCGCAAGTATCTTTGTACTTTGGCAGTTTAAAAACTTGCAAGGATGGAGAGCAGAAGAGGAAAGCACAATGCCACGGAAAGGTGATTTCATGCAATCTAGGAGGTAGTTTTGGCCAAAATTTTCTTGGTACGCTACCCTAGGGCTATGATCGTTTAGCAAAATTACTAAACATTTAATTGCAAAATTTTGCGATCGTTTAGCGATTAATCGCAAGTACCTATGATCAACATAGAGACTTTAAATGTGCTCTTGAACATGATGAATATGTAAAATGCATTAGTGATGTCCGGGGACATAGTTTCTATGAACCTCAAACACGGATCCTCATAGAAGCTCAACTTTGATGTTGTATGTTTATGTGTGTGCCATTTGTATATGTATTTCACTTTTTCAAAAAAAAAATAAAGTGAAGAACTAATTTTCTGTAATGACTGCAGATCGTTTTTTATTTGGTACAGAAAAACGGGTATTGCGATTAATCGCTGGTAGCTTTGTACTAAACATTTATTACACATGCGATCGTTTAGCGATTAATCGCTAAACGGTCACAGCCCTACACTACCCCATGTGCATTTAGTGTACTATACGCCGAAGATCTTTGGAATAGATGAAGGAAATCGCTTGGCATAGTGGCATAAGGATTCACAAGTGTTGGCATACGTATCGATTGACTAAATATTTTGTACTGCGAAGTGCGAACTAGTTCTAAGTCAACACCGCAACTCTAAAATTTTCTGCAATGGTTTGTTTCCACTTCAGTTCATATTGAGACCCAAAAAGGAAGACCTCCCATTCGGGAAGGAATATTATTATACAGAATAACCCAACCCATCCCATAATATGTACCTAAGTTATGAAAGATTGATTTTGTAGCTAGAAGCCTACCTCCTGAAGGTCATAGAACCAGGTTAATTAACCGTAGGTAGTACGGTATTGTTGTCTAGTAGTTTTCATTGCACTAAGTTATTGTTATTGGTACTAGCCTAGGTTTTTCCTTCATTCGTGGTATGCGCCATATTCAGCACCACTCTAATACCAGTCTGCATTCCGTGCACTTCAATCTAAAGATCTTCACATCACATCACATCACATCAGCTTCGATGTTGTTGGCCAAGGGCCATTTCATCGCTCCAAAAATATCATCCAATGCAGTTCATAAACAAACAGCTAAGTCGCTAATTATCACCATCTATACTGTATAAACCTGGTTTATTTGACCAAAACCTATCAAGTCGCCTTTTGAAAGCATCCAAGGATGGTGAATCAACTACAAGCTCTGGCAAAGCATTCCAATGGTTAACTGCTCGTTGAGTAAGGAAACTTTGACAACGTAATGTGTTTAATCGAGGTTTCTCAAGTTTATACAGATGACCTCTTGTAACAAGGACTGTAGATCTTGTGAATAATAGGTGATCGGTGGTTATAAGTCCATGTAAGTACTTGTAGATAAAAAGCATATCACCTCTCAAACGCCTGTGGGCGAGTGAAAAAAGATTCAAGCGGTCAAGTCTCACTTCATAAGGCAATTTGCTAAATCCAGGAATTAATTTAGTAGCCCTACGTTGAACAGCTTTGATAGCTTCCTGCTCACGTTTATATATAGTACAAAAATAAGCTTCAAATTATGCAAAACAAGATTGTTAGGTTTATTTTAGATATGGGTCCATGCACCCATATCGGGCAAAGTGAATTAAACAAAGTCGGTTTTTTATCTGTATGCGACAGGGTGCAACAACTTAAACTTAACTTGGTTTTTAAGATTTTTAATGGCACCTGTCCCGAGTATCTTAAATCAAATTTTACCAGATTGAATAATATTCATCAGCACAGTACCAGGGGTAGCCCATTCCACTTTCCTGTTCCTAGAATAAAAGGATCCTCTGATCGTACCTTTTTCTTTACAGATATTGAACTTTGGAACTCCCTTCCTAATGCGGCAAAGCAAATTAAAAATGTTTCAAGTTTTAAACTGTACGTTAAGAACTATCTTGCCAACAAATCACTTTTAGCGGAGCAATGTCTCTAATTCATTTTTTACTGACTCGAGTGCTGGCGTCTTTCATCCAGTGCATTATTTCTGTTAATTTTCCATTCCTTGTGTAAGTGTTCCTTGTTCCATCTTTAGGGACCCCAATGGAAATAAGCTTTTCGTAAGCTTTTTGGGTTATCCCTGGTACTCTGTTTTGTAACTCCTTTTTCTCGTTTTTTATGTATTATTCTCGTCTGTTTGCCTGTAGTATGCCTTTTTGAATGTCTTTGCTTTTGTTTGTGTTTATTGTTTTATTTTGTACCAAATAAAATCAATCAATCAATCGGAACGCCTGTGTACAAACAGTCAACTGGTATGTTGTACGCCAACTCGAGTGAATCCTCACGCCCAGATTGCATAGTTTGTTAATTGCGCGCGGAATGTAAATTGTAAAGTACGAAATTGCGCGCCAGTGCCGCTACAAACTGAATACACACAATACATTTAACTATATGTGTACGTATATACATATACGCATATGTATACTATATTTGTGTATACTACATACTATATGTACGTATACTGTACGTACGTACGCTACACTTATACATATCATACTACTGCCAAAATTTATGTACATTTTTCCTATTTGGCAGGAAATAATCATATTTTGTGTGGTACTCAGTGTGAATTAAGTGGAGGCACATTACAACACAAAATTGCATGGCTGCCGTGTGTGTATTGGATAAGGCTAGTTTGCATTGCACAGTACGCCGACAGACTGAGGTACTGTAACAACCGTTTTGCCACCGCTATGCGGGGGATGGAGTCTTGCTCTGCGCGCCGCACACCAAACTGAATTATTGCACGCCAAATTGGTGGTAAAATCAGTATGTAAATTGAAAATGCGCGCGACTGACAAATTATGCAGTCTGGCCTCACGCCGCTACGCCAAGCCATTTCCTTTGTCTACGCTGAAGATTTTCAAGTTCTGAGTGCATGGAATGCAGACTGGATGTTTAGTCAGTAACTTAATTCACATGGCAACATATTTTGTTAGGCCTAAGCCTAACCAAGTAAGCCACCTATAACTGTTAGGCCTAATGTTACAATCTTGAATTTTGCTAGGCTAGTGACTATTGATCTGTCTGGCGGAAACACAGTCCCACAGTGTGAGACAGTCCAACAGTGCTAGTTCTTCTTGCGTACTGTACTAGTGCAGTTGCCTAATTAGACTATACGTGCATGCAAATGTGTGACTTTGGAAACCGAAATTTCGTGAATTTGGCTCTCACACTAACGTTAGCCTACGACAGGGTCAAGCATGGAAGCGCTCGGTACCTTGTAAATTGCAAATAAAATAGACCTTAAGTATTTCATGGAAACTGTAATACCGACTTTTCACAGAGTAGGCATAACTTTCACTATACCTCTTCACGGGAGTTGGGAAAAATGAAAACTTCCTCAGTGGGTTTAAAGAAATATTCAGTCTCTGGAGAACGTTTGCTGCTCGCGAGGAAGACGCCATCTTGCGTATGTAAGCCATTGATAGAAATTCCATACCGCTACAGTTGAAAAGCGGTTGCAGTTGTTGAGTCGCCGAGTTATCCATTCCGCGAAACTGTCCATGGCGCCTTCATATATTATATGAAACACCATCAAATGAAAATCAAACTGAAAAAAATTCTCAGAGACATCGACACCTTCTACCCACATCTTATTTCTGGTGCCTTCTAAGTCGCGTTCTGGTAAATCTTCGAGTTACGCGGCCACCCCTAACCCACTCACAAATGGAATTCTTAATGGTTCACAGGTGTTATTCCCCTTTCGCCCTGACGGTTAAGGAGATTATTTCAGGATTCTTCAGCAAAAAAGCATTTGATCCAGCAGTTGAATGTATAAACTTGTGTAATACCCAGATACGTACTTTCCGCTTCTGGTGGATTGAAATTTATGGGCCGTCTCCTACCTTTCATAGAAAAGTTCTTATTACTCTGTAGTCTGTATTATACCCTCATTCTTCCTTCTTTATCCTATTGTAATGAATCTTTTGTATAATTTCATTCGTCTAATAGCTTAGTGTTCGTTTTCAGAAAGATTTATCGGTTAGAGTTTTAACAGAGGTACAAGTTATCTTCAGCATACGTCTCCTTTTGCAAACTTTTTGGGGTCAAATAAAATATTTATTATTATACTTATCAATTTTCTCGTTTTCAGTTTACAGATATCTTCAGTCAAGGGCGTAGGAAGCGGGGGCTGGGGGGGGGGGGCTTATCCCCCAGTCATAACGGGAGGCTGAAGAATGCTTCCCCCCTCCCCAAGATCCAAGGGCAAATACTCCTTATTTGTCTCTTCTGTAAGAAATGTCAAAAATTTGCAGTAATTTTCCTTAAAGTTTGTCCAAAATATTGCACCAAATTGCATCTGAGGACCCTCAAATACTCAAAAATTTTCCAAAGGGGGGGGGGAACCCCCTCCCCTTAGACCCCTCCCCCAGGACGGCGATCAGAAACAAGGTTCAGCCCCCCTCCCAGTCTCGAAAAGCTTCCTTCGCCTATGTCTTAAGTGATTACTTTAGGATGTGCTATGCACGTTACATCTGGTATTGGTGGCTGTCTTGCCTCCCGCCCCCTCCAGTTTTTTAAGATTAACGATAGTAGGATAATTGAAGTGCGAAAACGGAAGTTTCGTCGACCGGAATTTTCGACTGATGCACTCCAAATTTTCAACTTACGCCTACTCTTGTATCCCTATCACAGATAAATCGGATTTTAAGGCTAGTGAATAAAACTTCCGACTGCAGACACCATAACAAATCGCGTGCCTAGCCCGCGGTGGTGTCGATTTGTTGGCCATTTGTACCACGTAAGAACGTCCCTGGATAGGGTTAAGACGGTACTGGTTCGAGCATACCTGATGCAATGTTTGTCTGAAACGTTGAAACGGTATTACATTTGGTTTCAAGTTGCTTTATACTTTCGTATGAACGAAAATTTACAAATAGTTGGACAAATAAGGTTACTCTGGATTTTCTGGCAAGAGCTACAACTGGAATTGGGATATATTTTCAAATGACCGATGCGCATCCTTTAATTGTCCATAGTTCCAAATGACCAAACTTTTCACATCAGCCTTCAAGCTGGTAAGTCAAAATCAGTTATATAACTACGGTCACGGTGGATCCATCTGGGAGCTCAAATTGCTCCCAAGCCACTTTTCACAACCGCTATTTCTATCTTTCATTTCTGATAAAAAAAAATTGGTGTAAATTTAATTGTCCCAATTTTTAATGCATGTACAGGGCACTCAAACACCGGGAACCATTATAAGGGCTCCTTTTCCAGTTTGCCGAGGTGTGGCCCCGGACCCCACCAGTTAATAAACCTTTTTTTACTAGCTCTTAAGCTGTACAATAATACAAGGGCTTCTTTCTCACGAATAAGCTCCCTTTCTCCAAACCCTTTGTCCGCCCTGTGAAGAGCGGTTACACCTCTATATTCCGATGTCTCTTTGTTCCGACGTCTCTATATTCCGACAAGTCCACACTGAGCTCAGTGTTAGGATAATGCTTATCCTAACACCAT
Organism: Holothuria leucospilota; assembly: GCA_029531755.1. Classification (NCBI taxonomy): domain Eukaryota; kingdom Metazoa; phylum Echinodermata; class Holothuroidea; order Aspidochirotida; family Holothuriidae; genus Holothuria; species Holothuria leucospilota. The sequence continues at coordinate 36,004,123 of CM055973.1, read as the reverse complement.
GGAGCTACTACTTGGACAGGAGAAGAAAGTTCGACTTTAATTTATGCTAATCCAATTAGGCCCAGACATACGTGAGGAGACTATCTTGTAAATGATCGATGACGAGACTCACTGCTTTTCATTTGTTTTGTTTCGCACTAACAATTTAGACTTCTTATCATTGACAACCTCATTCATTTCTACTGATAGCCTAACAAATGGATTAAACAGTACAATCATTTGATGCCGGGAATTTGCCGACACCTAAATAAGAAATGCAGAGTAAAAATTCAAAACGACTGGTAATTGCTTCGTAAGAATAGGTGCTGGTGCTAGGAGTAATGTTAATGTCATATACAAATGAGCGGACTAGTTACGAGTCTATACTTTGCTGTTAAATTTTAATCAATTTCTCCATTATTGCGCATATTGAAAAGGTTTTTTACATATTCAGCTTTTAACAAGAAATCAAATCAGCACTTATATATAAGCGACACTACGCGACGAAACAAGCAATTTAATTTTCATTTAAAGCGACTGGCAACGCCGAAGTGATAAGCATGTCTTCTTCAAGATGTAGCAGACGACATGTACCTATTGTAATCTGTTCTTAACACCTTTTAAGCTTATTGAATCTTTAATGGAATATAAAGGGAGAGGCATTATAGTGTTAACTAGTCTTATGAGTTTGACCTTCGCGGCATGATCGTCGTCTTCAAAGGGATTTTTGAAGTTTCTTCTCCTGTCCAAGTAGTAGCTCCATGCTAACACTAACCTCCTACAGACTTGTCGGAACATAGAGACGTCGGAACAGAGAGCTGTCCCTATCAAAGTAATTAAAATTAACAACAAACCACGAGTGTACGGAAAAAACTTTCTTGAACAAAGTCGGTGTGCTAGAGGTACCATATATATCACTATATCCTTGTCAAACTGCGAAAATGATTGACAAGTACATTGCAGGAAGTGATACAATGGGGGTCCTAAGGAGCGGTCTGTCTCGGGCATCAGCCTTGGAGGGATGCTATTCTACAGGTGAAAAGAATTAATGAAATAATGAGAATTTCTAACCATATAATTAGTTTAAAGCTTTGCCAAATATAGCAATATTTTGAGTCCAAGTCATCTTACATAGACAAAACTGACAAAGGGCAAGGAACCTCCGTGGATATTAGATTCAACCGGTCATGAGAAGTATTCACTAAATAAGTCCCGTATTCAAGTTGGGGGTCCACACCCTCCCCGAGTGCATTTTGCTTAGACAAATTAAATTCCTGAACATAAATTCATCTCGATTAGCATCTAAGCACCCTTGATTATTCAAAAAATTCTGAATGTGACCTCATCCTAGACAACATATCTGGCTAGTGGAATAGGGCTATAAAAGTGGGGGCAATAGGCACGTGTCCCTCGATGGCACCGAAAGAAGAGGATCAGGGATGGCGCCAGAATTTGCCGACAGGGCGACCAAGCTCCCCTACAAAGGACCAGCAACCACATGCCCCGAAAAAGGCGATGAGTTGCCAAAAGGATGAAAGACGTAAAATTTTCCCCTTTTTTGCAAAACATTAAAAAGTTGGGGGTGTTATTGAAAAAAAAAATTGACAAATATGGGTTTTTCTTTTCAAGGAAAAGTGGAAAATTTGGGGTCTTCATTGAACAATCTGCCCTTTCTATGAGCAAAATTAAGCAGGTCGTCGGGACGAATGAAGTTTGATGGGGTTACATATTACATAGTGTACGGATTAAGCTCCCCAACCAAACTGGAAAATTTCCCCGACGGCGGGCCGGCCTTCCCCGACGGGAGTCCATGGCCCCTGCTCCCGATGGCGCCACTCCTGAAGAAAATAAACAAAAAAAAAAAGAAGAAGAAAATTGCTGCAAATCTTTCAACTGCGACTTTTATGCTCGTTTACGGGCATCTATTCTAAAGCAAACTTTAATGACCAGTCTGGAAATCGTTGGGACACCTTTTCATGAAATACCGGTTTTGAATTCATTTTGTACACTCCGTAGAGCAATCTACGCATATAACTAGACAAATTCTAGTCAGTTGTGTTGTAGGGTGGGGTTTTCTGCAATCTGGGGCATTTAGAATGCCACATTTTCTGACCTCATTCCTAACCTGGGTGTGGCGGAGGTCGGTCCCTTACAGTCCCCTCTATAGGAATCACTCCTATGACCAGTTCCTGAACCCGCCACCATATAAGAATTATAGTCGGTTCATTTGCTGTTCAGAATAATGTGTCTCAGTTATGAACTTAAGGACCCTGTGGATGAAGTGCAACGAGATTAATTTGTAGTGTACCTTCTTCATTGGCTGAAACAATTCACTGTGTCAGCCTCAATGCCCCTTGAAGTCTTTGAACCCTAACGCGACCTTAACCCCTAGACCTTACCTACGGAATCCGAGTCCCAGTCACTAGCATTCGAGACCAAGTCCGAGTCCGAGTCTCAGGGTCCGAGTCCCATCTATGGGGAACTTATACGCTAAAAATAAGAATTGATAGGCATAGGAAGATACTTTTAATTGAGGAGTGAAAATGTATAGTCAGTTACCTCTTGAAGTGCTTGTGATACTATCAAAACGAAGCACCGCTTAAGTTGGCGAGCTGTGTACTAAGAAAATTTTCGACCAAAACGGTTCTCAGATTGCAGAAAATGACACTTTCCAGACCTTGTAAGTGCATCTAAATACCCTTTATTTTGATATCTCATGCTGTAGAAATTTAGTACACTTCCAAAAGAAAAGTAAATTGACATTTCGTCACAGGTATAATCCGAGGTTGGTGGGGGGGGGGGGACTTTTCTGTGAAAGACTACTTTTACATTCGAGTCGGCCTTCCTTGGAGAGGTGTTCGTAAGGAGAGTGTGCCTCTCGCCTCAGTGAAAATTTTGCACTTAGGAGGAGCTTAGATGCATCATGGTGCTATAGTCAGATAGTTATTACACTTTATCTGCTACCGTGTGTTAATCCACTAGAATTTACCAATTTTAGTGTCCACGATACCAACATGTTTTTTTAAACAAAGCAAAACTTGAAAAGGAAAAACTTGGAAATTTTCTGGAGACTAAAATTTACTTGTTTAGCATAGCTGTTCACAGTGATGCTGAATGGGGTTAAAATTGGTGAATTTTAATTGGTATCTGATTGTTCATTTCAAGACGTTGTCCGTTTCAGGAAATTGTCCGTTTCAGGAAGTTGTTCGACTTAGGATGTTGTCCGATTCGGGAAGTTGTCGTCTTTGTTCAGTTCAGCTGTCGAGCAGAGGTGCAGAGCAAGGACTTCCCACCCCTCCCACCCTTTGGGAAGAGGCTAAAGACTGGGAATAGACTCACGTACGCCGGATGGGGACGTTAAATGGCAGTCACGGGAGCAGGATTGGGAGCGATTAGTACACGCCTGCCTCGTTAACCTCTGAGCACTAGTAGAAAATAGAAGGCGAATCTCGCCGGTGTTCAGACCCTCACTCTGGTATAGGGTCTTGGATGAACCAGTTGGCTTCCTGACCCTCAAACGTTAAACTTAAACTTAAACATATTTAGGAATAATGAAAAAGGGGCACTATTTTGTCATGAGCAGGCCAGCGCCATCAATTCTCCTCACACATAGCCTGTTCCGTAGCAGTGAAGTACTAACTGTTTTTACTTTATAAAATAATCTACAGAAATACTACGGGCGTCATAAAATGAAATATCTGTTGAAAAATCTGTATCGATGGTAAACAAAAATAGAACCGCCTTGACAAGGGATAATTTGTTTTGTTTTGTGTTGTATCGCGCCAAGTACAAGAGAACAACTATGCGATTGAGAATAAGGTTTTCCAATATTAGCAAAATAGCGTGGCATGTCTAGGTTACTAGGCAGAGAGGAAGGACATTTACTCTTTGTAAGAAAAGTCCTGTGGGCTCTCTCCCACTTATCTCTCACTACAGACAAAAACCTGAAACTACTCCCAAATGGATTTCCGACCGACTTTATACAGACCATCTGGTGTACCGTTTATTTAGGCCTAATAAGACTGTTACCTTAATGAAAGCACCTGGTGTGGTGGTTATTTCCTGTTTACTACACAAAAGCAGATTAAAAACGAAAATTAATTGAGAAACGCTATATGGCGCGAGAAGCGTGCCAAACGAGTTGTGATCGTATTGAAGGATTTGCGCTCCTTGAGTAAAACAAAAGTAGACTGTCCGGGAGACTGGTCGCCGTTTCATGGGATTCCACACTTCATGGTACCTACGGTCTTGGAGATGGCTCGCGAAGAAATTGAACAATTCTGCGGCGGGTGCACCACGGCCCTTTTCCCCTTCCTTTGCAACTTCTGGTTGAATGGTGGTATGAAAATAATTATAAAATCAGAAGTTAATGAATTTTCAATAGCAAACTGTCTCGCAGACCCGATTAAAAGTTTCTCCAGTCCAGCCCCTGACAGTGTGTTTTCAGTGCACACCAGATGAACTTGCTAGTTGTAAATTTCAGTTACATGCGATAAGATCATATTTCAAAGTACTAGTCAAGAAACCAACAAAAATTAAAGCATATGCATAGGCCTATGTCGGCAAAGGGATCTCTGTTAAAGTATAAACACCTGTATTCTTTAACCATAGTTTTCATAAGACAGATAAAAGTTGCAATTAGACTCCCTTCTTTCTTACATAGAATGCAAACAAAGGAACAAAATCAAGCGTGAAATGCGCGAAAAATAACTGGTTTTCAATAAAAAAAAGTGTTCCATACCTGAAATGTCTGGGAAAAGAATCGTGAATGCAATGAAAAGCATTATGTTGGTTTTTTGCAGGCAACAAGAATTACGATACTTGAGTGTGTGTGTGTGGGGGGGGGGGAGGGGAGGGGAGGGGTGTTTGCCTTGTCACTCAAGAGTGGGAGAGGGTCGCCCTTGCTTCCACACTTTCAAACACCTACGGAGCTAACATACGAGCACAAACACGATATAATTGATTCTTGTACTAGTAAACTCTTGCGAAGCACGTGGGTGTTCATAAGTTTAGTGTACTCAGCAACCGACAATATACATGAAGCCCATCGATTCGAATACTATCAAGCGTGTCCTCAGCTTCACGCGTTATGCACCGGTACTATTTGCTACATATTAAGGCCTAGTGTACGTGTTTGGTCAGTGGCAGACCGTAGAACTTTTACCAACATTATCTGCACTAGACAGCGCATATTGCAAAGACGTAGACACCGTGCTGAGTTGTAAGGAACTGCAGAGAACAACGTAAATGCTATGTGACGACGGATAAGTTTAAGTGACGCAAAATTCTGCAGGTATCGAGCCCGGTCTTGGGAATTTTATAGCCGAGTGACGAGTCCGGACGGTACTAGACTTAGTCCGAGTCCTTTCTCTTCGAGCCCCAGTCACGAGTCCGAGTCCTTAAAATCGTGACTCGAGACCGTCTGAGACCGGTCTCGATTACTACAGCACTGGTTGAGAGTACTAAACGCGTAAATTACAATAATCATTATACTCACCTATGAGAGAAAAACCAGCTCTTTAATCTGGCAAAATAAAGTATATCAAGAATTGCTCACTTCATGGATTGCATTTTAAAGTATATTAACTGGCCTCTAATTAATCTGTCCTCTCAATCATTAACATCGAATTTCACGAAATCGGAAACGGCATAAAACCTGATCAAATGAGCCTCTAGAACCAATTTTTGGCGGTCTTATTATCTTATATTGTGTTTTATGCATACAGTACCATGTAATTCATTAACTTGACGCAATGGAAGATGGTAGAGAGCGTGGTGGCCGTATTGGTTAAGGCCTCGGCCTTGTGACCCTAGGATTGCTAGTTCGAAACCTGCCGGGCTCATTACGTTGTGTTTTTGGGCGAGATGCTTTATCCCTATTGCTTCTGTCCACCCAGGAGTTAAATGGGTACCCGTGAGGTAACTTGCATTGGCGCTAATGCAGCTGCAACAGTATAGAGGAATTGCCTCTAGGATGAGTTACTGCTGACCAGGGGTAATATTTTTGAAATGCTTTGATATACCTCGGTGATTATTACTATTTGAGTTGTCTGTACTACAGGTAAATACATTTCAATCAGGTATAAGCACACTCTACAATTTGGCAATACATCGCACTGACAATGCTCAAACAAAACAATGTTTACGTTGTGAATGGCTTCGGTTTCATCAGTTCAATTGCTATTACAAATTAAAAAAAAGCCAAGAAGTAAAAATGGAACTATTTTTATTTGCATTTTACAGCTCACGGAATTTGTTACTAATGACCCAGTTTTGTGAGCTGCAAATCAAAGATTCAGTGTAACTGTACTTTAAGATGCGATTTTGCAGCGAGAACTATTGAAAGTTGAAGTCACTGCACTATGAATTATAGAAAGTACCAAATTTTTACCAATTTTTGGGTGGATAGATTACATTTATGACACTAATAGGTACGATGAAGCACAGAAGCTGGGGGTCATAGCAACATAGGCCTACAAAACGGTGAGGGGGTATCCTTCCTCACCCACTTTTTAAAAATGAAATCTCGTCATTGTGCCCATTGTGAAATATATCAAGCTTTATCCATAAATTTACATGAAAATGCCCACCGTGCCACAAAATTACAACCAAATTGAATTAAAGGGTATTCAGGCATCCAAGTGACTCTCCTCAGCTCAGATCTCTCCCCAGGACGGTAGTCTGAAAAGTTCATTTCCCTTCCCCAGCTAAGAACTAAGAACAGCTTCCTATGCTTCGTATGCTTTTGCATGGCAAAGGGTGTCACTAAACTGAATGGTGACTTGAGACTGACTTGACCAATATCACTTGTTTACTCGAGTTGACTTGCTTAGATTTTTTTATTTCTCTGGACTTGACTCAGCTGAGCCTCTGACTTGACTTGACTACATACGCTGACTCGATTCGATTTGGTTTGACCTGTAATGTTATTAATTCGACTTGACTTGTCATTATACCTAAAGGGCATAAGCAGTTCCCCTCCAAATTTATTTTGAAACAATAGCCAAATCTCACAAATATCCTTTTACTTCCTCTCAAGCATCTTTCATGATACTATGAATATTGCATATTCTAGGTAAATAAAGTAGTTACTCTGTGCGAATTTCACAATGCAGTGAGACAACACATTGTCACATGATTCTCAAGAGCCATTCATGAAATAGGATACCCGGATACACTATTAATCCAAATTGGGGTGACTGCATTTTCTCTTAAAGTTGACGAGCCACACACTGCAATAAAGCTTCTACCAAAGAGCTAACTTTACCTTTATATCATTTTGTTCATGAAGTTCATTAGGACAATGCCCATAAGTATTCCTACTCTTCATGTTTCCATTATTATAAATTTATTTTGCCTTATTTCCCAGTACATGTTAGTCTTCTGGATTTTTCCCACAAAACTGATAGTTTCTTGTGCATGAATTCCATATCTGGGAAATTAAAAATGAAAGGGTAAGGCGAGGGGTTTTTAAGGAAGGGCAAGGCAAGGTGGTGTAAGTTACCAACAAATCCAAAGTATCTACCTTCAAACCGTCTTTTTTGAACAAAGGTGCTTCCGTATGTGTTTCCATTTATCTTTGTCAAACTGAAGTTTTGACTGACGGGTATGTTGCAGAGTACAGCATCGTGGCGTTCTATTGTTCTAAGGCAGTAGGGGGAGGTTGGCTCCGGTGCCAGCCTTGGAGGGGTGCCATGCCACACCCAAGACATTCATTAAATATTGAAAATTTAAAAAATGTAATCACTTCAAAGCTTGCATGATATAGCATCATTTTACATCAAAGCCATTTCTCACCTAAACGAAAATTTCTGAAAGGGAGTGTGGTAACGTCCACTTCCCAGTGACCCAGCCCCCTCCCTTAAAACACATTCACAAAACAATGAAATTTTCAACTTATGATCAGTTCAAAATTTGCTAAAGATAGCAGCATTTACAACTGAGCCACCTTACATGGCCAAAAGTTTTGCAAAGGGGGGGAGTAAGCCTCTCATTAGATCCTTCCCTAGGATGGCACGCCATGCAGGGACTGGCAAAGGCCAAGTGCTCTCCCAGGTTATCAGTTATCCTATGGACATCACTAGTGCGTCCATTACAATTTTCTGGCTTCAAAACCAGCGTAGTTGGCATTTTAGCTCCAGGCAACATCCTGTTCACGTGGCCTTAGCAGCGTCCTTGAGGTCAAATGGTGGGGGAGGGTAGGGAGCCTTGAAAACTGCTGGTTAACATGGTATCTCAGAAAGGGTAACTTTGAGGGGCTTCATACTTGGCATGAAGATTGCACATATTAAGGAAATGATCCCTATTCCTTTCTGTGGTGGCAGTCTCATACTTGACATGTGGGTGTCTAATATTAGAACATGATCTTTGTAATATTTGGTGGAGGTGAAACGTCACTTGAGGTCACAAGAGGTAAAATTGTGAAAACCATGTAAACATGATGTCTCAAGAAGGAAAACATGTATAAATCTCACACTTGTGTGTTGGTGCCCAACAATGAGTACACGATCTCTAGAATATTATGTGGAATTCAAAGGTGTTCTGATGGCCACAGAGACCAAACTGTGGAAACGTTGCAAAACGTCAGTGCACATTGCACCGATCCAACTGTGACACGACTGAAAACCAGTTGGGTCATGGTCAAGTCGATGCAGTGTGTGCCAAAGTTTGTTCCCGATCTGACTGTGATCTGAAAGGGAATCATCAAAATGGCCAAATCGGGTACATCAAACATGTTTGATATTCGTCATGGGGTTTAGGAATGTTGCGTCACAGTTCATTCAGGGTGTGACAGTGCGCAACTGTCATCAACCTGATTGCGACCTGATTATTTTGGATATCTAAAGCAAGAAGCATTGTGAAGTCAGGTGATGGTTGTAGGAAGTCAAAATGGTGGCGCCAGTATGGTTGCCGAACCAGCTTGACTGAATTTGGTCACAATCGGGTCTGCGCAGTGTGTATCAAACCTACAATCCAGCTGCAACCTGCAAGCCCGTAGCCCGGGGGGGGGGGGCAGGGGCGGTGCCCCTAGAAAATTTTCGCCGATAGAATATTCAAAATTACCATTGCCTTAATGCATTTAGTATGTTTCGCCCCCAAGAAAATATTTCCCCCTGGAAACCATTTCGCTCCTCCCTTTGAATTAGGAGGCCACGATTGCCTCCAGCTTGTTCTCGAAGAGCAGTCAGGGTGAGTTGCATTGGAGTGCAGTCAGGTTGTTGAAGTGTGCATCAGCCATTTGATTTAGAAAGCATGACATATGCTTAGATTTTACATTTGGCATGCAATACCCAAAATTATAAGCAAGAAGCTGACTTTGACCATATTAACATGCTGTCAATGTGTTTTATCCATGCCCAAGAAATGCACTGAAATTGCTTTTCAATGGTAGGGAATCACGTAGCCGGATGGCTTTGTAATACAGGTAGGAACTTATAGTCAGAACAGATAACGATCATAGAATTTTATCCTGGGCCCTGTTTTATAAGAGTTGAAATCGATCTTACTAAGTTTCACCGATGTCACGTGATCGTGCTTCTATTTGTACCACTGATCTACATACAGATCATTGATTTGTACATGTGAAACAGAATTTACATACCGCATTAGCTCACATTTTAAGCACACTGTATTTTGTTAAACATACTGTTGACAGTTGTTTCGTGGAATTGCTTTGCAGTATTTTAAGTGTCATGGCGGTCCGCAGAATTTTTTCCCAGGAGGAATGGGGGCGATTTTCGGAAATTTCCATTGAAATCATGAAAACTGAAAAATGATGCTCAGGTTAGGATTGAGGTAAAAACATGAAATTGCCTGTAGTAAGATGATTTCAACGAGTACGCCGTCGAAGGTCTTGAAATAGTCAAGCATTCGTCACAAGTGGCTCTGACTTCTTCAGGACTGATGCAAGGATTTGTTCAGGGTAATAAGTCACTGTTCGGGCTTTCGCCCCTTCAGTGTAGTGCGAGCTACTTGATTCTAAGTTGGCCATCTGTTTTTTTTTTGGATTAAATACAGCAAGTGGTGGGGAGACTTCGGAAACTAAGGCAGGGAGCCGAAAATAATGTCGTAAAACACAGAGAGTTGGTTAAACAGGAGAGCCTTTGAATCACGAAAGATTAGGATTGAACCAGAGCCGGGTAGTAGAAAGGGGGTAGGGTGAGATGGAGATTACCTACTAAATTAATACTTAGGGAAGCCCTTCCAGTCCTAGATAGAATAAGAAAAAAATAATAACACCCACCCTCTGACTGCCCCGTCTCACTGTAAAAACAGCTACTCACTCGCAGGAGCTCTAGCCAGAGGTGCTTAGGCCTATCTTGGTTCCCCGCTCCCCCTCCCTTAGTAAGTAACTCCACCTCGACCCAATTAATAGCGTCCAAGATGTCTAGGGGCGACTTTACTTTGATCCTATTGTGAATGGAGAGGTAAGATAGGAATGTGTCACGGATTAGGGGGTCAATTTGCAATAATTTTTTAAGTTGATTAGTATTAAGAGTTTTCATCCTATCAATAAGGGGGGGGGGGTATATTTGAAGCATTAAGTACTAATTTTTTTGCTATGTAATTTGGGATTTTTTGAGCTTTTCTGAGGGCGCAAGGAAGCAAGTGCAGTGAAGTTATATAGTTATGCTGCAACCCAGATTGGTGGATTCTATGTTCTGATTGGCTGATTTGTTTGCGTTCTGATTGGACAGTTGAATTGAGGATTCTGTGCTCTGATTGGCCGATTTATCTGTGTTCTTATTGGATGAGACAAGTGAGAAAGGACCATGACTGGATGCAAAAAGACTGTTCCACATGTGGCCTTTGCATCCACATGTGGAACAGTCTTTTTGCATCCAATCATGGTCCTTTCTCACTTGCCTCATCCAATGAGAACACAGATAAATCGGCCAATCAGAGCACAGAATCCACATGTGGAACAGTCTTTTTGCATCCAATCATGGTCCTTTCTCACTTGTCTCATCCAATAAGAACACAGATAAATCGGCCAATCAGAGCACAGAATCCTCAATTCAACTGTCCAATCAGAACGAAAAAAAAAATCAGCCAATCAGAACACAGAATCCACCAATCAGGGTTGCAGCATAACTATATAACTTCACTGCACTTACTTCCTTGCATCAGTCCTGAAGAAGTCAGAGCCACTTCTGACGAATGCTTGACTATTTCAAGACCTTCGACGGCGTACTCGTTAAAATCATCTAACTGTATGGATTCCCGTCGTGAAAGCCTTTCTGCTTACATGAAATTGCCCCTTTGAACCTTTATGAAACAGTGCCCTCTATTTTCAAACTTTTTACCAATCACAGTAGGCGTCGGAATGACGTCACACAACTTTCATGGGAGTGTAATCAGTTGTTGCGTAGCACGTACGTTGTGCATACCCACTGTTCCTACTTTGTGCAACCATAGAAATAACTTTATTAATTTCTATGGCATGCACAAGGATATTTAATTTCTATGGTGCGTGCATACCATAGAGCATGATGATATAGGTCTAGCACCTATATCCTGTTCTGTGGGCTCTTATGCATATGGTGCATATACTGTGCCAAGTTGCGCTGGCTTGCGCTGGCTTTGCATATTGTGCACATACGGACTGGGATTTTTTCCCAGGACGAACAGTGGCGAACAGTGGCACTGGGGCGTCACGAACCTCTCCTGGGAGGGCACAATTTCTGAATTCTCTCCCTCTCTATTTCTAAAATTCCAAAATTTTTCGTAGGGGGCACATGGGGTGCCGGCACAAGGGGTGGCACAGCTTTGTCTTTGAGGCACGTGACCCCCATGTCACCCATAGCTACGCCACTGAGGACGAATGGGGAAATTTTCGAAATTCCCATTGAAATCATGATAATGGAAAAAAATGCTCAGGTTAGATCAAGGTTTGGGTTAAGGTGAAAAATAATGAATGTCCCCATTCGTCTTGGGAAAAGCTTCACACGCACGGTACGTACGTACACGATCCGTGTTACGTACGTACGTGCACGTGCATAGCACATGGAGTATGGAGAGAGGAAATAGACTACCCTGAAGAAAGAAACCGTGAAAATCATGCAAATGGAGTGCAGGAGTAGGCCTAGATCCACTAGGCATTAAAATTTAGTTATGAATAATTGCACCGTTGAAGTTTTAAAGAGGGCTTTCCGTTTACTGGAACTGCAGGTAGTTGTCCAACTTGTCCCACATAATGAAAACCCATCGTCATGAGTCATGATCAACCATAGAGCAGGATATAGGAAGCTATATCCTGCTCTATGTGATCAACCTAGCCTAACCTACCTAGGCTAGACTAGGCTAGGCCCTAGGCTAGTGCCTGATGTTAGACCTATAGGCCCTAGGCCTACTACAGTTTACCGTTAGCCTACGTTAGGCCTAACGTGTCGTTAGTGTTAGGGCTCAAACAAATTGAGGTACGTTAGGCCTACTACGGCCGGGTTAGGCCTAACAGTGCCAATATATTATAAGCTCAAGCTAAAAAGCCTAGTGTAGAGTGACCAGTATTCGACCCTCTAAGGAACTTTTTGCAATTATTCCTTCCAGGAAAAATGGAATAGGCTAATATGATTCAATATGTTTTTGTTAGACATTATGATGGGTAACATGGCACCATCTAAAAATTATTAGGGCCTACTAGGCCTAGGCTAATTTAGCCTTTCTCTTCAGGGAAAGGTCACCTTGAAAACTTGGATTAACCTGCCCAGTATTCAACCCCCTGTTACCAGTATTCAATTTTTGAGACCAGTATGCAACCCCCTGATCATTATACCCCCAAAACATTATTTATTAAAGTACAATTCAGATAAACTGAACATACCAGGGCATCTTATATCAGGGCATCTTATGGGGCCTTAGCCCTCCTTTACCCTTTAACCTGTTATGACGTTATGTTATGTTACACCAAGGAAATATGAAGTATCTTCATTACTTATGTTCAGTTAAATTGTTGAACAAACCTTTTAAATGTCTTTAAGAAGAAAATTTAGCCTTGCAGTTTTTTCTTTTTTGTTTTTATTAGGTCAGTAGGGTCAAATAACATGCATTTCAGTGCAAAATTATTGAGTTTAGGATATTTCCTAAAAGACTCAGAATGTGTTTGCAGAATTATGCAAAGTGACTTGACAATAATAACTTCTTTGAGAATTGCCCAGAAGACTGTTCAACTTTATTCATTACATCAGTGATTTCACAAATGTACCAGGGGGTTGAAATACTGGGCAGCAGATCAAGATTCAGTGACCAGTATTGGACTGCCCCCTTCAATTTCCCTTCAAATTTTCCTTAATAACACTTTTTTCCTGAAATTTGTTTATGAATTGCTGCTGTAATGAAATGTTAGCCTTGAAAATTCATTATTTTTGAAACCAGTCCCTTTTACCTGGATGGCCACCCTCTCGTCTTCGGCTCACAAGAGTCTGCTTGAGAGAATGGCTCTAAGGGATAGGAGGTCTATTGACCCTTGAAGATCCCGCATTTCATTAGTCTATTCTTGAATATGTTCAGTGTTGGAGCAGTAACAACATTCTCTGGTAATTTGTTCCATGCTTTCCACACTCTGCTGAAATATGAGTTTCTCCTTACTTCTAATCTTACTGTTGGGGGTCTTATTCTTCTCGAATTTCCTCTGGTTTTACTGTCCCTAATAAATTCCACAAAATCATCCAGCTTGAGTACTATTTTCCCTTGTGTTATGTAGTAAAGTGTTGTCAGGTCCTGGCGCATATGTCGTTGCTCAATTGTCATCAATTTTAATTCTTTAAGTCTTTCCTCGCAAGATTTACTCTCCATTCCTGTTATAAGCCTGGTCATTCTCCGTTGTACTCCTTCTAATAAAGTAATATCTTTTTTTAAATATGGCCTCCAAACTTGAATGCAATAATCTAAGTGTGGTCTTGCCAGGGACTTGTATAAATTCAAAACAACCTTGCGATCAAAATTGATGAAGTTCCGTTTGATAATACCCATAACTCCTTGGCTTTCTTTGTTGATTCTGCACATTGTCTACTAAATTTCATTGACGTATTAACGTACACTCCCAAATCCTTCTCCTCATCACTTTCTTTCAATTCCTTCCCATCCATTTGATACTTGTACTTGGATTACCATGTCCAAAATGCATCACCGAACATTTTCCTACATTAAATTTCATTTGCCACTTTTTATTCCATGACATCAATACGTCTAAATCTTGCTGTAGCTGTTGCTTATCCCTTTCATCTCTTATTGGGCATATTACTTTTGTGTCATCTGTGAACTTACTTAATTCTGACTGTACACCTATATCTAAATAATTCATGTACATTGTAAAACAAACAGGTCCTAATACCGCTCCTTGTACCACTGAGCTTGACACCTCCATCCATTCCGATTCTTTCCCATTCAACACTACTCTCTGCATCCGTTTACCTAGCCATTCTTCAACCCATTTCAATATAGGTCCATCGATTCCATGTGCCCTGATTTTGGTTAAGAGTCTTCTGTGAGGTACTGTGTCAAATGCCTTCTGCAGATCTAAATATATGACATCTACAGGAATACCTTCATCAATGTACCTTACTAACTTATCCCAATATACTAACACATTTGATACACATGAACATCCCTTTCTGAAGCCATGCTGTGTGTCTAAGAGTAACTTGTTCTTTTCTAAATGCTCTAATATGGCATCTCTGAGTAGCGTTTCCATTATTTTTCCAGATGTAAGGTTAACTGGTCTGTAATTTGACACATCTGAACGATCTCCTTTCTTATACAGTGGTGTAATATTTGCTCTTCTCCACTCTGTTGGTATCTTGGCCGTTTTTAAAGACCTCTCAAATATCATTTGTAATGGCTTTGCTATTTCCTGTGCCATTTCTTTTAAATAGTCTGGTTTAATATCATCTGGACCTGCTGCCTTTCCCTTCTCAAGACTTTTTAACTTTACCATCACCATCTCCTCTGTTATATCCAGGTTCACCAACTTACAACATTCCTCATCCGTAAAAAATACTGTAGCTTCTGGAATATCGTCATCCTCTCTTGTAAAAACTTCATTAAAGAACACATTTAAGGCATCCACAGTATCCTCTTCCGAAATTATAACTTCTCCCTTATCATCCTTAATTGGGCCAACTTTGTCTCTTATTTTCTGCTTTGACCTTATATATGAGTAAAAAGTCTTAGGATCCTCTTTAATTTTCTCAGATAGCTGTTGTTCAAAGTTTCTCTTTGCTTGCTTAATTTGAATTTTAACCTGTCTTTGCAATGACTTAAAGTAATTCCAGTCTGACAATCCCTTACCTATCTTATAATCTTGCTCTGCTTTCCTCTTTTCCAAATAAGACGTTTTAGTTCTTTGGTCATCCACTTTGGCTTACTATGCAATTTTTGTTCTTTCTCTGGAACATACTTTTTAACTTGTTGTTTATAAATGTCAGAAAAGTCATCCCACATTCTTTGCACTTCCATGCCTTCAAACTCCTGTTCCCAGTTGATATTACAGTATTCTGCTTTCATCTTTTCCCAATCAGACCTTTCCCAATCCCTATACTTCTGCTTTTTTCCCTCTGTTCCTCTGACTATTACCAGGGACCATGTGATACAATAGTGGTCACTACTTCCAAATGCTTCTCCAACTTCAATGTTTTCAATCATTTCTTCTGATGATAAAATAAGGTCAAGTATATTATTTCCTCTGGTTGGTTCTTTAGTAATGTGCTGATGCCAGAAATTATCCTGAACTGAATGTATAAATTTCCTTGAGTTCGCTGTTTCACCTGTCCATTTAATCCAGTCAATGTCGGGATAATTGAAATCCCCTACCACTATAATTCTGCTACACTGTGCTGCCCTCTTTAAAGTTGCTATTAAGCAATCCTCCTCCTCTTGATTATTACTTGGACTACGGTACACTGCTCCTACTACTATGCGTTCTTTACCAGTTAAGAGTTGGCACCACAATGCCTCCTTAAAATGTCCGACATTCTCAAGTTTCACTGCTTGGATTGACGTCCTTATGGAGATGGCAACCCCCCCTCCAACTCTGTTTTGCCTATCCTGTCTATAGCATTGGAAGTCTTTAATTGCCACTTCACCATCTGTAATATTTTGGTTGAACCAAGTTTCTGTCACTATAACTATATCCAAGTCCAATGTTCTTACATATGCTTACAACAAATCCATCTTCGAAATTAAACTTCTTCCATTAATATACATGCACTTAATATGTGCTCCATCCTGCTCCCTTATTACAAAAATATTTCTACTAGTACTATTTACACTATTTACACATTACTGTTCGCCTCGATCTGATTCCTACTCACTCTCTCCTCGAAAAATCTGCTGTCGGTTCCTAGCAGTCGAGGGAGATTGCAGCTGTTCTGATGTATCGATAAATTTCACTAATTTACCTCTAATGATTTTCAGGTTAGTTTCACCTTTGTTCACTCTCATTTTCATTTCTTCTCGAATTTGCTTCCCTTCTTTCCTTTGGTTATATGTTAAATCTTAGGGACGAATATAAACATTGGCATACTGAGCTATTTCTTTTAGTTCCTTTGCTCGTTTCAACAGCTTTGCTTTACTCTCTGTCTGTTTCATTTCTACGCTGACATATCTATGGTCCTTTAACCTATTCACTTGCACAATTTCTCCTGGTAAAATGGCAAATTCCTGAAGCAACTGTTCTACCTTACTCTGTATCTCTTCCACTGTATCTTCTGCTTCTGTTAGATTATTTATCACCACTCTATTTCTCTTTCTCTCTCTTTGCAATGCCTCATTTATTTCCTTTAGAATTTTCTCTTCACCACCAACAATATGAGGATGGGATTCCATTGAAATCAGCTTCTCCTTAATTTCTTGGATTTCTCTTTCACATTCCAAAACAGATTCAACCTGACCCTCAACCTGTTCTATGTCCACTTTATTTTTTTCTGCACTTGCCTTCACTTCCTTAATTAAACGGTCATGACTATCCAACTTTTTCTCCATTTCCCTCAATTTTTTTTTCCATATTTCCTGTCTCTGGCTCATTTTCAGGATCTCTTGCTGTAAGCCTACTGTATATTTTCTACATATTCTGCACTGCGATGGTATTTCTCTTGTCCCTCTAAATCCAAACTTTTCTGTTGCTTTACACAGGTCATTACTAATACCTCCACATTCCAGGTGGTACCAAGTGATACACACATCACAAAGTACAGCTTTCTCAGTCTTAATTACTTTCTTTCTACATGCCCCACAATCCTCATCTTCCTCCTCCTCACTTTTACTCTGTCTATTCCTTGTGTTTACTCCTGCCATACTCCCTTAGTACCAACACTTGAATGACAAGCTATAGTAAAAAGTTTAGCACAACTGGTATATTAGGCTATCTGTACAAAGTGCTATCACATGTCTGCATCATGAAAGTCCAAAAAACTATCCTTGAAAATCTTTCAATTTATACCCCATCCAATCAAAATCCACCACATTATAGTTAGTAAAGATGACGAACTTCCAAACAGCACCAAAATAAGTTGTTATCTGTAAAGTTTGTTTCCAGAATCCAAGAGAAAAATCCAGAGGCAAATAGCCTGGTTTCCTGCCTGGTCTGCTCCAGACATGAAACTTCAAATGGATGACAGAAAATTACACTCCTGATGATTTTAACCATATACCTTACACGACCTTTTAAGAAAGGCTGTTTTCAAAAAAATTCCCCAAATTCTCATAAACAAATATCTCCAAAAGGTATTTATCTGCAAATTAGTGACATGAAAGTGGATGAGAAGTTGTTCTTACCTTTGATATGATTTAATGGGGGATGGAGCCTCAATTCAGTGAATATGAATGTGGAATATATACCAAAGGGGTCGAATACTGGTAGGGGGTTGAATACTGGTCACTCTACCCTAGCCTACAGTAGCCCGCTGTCTGCTGACCTAGTATTTGAGAAGTTTTGGGGCCAAGTTCCCATACTAGGTCAGCAATATACCCATCATGCCATGCAAATGTCCATAAGCCTACAATCCCGAATAGTCCCCCACAGCCCGGGAAAGTCTTATTAGTGATGGTCAGTAACTTTCACATTCTGTGGTATTAGTCCATCCAGTTGTATCTTCACAACCGTGCTCAATCCGGACATATGATCCGGCCAAGCCCTAGTAGCCACTGGACGGAACTACTTACTAAGCCCCACAAGTCATTATTCGCTTGAGCGCACATTGTGTTGATAGAGCTGGAGTTCTGTTACCTTGTTATGATGCAAGCCTGATTAACTGTGGGCGGGGTCCTCTCTATGTTTCGACCTCTCCATATTCCGACCTCTGTATGTTCCGACTTCTTCCGACTTCTCTATGTTCCGACCTCTCTATATTCCGACTTCTCTATGCTCCGACCTCTCTATATTCCGACTATGTTCCGACCTCTCTATATTCCGACTACTCTATGTTCCGACCTCTCTATATTCCGACTTCTCTATGTTCCGACTTACAAAGGTTTTGGTCGTAACGAAGAGAAGTTAAAGGTCACATCTCTATGTTCCGACCTCTCTATGTTCCGACACATGCAGAGTACTTTTCAAAGGCTAATTCTATGCTGAATGGGCCTTTCTAAAATTGGCGACCCCGAAAAACCCAGAAACCATATTTCAAATCGCATACGTGTTTGGGAACACGGATTTCCCCACCCCCACCCCCAGGGGAAAATCGAATGTCAGGAAAACGCTTGAAAATAACATATTGGGTATTTTTGATAACGCTGATTACGAAATTGAGGTCTATTTTGGCACAGCTTGTTTGGTTTTTGAGATATGGCGGTTTGAAAATACTCCAAAAATAGAAAAAAGGGAGTATCTCTTAAGGGGAAGAAGATATGCAAATTTTAACTTCGGATTCGTGAAGGGCGTGGTCGAATTGACCTTGCTGCAAAGTTTGATGCAATTCGGTGACGTTCGATGATTTTGGCTCAGTGGCGGATCCAGAGGGGGGTCGCCGACGTCCGGACCCCCCCTCAAATTTCCCAATTTGCCCTTTTTCAAAATTGTTTTTTTTTCACACTAGCCTAAAAAAATAAAAAATAAAAAAAAAAAACCACGACAGTTTGACAGGTAATGACAGTTGTCCAGTTGCGAGGAGATTTTGGTTACCCCCATCCAGTATCGATCAACCCACCCGTAAAAGTCTAGCTATGTATCGCAGAAACTTTCAGCAATATATTTAACTATGGTAGCCTATATTGCCCGCCCTGAAACACGAACAGCGCAATCATTTTACAGAGAATGTGACTACAGTATGTCTTACTGATTGCAATGGAGTAGAGAAAAACATGCCAGTGAGCCATAACTGCAAAAAAGGCCGCTGCCGGCCCGACTTAAACCAGTTGGTTAGAAACTGAGCCGTAAAACCTCATCTAACTCTAATTCTCACTGCCTGCGTGACAGTCAGGCATTCTAATCACTTTTCGCTTTGAACCACTGCTTGGGCTTTTAAAGTAATACAGTAAAACGCGCAGATAGTACGTCATACTCACTAGCTAGCGCTTTATGCAAGTATTACTACTGAGTTTTAATATTGATTCCAAAAGGTCACAGCTAGTCTTTTGGTCTAACAAAATAATGATCTGTTCATACTCCCTAAACGCTACATCTACGAAACCTTCCCTCTACCCGCTAGTATCCCTCCTCTCATGAACACGATATGATATTCATGGTCTGGAATTATTCTCTTCATTTATTAGTGTTGCCCTAGTGATGGGAATAAAAAGCCAATCTTAGTTAAAAGTCCACAGCCAAGAGTTGACCAGAAGTCGCAATGGACGAATCGGCTTTTGTTTCATTTTAAAAATACTATATAAAATCACCACCAGGTCAAATAACGAAATGTTAGTCGATTCAATTTTTTTGACGTCTTTGGACCGATGACCGGTCTGCTGTCGCAAATAAAAAGCAAACATTCTACTTCAGTCATCTGTTCTGACAGAGTATTTTTGACAGTCGCGCTGCAACTATATAGGGAACACAAAGTATTTTAACCCCCTCCCCCAGTCGAGATAGCGGTGGCGCCAGGTGGGGGAAAGGTTCATGCCCCCGTCGGGGAAGGCTGGCCAACTATCGGGGAAGTTTTACAGGTTTGTCGGGGAGTCCTAGTCGAAAGTATGCAGTCCCCGACGACAACTAGTTGCCCCGACGGCTTACCTGTTTTTTGCCCTCAAGAGGATAATTTCTCTAATAAGAACCCAAAATTTTCGGCGCGCTACGCGCACTGTAGAGTCACTCTACTTTCTTCAATAGTTCCATTCCGCAAAGCAGGATAGCATAAGTCCTTTCCACCTTACTAAGTAACATATAGCAGGCCTGATTTTTAAGGAAATTTTCAGGTTGCCCATCGGACAACCTGAAGCTAAATTTAGGTTGTCCGAAATAGTTTTTGGTTGCCCGAATGAAAGTGACAAATAAGAGATGAACACTTCTGTTTCCTGTCTCTGCCATAGAAAACAAACATTTACTTTAAATCCTGCATTTTTTCATTTTTATTTGCATAGTACAATAATGAATGGTGGTCAATACCATTGTCTCAATACCACTTCTTAAGGGGGTTTTATGACATACTTTCCTGCTGATGTAGGGAACTATCCAATTAAAAATAAAATCTACTGGTCCATTGGACAAGTTCAAAGAGAGAAATTGGTTGTCCGATGCAAGTTTTACCCGTCACGGACGATCGGACGAGTGCTAAATTTCAGCCCTGTATAGGCAGAGTACATAGTTTATGTAAAGTTCGTAACTTTCATCCCATATCGCAAAGCCTAGTTGGTGTTCTCTTGTGTGTTTGTCATGCGGTAGAGTCAGTTGGTGAGCGACTTACGGAGCAAAGTTTGGCTATTTCATCTTGTAGTCCACTTGGTTTGGATACAAATGTATGTTACACCCGATACGGTCTACAAGCTCACAGTTCTTTTTTCGTTTCGTCATATGTTTTAGGTGTTAGCCTATCAAACATATTCCCCCGCTTCGCGCGCTTTTCAATTTCACGATCCAGATTCAAAGAACACTATCAGTGCGCAACTCGGATCTTGAAGTATTAAGTGATATGATGCAAAATATGCCTGCAATGGCATAGGATAATGAGGCTCCTCCATTTGCCCTTCTCATCATCCCCTCGAAATAGGGAATGTCGGAACCAATTGGGGTTGCTGACATGGCCCGGCCTCCTGTTGGGGAAATTCTGCCGTCACACATGGTCGATTTACTTATTTTGGCTTTCATAAGGGTAATTTCTGGGATAAAACCCAAAATTTTCGTTACGCTTTGTCCACTCTTCCTCAGTTCCGTTATACTTACGGCTAAATATAGTACAAACCCTTTCCACCTTTTCAAGTAGAAATACATGGATTTATGTATACCGGTACATGGATTTATGTAAATGTCGTACGGTATGGCTAGTGACTCGAGGAGGGAAGTACAATAAAGTTATGCCCGATAGAGCCTAACTGTCTGGACAATTGTTCTATGTAAGCTTTAAATTAGTACAAATTCTTATAAGTGTATAGGCTTACCCAAAAAAAATTTCGTGCGCTTCGCGCGCCTTGCATTTTCACCGTTTAGATTCCAGGTTTTGATTCCAGTTTTTGCATGTCTCTTGGTTTATCCTTTCTTTGTCAATATGCCGTAAATTGTATAATCACTGACGTTTATGGGAACCAAAATTTAAAAAAAATGAATGTGCCCTTTTTATGTTGGACCCCCCTCAGAAAAGACCCTAGATCCGCCCCTGTGGCTAAAAAAACACATGGACTTACACCTTATGGTTTTGGGTTTTGGGGCCCCCTGGGGGGTCATCTCTTGTGATCAGCAAACTTTCAAATGTTGCATAAATAACGCAATTTACGCTAATTAATTAGGGTATTCTGGAACCTTCGGACTAGTGGAACTGCCCAAAGATTGAATATGACCAAAATGCATGTTTTCAAATGTGGTCGAAACATAGAGAAGTAGGAAAATAGAAATGTGTAAAACGTCTCTATGTTTCGACTTCTCTATGTACCAAATTCTTCACGTTTGAAATTTAGGTCGGAATATGGAGTAGTCGGAACATTGAGACGTCCAAAGTCTCTGTGTTTCGACTTCTCTGTGTTTCGACTTCTCTGTGTTTCGACTTTTTCAAATTGCGGTCGGAACATAGAGAGATCGAAACATAGAGACATCATCACGTCTCTATGTTTCGACCAAAACGTGAAAAATCGTGAAAAAGTCGGAACAGAGAGGTCGGAACATAGAGAGGTCGGAACACCGGGATTGAACCCTGTGGTCAGCTTCTACAAGAATTTGGACTAAAAGAACTTTCATGTCATGATTGTCAAAATTGGGCTACCGCACCTTCAAAAATTTTGAATGGTCTCGAACTTTCTCAAATTCACATATAGGCCTAGGCCTACTCCTACATAATTGACCTCAACGGGTCCTTTATATGTTTAAGACCCTTCATTCTAAGATTATTTGCACTCAGGCCTAGGCCTAGTGTCCAAAAAGAGACCAAAAATTTTGACTTACACAAACGATCCTGTTTTGTTTTTTAAACATTCTATGAAACTGCTAAATCATGTAACTAGGATGTTCACACTATTGCATGCTAAATAGCATGCATTATTGTTCAATTGTGACATAGTCAATAGCTATATAGTTACGTTCATACACGCGCATATGCGTATAGGCCTATAGCAACAATCACTCCAGCAACGCACGCAGACGATGTTACTCTCACAGTAACATGCGGTCAAAAGTTTGTGTTGCAATAGCCTAGGCCTAGTTCAGAGAACAAAGTATGCGTGAGAACTAGGCCTAGGTACCCTATGCTAAGGCTATAGGACTTTGCCTTAAATGTAAGCATAGGCCTAGCCTAGGTCTATAGTCCTCGCCTCAGTGTTAAAAATAAAAGCTTATCAAAGACCATGTTCTTTAGTCCTCAGTAAAGACATGTAGGCCTATAGGCTAAGCCTAGGCATAGACTTAGCCAGTTGCTGATAGCGGCCTAGCCTATACACGGTCCAGTCTGGAAAGTTCGTATCTGCTACACCAAATTTTTACGCCAGTCACGTCTTTTCTCAATTTTTTACGCCACGCCAAATTGTTGTACTGTGTTTCAACTTTAATTACAGCGTGTAAGTAAAAGACAAGAAAATCACGCCATCAAATTGGTGTAGGCCTAGGGTAAGATGGGGGGTTTTTCGACCGCTTCAGGGTTTTTGGTTTCAAAAATTAAAAAGAGCAAAGTAACTGAACCATCTTATTTGTGGTCAAAACCTACAATGCCTCTATTACCATTCAGTGTATGTCCTTTGTTTTATTAGTTTTCTCTAACTGAAATATGTAATGGTTATAAAAGTGGACGGAAACTGGCTATTTTCAACCAACCTTAGGGTGTTTTCAACCGCCCCATTGAACACCATAAAATTTAAGGTAAAATAAAGTTTGTATGGGTCATAAGGGGTCATTGTGCAGATGTTGTGATAGAAGTTACATATGAAGGTAACTATTTACATTTGGTATATGGCCATAAATTATATCACTTAAAATTAAAATTAATCAAATTGTTGTAGTTTCCATGATTTTATGCTGGTCAAAAACTAGGCGATCGAAAATACCCTTACTCAAAATCCATATATGGCCCAGGTATGGGATTTCATATCTGGCCCATATCTGGGCCAGATATGGAATTCATATCTCGCTTGTACAAGATATAACTTGATATAATATAATATAAAGGCCATAAATGGCCCAGGTAAAGTTTCACTTTTATATGACCCAGATATGCCCCATATATGGCTACTCCATTTCTGGCCCATATGTGGAAAATCCATATATGCCACATATAAAGAGATCTATATCTGGCCCATATCTGTGCCATATATGACCCATATAAAACTTTATATGGCTCACTCTTTATATGGCCCATATCTGGCCCATATATGGAAATTTATATCTGGTCCATATCTGCACCAGATATGGAATTTATATCAGATCGGATAAAAAGTTAGGCAGATATAACACAGATCTAAACCAGATCTAAACCACATATGGCCATATAAAGTTCTATCTGGATCAAGCCTTTACATGGCACAGATCTGCTCTAGTTACCAATCATAGTTAGGACTTATAGTCCACACTCCTCATGGAGACTTTGAACACCAGAAAACAATATTTAAGTGCGCCACGAATTAGAATTTAATCTAAGTATTGGGATGAATTGACTTAAGTACATAAATTCAACTTATTTCATAACAGTGAACAGAAAAATGCCTTGAAATTTCCTATTTTATGTAATCACAGTGATATGGGCTTCTTATTTTAAACTTTATTACGTATTTGACTCTAAATTTTGTTTATTGCGTGGTGCATATTTTACTTTCAACTTCCTAAATCATGAAAAATGTAGGTTTAGATACAAGCTCCGCCCAAGTGTGCAAATTATTTGCCTAAGTTCACTTAGTACACTGGGGTATTAACAAAAGTGTAGCCACTAAATAACTGCAATGTCTGGGAAGGTGATGCTGTATCCGAAACATGTCTTAGTTTGAAACAAGCATAATCCAAGAATCAAATCAAATAAATAATAATACAAACTAACAAAATGCTCATTTGCATATCTAGCATATCAAGTTATATCTGGCTTGATATGGCCATATAAAACTTTATTTGCATATCTGGAATTGCATTGTATCAAGTTATATCTGGCTTGATATGGCCATATGAAACTGTATTTACATATCTGGACTGGCATTTCATCAAGTTATATCTGGCTTGATATGGCCATATAAAACTTTATTTACATATCTGGACAGACATTTCATCAAGTTATATCTGGCTTGATATGGCCATATAAAACTTTATTTGCATATCTGGAATTGCATTGTATCAAGTTATATCTGGCTTGATATGGCCATATGAAACTGTATTTACATATCTGGACTGGCATTTCATCAAGTTATATCTGGCTTGATATTGCCATATAAAACTGTATTTACATATCTGGACTGGCATTTCATCAAGTTATATCTGGCTTGATATGGCCATATGAAACTTTATTTACATATCTGGACAGACATTTCATCAAGTTATATCTGGCTTGATATGGCCATATAAAACTTTATTTGCATATCTGGAATTGCATTGTACCAAGTTATATCTGGCTTGATATGGCTATATAAAACTCTATTTACATATTTGGACTGGCATTTCATCAAGTTATGTCTGGCTTGATATGGCCCTATAAAACTGTATTTACATATCTGGACAGACATTTCATCAAGTTATGTCTGGCTTGATATGGCCATATAAAACTTCATTTGCATATATGGAATTGCATTGTATCAAGTTATATCTGGCTTGATATGGCCATATAAAACTTTATTTGCATATCTGGAATTGCATTGTATCAAGTTATATCTGGCTTGATATGACCATATAAAACTTGATATAATGTATCAAGGCATCTAAATCTGGCTGTATATCTGGCTTGATATGGCCATATAAAGACTGTATTTAGCCAGATATATCCAGATGTAAATCCATATCTGGATTTGGAGTAAGGGATAGCCTGTTAAATTGAAAAGTGGTGTGTGGTTTTCAACCTCCCCACTAAATGAGGACAGTAACTATTTGGGGGCAGGTTCTTTTCATAACAACATCCCAGCAACCCTTCTATCTTGGTTATCAAATTTGACCACTTTATAATTAAAGGGAAAATGCAGTCACCCCAATCAGAATAGTATGCCCTGTCACTCTAGTTCATGAATGGCCTATTTTGATCATGTGACAATGTTTTTGTTAGTGAATTGTAAAATTCAAGGAGAATTTCTCCTTGCTTTACTATTGTTTGTAGTAGTTAAGTTCAAAATGTCTTCAGAGGTGCTCGTAATGCACTAAGTAGAGATTTGCAAGAGTTTGCTGATTTTTCAAAGCAAATTTTGGGGCAACTGCCTATTGTCTTTAAGTTTATGGCTGTAAAGGTATGTAAAAGTAAATACTGTGGCTTATCGCCCATTGTAAGTAAGAAAACATGATTTTAAAAAATATGTATACACATTCTGTTTTCAGGTTTGGATTTTTTATTTTAAATGGTTAACTTGGGTTAAAAGTTTGGTGATTTTGAATTGCCACTAGTTCATAGTACTTGGTGGCAAATACATTTTTACTGTTGTTTCTTCAAGAAATTTAAATTTGGCAGAAATGTTCATGGTGGATGGAAATACCCCTATCTTACCCTATAAGGTCTTTACGGCATGCCGAATATCTTCGGTGTAACATACGTTTTCCAGACAGGCACACGGTCCTTACAACGACCCATTGAAAACCTGGGGTCTTCGACCAAGACAGTGCTAGTCGAAAATATTTTTCTCAAAATATAACAAAGCTAGGCCTAGGACCTAAACTCTTGATTTAGGCCTAGGGGCCTACTACCATAGACCTAGTAGGCCCATACCATGGGAAGTGGTCCTAGGCCCACAGGTGTTCTAATTTATATGTACATATATAATACACTATACATATATATTGTTACTAACAATCCATTTCACCTGTCATACATTCTAATCCATCTTCACCTTTTCATCCAGGGCCCAACACTAACCCTTGCATTTTCATCCATTGACTAACAAAACCATTCCAATTCATTTCATTGCTTCATTCCATTACACTGCTCTGCCTTAAGTAAGTTAGTAATGTAGACCCATTGTTTGTTACACCTGGCTAGCTGGGCAGCAATTTATCTTTTGTGTTGGTTTAGGGGATGGGTTCTTGATTTCTTATGTGTAGTTAGAGCTGTCCTGGCTGCCAAGGTGTGAGGGTCACGGTCTTCTCGGTCCCGTTGTATAATTGGATATTATTCTTTGGACTTTGATAATTTTTGTACCAGGAAGAGTCTTTCGTGAGTAATTCATTTATATTATTTCCCCTTCCTGAATTCTCAATTGCTTCACCGTTGTTTTTGTTACCTGAAAGCACAGGTTTTAATTTAAATTATACTGGAACTACTTCGAAGGAAGCCTCCTCTCCTTTTTTTATTGTGGTTTGTAGTTCTGGAACCCATGGCGGACGGGCCACTGTAACAAATTTTGGTAGTACAGATGGGGTGTAGTATCCTATTTGCTGGTGGATTTTATTTTGTGAGTGTTCGATCCAGGGTTCTATCATTATTGTAATTGCAGTAAGAGGTCATTAGAATGCAGTCTGCAAAAAAATTAAAAAGTGAGATAAGGAGGTTAGAAAAGGAAATACAAAAGAGAAGCATGAGAATTCGGGAAGGGTCAATTTTTAATTCGCCGGCCCTCACACCTGGTGGGCAAGAGGAAGACGGGGCAGCTCTCCTCACCAGCACAAGGGTGAGTAATTTTGATTCTTTGGATAAGGATAGTGATTTAGATAGGGGTCAAGGCAGTAGGAGGCCAGTAGTTAAGCCTAAAGATTATGATGGCAAGAGTAATTTTGAGGATTACAAAGTTCATTTTGAATTGTGTAGTGATGTTAATGGATGGAAGGAACAAGAGAAATTACAGTTTTTCCTTGTGCAGTTGCAAGGGGAGGCTGTGCAATTCTATAGGGATATGCCGGACCTAAAAAGTTTAAATGGGGGGTGGGGGGGGGGGGGGGTGGGGGGGGGGGGGGGTGGGGGGGGGGGGGGGTGGGGGGGGGGGGGGGTGGGGGGGGGGGGGGGTGGGGGGGGGGGGGGGTGGGGGGGGGGGGGGGTGGGGGGGGGGGGGGGTGGGGGGGGGGGGGGGTGGGGGGGGGGGGGGGTGGGGGGGGGGGGGGGTGGGGGGGGGGGGGGGTGGGGGGGGGGGGGGGTGGGGGGGGGGGGGGGTGGGGGGGGGGGGGGGTGGGGGGGGGGGGGGGTGGGGGGGGGGGGGGGTGGGGGGGGGGGGGGGTGGGGGGGGGGGGGGGTGGGGGGGGGGGGGGGTGGGGGGGGGGGGGGGTGGGGGGGGGGGGGGGTGGGGGGGGGGGGGGGTGGGGGGGGGGGGGGGTGGGGGGGGGGGGGGGTGGGGGGGGGGGGGGGTGGGGGGGGGGGGGGGTGGGGGGGGGGGGGGGTGGGGGGGGGGGGGGGTGGGGGGGGGGGGGGGTGGGGGGGGGGGGGTATAAAGGGGAACGGGGAAATAAAAACTTATAAAGTTCAAGCCCGTGAAATCCTTTTAAAGGGCCCACCCAAAATTTGTAGAGGCCTAAGCTTATCAAATTTCCCTTTTTTTTCCCCTCCATAGGACGTAAAATTAATCCCAAAGTAAAACCCCCCGACCTTCCACCATGTGGGAAAAGAGCGAGCTGAAGCCCCGCTCTACTCCGCCTTTTGGGGAAAATGGGCCAATGCTCCTGCAAAGGGCTTTGTACGGGATTTTTGGGGGGTAACCCCCAACAGAAAATTGAAAAAAAAATATGATTTTGGATTTCAGTTCTTTGGGGATTTATTTCTTTTTCCCCAAAATGATAAAAAATTTTTGATCAAAAAAGGCCGGCCAAAAAAATAATTATTTATGTACAAAGGGGACGGGGGGCATTTTGGGTTTACGTTTAAAGGGTCTGCAGCACGAGTGAGCCTTGCGGGCTGGGGACCCCTTCTCGTGCTTTTAAAGCCACGAGGGTTGGGGGGAAGACCCAAAAAAACAAAAATGAAGTCTCCTGTTTGGGCCTAAAATTTTGCCAGCCATCAAGTAAATAAATTTTAAATTAATGTGCCCGATACTGTTTTACCTGGGGAAAAGGCAGGGGGCCGTAAATCCCGCGGGGGGGGGGGGGATATACCCCCCAACATTTGACTAGGGGAGGAGGGCCCCAATGAAATTCATCCCCCCCCCCCAAATTTGTTTCAGTCTACAATACGTTTTGGGGTGGAAAGTTTTTTTTATTCTTCATTTTCGAAGAATGTTTTTCAATCTCGTTTAAATTTCCTGCCAAATGTTTCTAAAATTTTCATTTTTTTAGCAAATGGGTTGGAAATCAAATCAAAATTTTTCGCGCGCCCTCCGCGCGTTTTCCAACCTTACGCCCGTGACCTTATATTTCATATTTTCCGATAGCAATTTCGGAAAAGCTAGCACAAAAAGTTAAAAGTTTCCCAATTAAAATAGGTAAAAACTGGCTAATGGGCAGGGGGCATGTGGTTTTTGGTTGGGAAAACCAATAAAGGGAAAAACCCTCTTATTGTCCTTCACCCCCTTTTGCTACACCTTCGGGGAGGTTTTAATATCACCTCCCTGTACCTAGCTTTTTCCTTCCCTCTCTTTTTTCCTTTTGCGGGCAGCTGTTCAAACCGGTTTTTTTGTTAAAAAGTAGTAAAAAAGGGATATTTTTGAAAAGTGTTGGGCGGCGTACTCTTTTTATCTTTTGGGTTTGCCCGGTAGTGTACGCTTATGTCATCCCCCCCCCCCCCCCAAATTTATTATGATTAATGCGAGCTTCCGGGGGGTTCTTTTCCCAGGTTCTGCTAGCCTTAGATGCCCTTCCATAATGCACAATGAAGAAATGGACATATTTGGGTAGAAACTAAAGAATGTTTCTGTGGACTCCCCCCACATTTTTTTGTGAAAAACTTTCCCAAAATAGAAGGCAGAAAAATAGACAAAAGGGGGGGGGCTTCAGGGATTTTTTGACAACGTATCTGTCCTTTTAAATAGAAAACCATTTTCTTTTTTCCCTAACCAAAAAATTAGCATTCACAAAATTATGGACAGTTTTTTTTTTTTTTGTTTTTTTTCAAAAACACCCCAAAAGGATAGCACCTTTTTTGGCATCTAAAATACATTAAAATAAATTAAAAAAAACCCTTTCTTCCCCAGAACGACCCTTTATGTAGGGGAAAAACAAAAGATCAAAACTGCTGCTCAAATGCAGGAACGCTAAAAAATAAACGTGAAATTTTTCGCAAATTTGGGGGAAAACGGGAGGTATTTTTTGACATCACTATGGTCCCCCAATCACAAAAAAAACCCCCCCAAAACCCCCACACACACACACACACAAAAAAACCTGGCGACGCCACTGATCTAAAGCCAATTTGCGGGTTCTTGTAATGATCCCCCAAATTCAAACTCCTTTGGCTGGGTTGACCTTTTTTTAAATCCCTGCCTTTTTTAAAGGTCTGTAAACCATCCCCCCAAAAAAGACTGTTTCCCTTTCACTTCAAAAATCCGTTGGAATTATTTCAATATCTTTTTTTCCCCGGGTTTCAAAATGTACGTCTTCAAATTTTTATGGTTTTTTGAAGAAAATTTTTGCCTAGCAAAAAATGATTTGGATTTTTGGGCCCGTGTTATTTATTTCTTTTTCTAAAATCTAAAATTTTATTCTTAATTTTCTGGTCGTATAGATTACAGTTTTGGGGTTTATTTAATTTTTTTCAAGGAAAATATTAAGGGTTTTTTTTTTGTTTTTAAAAAAAAAAACCCCCTCAGGGACTAAAAATGGGTAACGTATCCTTTAAAATTTAAAGGGTTTAAAAAAAAAAGGCTAACATGTGCCCAATTTATGTCCCCCTTTCCGTGTCCCCCTTTTTTGCAATTTTAAACTCTTTTTTTCATGATAAAAATTTGAAAAAAATTTCCTGTAAAATGGTCAAAATTTTATGGAGTTTTTAAAGGGAAAATTTCGGCTATTTTCTGCAAATTTTGTAATGCTTTTTTTTTACATCAAATTAAACCTGGTTTTTTTCATGTAAAAAACAACCTTTTAAACTTAACAGGACTTGTTTTTTTCTTGTACAATTTTTAATCCGGGACAGCTTTCGACGAGGTTTTTTGCTCAAAAAAGTAGTTCCTAAATTAAAGAATATACCAGTAGCCTTTCCAAAACATTTCCCCTGAAATAACCCCCTTAAAAAAGTCTTCCTGGCACTTTTAGACATTAAAAACCCCGGAGCTTCCGGGGGGCCCCGGCCCCCGGACCCCCACCGGGTTTTGCCCCTGGACCCCCCCCGTCATGGGCTTTGCCTTCGCGCCCCCGCCGTGACGCTTTGCTTTCACATTTTCCCCATTTTCGAAAAGTTCCCCCCATCCCCCCCCCAAAAATTTTTAAAAGGAAACTAAAGCCCCTGGGGTTTAGGGGGCCCAAAAAAATTGGAAATTTTGGGCCCCAAACCCACAAAATTTTGGGATGGGGACCCCTTTGGGCGTGGTACAAGGGGGGGTGGGAATTAGGGCAGTGTTCCAACTAAACCCAAAAAACAAAGTTTACAAAGGGAAAAAGGAAAGACCCACCAGGTGTGCCGAAAACGTGGGGAAAAACTAAATCTTTTTGAGAAACAAGTCCCGGCGGGCGTAAACCCTTTTTAAAATTTCTTGGAAAAGGGAACATGAACTAAACTAGAAAAGGGTTACGAAAAACGTAACCACTTACTGTTTCCCTGATTGTTTTTTGTGCTGGTATTTTTTAAAAGTCCTCATTTGGGTTTGCTAGCTGAAGCGTGCCAAAGGCCCGGGGAGGGGG
Source organism: Holothuria leucospilota (assembly GCA_029531755.1). Classification (NCBI taxonomy): domain Eukaryota; kingdom Metazoa; phylum Echinodermata; class Holothuroidea; order Aspidochirotida; family Holothuriidae; genus Holothuria; species Holothuria leucospilota. The sequence continues at coordinate 35,972,712 of CM055973.1, read as the reverse complement.
GTTTTTTAGTACGACATGAGGGGGGGTCTAAGGGGAGGGAGAAAAAAAGGGTTTTTTTTTTTGGTCTCCCCCGGTTTTCAAAATGGTGCAATTTTTTGTGCCTTTTAAATTAATAAAAATTTTTTTAGTGATCAATTTTTTGTTTTTTGCAAATTTTATTTTTTAAGGTTGGTTTTATTTTTGGGGGGTTTTTCAAACCCTCAAAACCCCCCCGTGGCTTTCGCCCCTTTTTTTGCTAGCTTTAAATATCGGGTCCCCCTTTCTTTTCAGTTGGTTTTTTCAATTAAAAGGGTTGTTTGGCCCTTTCCGGCAGGCCAAAAGCCAGGTAATTTCTTGAAATAAAATTGAATCCTTGCAATTGGACCCAAATAGTTTTTTTCAAAGGCCTCCTTTCGCTAAACTGGTGCCTTTCGCAGCATAACATTGGCGTTTCCAGCAGGAAATTGGAAAGGGTTGGGGGCCAAATCCTAAATTGTTGTAATATTCGGTAAAACCGAATTGTTATCTCAAAGATTGTCCAGCTTTACCCAATGGTAGTTTTCCTTTCTCCTTTTGGTTAGGGCATATCCCCAATGTCCCCCGGGCCCAACCATTGTAGTGGGCCAAACTTCGGGGCCCCCCTTAGGGCTAGACCCCAATTGGGGGTGGGGGAACTTCCCGTGGCGTGACGTGCGTGACGGCGGAAGGGCCCCCTGGGGGGGCCCAACCCCGGTGGGGGCAGGGGCGGGCCGGATATCGGGTTGATTCAAGTCACGAAGCCGTAAGGGTTAATGGCGGTCTGGTTTTGAAAAGGAACGTGGAAATACCTACTTTGGGAAACTACAAGACAAACCAAGGGCACATTTTTGACACGAAAAGGTGTTAAGCCAAGGGTTTTACATGAAATACAAAATTGTTAAAAAAAACAAATCCCACCCCATCCAAAAATCCAAATTTGCCATTACAGAATTCTATTGACCTTTAAACAGAATAAAAGAGCAAAATTAGAAAAATGCTCTCAAAAGGGGGACTCCTAAGGAACTGTAGCCTTGGGTACTAATTTCAGGTTTTTTTAAAAAACTGGGGTTTTTTAAATTTAATTTTGGGCCTTAAAATTTATAATACAACGGGTAATTCATGGCCGAATTTTAAGGTTAATAAATTGGAAAAGATCTAACCTTTAAAAATTCCCTTATATTTTGCGGTACAATGTTTTTCGACAACTAAAGTTTTCAGAAGAAAAATTTAATAATTCCAAGGGAAATCTTGAAACTAAATTTCTTTTTTGGCTGTCCACGATTTAACAATAATTAACATCTAAAAACAAAATTGGAGTTTGTAATTTTTATCATTCCAAACTGAAAGTGGTGAGTTTTCCTTCTTCCAGTTTTTGTTTTTTTTTGGTTGTTTGAAAATATAGTGAACATTTTTCTTTAAATGTACAAACGTTTTTTTAATGTTTGAGGAAAATGAAAGTAACTGGGTAACAATAAGGGGCGTTTTGGGGTTTTAATTAACCTTTAATGTTTGATCCAAAATTCTTCACCCACTTTAACCTGATAACTGTACTTGAATTTTTTATAAATTAGTAGTTTGAAATATTGTTTTAAAACCGATTTTAAAATCTCCCGAACCCCCTTCAGTCCCGAAATTTAGTTTTTGGGAAATTTTTAAAAAACAAGTTTACAGTCAACATCATCTTTTTAGAAATTATCTACCTTCTTCTTTGTTTAAAATTTTTGGATCTAAGTTCGATAGACCTAGACTTGCATTGTCTTACAATGCTGGGCAGCTTATGGTTTAACTTTTGGGCAATACTAAACCAAGATAAGAGTCGCCGGGCACTTTTGAATGGGGTTTTTTGATCACCTAAAAATTTTTATGGCAAAATTTTAGGGTTTTTCATCTCCTCAGATTGCAAAAGATTTTACTCCATAAAAAATTGTTACTACAGTCAATAAAGAAAGATTTCCCCCCCATTCCCAACGCCTCTCTTTCATTTTTTTTTTTTTTTTTTCTTTCATTTTTTTGCCTTCCCTTTATAAAAATTATACAGAAAGAAGTATAAAAAAATAATTTGTGGAAAAGTAAATTTAAACCCTTTGTGGGTTAAAAAAGAAGACATTCCGAAAAAGAGAGTTTATTTTAGAAAAACCCAAATTTTTGACCCTTTTAAATACCATTCCCATTTATTTCACCCCTTTCCCAAACCCCTTTCCCTTTCCCCACCCAAAAAAATGATAATAAATTACACCTTGGGTTATACTGTAAAAATAAACGTATATTAAACAAAAGAACTTTTCCTTCAATCTGATGAAAAAACCAATTTTGAAGGCTTTTCTGAAAGTACAAAAATTTTGTTTGGCATAAAGACCTTTTGGAAAGAATTCCACAGAGAGTGATCTATACCTAAGACTGGCTGACTTCGAGATTTACGATACAATGCTTTCAAGCTGTCTGCCTGTCTGAGGGTGGTTGTGATTATTAGAAGTTTCACTATAAAAAAAAAAACGAGACAGGAATATATTTAGACAACGATAGGTGAATATCAATTAGGGATAGAGTCCCTAACTTTTAAATTTTAAAAAGAAAACTTTGTTGGTGCTACTGCCTTTTTTTCCTTACTCCGTTCTCATGCTGGCACCATGCACTTTGAGAGGTCCCATTTTGAAAATCTTCATAACCCGGCCAGGATGGCAGCAAAAAAAAATGGACAAAACAAGGAGCTGTCAGAATGGATACACTTCACTGTACCTATGTATACTTTGCTGTTCGTATCTTTTTGGGTATTTCAATGTGTGTACAAAAGGGCCCCTCAAAAATCTGGGAATTTTTTATATTGCTGGCTTGAAAGATAGCAACATACCGATTTCATACGAGAAAAAAACTTAAAACTGACTTTTTCTGATTCGATAGCTCTTTCCCTAAAACAGGGAAAGGGGATATTTCCAATGTTTCAAGAGGAAATTTCAAACAGAAACGTTTAAATTTTGTAACTGTTGAAGTGAGCAATACTTCTACATATCAAAAATGATTTTTCCCGTTTGAAGCACCAACGTTTTCCTAACTTTTATAATGCCTCCTTAAAAGTTCGATTTTTAAACCCCCCAATATTCAGAATAAATTAAAAAAAAAACATTGTTCGGTTTTAGCGCTTTCATCCTTAAAATAATCTTTGTAACCCCTAGAAAACCCAAAATTTCCGCAAAATCAGGGAAAATTTCCCGCAATGTTTAGATTTTTTACAAAATTTTTTTGTACTGAAAAACCCAAAGACTCTTAACATAGGGCAAAATAGGGATCCTTAGTTTTTGTAATCTTCAGGGGGGAGACATTTTTGGAAAAATGGGGGAAGGCAATGGAGAAGAAACCCCCCTTGGACAAAAATTTTTGGGAATTTGGGGAGAGTCAATGGCACTTGTTACATAAATAATTATTCTTTTGGCCGGCCTTTTCTCTGATCAAACTTTATTCATCATTTTGTAATAGAAATAAATCAACAATGAACTGAAATTCAAACTCTCATCATTTTTTGTCAATTTTCTGTCTGGAGCTTACACCCCAAGATCCCCGTACAAGGCCTTCGCAGGAGCGATTGGCCCATTATCCACATGGCGGAAGTAGAGCGGGCTTCAGCTCGCTACTTATCCCACATGGTGGAAGAGTCGGGGCTTTTACTTGGCGATTAATTTCAACGTCATATGGAGGAAAACGAGGCAGTTCGATAAGCTTAGGCCTCTACAACTGGATCGCCTCTTAATGGAACACGGCTTTGAACTTTATACGTTTTTATCCCCTGTTCCTTCATAACGATAGTCCGAACTGTCTATCAAAGGAAATCTCCCCACCTGTATGGATCGAAGGACTTCCCATTGGATCGTTGTGGACCTCAGCAGCTGTAGTCGCTAATTCAGAATTTTAAAATTCCTGAGGATCCTTTCGCCAACGATATCAGTCTAGTCTAGACTTACGCCCAGTCTGGTATATCGCGCGACAGGTGTAGCCAACGACAGCATCTAGGATCTCCGCCAACGCCGGTGAACTCTTTACGCGGGTCACGACGGCTACCTGCAACGCAGAAGTCCCGGACATTGACCAATGTTATCATTAGGATTTAGCTAGGGCTATTTATTCAAGGTGAGTGCGAGGACAACGCCTCCCCCCTCCCCGAGTATGCTCACCTATCTGCACGGCATAGGCCTTAGGCATAGTTTAAGGTGACTTTCCAGTAATTTTCATGTTGTGATGTATTATTCTAGCCTGGGCTACTACAAACAGGTGTACATTTTGGTTGTAAATTTATCGAAGTCTAAATTTAAAAGACATTGTTGTTAACTAGGCCCTACAGTGCCTAGGCGTAGCCTGTAAAGCGTAAACAGTGTGGTTCTGACTCAAGTTGTTTACATTTTTAGTCATGGCTAATCTGCGTAGCACAGACTTCCTCCCTAAACCGTTTCCAGGGCAATAAAATTAACGCAGATTTGGCTAGAGGCCATTTTCTGGCCTTTTCAGATCTATTTAGAGGAACACAATTTGCAAAATCCTGCAGACATCGCCCAATTTCAGGCTGTAGTTTCTCTTTTCAAACGTAGCCTTCAAAGGTACTGCACGTATTATGGATTGAGGGCAAAATTTTTCGAGACCTTCCAAATTTAAGGGACCCTCTTTTTTTAGCCCGATTTAGTGAATCTTCCTCACACATCATGCCTTAAGTAGGCAAATTTTCAGACCTCAAATATGTTGACGGAGATACCGCAGAAACATTTTAGCCTCAATCAGAAAACTGGCTTTACTTCTGGGCTATACTGAACTTTCAACGTGGCCTGATAAGTTTTCTGGCTGCTCTTCCTAGCAAATTGTCAATCTGCAGTCTTAATGTCTACCGCACCAAAATGCAGGCATAGACGCCCTCGTACAAAAGGCCCAGATATATTTAGATCTGAAGAAGAATTTCGTCGCAATCGAGCCCCACCCCTAAAAAGGTTGCCTCTTCACAAGACACTGCCATGTTCTACGCAGACAGATAATGTGTCAACTGCTAGCATTGCAGAATTATTGCAATAAAATTGGACGGTCTTCTAGAGAGCCGCTCTCGTAGTTCTAATAGGCAGGCTAATAATAATGGTCAATCTCGTCAGCGGTACAATTCGAGAGATAGCTAGAAAACAAGGCCCCCGCCGTAGGCACACACACAAGCGCGCTCCTACCAACCTAAGCCTAGGGCCAAGATATCAAGGGCTGTGTTTCTATTGTAGTGGTTTCCCAGGACACAAGGCAGCAAACTGTTTCCTGCGACAAGAAACATTTTAAGGGCTCAATACGGCCTCCCCAATTTCATTCATATCCGTTAAGAACTCTCGTTATTTAAGTTCACCAAAGCCAAGTAAAGTTGAACCGATATGTTTTCGCCTAGGAAATGGTCAATTTTTGGTTGCTCATGAAACTTTGACATTATTGTACATATTCAAGGTTCATGAGAGTTCAGTTGAATGCTTTTGTCACTGAAAATCTGACAGGCATAGATTGCTTTTGGGTCAGATACTCTTAAACAACTTAATGGAGTTCTGGATTTCCAAGCAACTCCTTTTCAGATTAAGCAAGTGTGCAACGTTTTGGACCCTACAGTAAGGTTGAAGTTACCCAGGTCAATGCAAGATTATATATAATGTGCAAAGTCGTGTACCATCTTAAGTACGTAATACTGAAGTAATTCTTCCAGCCCGCTGCATTTATCGCAATATGTGCCATAACCTCCAATGATGGTCAAAACTGCATAAAGGTAGAACGCGAATTATGTTGACAAATAATGGTACACGCCCATTGTTGTGTCACCTAAGCAGAATGTAGCCTCTTTTAACTTTTTCGTCTGACAGTGCATTAGTTAACCCATGAACTTCATGAAGACTGGTATCATGAATGGTTGGAAGAAAGGCAATTCTCTAGGCAGTCTTTCAGGGCATGTTCATACTGCAATATCGCAATTTATAGTGCTGGTTTCTACCGAATATGCCCAAAAGTGACCACGTTAGGCGTTATAATTTGCACCGTTACCCACATTTCGAGGGAGGATGACCCCTAGCTTCACTAACAGAGTCCGAAATTATTAGAAAAAAAAAAAAAACAAAAACAACAAAAAAAACCAGGTCTCCTTAGATGAAAGTGCTCTAAATTCAAGGGAAAGGGAAGAATTTTACCAAATACTGGACAAAAACAAGGAAGTCTTCTCACTATATGGCGAACTCTCAATCTGCCCGAATTTTGAGGCAGATATTTCATTAACCAATACTGAGCCTTTCTTCATTAGGCCCTACAGATTATCTCCAGATGATAAAGTTATTGTCTCAAGAGAATTAGATAAATTGGTAGATCGACTTGGAATATGGCTGTTGGACACCAGTCATATACATCTCCGGTATTTTTTTTGATTCCAAAAAAGAGCACAAATGAAAAAACCTGTTGATAAACAGACTTCCGTTTTTGAACAGCAGAATTCATAGAATTAATCACCCCTTACCACTCTGAGTGAGACCTTACGTACTATTGGTAACTCTGAGGCAACAATTTTAAGCGTCTTAGATTTGAAATCGCTTTCTTTCTTTGTATTCCTTTGAGTAAACATGTACACAACAGTACACAGGTATTGCTTCTTATAGTGGAGGTAAACATTACTACTATAAGCGTTTGCCTCAAGGGCTGAATCTGTCACCTGCAAATATTTCAAGCTAAAATGGAATGCAGTATTGTCACAGGTACCAAACTCCGATCAGTTTTGTATTTCAATGCATGACGATATTATTGTTTACAGTAAGGACAGCCATCACATTCTAAGCACTTGTTTAGCTCTTTTTTACCGCATTAAAAGCGAATGGTTTGAAAATTTCTCCACGTAAATGTAGCCTATTTCGCTCCTCGTTCTTACATGGGGCATATTTTAACCGGTATACAGTTGCGGTAGGCTACTATCTTAACCACTTACTGATAGGTATGCTGTGATTCACAATACACCTGTACCACACAATGCAAAAGCCAGCACGTAGATTTGTAGGTGCAGTTAATTATGTGTCAAATTTTTTTCCTCACATCCAGAAAAATTGAGACCTATACACAAAGTTGAGTAGACAAAAAACGGTCAAATTTAAGTGGACAGAGGGAACATTAGAAAGCATTTGACACAGTTCGTCAAAATTTAATGTGATAAATCCACCAGTTCTTCATCTGCCTAAACGAGAAGGTCGTTTCACTCTGTATAGTGACACCTCAAGGGTTGCCACCGGTTCATATCCAACCCAGACAATGGAAAGGAATATCTTTTGGGTTATTACCCTAAGGTACTGCCAGAAGCATGTAACTCGAATAGTGTCACAAGTTAGAGTTATTTGGTTTGCTCGTTAATATTAATGGCTTTGTTCACCTTCTCAAAAAATGTGAATCGATGCATATATGGATGATACTGCACTTGTAGAAATTCTTACGCCAAAACAAGAACCCCCTACATCACGGCTCAGGAATTTGTGTATTTCACGTTTTCACAATTTACATTTAAGATTGGTTACAAGAAGGGTTCTGACATTGCTTTAGTGAGTACCTTTCCAGAACGCCTCAAATTGTGATTCAGAAACTGATAGGATACGTCCTCTGAATTTTCTGCGGTATCTAAGTTTCTCCAAAATGACTTGGATGATAATGCTCTTCCAGTTTGACCAGAGCTAAAAGCTAAAGCATTGGGTGTTTAAGGTACCAGGTTTGTTCCCCCTGGGAGAAAACTTCCCAACCCCCAGCGGACAGGAGACGGAATGTGCAAAACCACCTGCCACAGAAAAGTGATGCTACTCCACGCCAAGCGTGCCATTACCGGCCGCCAGATCAGGGCTCCAGTCCCCCTGCAGTGACCCCCTCCCAGTGCAGCCATTACCTCTGCCACCACCCCCTATCTTGCATCATCGGCCCAGATGCAAGATAGGGGGTGGTGGCAGAGGTAATGGCTGCACTGGGAGGGGGTCATCTGCAGGGGGACTGGAGCCTGATCTGGAGCCGGTAATGGCACGCTTTGGCGTGGAGTAGCATCACTTTTCTGTGCAGGGGTTTGCACATTCCGACTCCTGTCCGCTGGGGGTTGGGAAGTTTTCCTCCCAGGGAACAAACCTGGTACCTTAACACCCAATGCTTTAGCTTTAGCTCTGGTCAAAACTGGAAGAGCATTATCATCCAAGTCATTTTGGAGAAGCTTAGATACCGCAGAAAATGCAAGAGGAAGTATCCTATCAGTTTCTGAATCACAATTTTGAGGCGTTCTGGAAAGGTAATCAGCTAAAGCAATGTCAGAACCCTTCTTGTAACCAATCTTAAATGTAAATTGTGAAAACGTGAATAACAAATTCCTGAGCCGTGATGTAGGGGGCTCTCGCTTTGAAGTAAGAATTTCTACAAGTGCAGCATGATCCACATATGCATCGAATTCAACATTTTTGAGAAGGTGAACAAAGCCATTAATATTAACGAGCAAACCAAATAACTCTAACTTAGTGACACTATATCGAGTACATGCTTCTGGCAGTACCTTAGGGTAATAACCCAAAAGATATTCCTTTCCATTGTCTGGGTTGGATATGAACCGGTGGCAACCCTTGAGGTGTCACTATACAGAGTGAAACGACCTTCTCGTTTAGGCAGATGAAGAACTGGTGGATTACACATTAAATTACGAACTGTGTCAAATGCTTTCTAATGTTCCTCTGTCCACTTAAATTGACGTTTTTGTCTACTCAACTTGTGTATAGGTCTCAAATGTTTCTGGATGTGAGGAAAAAAATTTGACACATAATTAACTGCACCTACAAATCTACGTGCTGCTTTTGCATTGTGTGGTACAGGTGTATTGTGAATCACAGCATACCTATCAGTAAGTGGTTAGATAGTAGCCTTACCGCAACTGTATACCGTTAAAATATGCCCCATGTAAGAAACGGAGGAGCGAAATAGGCTACATTTACGTGGAGAAATTTTCAAACCATTCGCTTTTAATGCTGTAAAAAGAGCTAACAAGTGCTTAGAATGTGATGGCTTGTCCTTACTGTAAACAATAATATCGTCATGCATTGAAATACAAAACTGATCTGAGTTTGGTACCTGTGACAATACTGCATTCATTTTAGCTTGAAATATTGCAGGTGACAGATTCAAGCCTTGAGGCAAACGCTTATAGTAGTAATGTTTACCTCCACTATAAGAAGCAATACCTGTGTACTGTTGTGCATGTTTACTCAAAGGAATACAGAAGAAAGCAGATTTCAAATCTAAGACGCTTAAAATTGTTGCCTCAGAGTTACCAATAGTACGTAAGGTCGCACTCAAGAGTGGGAAGGGGTGATTAATTCTATGAATTCTGCTGTTCAGAAAACGGAAGTCTGTTACAACAGGTTTTTCATTTGTGCTCTTTTTTGGAATCAAAAATACCGGAGATGTATATGACTGGTGTCCAACAGCCAATATTCCAAGTCGATCTACCAATTTATCTAATTCTCTTGAGACAATAACTTTATCATCTGGAGATAATCTGTAGGGCCTAATGAAGAAAGGCTCAGTATTGGTTAATGAAATATCTGCCTCAAAATTCGGGCAGATTGAGAGTTCGCCATATAGTGAGAAGACTTCCTTGTTTTTGTCCAGTATTTGGTAAAATTCTTCCCTTTCCCTTGAATTTAGAGCACTTTCATCTAAGGAGACCTGTTGTCTAATAATTTCGGACTCTGTTAGTGAAGCTAGGGGGTCATCCTCCCTCAAATGTGGGTAACGGTGCAAATTATAACGCCTAACGTGGTCACGTTGTGAATATTCGGTAGAACCAGCACTAGAAGATTGCGATATTGCAGTATGAACATGCCCTAAAGACTGCCTAGAGAATTGCCTTTCTTCCAACCATTCATGATACCAGTCTTCATGAAGTTCATGGGTTACTAATGCAATGTCAGACAAGTTAAAAGAGGCTACATTCTGCTTAGGTGACACAACAAATGGGCGTGTACCATTATTTGTCAACATAAATCGCGTTCTACCTTTATGCAGTTTGACCATCATTGAAGTAGGGCACATATGTGCGATAAATGCAGCTGGCTGAAGAATTACTTCAGTATTACGTACGTAAGATGGTACACGACTTTGCACATTAATATACTTGCATTGACCTGGGTAAATTACAACCTTACTGGTAGGTCCAAAACGTTGCACACTTGGCTTAATCTGAAAGGAGTTGCTTGAGAAATCCAGAACTCCATTAAGTTGTTTAAGAGTATCTGTACCCAAAAGCAAATCTATGCCTGTCAGATTTTCAGTGACAAAAGCATTCAACTGAACTCTATGACCTTGAATATGTACAATAAATGTCAAAGTTTCATGAGCAACCAAAAATTGACCATTTCCTAGGCGAAAACATATCGGTTCAACTTTACTTGGCTTTGGTGAACTTAAATAACGAGAGTTCTTAACGGATATGAATGAAATTGGGAGCCGTATTGAGCCCTTAAATGTTCTTGTCGCAGGAAACAGTTTGCTGCCTTGTGTCCTGGGACACTACAATAGAAACACAGCCCTTGATATCTTGGCCTAGGCTTAGGTTGGTAGGAGCGCGCTTGTGTGTGTGGCCTACGGCGGGGGCCTTGTTGTCTGCTATCTCTCGAATTGTAACGCTGACGAGATTGACCATTATTATTAGCCTGCCTATTAGAACTACGAGAGCGGCTCTCTAGAAGACCGTCAATTTTATTGCATAATTCTGCAATGCTAGCATTTGACACATTATCTGTCTGCGTAGACATGGCAGTGTCTTGTGAAGAGGCAACCTTTGTAGGGGTGGGGCTCGATGCAGACGAATTCTTCTTCAGATCTAAATATATCTGGGCCTTTTGTACGAGGGCGTCTATGCCTGCATTTTGGTGAGTAGACATTAAGACTGCAGATTGACAATTGCTAGGAAGAGCAGCCAGAAACTTATCAGGCACTTGAAGTTCAGTATAGCCCAGAAGTAAAGCCAGTTTTCTGATTGAGGCTAAAAATTGTTCTGCGGTATCTCCGTCAACATATTTGAGGTCTGAAAATTGCCTACTTAAGGCATGATGTGAGGAAGATTCACTAAATCGGGCTAAAAAAAGAGGCCCTTAAATTTGGAAGGTCTCGAAAAATTTTGCCCTCAATCCATATACGTGCAGTACCTTGAAGGCTACGTTTGAAAAGAGAAACTACAGCCTGAAATTGGGCGATGTCTGCAGGATTTTGCAAATTGTGTGCCTCTAAATAATCTGAAAAGGCCAGAAAATGTGCTCTAGCCAAATCTGCGTTAATTTTATTGCCCTGGAAACGGTTAGGGAGGAAGTCTGTGCTACGCAGATTAGCCATGACTAAAAATGTAAACAACTTGAGTCAGAACCACACTGTTACGCTTTACAGGCTAGCCTAGGCACTGTAGGGCCTAGTTAACAACAATGTCTTTAAATTTAGACTTCGATAAAATTACACAAAAATGTACACCTGTTTGTAGTAGCCCAGGCTAGAATAATACATCACAACATGAAATTACTGGAAAGTCACTTAAACTAGGCCTAGGCCTATGCCGTGCAGAAGTGAGCATACTCGGGGAGGGGGGAGGCGTTGTCTCGCACTCACCTTGAATAAATAGCCCTAGGCTAAATCCTAATGATAACAGTGGTCAATGTCCGGGGACTTCTGCGTTGCAGGTAGCCGTCGTGACCCGCGTAAAGAGTTCACCGGCGTTGGCGGAGATCCTAGATGCTGTCGTTGGCTAAACCTTTCGCGAGATCCAGACTGGGCGTAAGCTAGACTAGACTGATATCGTTGGCGAAAGGAATCCTCAGGAATTTAAAATTCTGAATTAGGCGACTACAGCTGCTGAGGTCCACAACGATCCAAATGGGAAGTCCTTCGATCCATACAGGTGGGGGAGATTTCCTTTGATAGACAGTTCGGACTATCGTTATGAAGGGAACAGGGGATAAAAACGTATAAAGTTCAAGCCCGTGTATCCATTAAGAAGGCGATCCAAGTTGTAGAGGCCTAAGCTTATCGAACTGCCTCGTTTTCCTCCATATGACGTGAAATTAATCGCCAAGTAAAAGCCCCGACTCTTCCACCATGTGGGATAAGTAGCGAGCTGAAGCCCCGCTCTACTCCGCCATGTGGGATAATGGGCCAATCGCTCCTGCGAAGGCTTTGTACGGGGATCTTGGGGTGTAACTCCAGACAGAAAATTGACAAAAAAATGATGAGAGTTGATTTCAGTTCATTGGTGATTTATTTCTATTCCAAAATGATGAATAAAGTTGATCAGAAAAAGGCCGGCCAAAAGAATAATTATTTATGTACAAAGTGACTTTGCATATTGTTTACGTTTCAAGGTCTGCAGCACGAGTGAGACCTTGCGGGCTGGGAGCCCTTCTCGTGCTTTCAAGCCACGAGGGTTGTGGGAAGATCCAGGAACTAAAATGAAGTCTCCTGATTGGCTAAAAGTTGACACGCACTCAAGTAAATAAATATTAATTAATGTGTCGATACTGTATGACCAATGAGGAGCATGGGCGTAAATCCCGGGGGGATGGGGGGATATATCCCCCAACATTTGACTAGGGGAGGATGGCCCATGTAATCATCCCCCCCCCCCAATGTTTCAGTCTACAGATACGTGTATGGTGGAAAGTATATTTTATTCTTCATTTTCGTAAGAATGTTTTTCAATCTCGCTTCACTTTCTGTCACAAATGTTTCTCAAACTTTCAGAATTTTAGCAAATCGTTGGCAATCTATCAAAATTTTCGCGCGCTCCGCGCGCTTCCAACCTTACGTCAGTGACACTTATATTATCAATATCTTCCGATAGCAACTTTCGGAAAAGCATAGCAGCAAAAAGTTGAAAGTTTACGAATTAATAGGTAAAAGACTGGCTAATGGCAGTGGCATGTAGGTTTGTTGGGCAAACCACAAGGCAAACCTCTTATTAGTCCTTCACCCCTTTTGCTACACCTATCAGGGAGGTCTAATATCACCTCCCTGTACCTATGCTCTCCTTCCCTCTCATTTTCCATTGCTGGCAGCTGTTCGACCGGTTTTTAGTTCAAAAGTAGTAAAAATACGATAGTTGTAAAGTGTTCGGCGGCGTACTCTATTATCATTTGGTTGTCAGGTAGTGTACGCATTATGTCATCCCCCCCCCCGCCCCAATTATTATGATTAATGCAGAGCTTCCAGGAGGTCCTATTCAGGTATCTGCTAGCCTTAGATGCCCTTCCATAATGCACAATGAAGAAATGGACATATTTCGTAGTAACTCAAGAATGTTTCTGTGGACTCCACGCACACTTTTTTGTGTAAAAACTTTCCCGAAATAGAAGGCAGTAAAATAGACAGAAGGGAGGGGGCTTCAGGAGATTTGTTGACAACGTATCTGTCTCTTAATAGACAACATATTCTCTTTTACCTAACCAAAAATTAGCATTCACTAAATTATGGACAGTTGTGATCAGTTTCAAAAACATCCCAAAGATAGCACCATTTTGCATCTAAAATACATTAAAATAAATTAAAAAAAAACCTCTTCCCCAGAACGACACCTTTATGTAGTGACAAACGAAAGATCAAAACTGCTGCATGCAAATGCAGGAACGCATGAAAAATAAACGTGTAATTTACGCAGACTTGGGGGAACTGAGGTATTATTACGACATCATCTATGGTGCCCCCAATCACACACACACACACACACACACACACACACACAAAAACCTGGCGACGCCACTGATCTCAAGCCAACTTGCAGGTCTTGTAATGATCTCCGAATTCAAACTCCAGTTGTCTGGGATGACCTTATATTTTGATCCCTGCCTTTTTAAAGGTCGTGTGACATGCCACCAAAAAGAGCTGTTTCACTTGTCACTTCAAAGATCCGTTGGAATTATTTCAATATCTTTTACCGTTCTCAAAATGTACGTCTTCAAAGTTTGATGGTTTCTGAAGAAACTAATTGCCTATGCAAAAATAATGATGTGGAGTGTTGCACAGTGTTATGATTTCTTTTTCTAACTCTATATAATTTATCTCTTAATTACTGGTCGTATAGATTACAGTTTGGTGAGTGATATCAATATTTTTCAAGGAAAAATATTAAGTTTTATAAGTAAACCCCTCAGGGACTAACAATGCTAACAGTATCCTTGAAATTAAGGTTGAAAAAACAAAGGCTAACATGTGCCATATATGGTATGTCCCTCTTTCGATGTCACATATTTGCATATTTAGCTCATGTTTATTCATGATACAAGTGTGAAATAGAAATTTCTCTGTAAAATGGTCAAATTTGATGGAGTTTAATGGAAATTGCGGCTATTTTCTGCATTTGTAATGCTTTTTACATCAAATATCCATGTTATTTTCATGTCACACAACCTTTAAGCTTAACAGGACATTGTTTCTCTTGTACAATTTCAATCCGGTACAGCTTATCGACGAGTTTTGTGCTCAAAATAGCAGTTCCTAAATGTATGAATATACCAGTAGCCTACCAAAGAACATTACCACTGAAATTAACCCCTTAAAACAGTCTTCCTGGCACTTCTGAGACATTAAAACCCAGGAGCTTCCGGGGGCTTCGCCCCCTGGACCCCCACCGGGGCTTTGCCCCTGGACCCCACCCGTCATGGGCTCGCGCTTCGCGCTCGCCGTGCACGCTTAGCGTGCACATGTTCCACAGTTGCGATAGTTCACCCCATCCCCCCCCCAAAGTTGAAAAGAAATCTATGCCCCTGATGAGGAGGCCACAGAAAGTGAAATTGGCCACACCTACAAAATATGGGATGGGGACCTTCGGGCGTGGTACTAGACGTGGAAGTAGTCAGTGTCACGTAAACCAAAACACGTGACAGGAAACCGGAAAGACTACCAGGTGTGCTAGAAGCGTGGGAATAACTAAATCTTGTGAGATAAACAAGTCTGCGCGGCGTACCTTGTAAATTACTTGGAAAAGGATAGCATGAACTAAACTAGAAAATGTGGTTACGAAAATCGTAACCACTTACTGTCCATGATTGTTTCTGTGCTGGTATTTTGAAACGTCCTCAGTGGTTATGCTAGCTCAGAAGCGTAGCCAGGCCTGGGGAGGGTTTTGGAGTACGACATGAGGGAAAGGTCTAAGGGGAGGGAGAAAAACGGCTATTTTAGGTCTCCAGATGCAAAATGGTGCAATGTTTGTGCCTCAAATGTAATAAAGTTTATAGTGATCATGTGTTTTTGCAATTATATTTTTCAAGGTTGGTTCATGGGGGGTTTCAACCCTCAAAACCCTCCCCGTGGCTACGCCACTGTGCTAGCTTTAGAATATCGGTCTTTCAATTTTCAGTGTTGGCACAGTGAAGATGTGATAAAGATGGACCAAATCCGTCAGACAATAGGCCTAGGCCTATATGTACTTGAAGATAATTAAATCCTCTTCACTTGATGCACCGAAATTTTAGTGACAGATCACTTTGCTTTTACTGTTTGACTTCGAGAAGCACAAATTTTGGGCTTTGCATGCAGGAAATGGTAGGCCTACTCTCAAGGTCTTGTGGGAAGTATTCAAAAATATTTCATGTCTAAACAAATTAGCCTATAGCTGTACTTCTCCGCAGATATCATCACAATGGACTTATAGTAGGCTGCAAGCTTCATTTCTTACTTCAAAATGCTTCACGAAATCTCACCTTTCGTGATTGACCTTGCCTACATACTCTAAGCAATCGACCAATCAGCAAGCGCGACAGCACTTGCAGCCGTACAGTGTGTGTGTCAATGGCAGCTCCCTGGTTTTACGACATAAGAAGCGTGCGTAGAGTAGGCCTACTGTGTGCGAAATACGACAGTACGACCATGTGCCACAATATACTGTAGGCCTACTACTGTTTAGGTAGTTTGACTTACTCAAGCCATTCTTATCAAAACAATGAAATACAAAACTGCTAAAATAAAAACCAATCATGCTCAGCCCCATTCCAACCAAAAGTGACCAAGAAGTTTCGTTCCCATCTACATGATTCACTCTACATAATGAGCTCAATGGTAGAACAAAGCACTGAATGAGAATCAAGAAACATTGAACGAAAGAACTGCTTCTCGAAAATGAGAAGCGTGCCTAAGGTACTGTCCATGACGTCATGGACAGTACAATACTATCTGACACTGTTTATGAGATTTTAAAAACTTCATGGTTTTTAAATTTCAGTGTTTATGGCTGAGTAAAGGTTATAATAAAGGCATCTGGTGACTTTCAGGGGCGAATTTGAGGTTAGACTAAAATTTGGAAGCCAACTTGATGCGTGAGCCGTAATAAATGAATTCTTTCGTTACTAGGTATGTCGGGTACGAGGTGAGTTATTTGCGTGACAAGCTCACCAAAGGTTTCCATTGAAGACATAATTTTTATCGTCAAGTTCCGATTTAGGAAGTGCTTTGAACCACTTAAATTTTCAATTTAAAATAGGTCTGTCACGTAGGTAAGTGTGATGCAACAATACTATGTAACATACTACAGAACAAAATAGTAGTTTGCCTCAAATATGTTTAACTTTCCAAAACTTGAGGAAGGCGAAGGAATTTCCCTTCTTCACAAGTTAAAAACTTTGCTCTTTTATAATCACGGTTGTTCAGAAAATCATAGATGTAACACGTTGACTATTAAATGTAGCGAAAGCGTTTTTGAGATGATATTGAAGGAAAAAATGGAAAGAATCGAACTGAAGGTGAACAGGGTGAAGGCACGAAAATTTGGTTACACCTCTACGATCCGAAGCCTTTATGTTTCGAAATCCGTACCAGTAATACTCTCACCCACACCTAACCCTGACCTAACCCTTATCTTGATATCTTGATACTGACCTTCAGGTAGACTTTCGAAATATAGAAACTTCGATTAAGAGACGTCCGAACATGCAGAGAACAGTCCCCGAAAATTTAGGTGGTTTGTGATATTTGTTATAGAAAACAATATTAACACGTCAATCACTCATCCGTTAAGAAATTCCACTCTAACCCTTGCAGAAGTCTTTGCTTAAATTTCTTTTGGATCCTTTTAAAGTTCGATAGGAAACCTTTAGACGTGCACTCGTCCCGTACAGAACCTGCTGGAGTCACAGCTTATCGAAAGTAAACTTTTGGCAAGAGGTTTACTACATCTGGAGAGGGAAGCAGTAGTCTGCACGGTGGCACGTCCCCTTGACTGCCGGGGGTCTTTGATCATCCTAAAAAGTTTGTATGGCAAAAGTATGGTTTCTCAGTCTCCTCAGATTGCAAAAGATTTTACTCCATAAAAAATTGTTACTACAGCTCAATGAAGCAAGACTTGCCCCCCATTCCTCCAACGCCTCTACTTTCATTGTTTTTTTTTTTTTTCATTCATTTATTTGCTCTTCCACGTTATCAAAATTATACAGACAGAAGTATTAACAAAATAATGTGTGGATGAAAGTGAACTTAAAACCCTTGTGGGCTTAACAAAGAAGATCACTTCCGTAAAAGAGAGCTTATTTAGAAAAACCAAATATTTGCACCCTTTAATACCATTCCCATTTACTTCATCCCTTCCCAACCCTTCCCTTACCCACCCGTAAAAATGATAATCAATTACACTCTTCGGTTATACTGATAACAATAAACGTATATTAAACAAAAGAACTATTCCTTCAATACTGATGAATGAACCAATTCTGAAGGCATTTTCTGAAAGTAGCAACAGATTGCTTGGCATGAAGACCATTTGGTAATGAATTCCACAGAGAAGTAGATCTATACCTAAGACTGAGCTGACTTCGAGATTTACGATACAATGCATTTCGAAGTCTGTCTGCCTGTCTGCATGGCGTGTGTTGTGATTATGAATAGAGAGATTACACATATAAAAAGAAGAAAACGAGACAGGAATATTATTTAGACAACGATAGGTGAAAGTAGTTACAATTAGGGATATGAGATCCTCTAACTTAAGTAAATTTAATGAAGAAAACATTTCGTTGGTGCTACTGCCTTGTTTTCCTTACTCCGTTGCTCATGCTGAGCACCATGCACATTTGCAGTAGGTCCCATTTTGAAAGTCTTCAGTATGACCCGGCCAGGATAGGCAGCAAGAAAAATGGGACAATACAAGGAGCTGTCAGAATGGATAACACTTCACTGTACCTACTGTATACTTTGCATGTTACTGTATCTTTAGGCTATGTACTAATGTCGTGTACAAAGGCCACATCAATATCTGGAGAATTTTTTATATTGCTGGCTTGAAAGATAGCAACATACCTGATTTCATACGAGAATAAAACTTAAAACATGACTTATTCTGATTCTGATAGCTCTTCCGTAAAACAGAAGGTGATATTTCCAGATGTTTCAAGAGGATTGCAAACAGAAACGTTTAAATTTTGTAACTGTTTGAAGATGATGCAATACTTCTACATATCAAACATGATTTTCCTGCTGTGAAGCACCAACGTTTTCCTAACTTTTATAATGCCTCCTTAACGTTCGATTTAAACCCCTAATATTCAGATATAATTAAAATAAAAACATTGTTCAGGTTTTAGCGCTTTTCATCCTTAAAATAATCTTTGTAACCACTAGAAATCCTCAAATTCCTGCAATATCAGGGAAATTCCTGCAATGTTTAGATTTTGACAACATTTTGTTTGTACTGAAGAATGCCCAAAGACTCATTAACAGTAGGGCATAAAGTAGGTGATCCTTACGTGTTGTAATCTTCAGGGGGAGAGACATTTGTGGAAAGATGGGGAAGGCAATGGAGAAGAAGACCCCATTGGAGCAAAATTTACTGTGTGATATGGTGAGAGTCAATGGAAACTTTTCCAAAAGGCCTATTTCCCCTGTCCTCCCAGGGATTAACCCCGCCTTGTATGTGGTAGGACTGAGCTTACTTAACTAACTGGGATGAGATAAACAATCAGTGGTATACCCAAAGCGGATCAATCCTTCGATGGGGGGGGGGGGGCACTAAATAATCGACTAAGATGAACAACGGTGCTGCACACCAGTCCTAAATTCAAGGAGGGTGTGAACGTAAACCAGTTTTAAAAACAAAAATACTATTGGTTTCATTCATCTTAACATTCACTCCCCTGAACTCCTGGAATTTATCCACCCCCACCTCGTACCTCGTCTGGCTATACGGGTGTATGTATGTGCTCCTGGGGCAGAGTTGTCAAATAATTATATGAATGGAAATTTCCTTTAGTAGTACATTTTGGCACTCTTAGGGTTGGGATGTCAAAGAGTCGTGCTAGAAGACAGTCAACTCACTTTAAGTGATTTAATTTTGTCTAGGTTTGCTTATGTACAAAGCAAACAGTCCCAGCTGTAACTACTTACAGTTGTTACATTAAACCCAGTGTTGGTTTGTGATTAACCTACTTGGCGAAATGCCCGGTTAGGGAAATATGTAACATATAGGACTTAATTGAACTGGATTCAAGTGGACTGAGCTTGGTTCCCAACTAGGATACCAACCGGTTTTGAGAACGTAGTTGAGAATATTGAACTCCCAGTTGAACCCACTTCATTGAACCGTCCCATTTCAACACAGTTTGAATGCCATGGTTCTTTATTCATTACACCCAGTTCAAGCCTAGTTCGAACGAGTTGGATGCCAGTTGAACCTAGTTAGACCCAAGTCCAACACAGCTGAATCCTAGTTGAGCCCAGTTGAATTTACCACTAGATTCAACTGGAATTTAAAACGGGGTTTCATCTTCCACAACAGAGCTCCTGCTTTGGGGATATTGTACAATTTCTCACTACATAATTGAAGTATAACCATTAGAGAGGGCACGCAAACAGTATACCAGTATCATAGGTTGCGTTACCCAGACTAAAGATAGCACATAGCCTAGGGTAAACTGGGGTAAAAACGCCCATGGGGTAAAAACGCCCGGAAAACTTTTTTTCTCTGCCAGTAAAAAATTACATGATGTGTGATAGAATGGAACATATTTATATTGAAAACAATGTTAATATATAGTAATGATAAAAAGAAAAAAATTATTAACATATTTCAGGGGTATTGAGTTACTGTTGAAAAAAATATGCCGAAAAAATTTTTGAAAAATTCCCGTCACAGGTTTAGCCTTCATCAGTTCTTATTTACCCCATATGTAAATGATGTTTATTTTTTATCATTTTTTAGTTGATATATGTTAAGAAGGGTTACTTACAGCAGTATGCTTAATCAGTATATAAACATCTGTTTCTATGTATGCTTAATGCCTGAGATTTAAGTGGGCGTTTTTACCCCTGGCAAAATCAACTGCCACGGGGTAAAAACGCCCAGCAACATCCTTCACATGCAACTATAACTAAATCCTCATTTATCTTCAACCATCACAATAATAGACCTTTCTACAGCTATTACCTATCAATATTAGCTATAAGGGACCAACTAAATAGATTTGACAATTTAATTCTTACTTAATGTTCTCCAGGTATTATTCAGATTCAAGTTCAAATTCGTTACAATTTCATAATTTCTTTTATGATGTAACTGACTTTCTTCAATCATCACGTAACTCCACCCCCCTTATTTTACTGAAGATACTGACAATAAATGAATTCCATTTTTCCAATCAATCTGATGAAAACTAATAAGTGCCATAAAATTATTTGCAGGTGTTTCTAAATCTATGAGATCATAGCACATTAGCGCTTTTTGAGTACAGCCAAACATTCATCGCACTGTAATGACTGTGTGTGGGAAGCTTCTCTTCATTGCAATGCAAATGTACTCTCACATGTACAATACATGTACAAGTTAGAGACCACAGATGTACCACAAACAGACAAACAAGCAAACAAACATACAACCCAAGACACATCTAAGAGACAAAATTAATATCTGAAGGATCCTCAGTTTCACTTCAGGTGGCTTCACCAAGGACGCCAGAATCAGATCATCTGAAAACGTCACTGCAAGTAACTACTGTACAGTATGTGGCAGTTATACATAACAAGGATTAATTGAACAAATGATGCTATCCCAATGTTTTAACTCATTTGACCATCTAGTACATGCATCTCCATAGTACTATTTCAGTAAGCCAGAAACAAATTATGGTAACATTCAGTAGACTCAGAGATGAAGCAGAGTATCATTTCACTTTGCATTGCAAGTTGCAGTCTAGCATTTTGATAACAACATGTCAGTGGGGTTTGAAAGAGGAAGACTAAGTAAAAACTTGTTTTTAGCAGATGAAGATGCAGTGCCAAAAAAAAAAAAAAAAAATCACAAAGTCATCATGGGTATTAGTTTGCAAGGACCCAAAGCCTTTGTAACCAGTTGTATCTCTGTTGAATCTCCAGAGTGACAAGCCAATGTCCGAGCCCATGCTCATTGTGCTGTACGTTAATGCTTCACTTTCACATACATTTGTGTCAGGTACTGTACGTGTACTGGAAATGACTTCATATTCATAGTCCTCCAGCTGTGATTGAGATATTTGTGGTAGTTGAGGCTGCATTCCTCAAAATTACATAAAAAAATAAAAGGAAAATAATAACTTTACCACAGAGGAACCTGTGGAATAGTCATTTGTTTTAAAGGATAGGGGTGGGCGTTTTTACCCCGAGACCCGGGTAAAAACGCCCGCCAAAATTGGTGTCGAAAACTGAGGAAAATTCCTCATCAATTTCATAACCATGATGTTTTATTTAAGCAAACTATAAAGCAGACATGTATTGCAAAAAGCCACACTTTTGTTTCCTAAAATCTGCAAGGAGTACAGAGATATTTACCAAAAACCTCAAAATCGGGCGTTTTTACCCCAGTTCAATTATATTGCGAGGTCACGACTGTTATTGTTAGCATGACTCTTGGAAACGAGTTCATGAGCAGTAAGACTAGCCTAGGTCTGCTCCTGATATTTTGCTTGTTTCCTTTACCTGAATAAATTTGTTGGCAGTTGACTCATTAATTACCAGTACCACACGGCTGCTCCGTGTATTCCTCCATTTTCATGTCCATAATAACAACGGTAGAATAAACAGAGCAGAATACATTACTTTTGTCCAGAAAGTTCTATTCTGAAGTAAAATTGAAACTAGTCCATTACTTTTGGAGATAAGCAATACTTTCCTTCTTATAACGAAACCTTCTTGAAGTACCTCCTCTTCCGCTTTAGGTTTTTCTGTTCACCATCTGTTAACATGATGGCCTTAGGAATTGATATGCTTTTTCTTTAGTCATCAAACTTTTCTGCTTCCGTATATTTCTCAACAGGTGGAACCTGAACCTTCCCTCAAGGGAGCAACGACCCGAGGGGACAAAAAACTAACCAACCAATCTCTCTACTCTCGAAGGTCTGGCCAAGCTATTAAGAGGACAATCCGCCCGGGAGAAACTTTTCGTTTTTGAAATGTTAGGTCTACTGGGAAAATAATACAGGTTTTTCCCTGAACGATATTTTGTGTCCGCAAACTCAAGGACCTTCCCCGGTGGTACAAACATGGGTACGCTTCTTCTTCAAAGTTCACCTGACTTCAGCACAATCCATACCATTGAGTTCACATCACTTAAAATAATTGCTTGTCCCCATTTTTTCTAAAAAAAGATGTAATTCGGGTAACCTGGTGACTTAGAAGCAATTTTCTAATATGAACTGGAAGTATATAGTTTTTGACCTCAGCTAACTTTTATATTACACAACTTTAAGGTTATTGACCCAGACTCTTTCCCATCTTTTACAATGGTAGAGAAATATACTTCCTCTGTAAGAATTGATGAGTTGGTCAGGTAAGATGTTTGTAATTCAATTATGCATCGAGCCCATCATGATCATGTCGAAAAAGTTTTCATTTTATTAAACAACAAATTTACTTTCACATTTTTTAACGCTTGAAACAATGTGCATTAAAGTGTAAATGTGGCGAATTAAGGCATCCGTATATTATAAAATTCTCACTTTCAACATATGGTTGTTACTCTTTGTTTTTTATCTAAGCAAGGTGGCTTTGAAAATAATATCTGGCCAATGTTCTTATATTAGGACAAAATTAATAGTGAATGATTAACTTCTTGTTCTGTAAAGATCAAGGAATCGAAACAAGTAATACCTACTAGTGTGTTCCAAAAGTTAAAACCACTCATTTATCTGATTGTTGTTATTCACAAAAGACAATCTGTAGAGACAGCAGACTTCTTCAGGCTCTTAATTTCTAAGAGGATTGTGACCTTTTAATTCCTGCGTTATCAAAGACTTGTTTTGATAGGTCAAATTTTAATGCCAATGCACTCCATAAACTTTATCCAATATTTGATTGGAATTTGAAATTGGTAACATAAAATACTTTCTCGTTTGGACTTTAGAAATAGGATTATCCTAGATATTGTCATTACACCCATGGTACGTCATCGGAAGAGTGACAAGTGCATACCTTCCCTTTTCGGAACTTCTCATAAAATTCAAATCCTTCCCTGAAACATGAAACCGATTGACATGATCACCCTCACTAATATTTGCAAGTTTTTTAATCACAGATGTAAGGGTTACTGATACAATCATTGCCATGAAACTTTCCCTATGTTTCCAAGCCTTGCTATTATTTACCTTAATTGGACTAGCTTATGTGTGCTTATAAAATGTAGCAAAAGATTGTTTCATTAACCCCAAGCCCAAGGCTTAGTGATTCCTTGCCGAATGGCAATGCTTTGTTGCACTGCGGTTTATCCCTCAAATTTACAAGTATTACAAGTATCCAGCACCCCTGTCTTGAAATATCGTGTTTTTCAATGAACTTGGTCTTTGATCTCTGATGACCTCAAATGACCAGTGATCTCCAGTGGGTCTTGGATCTTGAAAATTCTTGGGAAATTTTGCTTTTCGACCTCTGGTGACCCCATATGACGATATTGGGAATTCTTGGAAAATTTGTTTTTTGACCTCCGTTGACCTCAGATGACCTTTGACCTCTACCAAAAACAATGGGTTCTTTCTCTTACCATGAAAAATCAATATACCATGTATGAAAAGTGTCCTTTATTCCTACCTTGAGATATCGTGATTACAAGGTTTGCAGTCTTTGACCTCCAGACACCTCAAATGACCCTTGACCTTCACCAAAAACAATAGGGTCTTCCTCCCCAGATGACAAATCTACATACCAAATATGAAAAGTGTCTATCATTGCCGCGGCTATCTTTAGATATCATGATTACAGGCGATGTACAAGGTTTTCACAGTTTTACCTCCGGTGACCTCGGATGACCTTTAACCTCTACCACAAATAGGGTTCTTCTTTTCAACATGAAAAATCTATATACCAAATATGAAAAGTGTCGGTCATTGCCATCTTGAGATATCGTGTTTACAAGCCTTTTATGAGGTTTTGGCAGTTTAACCTCCAGTGACCTCAGATGACCTTTGACCTCTACCAAAAATAATAGCGTTCTTACTCTTGACGTGACAAATCTGTATACCAAATATGAAAAGTGTCCTTTACTCCTATCTTGAGAAATCGTGATTACAAAGTTTGCAGTCTTTTACTTCCAGTGACCTCAAATGACCTTTGATCTTTACCACAAAAAATAGGATTCTTTCTCTTGACATGAAAAACCTATATGCCAAATATGAAAAGTGTCGGTCATTGCTATCTTGAGATATCGTGTTTACAAGCCGTTTACGAAGTTTTCGCACTTCAACCTCAGGTGAACTCAGATGACCTTTGACCTCTACCAAAAACAATACGATTCTTTTTCTTGACATTACAAATCTGTATACTAAATATGAAAAGTGTCGGTCATTGTTGTCTTGAGATATCGTGTTTACAAGGTTTTCGATTTTTGACCTCTGGTGACCTTAAATGACACACACACACACGACATCACCATCGCATAGATTCCTTGCCTGCCTTCGGCAAGGAATCAGTGAATGAGGTCTTCAAACTCCTCAACTGCTTAAGTAAGAATGAGCATGACAAGGAATGTAAGTATCCAATAAATCGATAGAAAACTGATAGTTTCAATCAAGAGCTAAATACAAATTTAAGTCTGGATGTTCAATAGTCGTTGTAAGTGTAACGTTTGCATTTAAAGTCCATTCTCTCGTAAACTGAATGCATTTTAAGAAATCGGCTGTTGAAGATTTCCTTGGCATCTCATAAGGCTCGATAAAATGCAAAAGAAATGAGCCTCAGCGATAACTAAATAAAAGAAATAAATACGAATATGTAGGGCCAACAGTCCTAAACTATGACTATAACTAAACCGATATTCCGCAGCATTGTCATCGACAAAATGTTTTCTGATAAGTCTGTAGTAATAACATTTCAGTCCTGATAGGTGAGTTGATACATATAGTATTCGTGAGCATTGCAAGTATACGTGACAGGAGAGTCAATACTTTCTGTAAGTTCATGGCACCATGAAACATGACTTCAATATAACAGGTCTGTGGTGTGGTTTCCAACTATAAATTGAAGAAAACCCACAACGATTGTTCCGGCCAAGATTAATAGCTGGGTGCACTAGTAGGTGATGAAGTGTACGTAAATTATTCATTTTTGGTATTAATAAAAATTAAGTCCTCGGTGATAACATGATTACAAAATAAACAACAGCTTTCTTGTCTTAATAGAATTTCTGGGAGTCGGTCGGCTAAGTGACAGGGGCGTTATCAGGGTTTCGATCTGGGGAACAATTGAATTGTAAAGTGGCATAAATTGCTAGCATGGGAACTACCATTTGAATACGTTAGGCTATCTTTTTTTCTTAACTTTTTTTCTTTTCTTATGCGCAATTCTCATTTTCTGTTTGCTTAGGATAACAGAAATTTTAGGGTAGCTGGAAATGTATGATATTATCTTCATGTTTTATAGCGGACAATTTCAATATTTTAAGTGTTTCTGTTTTAGTCGTTCTAATACTGGAAAGCATCATAAACAACGCCAAAATCCAACTCACCCGATGCAAGTGTCAGTAAAGCAGTCGGGTAGGTACAGTGTGCTGAGCCGATGATGACCAAACAATCGGGAGAGGGAAGGAGGCAACCCCTCCCCCCCCCCCCATAGAAAATCGTAATAAATCGAGACGTCCTAAAACGAAATAAGAGAGGAACACGAACGGAGAAAAAGAGCGGATAAGCAAAGGAAAATGAAAAGGAAAAGAGAAGAAGAAAAGGAAAAGAAACAATAGGAACAGAAAGGAATGAGATCAGCAAATCTCATCTCCCTCATACTCTCGACATACCTTGGGTTAAAGATATTTCCCAACATACTAATAAGCAACAAATTGATTTAATAATTTCAACGTCGATCTCGAACTTAACTTATACAGGTCATCTCCCTCTCTCTCTCTCTCTCTCTCTCTCTCTCTCTCTCTCTCTCTCTCTCTGCATATGATGTAGTTTTATGATCAATTCTAACATACTGAGATACAAATAAAGGGTAAAACCCACTTTTAGCTCCTTTGAATTTGACCGCTTGATTTTCGACCTATGAAGTCAACTATTATGCTTGCAGAAAATATTATGCTATTGTGGAAAAATTAACCCCGCACAAAACTGGGTGTACTAGACAGGTGTTGCCTGTCTACATTGACTATGAAGTTTTTGTTTTTCCTGCCCGGAGAGAGATTTGAGAGACTATTATAAAACAGAGACAAAGTTGGGATCATCGCGACTTGTTTATATTAGGTCATTCAACTTTTCAAAGATATTCAATGCTTTATTCAAATACTCACAATTTTGCAACTCCCGAGGTCTTGCCCGGTTTTTCGGGCCGAAACCAAGGGGCGTGGGGGATGGCGTCTGGACGACTTAATTTGAAAAGTATGAAATCGGATTGTCATCTTGACTTCGCTCCCGACAGACTGGAATGGCTACGCACATGATCAAAATAAACATACCAAGCATGCTCGAGGTAAAGTCGGGCCGTTTTGTGGTAGTAGACTTGGATAATGGCAGGATGAGGCATGCAGCCAATAAAGATGCTTCACGAAATCTAGAGACGGTTACAGGAAAGTCAAATGGCTACCACCATATGCACTGATGGAACTTTGGGGATTACGTCTGTAGCTGTAGCGTTCCTCGCGATAACTGGGAAACTGAAGTTCTGGGTGAATTTAGTGAACGACGACGAATGTTAAATTAACTGAGAAATATGAGTACACGAGGTAACCAGATACAAGGTTTGTCTGCCTGAAACTGGCATAACCTGGCATCACAGTTTCGACATTTACAGGCATTATTTGTTTAAAAATGCGTTATTTAAAAGAACGAACAAACAATCCAGCTTTCCATAAATTTATGGTCTGTGGACATGTAACCAAAACAGCTGTTACTCAACAAAAAAAGATAGACTAAGATCCCCTTTTGAAAAAATCCGTTAGATTTAAATAACTTTTACCGTTCTCAATATCTTTGCAGAATCTGACCAGTTTTGAGATTTCGCATTTAATGTAGAAATTGGAATGTGGTGGGTTGCACAGGTTTGTACTTCTTCTGTTAGTCCTTTATAAATCTGTTAACTACTTACCAGCTAGTTTCTAATTTGGTGAATAATATAAACACTTTCAAAGTTGCCGTTTAGCTACTTTTAAACTAAACTCCTCAGGAAATGACAACATTACAACTGTCATTGGAATGAAGGTTAAATAAACAAAGGATAACATAAGACATATCTGATAAGTCCTTTTCATATCACAAATGTGCATATGTAGCTCATGTTTATTCATGATGTTAGTGTAAAAAAGTGACTGTCTTGTTTAACATTCAATATTTGATGGATTATGATGAGAATTGCGACTGTTCTTATCGTTTTTAATGCTAGTTACATCTTACAGTGAGGTATCATATTTTCATGTCTACAAACTTTAAGATGGAAATCGCTTGCGAAATGCTGCGAGATCGTTTAGTTCCATTCTGTTCCACGTTATTGGTGTCAAAGATTCTTTATGCTTATCTGCGGGTTTTGTTAACCTTTCATATTGACATAGCAAGCAAATATATCTTTGGTCTCGTAGCTCGCATGCTATTGATCAAAGTTCAAGTGCAAACAGTTTCTATGTTAAACGAGATAGTAGCAAAATGTTAAAGCTTGTCAAACTGTATGGAATCGTCAGCATCATCCTCCCACATCAGTTTTTAGACATATTTTACTCATGGAATGGTTTTAAGGTGAGTTACAGTTTATGCAAAGGTAAAACTAATTGTATCTTTAAAGTCTATTGCTCTGTTTTAATTTTAAATTAAATGCAGAATAAGCCAGGCAAAACACATTTCCGAATAAACGTTGTGCTTCGAAATGGTAAACCGAATTGCAACACTAGTTTACTAGTTACTCCTTAGTCATTGTCTGTGTTTGGCAAGAATACATTCGGGTCGAATTTTAAAGATTACTTTACTAACAACATGATGAGGGAAATACCATCAGTGTTTTCTTGTAAGAAAGATGTGAGCGAACAGAATGCTCAAAGACTTATCCGCCATATTCATTGTAACCATGATACTATCAATATGCTATAAAGGGTTGATTCCAGGACGCCATTTTCTTACTGGCTCAAAGTCCAATGTGATGTCACAGACATTATTTACACAGCTCTTTTTTAATTAAGAAGGAATGGTACTTACAGAGCGTATGCAAGGCTTTTAAATGGGGTGAGGGGCGGCAAAAATGATCGTCATAAGGATGAAATTTAAGACTCATCCATTTTGCGAAACTTTTGCTTTTAGAAGTGGGCGAAAGAGGCAAAATCCTGTTAGCATTTTATTTTCTCATATATTTTCATGCACTAAAATTTTCAGTTCCTCTTAATACAAAATCCTGGGTGAATATCAGTGGAGGCGGAGCAAGTTCAAATGTGGTCACGGAGCAACAGGCTAACTAACAAACCTTTGACCGTCTCATCAAAACAAATGTCAACTTCTAACTCATGTAAGTCATGACAGTCTTGTATAGCGGAGATAATATCATGGAAAGTGGGGGGTATGAATCCCTGATCGGGTACTCAAAAGGGACAGTATGCGGGAAACTGGAGTATTTTTATTTTGTGGCTTATTCTCCCCATTATGAAATAGAGTCCAGCATACCTCACACTGTCTCATCCATATTTTGTGACAATGAATTTCAACATAACAATAGCAACAAGATACACCTTCTTGTTGCAAAGCTATTTATTGTACCTTAAAGATGAAGCGGGTATTTACTTAAATATTACAAAAGATTATTTTACCAAGGAATTTCAGGAAGCATTTTATTTTGCTGATGAAAAAGGCCCAGCCATTTCAGATCATCTAAGGGGGAAGACTGCAGAATACTTATAGGATAATTCCTGTTTGATGCAACTAAGACCTTAACAACACTTAAATTTTTCCTTCGAAAGGGGAAAAGTTTGAAAAACAACGCGTGATTTAGGGAAGTATTAAAGAAAGAAGAGGCAACACTTCCTGTGAGCCTAATCAGTTGCCGAGATTAATGTAAAAGATTCTGAAATAGTTGCTCTTTTCGAGGTAATTTCTTTTTTTACCCCGTAAATGGGAGTGTAACGCGTAGATAGGGGTAGAATTTGCGTAGATAATTTTTATAAGAGATTCCAAAATTACTGCTCTTCTAGAGAGATTTTATTTACTTACCCTGTATATGAGCGTGTAACTCGGAGATAAGCCTAGAATTTGTGTAGATAATTCTAAGACTTATAAAAGACTCCGACATAATTGCTCTTTTAGAGGGAATTTATTTTTGCACCCCGCATATGGGAATAAAACTCAGCGACAGGCCTAGAATTTATGTAGATAATTCTTATAAAAGATTCCGAAATGAGTGCTTTATTGGGGCATTCATTTTTGTGCCCCGTATAAGGGAATTGAACTTGGAGAAATGCATAGAGCTTGTATTTATAATTCCCGTAAAAGACTCCGAACTAAGCTCTCTTTGAGAGGGAATTTTCAATTTTGTGCCCGTATTTGTGACTGGAATTCAGGGATAGACCCAACATCTGTGTGAATAACTTGTAAAAGATGCCGACAAAAGTGCCATTTTAGAAGGCATTTATTTTTATGCCCCGTATAGTTGAAGGAAATTCGGAGATAGGCCTAGGGGTTATTTGAATAATTCTTGGAAAGACTCCGAAATAAGTGCTCTTTTAGAAGTATTTATTTCTGTAACCCGAATGTGGGAATACAACTTGGAGACAGGCCTATAATTTGTGTTAATAACTTTTATAAAAAACTCCAAAATAAGTGCTCTTTTAGAGGAATTTAATTTTTAGCCCGTATATATTAACTGATTAATAGATCTTGAAAAAAGGCCAGAATCTGAGTGGATCATTCTTGTAAAAGACTGAGATATAAGTGCTCTTTTAGCAGGTACTTATTACCCCATATGGGAATTAAACTTCGGAGATATGCCTAGAATTTCTGTGGTTCATGTTCTTTCACGTTCTCTTTGTACTTTTAATGAAAATATATGAGGAAAAAAAAAGTCAAAATATTTAAGACCTGTTTTTTTACGTGCGAAAATTATGTAGAAAAATCCTGCAACCATAGGTGGGGGTAAGTAATGCTACAATTTTATCTTTAAAAAATAGAACTTTTATTGAAGTTTCGAAATCTTACATTTTCTGGTGAAATATCATAATTTTATAGTTGTACCGCTTAAATTTGGTATTTTCTTGTACAAAAAGTTTATTTTGAGACGTATAACCTTTAATCAATGTAATTCCTGCCTCTTCTAAGGAAATAAAACGTAAACTCCACACAAAATTCCCACAATATCTTCACTTTTCTATCTGAAAGACTAAACATGAAGCAACTATTATAACAAGGAATTAGTTTTCACCATGCTAAGACTCTTTGTACTGATTTGGAAGATTCTATAACTTTAAAAGGTGTGACGAACCAACCCCGAATCCATAAAACGCCTTCCTGGTCGTAAAAAAGCATTGAAAATACTAACTTTGCTTGGCACTACTTATCTGCCAACCATTTTTGTATAGTGAAACCCTGTGAAACGTTAAGGAAAGGCAACACTTGCCTGGTACCAGTTTAATAATTATGTAGATTAAAATTCAAGGGTAATTTTTCCCCTATTCCAGTTGAATTGTGCACTGTGTATGTAGTATTTTCCAATTGCATGGTGCTGTTGGTCATATTCTCCCAATTGCAAATTATTGCAACACATTTGATCATGGAAACGGTGTGATTACTAACCTTTTACAATAGTAGTACTTAATAAACCTTGTAAGTGTATTGCTCTTGTTTCTTCTCAAGTATAAATACAAAGTATTCCACCTTAGTGGGTAGGTATTTTAAAAAACCATTATGGAATAAAACGGTATAGTTGCTGTTTTAGATCAATTATTTTGTCTTTCATGTATAGATAAACAAATCTATGCTAAAGGATGTTTTAAAATCCAGATTTAAGATTTACTTCAGAGAGAATGTTATATTGTCAAAGAATGTTATCAATTTGTTACAATATTTTATAGGCACAATTCCATGAGTTACCAGCCATGTTGATTTCATTTTGGGATTTGCAGCGGAGAGACCCAAATTTCAGGGTGATACTTAATATTGAAGTTCACAGCGGCTGTTGCAACGTATTAGTTGATGAATTTAAGTTGCACGGTGGAAAACAACAGCTGTCATCAACTAATATGTTACAACGGTTCTCTTGTAATCGTCTTAAAGGTCTGGTGACATGAAAACAACTACATAGTTGGATACAAGATGTAAAAGGCATTAAAAATCCAGAAAAAAGCTGCAATTAAATAGCTGCAATTTCCATCAAAAGCAACCAAATATTGTCCATTTTACAGGCTAATTTTTATTGCACACATGCAAAGTTGTAATGTCAAAAGAGGGACATAACCAAATATGGCTAATGTTATCCTTTTTGCAACCTTCATTTTAAGGACACCTGTAGCACTGTATCCCCTGGGGGATTTATCATGGGAATTAAAATTGTTTCCTTGAAAAATATTGGTATCACTCACCAAACTGAATGAAAAATATCTGATCAGCAGTTAAGAGATACAGGGTTAACAAAAGATTCTAACACGGTGCAACACTTTACATCATTATTCTTGCATAGGCAATGAGTTACTTCAGAAACCATCAAATTTGGAAGAGCTATATCTTGAGAACGGTAAAAAATATCAAAATAATTCCAACCATTCTTTCATTGGAAGATATTCTTTAACTGCCAAGTAAAAACATTTCTTTTTGGAGGCATGTCACCAGACTTCTAAGTGAGTGAAATTGTTTCACACATGAAAAAAATTGAATATACCTAACTGCTCAAATGGTCATGTTCTTGGTAATGCACAAAGCTTAACATAGCATAATTGTCTGCTTTGTCCAGGGGATATACAGATAAACACCGTGTATATAAAGCAGTCTTGTTTAATAGTTACAGGCATGAAAATTGTTATACGAAAAGTTAAATTACTACATTTTGCATCTTTTTTAATGCGTTGGCTACTGCGCGAAGAACTTGCATAAAATCATCATGAAAAAGAAATTCTGATAAGGAATAATTACTCTTGCTGGTCGTTCTAATTTGACTTACGCTTTTTTTTTTCGAGATTTTTTAAGAATTATTTAGCATAGCCTACTGAGGAGACTTCTAAATTTCTAGTATACTATTAAATTTTAGAATTCTTGCAAATAGTCATGATATTTAAGTAATACAGAAGTGTCATTAATGTATTCGAAGTTATCATTCAGACAGTAACTAGAATCAAATGTTGCACATAGAGAACAGAGTTTGATTTTAAAGTACTTTTAAAGGGTAAGATTTGTACCAACCAAGTAAGAAACTGCAAACATTAAACCACTTAATGAATGGTAAGGTATATATATTTCAGTCTGACCAAAGCAAAAAATTTCAAAAACAGAGTATACTAATTCGGGAAACGTTTTATATTTTTGTCGTGTCATTAAAGGAATACAGAACACAAGAGAATTAAAAAGTTTTAACTGCCAAAAGTTGTAGTAATTAAAACTGTGAATATAATATATGTAAACGTGTTTTTAAAGCATGCCTAATTAAAATTTCTATCTCCATAATCAAACACGTCACTTTCTGATAAAATTGTTGACTTAACGTAGAAAAACTTGCCTCATCTTAACACGGAGTGAATTTGAAAAGTGAGATATTCAGGACATTGGATAATACCATTTTTACATTTTTCCCTTCTTGTATTTACTTCTGCTCTGTTAACTACTTTTTGCGGTATTTTACGTGTTAAGTTTGTTCAGCGTCTCAGATCATACATCTTTGACTTAGATGAGACCCTTATTATTTCAAATATTTCATAATTTTTGAACCATTGTTTGACAATGTTCCCATAATTTCA
Organism: Holothuria leucospilota; assembly: GCA_029531755.1. Classification (NCBI taxonomy): domain Eukaryota; kingdom Metazoa; phylum Echinodermata; class Holothuroidea; order Aspidochirotida; family Holothuriidae; genus Holothuria; species Holothuria leucospilota. The sequence goes on along the minus strand of CM055973.1, from coordinate 35,939,360 downwards.
TCTTTGTTTTGCCACAGTGGAGCTTAACCATTAGAATGGAACAGGAAAGTCCATTCTGATACTGTTGACCTGCTTCTCGTTTATGTAGAACACATAGTTTGCTTACAATAAGTTTACTAAGAAATTTTATGAAACCCAGTGGTACCTTTTAATGCCTCCTTATCTAAAATTCTTTATTTGTATTGGAAATCCTGAAGATACAAAGGTCGATTGTGACTTCTTGTTTTCTTCTCTGTACCTATAGCTATAATATAGATTACTGATGAGCACTTAAGGTGTATGACACTGGACGGTGTGGGGTTTTACTACCACTTAAAGTACACTGGGAGCATCATATTCTGCGAAATTAGTTTCTAACCGGTCTTTAACAATTTTAATCAATAACATATGAATTGCTGGTACTAAAAGTTTGGACGTTTCATTTGAATTTTGAGTACATGTTAAGTGTTGCATATTATATAGGGAACATTTACATTTGATAAGTTTACCCTTAAGGTGTCAGAGTATTCAAAGAAAATTATTTTCACGATATCCGCTTTAGAACGTGATGATGTATTGCCTACTAATATGTACAACATTCAATAACTGCGTAAACAGGTAGTTATGTCAAAATGCCAAAAGCATGTGCAATAATAAAAATCCGTACAATTTTCATGGCCTGCATTGATTATTTACATCTCTAAAGTAATCTTGTACTGACAGTTTCATATGAGGTTTTTCAATTTGCAAAGTTCAGTAGTAAAGAAGATTGCTCTGTTTCAAAGAGAGCTACAATCCATCTTTTCTTTGATTCAATAGGACTACTGCATTACAGATCAAACTTAAGATCGACTTTATAACTCTGTATGAAACAGGATTCTGATGTCTTTATGTTAGTACAGAAATTAAAATACGCAAAGGCCTGAGTGACATACCTTTTACTTCCAGGTAATGTATGTATACAAAGGCAGAATCACAGTGACACTCATATGAACCGTTGTGGGATAGTGTCACTATTCCAATCATCAAAGAAAAGTTTTGCAATATTGTGATGTTATCTACTAGTCTCGAGTTCATGAAAAAATTGTGAAAATATATAACAACACCCTCATACTTCCACTTGCTGTAAATCCCATATTCAGCACAGCAATCTAAGATAGCTGAATCGCTAACTAGTACTGTGTGGTAATTTGTAGTATTTATCGCCTGTGCTCCAAGACACAGAACTATGATCCTTAAGTAAAATAAACACAATTTACAGAAGTACGTCATTTTCATGTTGAAGTAGATATGAACAAACAATCATTAATATGAACAAATACTCTTGGAAGCACTGAATATTTTAAAACTTGTTGTAATTTAATGTTTTAGCCAAACACACATCCATAAGTAGGCATCTTCCGAAATACCGAGTAATTCACAGTGGCGAATTCCGTATAAAGACGCTCCTTGAATAAACGTAACTTTCTCACATCAATGTGCCAAATTGCAAAGTAAAGCCCTCTGTTACAAAAGATTTATTCTAACTCGGACGAGTATACGGGTACCCAAAGGACTATTACTTTCCAAATAGCATAAATAGACAGAAAACCTAACTTGTGTGGTGTTGGTGGAGAAGCACTTTATCCTGCTCCGTACTTTTTCCAGGGTAACAGATGACATTAAACAAACGGCAAATTCGTGACAAGAAGAGAAAGTAGATGTCATTTCCTTCAAAGAGACTATTGTATCATCTCAAACATATTCAGGAGTAGGATCGTATCCCTCACTTCAATTGGTGACTGCGTTTTGATTGACATTAATTCAAACAGAAGTTTACTCTGTTTGGTCAATGATGAATTGTGTAGTCAGTTGTGTTCCCACCAGTGACACTTACACACAGTATTCTGTGGTACTGGTCTTTGATGATTTTACTTATTGCAGGATACTAAAGCTTGGACAGGAAAACGATTTCTGCTTAGAGTCATGATAGGGCAGCAAATAGAGTACATTTCACATTAATCCATTTAAATGATAAACACTGCCCTAAACCTGGACGTGCCTCATAACTTGGAGATTGTGGCAGAAGTGAAGCACATGGACCTATAACTACAAACTTTATCTTTCCTCCTCTTTCAGTCTTTTCGTTCTCCCTTTGCCCATTTTGCAACAACCACGGTTACCCTGAATATAGCAACAACAGGCGTGGTATGCATTTCACAACTCACATGCATGAAATATATATGTCCACAGCTGGAACTTACCTAGTGTAGCCTGTTTATTGTGATATAATTGCCCGTTAGAACATTCATCCAAAATAAAAGCACCAAGCAGCATGCATTTTTTTCAGACTGTGGAGTGTTTGGCACAACAAACACAAAGCAAGCAAACCCAAATCTTCTTTGCATGCAATTAGTTACATTTCCACTTCCAATTTTAGAATCGGTAAAAAGATACCTAAACTTTTATTTTTAAGTTCGTGAAATAAATTATCGTTAGAATTTTCATTACATTTTATACTTAAGATCCGACTCTATTCTCAATCTAACGTGTTTTGAAATCCCCCAAGGTCCCCTTGAGAAGCTAGAAATGTCCATTTACGCGTAGGAGTAAACAAGATCAGTTATATAACTGTACTCGTCAGCAACCTGAAAATCGAGATTAGCCACAACCCTGTAAATATTACATGAAACAAGGAAATCGGTACAAAAAGCAATGCTTAAGTCAATTGATACTCCTGATCGACATATTCGATTTTGTTAGCCATTCCATCCACGGACACCTCTGATAGATGTTTTTCTTCTCCTTAGATGTGTAAAGTAAGCTTAGATGAGCTTGGAAAATACCGGACTTCCCCATGTAACTTGCAAAGAATTGGTCATGATTAAAAGTTTTGGAAATTATAGTTTAATTAAAGGGACACCCTTGTACATGATGTACACGTTTGCACATTCGTTAAGGCAATATTTGCTGCTGTGATACGGTCTTAACTTTATTAAGAATTTAATTTTTTGAGAAAAAAACCAGATAAAAACCTACAGCTACTTTCAAAGAGCAAATACCGCGAAGCAGATTAGTACATCCCGTTCAATGGCCCAAATTGATACTTGATTATGCTGTAAACAATGATATAGCCTTTAGGGCAGACCGAACCACCTCGTCCATTTACATGCTGTTGGAAAGGTTTCAGAGGAAAACCTAGAACATTCTTCGTCTTAGGGGTAGCAATAATCGGAGTTGTAAATACATTATTCATTATTCTCAAAAATATATATTACAAAGCTTGAAAAATGCACCCAACTGTCCAAATGGTCCAACTCCCATCTACACACGACATTCCTGAGCTGAGATATAAAATGTTGAGGCTTATTCACTTCAATTTAAAATGGTAAATTACGCAGTAATTTGTGATGTCATTCTTGTATACTCAAGTTACTGCCTTCGTACTTTTTTGTTTTTGTTTCTTTTTTTCGCAAGCCAATGTGTCTTGGGCCAAATTTTTGTTACTGTCTTACTGTTATAGAGTGACTTAGCTATATAAGTCCTTCCCGTACAAAATGGTAATTGAACAGTAAATGTTCCAAGATTAAATAAACATCTTCATTTCAAAAGGAAATAAAGGCAGGTAATGTGATTTGTACAAGAAGGACATCACAAATTATTGCGCAATCGACTATTTCAAATAAGGTCTATAATATTTCAATATTTCGTATCTCAAAGTAAGCTATGAAAATGGGACTTGGATAAATGAAATTTATTCCGCAACCTCTGAAATATATTTTATTTTAAGTGAAAAATAAAAATTAAGTTTATTTCTAGACTTGAGGTCTACTTTAAGGTTGTGCTCTTTGCAATTTTAATCGATTCCCTCCTCAACCATTCACCTTACCTTTTACAGAAACAAGAGCTTTCACCTCCCTTCTTGTTACTTTTTCTATTAAGTTTTAGAATGATGTGGCTCTAGGTCACTGATTTAGTACTCGTTTTGTGCCTATAGGACAACATCTGATAAGAACAGATATATTTTACTTTCATATCAGATTATTAGAGAGTTTTGGATGAGGCTAAGTACACATTTTGTGGTGAACTGCTGGCCTCTTAGAGTTTTAATATCAATTATTATTCTCAAATGAATACTTAAGTAGCATGAATTGCTAGCGTGGGATAACTGTGTGATGTAGTGTGTTGGTTCGTATTTGTTTCACTTTTTATTAAACTAGGAGCAAGGAAATGCGAAAATAGCTATTCCTGTAAAATGAACCTCATCTGTTTACGATGCAGTAGCGTAATGTCAATATCATTCAGGTGTGAAAGGTATGAAAGATTCCCTTAAGTCAGCAAAGAACTTTAACGAACTAGCACAACATAATTATGTCTTACACAGCATCATTTAAATTGATTCAATGTATTTCGACATTTATCAATAGCATTTCACAAACTTGCACTCCATGTAGCTTTTGAAAAATTTGTTTCTCATTTAAACGTACCAGCTCTTCGTTATAAGAGTGCACTTCAGTATACCAACTCCAACGTTCACGATAACGTTCAGGCGTTTTCATTCCATTCTTTTAATGGTGTAACAGACTTTCTGCTATTTACTTTTAGGACACACCTCTAAACACGTGATATTGACATATCGAAGTGCACCTTGGCGCCAAACCCGCATGATATCTGATCAAAGTTCAAAGGAGACGTTTGTTTTAATACCATGCTACTATGCAATACCTCGCCAAACTGCACGGTACTTTTAAAAACTTTAATTATCACCTTTCCAACAATTATTTACATACGTCTGTTAAATTAAATGTCATTCACTTGATTGAAGATAAGTCACATAAGAACCGGAAAAAAATCATGATACATTGTTATGCAGCTTTTGTAAAATTCTCAAGTATTCAATGGCAAGGTAATCTCAGTTCAAACCTTGTTTAAAGATAACTTATAGAATACGACACGGATGATAACATGGAGTTCCCTATAGCTGTATAGTATGGAGTGTACCTGACCTCCCTCCACAAATGTCACAAATTTCTGATCCCAACGAGTGGCCCGCAGAAACATGGAAAAGTGGAATTTCATAATAAAAATAATGTTATAAGATTAATCATGTTAATTTAATGTACATTCTATATCTGAAAGTTGCCAGAGGTAACCACAATTTAGCTTCTCAGCGTCGTTAATTAGGAGAGATTTTTTTTTTTTTGGAGTTATTGCGTCAGAAAAATTGTGTTTTAAGAAAGTCTATTTCCATTGTAGCCCCCCCCCCCCCATCTAGAGAAATTTCTGGTTGTATTTCTGTTCACGAGATAACTTAGGCTAAAAGGAATTCAATCAACATTATTTTATTCCAATATTCCATACAATACGGGTGAAGCTGGTCTTTTATTTAAGAGGGCAACTTTGAGTTAATAACCGAGTATTGTGCAGACAAAATGATGAAATTTTGCAGCACAGTTTCCCTGAAAATATTTGTTACCTGAGCACCGCCCTTCTGAATTGAAGAAGAACGGTAAAGCATATTGAATGGTCCATATAGCCATTTCAAGTTTGGAACTAAGAAAACAAGGCACACCAACACAACCATGAACTTTAACTTTCAATAAGCAATGGGTTTGCATGAAACACTGAAGACGTTATGGCGGTCCATAACAATACCGTTTACTTGTTATTGCCAACGATAAAACTTATGAACGGAACTTTTAGAACATGCTCAGGTTTCCTTTGAGCGACTTGACCAATGCCGAGATATTCATGATCGTGATCTCACTCTGAAAAATGCCGTAATTGTAAGTACAGTTTTTAAAAAATCAAGAACATGTTTCTTTGTTGCTCTTTCAGGCTTTCAAACGGACAAAATGAGTTTCTTTTGCATTGTTTTTATTAATTTTTTGTACCTGTCGTCTTCTTTGGGTAAGTTAAACATCCTTCTTTCAGGGTAAGGGTTTTACTCAATGTTTTAATTACAGATATCAGTAAATCTGAAATGTTTTAACCCTGTCAAAACTCTACTATCAATACTTTGGCTTTGCTTTTTTGAAGGTGCTGAAACGTGCAAACCACTCCAGTATCTTGAATTTGGATTAACGGGCGTGATCGAATGTTCTTTCGACGAAGATTTCCATGGTGTAGTTTGGTACAATTCGGAAAACTTTGCTCATGAAGAATCCATTATTAGATATTTTAACCTAAAGAAAGAAGGTTACGGATACGTCTCAGGAGAATTCGATATTTCTTTGAATGGATCGCTATTAATAAATAACGTGTCCTGGACACATGACCACACCTTTGCTGTCATGAGGTTTGATTCTCAAGATGATAACCCCGTTCCCATAATAGTGAAAGTTGTTGTGACAGGTAAGTATTCAGTACGATAATCAGTCGGCGGATCCAAGTTTTCATGAATGGCTCCGCGTTGTGAGGGCTTAAGGTGCGTTCACACCAAAACCGAAATCTGCTGCGTTTTGCGGGCGGGACGCGAAAATTTTTTCCCAGGACAAATAGGGGCAATTTTATTTCAATGAAAATTAAGAAAATCCCCCCATTCGTTCTGAGATAACAAATTTCGCGTCCCGCCCGCAAAACGCAGCAGATTTCGGTTTTGGTGTGAACGCACCTTTAGCCATACCTTAAAACCGCCGCAGGAGCATAACCTCTACGGTGACTAGCACATTTATGATATTCAACACTGTTAAATGCAACTTCCTGGTATCTCGCATAAAGATTAGTGTAAGGAATGAAATTCTACAGAATCGTGCATTCCTACGCAATGTAGCTACTCTGCCGGAAATTTTGGACTAGGCTAGCTAGTAACGCTCGTGTACCACTGAAATTGGCTAAAGGCACGGGAAGGATTGGGACTCCCCCTCCCCCTCCCCCCAGAAAATTTTAAAGTTTAATACTGGTAGATGAGATTTCCTGGCACCTGGCTTCAAGAAAAATACTTTACCTAGAAACGTTTGTGTGGCGGTGCTTTATTATGCAATGTGACTACCCTCCAATTTCACAGTAGGGAGCTGTTACTCGAGCAACAGCATCCTGCAGTCACGTATCAGTCAAAATGGCTAAAACCTGTAGTTCTCTCCCAGTAATATTTGAAAGTTAACACTTTTAGACCGACTTTCTAGCATGTGACAGCTAATTGGGTTAAATATGTACACACACCACACCCTTACAGACACATTTTTAATGGAATGGTGCCTTCTAATGCAGTTTGAACATTACAGTTTTGGAGCTAGCCAGTTAGCCATTAATGGAGTCGTGTATCCTACAAAATGGAGAAGGTACACGGGGCCTTAAGGCGCTCCCACATGACAATTTGGACCTTATAAACTGTAAGAAACAATTTTCTTACTAGCAATCGAGGGAAGAGCACATAATTTGCAGGGCAGATCAGTTAGCCTAGGGATCATATAAAAGGTAATCACGACGGAGGGCGAAAAGCCTTCATCTTTGAACTGCGTCTGATAATCAAAAATAAATTAAAAACATTAAGGTAAACATTTCAATTATCAATCACTATTCTGTCATTCGAAGTATACACCCACTCTACGCAAACTTGATCACTAGCGCAACTATATCTGACTTAGGTCGTCCTAACAGTACAGATTTGATACTGTGGTCTTTCCAATAGCCCTTAATATTTTCATGAAGAAAATATAGTCTTCGATTAATTTCTTCACATCTTTTATCTTTGTGTACCTTCGCTTAGTAAAAGTTTACCTTAGTCTGATCTACAGTTGTAGGCTATCACAAACTTGGGTGTTACCACACATCGTGTGTAGAAGTAGCAGTGTTCGACTATTCCAATTAAGTAGATGATGTTACCATCGTAAAATCTAAAACCAATGTGTATACTGTAGCCGTAGTTCTTTTTTCTTTTCTTTCTTCTCTGTCATTGCACAGTGAGGCCGGCCACACCTTACCCACGTGTTGATAAATGCGGCAGCGGCAAAAACTGCTTTTTATCTCTGGATCAGATGACTGAAATTACCTGCCTTGTGCAACATGCTAAACCAGCAATTGGATTATCGTGGGTGGCAAGAACTGCCGTTGGAGATAAGAATGTGACATTTGAAACCACTTTTACGGAAGATGATAAAGTGTTTACTTCACGTGCTATCATGCTATTTCCTTTTCATCACTCTTCTCTTTTAATTCTCCTCGTCTGCCAGGCTGAAGACTCTGCCGGGATTCTTGAAAAAGATGAAACATCCATTATGATAGAAAGAAACGATGATCTATTCTCTCCCGCTACGCCTATCATTTCTTTTATTGAAAGGGGTTCAAAGCTGGAGCTTTCTTGCCGTAACACGAATTCTAGTTTGATAGCTTGGAGAATATCACATGACCTTGGTGAAACATATGAGCTTTTGTCGTATGCTGCTGTCTTTGAGGAGGAATTTTCAGAGATATTCTCAAAAGAATATCACTTAACAAGGAATGGATTACTTGTTTTACCTACCACTGAAGTAAAGCACGAGGGGTATTATGGTTGTATTTTTGATGACATGGTTACTAACAACGTAACGTTATTTCATGTAGTCGTTTATGGTGAGTTTCAAGAGCAGAACAACCGGTATTTAAAGCGAGTTTTCCTTATGTCTGTCATCCGTTATGTGTCACCCAAAATTCATTTTAAAACCATTTCCATAATGCGAAACTATGATAACGTGTCACTGTAGGTTTACATGAATGATTACATACCTGATCTAACTGACAAAGTTTGTCGTAACTGCTTACAAAATATATGACACGTGACTGCCACTGGAGCAGCACTCTACCCCCTCTCGCCCATAGCCCGCCTTTTTTAGTATCTGTGCTCTCCTAAAATGTAGTTAGGAAACGTTTATTTCTTTATCATTTATTTTAAATGTGATTAAAAAGTAATTTCTTAGGTAAAGGTTAATAGCTGTAAACACACTTGCCCAAAGGAGGCAAGTTTTTCAGTCTAATCTTCCTTAGTGCCCAATAGGACCACTAATTATCTTACTTTGCGGTGAATCTCAGCTGTTGAATTAGCTCATTTAATGGCTGAGCAAGCTGAAATGTAACTGCTAAGCCAAAATTCATTTTTGCTTGACAACTTTGTAGCAAATCGAAGTAACTTATTCCTTTTAATAGATCAAGACTAGAAATTCTACCCTTGTTTATCAAGGTTTTTATTAGGGCAAGGAGCAGCATACATTTCACCTAAAAATTATTTACTTTGGTCAGAAATGAAATATTTAACTACAATTGGGAAGGAAAACAGTGCCCACTCATAAAGTAATCAAAACTATAAAATAGGCATTTCATTTATTGAAGACAACCCATCGACCTGTTTTCCAAAATTGCATTGTAGGGGATGAAAGGATTGTCGTCACTGAAAGCTTCTCACCCAGAATGTGTGAAAATGTACATGTCCCGAAACTTCGGTAGGTGCAGAAAGTGGATGCACAAACTCTTTACATACCCCTTGCTTCAGAGCCTGTTATGAATTCACATTCCTCAGCCGTATTCTTTCAACCCTACAGTTCTTTCACGACCAGTCATTGAGGGTTGCCCTCTCCAGCAACAATATTGTGTTTTGAAGAAAAACAAGGAAGATAGTGTAACATGTTCTGCCACTGGCGTTCGTCCTGTCGTGACGCTGGAATTTCATCCACTTTCACAAGAGGAGTCTCCCTTGATATCTTTCTACGATCCTCAAGTCAGTATCACCGAGACTGGACAAACCTACAACATACGAATGACAACTTACTTCCGCATTAAAAGTGATGTAACAACACCGCTCACGATTGAGTGTAAGATGACCGCGACAAATATCAAACCCTTGAATATTAAAGCAGTAGTTATTCTCTCGATCCAAAGAGGTTAGTTCAAAAGCTTTTGTAAAAAGACTACTTCTACATCGTTAGGTTTATTCGTAAGATCTTGAGGGAGAAATTATCAACAGGTCTCTTGTAGTATTAAACACTGCATCTGCTTTTTCTTTGGGTGTGTTTTTACCTTTTATATTTAAAATACATCATAAACAGTTTCCCTTACAACAATAGTGTATGTTGTAAACACGAAAACTTCCTTGTCACTTCTTTCTCAATTGAGAATATTAAACATACACTAAGCATGATTTTTTTTAATTGAATTAACTCTAGCAGATGAGCTTACAACGTGTGGAGGTTTATTTAAATGCAAGAAACATGGCAGAAGATTTACCATCTTCCATCCAGTAGTGAATGATAACGTTAACTTTATTTCCTTTTCTGCAGAGCAAACAACGGATGTTCCAAATACGTCCAATAGTTCTACCTCTGTACTGTGGGTTGTGGTAGCTGTAATGCTTACTATTATCATAATCGGCTTATGTGTGACATTATTTCTTTTTCGACGAATGAGAAAACTACGTAAGTGAGCAGATGAGTTAGTGAATAGAAAAGTTAAAAATGTTGAACAGTAAGAAGTAACCTTCCATTAAAAAGACATTTGTCCTTTTTACGAAGCACTCTAATAATGGAAATGACTGGTGACCTTCCAAATCAGTTGAATAATCTATAGCACATTTGTAAATATACAGCAGAACTTCCTGATATCTTCTTTAACAGTTTAAAGTGCTCTACTGGAGTGTGGGACTGGGTTACAATTAATAGAGCTGATGATTGTTAAATACTGAAAAATATGAACTGTCATTTATCTGAACAGGTAAATTCAAGAAACAAAAAACAAGTGATTCTAAGCAAGAAAAGGTAAGACGTTTGACTCTGCAGCAGTGTGATTCTTTCGGCATTTTAACACGGTGTCATATCAATTGCATGGAGTCTGCCTTATCTGAAATATGCAATATGCTGACAAGGTAAAATATAGAGCCAAGAGACCATGTACACGAATGGTGTAAGTTTGTATTTAAAATTAAATCTGTATGCATTGTCAAATGTTAAGACTTGGGGGCGTGTAAGTGCAGGAAATTGTGGTCTCAATGTTTAAGTTTTACATTTGACCAATAGAATGATTGTCTTTTAACAAAATTTGCTGGTGGAAATTTTAAATTGCAGATATCTTCAAATTATTCCATGATTCATTTTATGTAACAAGGCCTTCAGTTCCATTGTCCCTTACAAAAAGAAAATAATACATGAAGAAGTTCTTTTCTCCTACTCAATACGGAGCGGTGCCGGGAGGTGTTTTCTTTCGGCATGGAATCATGGATACATTACACTAACAACATTTAAATAATTTGATATATAGTGATCTCAAAGGCCTTTGACCTCCACCAAACACTGAAGGGTTCTTTTGCTTAATATGTAGCCTCTACATGCGAAGTAAGACATCCCTAACAGTTATTCTTCTTGAGATATCATGTTTATGAGGTTTTCTCAATTTGACCTTTAGTGACCCCAAGTGACGTTTGATCTCAACCAAATATTACCAATATACATAATAAGTATGAAAAGTAACCTATCAACCATGCCTATTTTAAGATATCTTGTTTAAAAGCTAAGCTTCAAAACACACACCCAGGCATATATATATATATATATATATATATATATATATATATATATATATATATATATATATATATATATATATATATATATATATATATATATATATATATATATATATATATATATATATATATATATATATATATATATAAAATAAACAAGAAAAAAGAAACAAGAACCTCATCATCAAACCAGCTGATAAGGGTCGAGCCGTGGTAGTTTGGCAGAAGGATTTGTACGTAGCAGAGGCCGATAAGCAATTATCGGACCAAACTGCATACACTGAACTTCCCTCTGACCCCACTTCCGACAGCCAAGCATTGGTTAAGAAGACTTTAACAAACCTTATTAGAAACAATCAACTTCCTAAATCAGCAACGTCACTACTCCACCCTTGCCCACAAATCTCCAATTTCTATCTGCTTCCCAAAATCCACAAGGCTAACAACCCTGGTAGACCCATCGTTTCTTCCCACAGTTGCCCCACCGTTCTTATTTCTGAGTTTTTGGACTCTGTTCTCTTCCCGTTGGTATCAGCGTTACCGTCTTTTGTTCAAGACACTCCTCATTTCTTGAGACTTATTCAAGACTTTGAGTTTCCCGAAAATTGCGGTGAACGTCTGCTATTCACCATGGACGTATCTAGTCTCTACACATCCATCCCCCACCATGCTGCCTTGTCGGCTATCCGCCATTACCTGGACCAACGACAAGACCCCCAAATTCCTACAACTACTTTCCTTCGCTTGACGGAACTTGTTCTCACCCAAAACTGTTTCCAGTTTAATGGGCGCTTTTTCCGTCAGGTTAAAGGAGTAGCCATGGGAACCAAAATGGGTCCTTCTGTTGCTTGCCTAACCATGGGTCACTTTGAAGAACAACTTTTTTCGCAGTACACCGGTTCTCACCCTTTCCTTTACAAAAGGTATATTGACGATATTGTGGGAGTGGCAACAGGGACCCGTCAAGATCTGGAATCTTTCATTCAATTTGTAGGATCTTTCTGTCCATTTTTGAAATTCACACATTGTATTTCTGACACTTCAGTGGTTTTCCTCGACCTTCAATTGTCAATTTGCGACCGTAAAATCAAGTCAAACCTACATTTTAAACCCACCGATTCCCATAACTACCTTTTGTACCCATCCAACCATCCCAAATCCTGTACCAAATCCATCCCGTACTCACAACTTTTAAGGGCCAGAAGGATTTGCTCAGAAGATTCTGATTTTTCAGCCGCTTCAAAAAGTATACTATCATTCTTTGAGAAGCGTCAGTATCCCACCAAAGTCCTTACCGGTGCTCTACATAGAATCCAAGGAATCGACAGAGCGGAGGCTTTGAGTAAGAAGTCTAACACGTCTACTAATCTACGAATTCCTTTGGTAATTTCCCATCACCCATCGGTACGCCCCATCATTCGTGCCATTTACAGGAATATAGAGACTCTTCGAAAAGACCCTTCAACCCGTGACCTTTTCCCTGAACCCCCCATTACGGCCTTCAGAGTTGAAAAGAACATTTCCAAGCACTTAGTTCGGGCTTCCCACCCACAACAACCAACTGACAACACACCAGGTACATTTCCCTGTGGTCGTAGTAGGTGCAACACATGCCCAGTGGTTGGCAAGAACACACTTATCAATATTTTGGGTTCTAACGGCAACAGATTTAGTGTGAACCAACACTTCACCTGCACTTCCACAAACTTGGTTTACATCTTAGTTTGTGGACGTTGCAATTGCCTGTATGTGGGAGAAACCAAACGCCGTCTGGCTGACCGAATCACTGAACACCTCAGGTCCATCAAACAAAACCTTCAAGGTTATCCGGTCGCCACTCATTTCAACCCCCCATCACCGTGCTCAATTAAAGACTTGGCCGTTACTGCAGCCTTAATGTGCAGAGGTTCTGACCGTGATCGTCAGACCGCCGAAAACCGGCTTATCATGAAACTCGGGACCCTCTCCCCACACGGTCTTAACATTAGAATGGACCTTTTTTAACCTGTTCCCCTTTTCATTACTTTTTACCAGTTTTTTCAGCCTTCTTTCGCTTTTTTACACCGTGTTCGTTCTGTGCGACCGGTTTGTTCGTGCCTTTCTTCAATGTGTTTCTTCTCTATTTCTACTTCTTTGTTATTCAGTTGCATTTCTTTGCCACCTGATGAAGAGTCTATACTCGAAACGTCGTGGAATTTTCCGCAAACTTTAAGCACTTTTTACAACCTTTATCGACCTATATATATATATATATATATATATATATATATATATATATATATATATATATATATAATATATATATATATATATATATATATATATATGAGAAAAGTCCACTTATGCTCCATGTAACATAACCATCAATAAAACACATTCCAAAGATGACATTATAAGAGCACAGATACGTTAAAAACAGCGTGTATTTCGGACACTTGACAATGTGTCCTTCCTAAGCGCAAAATGGAAAGTGAAAAATTACAGCATTTTTCAAACGGTATAAGAAGTACAAACACAAAAATGATAGACAGGCAGGTTTAGTTAACCTTGGCAACTTGGGAAGGGTTACTAATTACAAAGGGGAAGTCACTTAAGATGCCGAGGTCCTTGTTCAGGCCCTTAACATGTGTTGACAGTTTAACGACCCACTTGCTCTCAGATTTGAGGCGTTCGTTGACAGATTGGTAATTTGAACCGAGCAGAATACACTTTAGATTTGAAATGGAATGATTCGGTTCACCACAGAAATGTTTAGTAACTGGGAAAATTAACAGATTTATCCTGGATAATCTTCTTATGGTTATTGAATCTAAGTCTGAATTTATTGCTTGTCTGCCCGACATAGTTGCCTTTGTCGCTAAATTACAAAAGAGTAAGTAAACCACATTGGGTGTATCGCAGTCAAGGGAAGGAGGACGAACAATGCACTTTGTGCCGGGAGGGGTGAAATCTTTATCTGTAATAATAAAATGACAGACCTGACACCTCGGTTTGCTACAATTTGCGTTGCCTATGTTACGGGCACCAAGCAGTCGGGAAGATGTGAATAATGTTTTGAGACTGGGGGGGGGGGGGGTTGACGTCTGACAGTTAAAAGGGTCATTAAATATTCAGATAAAGAAGAATCAGACTTAAGAATACTCTGATCTGAACGTATGGTTTTATGTAGGCGTTCAGTTTTCGGAGAATAATCAAAGACAAGGGGGATTCGAGAATTTTCAACCTTTGGTTTATAAGTCAGTAGTTTGTCACGTGGGTAAACAGAAGCCTTACGTATTCCTTTCTTGATAATGAAAAGGGGATAATTGTTGTTAAGAAAATATCCAACAAGATTACATATGTGCTTGTCGTATTCAGACTGAGAAGAGCAGATACGTCTTATTCTTACACATTGTGAAAAAACAATAGGGCGTTTTACGCTTATATGATGGGAGATGAAAAGCCTACCGACACTCACGGTTACCTTAATTTTTTCATCTCCCATCTTATCGTATCTGTGCTCTTATTGTGTCATTTTTGGAATGTGTTTTATTGATTGTTATATATATATATATATATATATATATATATATATATATATATATATATATATATATATATATATATATATATATATATACATATATATATATAGATATATATATATATATAGATATATATATATACTCAATATATATATATATACTCAATATATATATATATATATATATATATACTCAATATATATATATATATATATATATATATATATATATATATATATATATATATATATATATATATATATATACTCAATCTGCGGACTGTTTCGATCTTGTTAGATCTCATCAGTGCAGCTCAGAATACGCTTCAAGGCTGAATTGCAAGACTGATTAAAGTATAACGTGGAACTTCCCCACGCTTCGCGGTAGAATGCTCATGAATGCCTGAGTGCACAAACTCAAAAAGCGTGCTATGCATAAAGCCAGAGTTGTATTCAAGTCGTTTTTCTCAAGTCAAGTCTCAAGTCATCTACCTTCAAGTAAAGTCAAGTCGCAAGTCATTTTCCTTCAAGTAAAGTCAAGTCACAAGTCACTTTCCTTCAAGTCAAGTCACAAGTCATTATTAGGCCTATGAACCAGACTGCAGTTCCTAGATACAGTCTCAATGTGGAGATCAGGTTTCAGACATAATTTTTTTTTTTTTTACTTTAGTACGAAATATAAGATATCCGTATTGAAGAAAATACAACGAAAGACTTCTCAAGACAATCAGCGGACCACAAAAACTTACAAAAAATAAAGTAGCTACTAATATGTAAATAAGAAAAGCCAAGTTATTATGGAAATGGTATCGTTTTAAAATAAGAAGGATAGCCCCAAATACAATCATACTCATCATTTTGCAGTTTTATGATATACCCTGCATAATGTTTCACATTTTTTTCATGTATTAGTACGGTATTTTCTACACCCGGTTGCAAAGTCACCCAACAAATGAATATGTGCTTTAACTGGTACAGGAGAAATAAAGTAAATATTCATGAGGAGTGAAACTATTTTCTTGAATTCAATTATTATGGAAAATATTTCAGAAAATTTCTGAAAAAGCAACCTTGAGGATGCCATGATTTTATCGCCCAAGGCGTCCGTGTGAGTATACGTTTATGATAGAGCTTACGCACGGCCGAATCCTGTGGGGGAGGGCAGAGGACAAATGCCCTCCGAGATTTCACAATCGTCGAAGCTGGCCTACTTGAGAAAAAATAATGAAATTTTACTACCCAAATTATTATTGCAAACCACGGAAATCACATCTAAGGGTTCCGCCGTGGACGCGTTCTTATGCGGGTTTCTCTTCCTATCGAATAATCCATCTTCCTCCATTAAGATATACGGCTTTAATACACTATAGCACATACTCTGACTAAAGATTAAATAGCCTATGTTTACTGTTAATTATATTAGCTAATTTTAATAAGCTGGTAAATAAACTTTTAATTAAATTCACTGCAAGTATTTTCATGATATGTTAGAACGTGAATATTGCATATTAAAGATGAATCAAGGGATTACTATACTGTGTGAACTTTACAACTCAATGAAAAATATGTTGTAACATGATTCTGAATGCAATTCATGAAATAGGATACCCGGGTACACTATTTAAATTGGGGTGACTGCATTTTCCCTTTAAATCAAATTTAGCTACTTTACTGCCTTCTATCCTGGCAAAGTTTTTACCCCAAAATACCTGGGAGGAGTCAACAGAAACTTTCTTGGACAATTACGAAAATTTTCCTTTCCTTCATTGTTCATTATAAAACGTATCAGTAAGGCTGGCAAATGCCTGTATAGGGTCTCCTGGAAGCTCTGGATCAATTATATAAAATGGGCCAATGGCGTAATGCTTATTATCTGACATCTAAATTGTAATATAAAGCATGACACCAACAGTGGCGTAGCCAGGATTTATCTCACGGGGGCCATGCAGTATGTTGTGTGATCTCCGGCCTGGGAGTCTAAGGGGAGGGGTGAAGATTTTTGAAAAATTAGGACTCCTTACATGCTATCTGGTGCCACATATGCTACCTTTTGAAGTAAAACTTGTGTTAAAAATTGACGTATTTTTAGGAACTAAAACAAACAAAAATCGGCATCAGTGAAGGGGCCATGGCCCAATTGGGTGTCTCCCTCCCCTTGGAAAATGTTTGGAAAATAAGGTGTCCTTTCATGCAATCTGGTGCCACATATGCTACCTTTTGAAGTATAACTGTGTTAAAAGATTTACGTTTTTTAGGAACTAAAAAATCGGTATCATTAAGGGGGGCATGGCCCAATGGCCCCCTAAATACGTCACTGGACGCCAAGCACTTTACATCAATCGTATTTTTACTAATTTTTAATGAAAATCAAGACGAAAAGCTCCCAGCAATGGGGAATCGTCGAGAGGGAGAGAATAGGTGCAGTAAGTTGATGTTAGACCTCCCTGATAGTTATAGCAAAAGGTATGAAGGACTAACGAGCGCGTTTCAGAATGTTTTTTCGTCGTAAGTGTATTAACCATCACCGTTTATACCATAATGGCTTGCCGCGACGCGACCGGGTAAAATTTTTTGAAAAATGTATAATGGCAACAACTTACTTCCAACCTTCGACATCATGCTATAAATTAGATTGAATGATCCCACATTGATGCGAGGCCCCTACAGATGTTTGGAGATATATCTCTATTTTTGGAAGTTGTTGTAAAAACCCATGGCTTTGCAATTATCTGGATCCACACATACAAAGACTATATTAAACACTACTTTTGTTAACATGTGGTTTCATTTCTTTTCACTCATATTTTATAGACATAGGGCGTTCTTTTATGGTCATTTACATTTTGCAGACAGGGTGTTTGCTCAACACCATTCTATGCAAAGGGCCATGATTGAGCCGAAAAGGTAGGAAAGGCCTGGTCTCAGGGACGTAGCTAGGATAAAATTTTTAGGGGGGTCTAGGTAACAAATGGGGGACCGGCACCGCCGAGGGTCAGGCTTGTCAAGACTATCTTAGCGGAGCGCCATCATCAGATGGCGGGGAGCGTGCAAGAAAATTTTTGGCTTTACAAACCCTCCAAATGGCAGGAAACGGCACTTCCCACTTGTTTTAAGCTGCATGTACCCAGCCTTGAAATTCGAATCTCATTTCGGCCATTTCTCAAATAATGGAAAAAAATCAATCCATGAAAAATGTTAATACACAAGCCGGCACATACACTTATTTACTAGGGGCAAAAAGTGGGCATTACTGATCTGTGGCCTGGGGGAGGGGACTAAAGGGAACGGGCGTCTCCCTCCCCCTTGGGGAAAATTTGTAATTTCAGGAGGACGTATAGATAGCAAATGGTGCAATATTTGAGGGATTTCAGCTTAAAAGGAAAACGAAAAGTAGTTGTGACTAAGTGCGACAAAAGTCATTTTTGAGAGCGTGGTGGATATGATGTGAAGCATGACCTCAGCCATTGAACTCCGTTGTGAGGGAGTGTTCAAGGGAGTGATATTGGTTATAAAACGGTTTTATGACTAAACTGGCTCGGTTTAAAAACGTTTTTAAGCCATTGATGATTGAAGCTACCTATAGCAACAACAGCAACATTGTAGCTATGCATAATCGCGCGTAGCCCGAGAATTTTAGAAAAGTAGGCTAGAAATACATCCGAATAGAGCTGTAAATGATTGGTGATGTGTACAGATAGGCATGAAAATATTGATCTGCCTATTTGAAATTGTTCAAGTTCTATCATTAGGATCACAGCTACTTCTTATATTTTTACTGCGTTTTCTCTGTATATTCTCAAACGGAGAGATGATTTAGTGCTGACCAGGGCTCGCATCGGTCACACTTACCTTACCTATGCCTATTTACTTTAAGGGGATGAGAGACCATATTGTATACCCTGTGACTGTGCTGTCACCGTCAGTCACATTCTCGTTGACTGTTATGAATACTCCCATATTCGCCAGAAGTACTATTCTGTGCCAGACCTGAAAACTTTATTTGAGCAGACAGACCCTTCCCTTATTCTGGGCTTTCTCAAGGAAAGTAAACTGTATAAAAATTTCTGACATGACTCCCGAATTTGCCTGGACATTTTAGTGGATTCTGACCCCCCCCCATTTGTACCTAATTGTACCCCAACATTGCACCATTTTCTTTTCTAGGTGACACTATATAACACATTCGTGTTGGTGTGTCGTAAAATCCCATCTAACTAACTAACTAACTAACTAACTGTATATTCTGAAAGTTGGAAACGGTGCACTTTGAAAATTTCTGGGGGTAATTGCCCGCCCCCCGCTGTGTACGGTCGTGGATATCATATGAGCTGAGATAATACAAGAATCCTACTGAATTATGCATCGCTTTTCATTTATTCTGCCTGCAATTCTCTCATATTCACCTTCTAGTATATCTCTGTTACATTTGTCCATCACCGTATCCATAGGCTACATGTCCACTACTCAATTACATATCCCCTTGATCATACCATTTGTCTCCAACCTAGGGTTACCATATTTATTTTCTAGCATGGAGGACATAGATCACTGTCCTGATGTAGGGGTCTAAGGGTGTCCCCTTCCCTTTGGAAATTTTTCCGGTTTTCAATAGTGTCTAGATGCAAAATAGTGCTGTATTTGTTCACGGACTCAAGGCATCGGTATATTACTTGGTCAGACCTATAATACCACCAGTTAATCTTTCAAACTATTTAACCCGCAAAGCAGAAGTAGGGATCATGTAGGAAACACATGAAATCCGCACCTTGTTGGCAATTTTACACATCCGTCCGGACCGTGACGCCAGTGTGAACTACTAAAAGTTCACACTGGCGTCAGGACTTGTCGAAAACAATCGTTCTACAGTGCACTTGTCATGGGCAAGGAGAGAGACACGACATACTTGTTACGGATAGAAGAATTATTCGAACGCAGTACCTTACCGTACGGCATATTTTGTGTATGATACCGTATAGGAATGGTTGTGTAAGAATGGTCTTCAGTGTATGGTTGCAATGTTTTCAGTAAATCAACCAGCCATCCGAAAGGCAGAAAGGGTCTAAACCTGACAATGTCACATCCGAGTTTGTCGTCGGGACGTTCGTTTCATCGTACAAGTGAATTATTATATATGCGAATTAAACGACAGTGCAGATTATAAACCTTATTTAGTGAAAGTAGGCATTTTAAAGTTGTTAAGTTGATTTCATACGTGCGCAAAATGTGTTTTTCACACGTTTACTCTTTTTCTCAATTCCTACACATTTTATTATTTATTTTTTGAAGGAAATACTTCAAAGTTTATTTCCTTGCAAACATTTATTTTTCTTAATTCTTACACATTTAATTAGGACACAAAAATCTGGCCTCCCCCAGCCCCCCTCCCCCCCACCCGTAGCTACGCCGCTGCCTGATCTTAACTTGCTAAACGTCACGTGTGCTTGTTATTTGGGGTGAGTCTTGCCCTTGCAAGTATGCGTTGGTCTGTTGTTTTTATCTATGCTATACTAAAGCTATACTTTTCCTAGACCCTGAGTGCACTGTAGCCTTCTACCCGCGGCACAATGCAATCTTGAATGCATGAAGGAAAAGGTTCCGTTCTGTTCTTACAATTATAAAAACCCATGGGACACTCAGCGACAAACATTGTCATTCAAAGTCGCCGAAACAAATATGTTCAAGTCAAGTCGCAAGTCATTTTTCTTCAAGTCAAGTCGCAAGTCAACAAAATGTACAACTGGAGTCGAGTCCAAGTCAGTGACTCGAGTCAACAACTCTGCCTAAAGCAGTAGTATTACGTCTTGGCGAAAATGCCAAGACTACACAAGCAAAGCGCCATCTTGAAACTAAAGAGTGCTGAACAAAACAAAGTCTTACCGTAATGCAAATGTGTGGTGGAGCGTAAATATATTTATGTGTATATATAAAAGCTTTACCTATGGGGGACGTGCGGAACGGGAGTTAATGACATTATTTAAGCGGATCCCCCAGTGACGTATACCTAGGACAGGTGACACCAAGGTGAAGCCTTCCTTCGTCACCTCCGCCATGGAGTCCTGCTAAGGGAGTGGTCTGATGGTAGGAGTGATATTTGGGTAGCTGATTTGCAAAATGGTTCCATCTTTGCAAAAGTTCTGAACTAATTGCATTGTTTAAAAATTCTGATCGAGTAGTAAATATCTTTTATTTTTTGGCTGGGTTAAGGGGAACGGGTATGGTCTTAGAAGAGAGAGTAATATCTTCACCCTTTGAGAAATTTTGTGTATGTAAGATGTTAAGATGCAAAATGTAGCTATTTTTGTTAATGCTCTGAACTGTTTATAAGGTTACAATTGAGTTTATTTTCCGATTTGGGACAGCATGCCTAAAGAGGAGGGGCGGGGGTTGTCGTCTAAGGTTCCAACTGTGAGAAAATTCTGCATGTTTGATGGCTTTGTTTGATGCAGTTTTAAAGGTTCTTAGAGCATTAATCATAATTACTACACTGAACCCTTTGGCATTTTCCATATTTTTTTATCGGTCACCTTTCATTTTAAGTTTGAAAATCTCCCCTTCCGGCCCCCTAGACTACGGTGCATTTCTGTTTACATTTGGCATACAAATAACAGTTCTTCATACAAGATCGCGAAACGGTAAATAATAGTATGTACATCCAATATGAGGCAATGCTTGCATTCTTGCAATGATATTGCTTTTTCAGGGCACCTAAAGGTTATTCTTTTTTTTTTTTCATTTTAGAACAAAGCAATGTTACCATACCAGGGAGGAGACCAAGGTACAGACATTCATCTGTCGTTATTTAAAAACAAACTTCTCATTCCTTGAAGTTTTTAAAGTCTTTCTTACCTTTGAACACTCAATTGTACTTCATCGTTACTATCTGATAATGCAATCGCTGCATGGTTTCAAATAGATAGCTGTTGACATGGATGATTGCGTCTGTGAGTAAAATGATCAGGTAAAACATATGTTGTGGCCTAACATTGAGGGAAACAGCCCTTTGTAGGCTATTTTCTTCTATTGTCCAAAAGGCAACCAACTTATCTCAAGATTCAAGAAAGCGTGTTTTTTTTTTTTTTTTTTTTTTTTTTTTTTTGTTGTTTGAAAGTAAAGCTGTTCAAAAGAAAGCAAAGCATGTATCTCCCATATAACCATCATCAAATGAAATACTCTAAAGCCTCAGTTATCAAACGTGGTAAGTACTAGGGGACACATACGGCCCCTGGGGACTGTCGGTGCGACCCCAGAATTGAATAATGCTTTGAAAAAATATCTTCGACAAGAAGAAACTGAGCAAACTGGAAAAGGGACAAATAATTCGTGCTGACATTTATTTTAAATTATGTATTTTAAAGTCACTACATGACTTCTTCCAGTTTTGCTCTCCCACCGTCGAGGAGCGATCCCCTTCCCCCACCCTTTATACTTTGTGGTTTAGAGCGCTATTTCCTGTAGTCTAGACCATCTCATGAAAAGTCAAATGTTTTCACTTCAGCCTCGACCCAGGTGGGGTTCAAGTCGGGTTTGTCCTGTTAGGTACCCTCTTAGTGACCGTAGTAGTTTTGCTACTCTACCACCGTTAAATCTATACCTTTGGCTCGCACCACCAAAAGGTAAAAATATCACTGCTCTAGAGTAATTCAGTTGCTGTAATGACTGCGTCTTCTAAAAACTGGTCTCATTAACGGGGTACCGAAATCCGAATTTGGTGAAATATTTGACTACATTCGGTAAGGAATGAATCAATTCTTCTCATTTGTTCCCTAAATCTAATCAAATACTTGATCAGATTCTGGATCGGTGGCCGGTTGATTAAAATTGCAATCAAATTGGACAGATCTGTGTCACGGTGTCTATATAGCGCGCCCATCAGGCTTCTTATACTGTAATTTAGCGACTGAATACCACATTATGTTATGTACCAAACTGTACATACCCAATAATAGTTTCCGTTGATCGCTTAGGCCCAGGGTTGGGAAGTAACGAGTTACAAGTAACGCCGTTACTGTAACGAGTTACATTTTGTGTAACGGAACCCTGTAACGAGTTACATTTGCATTTCAGTAACGGAGCAAGTAACTAGTTACAATTCTGTGTAAAAGTAACTGTAACGGCGTTACATTTGGGTCCCGTTACTTTCCCGTTACAAATAGTCAAAATGACCACAAATTGCATTTTCTTTGAGCTAATAACAGAATAACAGAAAATTTTCAAATTGATGACACTTTGGTAGTAAAATGTAAAATTATTTTCGATATAGGCTATTTATCATTCATCGCTATTATCGACGTCGCCCTCACCGACATCAAATTTTATTCACGATTAGAATCAGAAGTTGATATTAGATGCACACGCTGCAGGCTTACAGGCCGGGCCACTTGATTGTCTATTGAACCAGGGAGTTGTCAAATAGCAACTCCCTGATTGAAATAAGTTTAAAATTGATCTGTATGTCAAAATACTTATTAGACAGATCAATGCTTATTATCCATGAGACCGATTTGTGCGATTATTTGAAAAATACTGAACGGTCCTCTAAGGCTCAGCTGACTTTATGTATTCTAAGTAAAGTCAGCTGGGCCTTGGTTTACTCATATTGTCCTTTAGAGGACACAGTGGAGACAGTGTACCGTGAGAAACGGGTTGGCCCATGGGCATTCAAATACCAGCTTACTTTGAAAGTTTAATCATTGCCTCTTGAGACGTTAGGGCTGGACCCGTGTTCACCCTATCCGAGTCGGAGCTAACTGCGATTCTAGATTCCCGAATCTTTCCGAGCATGGTACTACTCAGGATCCTCAAATTTCTGCCAGTTTTGATTCCAATGGCACCAATTCCGAGACCAGTCTTTTTGCCAATGTATATCATATCACACATACAGATGTTTTAATTCTATCGTACATGTCCACCATTAATTAACAAAGTCATCGTTTGTACTCACTTCCATAGCCTGGCCTCCTGAGTAATTTAGTTGATTGTATGTGACAATACCTTAGATCTGTACATTGTGCACAAATGGAACTTTAAACACTTTTAATGTAACTTTCATATTTGAGAACTCGGCTGGAATGAACTCCGAGTCCGAGTCCGAGTCCAGTTACATCACATTCCGTAAAAATTTCGATTCCGGAACCTTCTATCCCGGGCAAATTCCTAATCTAGAAAAACGCTCTTGAGACCGGCATTAAGCTAACCGAATCCGGACTCTTGCGTTGGAGCCCAGTAAATCTATACGGTGCCAAGCGTTGGTAAACACCGTGCATCCATTTATGCATCTAATTTAACATGTATGGTATCTTTATGTGATGAATCAAACGTATGAATTTAGGCTATATCATATTCTTTTCAATGTCCGTAACTCCTTACACTGGAATAATAGTACGGTTAATATAAAAAAAACAGCAGAATATTGAAATGGTCAATGGCGTTAAAAGTATCCTAACAAAGCTAATTGGAAAGAGAAGTGTCCGACTTAAAGCTTTACCTATTGTAAAGGGAAAGTGAATTATGTGCACATGATCTGCATGTATAAACTGCATAGTATCACCATTTCTATGCACTGTTTTATATCGACACAATGTGAAACTTGAAATTTATGGGGAAATATCACTTAGCCCAACCTTAGCGGTGAGGTTTTAAAATTTTACTGCTAACAAATGTATTCATCCTCTTATTATACCATATTTATGCTCTTGAGGGGTTGAAGACTTTACTGCTGAAACAACGCTCTTCCCCTTTCCGGCATAGCCGCTAACCTCTCTAAATTAGCCGACTGTGTGATGGGAGTATAAAGATTTCAACCCTCAAAGAAGTACTTTGGTAACTGGAAAAGTTTTGGTTATAACCATATTCCTCTAACAAATAGTTTGCGTAAGCTCCGACACAGTATCATGATTCGCTGCTTCATGTTGAGCATTAGGAGCCTCTGCGACAATGCCCATTGAAGATCAGCTAGCTTCATTGACTTTCTTTGGGGAACACCTAAGGATAACCGGCACAAATGAGGTGTCGGTCGTCTCATGTGCCCCCGTCTTACTATCTAATTATGCCCCCCCCCCTCCATTTCAGGTACCGAGGTACCGTATATTCACCTTGAAGTAACGAGTTACTTTTGAAATGTAGCTAGTTACTTTTTAGTCAAAAGTAACTGTAACTAGTTACTTTTTCAACATTGTAACTAGTAACTGTAACGAGTTACAATTTTACGGAATTAACTGTAACTATAACGAGTTACTTTCAAAGCGTAACGGGAACAACCCTGCTTAGGCCTTGATAATACTCTAATTGAATATATTTAGGCCAACTCGCCGATATTAGCCAACAATTGCATGTGGGACAAAGATGAAGAGAGAAAGAAATAAAATTGCATAGTGTAAGCATAAATTGATAATGTATGAACGTAATCGACTGATGTTTCTATTTTGTTCAAATGCAGCACATACACTTATTAATGGGCACTCACACATCAGCATTTAGCGTACCGAATGGTGACACTAACTTGAATTATAGTGCCACAACTGAAGTCTTATTATTGTAGTTTTTTTATAAAGCCTGAATTGATGTGAAAGTTATTGTCACAAAAGCCACTAATACGAAAAATTACCTGGAAAACAATTGTATGTTTTTATATTTGCCGTTTTTATGTTTTCCGTTGTTCATTTTTTAAAAGTGCTAGCCCTTTATACCCAAACTGAAGAGTCCACGACGGAACAACCAACAGTCAATATTCACCAAGCACAAGAAGAGGTAATATTTATGACTCTAAAGCAGCGCCAAAGACTACATTTGGCTCCCCGTTTTTTGAAAATATTTATTCCATAAAGTGTTAATGAAAATTACAGCATAAGTATATAAATGCTGAGTCGCAAAAATAGACTAAAACAATGATTGCAAAGGGCAAATTTGAATAACTTTTAACAGCCTTGATTATACGGTTGCTTAGAGTTCTATATTTTCGTTGTTAAAGGTCTCATTTCGTGCTTGATTTCCTCCTGGAAGATACCGGTGGCTAGCGTCTTCTTGGGGTCATGATTTTTATACGAAACAAAAAGATGATCTTTAAAAATTCACAAATACACTAGGTGGACAAAGCAAGTTTAAGCAATAAGCTGAAGGTCAGCAGTTCGGAAGATTCGCCCTTTGAGAAAAACCCAGTTTTCTCCCGACTGGTCATGGGCGCCGCCATTTTGCTTTATTTTCCCCTTTCTGTGTGTACATGTTCAGCAGACAATGGCTTTTGGAACCCCTTTGCAAACATTTTTGGTTTCATTTAATGGGATAAAATGCATATTCAGTATGTATATTGTCATATGGTAGACTATCCAGCCTATACACTGTGTTGCCCTGCAAACACAATACTCTTCTGCGTAATAGGTACGTACAGATGATACAAGATGTGTGATCCACACGTAATTAACATATCAATTGTTAATTTGTTAATTTGCTGTACTCTTGAAGGTACTTAGAGCACCAGACACCATTTACGCATGTTTATTCACTTGCATATGTTTTCATTATACTGTTTTAACTTTGTTTTGCATTATTTCAGGTTACTCCGTTGTTGGGGAATCCGAGTGAAGATTTTTCAGGTAAACGCACCCCTTTTTGATGTACTTTATTTTTCTAAATTATGTGACAAATTTGTTGAAATTAGATGCACAAGTAAGTGTGTAAAATGCATCGCAAGAATATTGCTTCATCAGCCTTTTTGTATAAATACGAAAGTAACGTTAACTTACAGAAACTGGTTATGTTGTATTTATATAGAAAAGTATTTTCTTTGCAGAAAAGCTTGATACGTTCATCAAACAACTGAAACAAAAGTATGAGAATCTCTGCCATGAAGTAAGACCAGTTCCATTTGATGAAAGTAGCAAGTGTTGCGTTAATTCAGTAACTGTACAAGGCGGGTTTAAATATTTGGTCTCAAAGGGCCGTCTTGGAACATATGCGCGGTGGGAAACGTTGTCGTCCTACTATGCAATCTTCACAGAACCTCGCTTGATCTCAAAAAGGCGTATTGTTGAAGGGGAGGCTGGATATGGAAAGTCTATCTTTGCCCTTCAAATGGCATATGATTGGTATAGTGGCACGTTTCCGTTAAACAAAACGAAAATATTTATTCTCCTTCGTCTCAGACAATTGGGAGGTGTGATTTCGATTTACAGCGCAATAAAGCAGTTTCTGCTGCCCTTAGATTCCAAGCTTACCGAAAAAGACGTTGAAAATTTAATTGTGAAGTACGCTGAATCGACTGTAATAATACTAGATGGTTATGACGAGTACCCAGAAATCCAGCCTGGTATAATACCCGATATTGTTCGTATTATGGCACAGAATATGCTTTCGGAATGTGACGTGATTGTAACTAGTAGATCGTCATGCTTGCCTAAAAACATTGCAGCGACTGCTAAACAATTCAAATTGACTGGATTTGATACAGCGTCACGTGATGAATATCTTCAAAAGGTTATTTTTAAAAACGACAATGAATCGATTGAGACTACTCAGAAAGTAAAAACAAACCTCCAAGAAGAACCCGTTCTTCATGATGTCTGTCAGGTTCCCCTCTTTTTTGTAATGTACGTGCACATGAGTCATGCCCCACATAAGCCGGAAAAATTTAACTGTGTGACCAGATTTTTTCGCAATGTGGTTTGGTGTTTCCACTCTCACATGAAAAATAAACAAGAAGATGAAAACGCGCAGAAATACGATTCCTATAAATCTGAGCACAAGGAGCTCGACAAAGTAGCATTCGAGGGATTGACAAGTCAAAATGAAAAATTAATTTGGCAAAAAGAAATATTATGTAAAGAACTGGGGCAGAAATTTTATGAACAGTATGTGCGCATTGGCATCTTAGTGGAAGAAGACCGAATAATTCTGAAAGAAAATCCGGGAGAACATGCTAATGACAGTATTCATCGCAGGACGGAGGTAAGGTTTTTCCACAAGCTATTTTGTGAATGGTATGCAGCACATTACCTATCGGACTATGCTTTGAAGAATGATTTGACAGTTACAAAAACTCCACGTTTACATCATCCTAGTGAGCTTGCATCTAAAAAACCAGCTGCAAACGTTTCGGAGACACTTAATGATTCACCTAATGACTTATCAGATCATTCCTTAGAAAGGCTTCCTCCCGGTGCTAATGAATACGTTTATCGCTTTGCGTGTGGACTGAACCGAACTGCGGGAGAAAAAATCATCAAATATTTGGAGTCAATAGAAGACGGAGAAAAGTTTGCTATTCTCTGTATTTTGGAACAACATGGTGATGTCCAGAATGTGCTAGAAACAATCCGAAAGTTATGTTCACGCGATATCTACATAGATGTGAGTGATAGTTTGCTACTTCAGAGGTCCGTCATGAATCTTCTTACAATTGCTTCACATCATCAGGTTAGTTGTAAATCTTTAAAATTTGGGTTGCTTCCTAAATTCAATTTCCTTTTAAAGTTTGAACCGTTTTAAAGAATCTTGTGGAAAGATTTTATGAACAGGATGGCATTTTTCCACAAAATGTGTTTCTAACAGCGTTACTCAAAATGGCATTGTGCCTCATTACAACGCATCCATGTGAACTATTTCACTTTATGATAAGTTGAAACAGTTTATGCAATGAAAACTTTACCGTGTGTACTGGACATCATTCAGGAATATGAATATATATACACAAGGAAGCTTTTTCCACGTGATGCCGAGAAGGAATATTTATTGTAATTTCCCTTTCGAAAAAAAGTTGATAGTTACACCAATTTTTTAAAGGTTACACCACTTAACATTCTCAATCAAATTGTTCTACTACTTTATTCCGTTTCTGGTTGTAATAAGTATCAAAATTGGCCGGTATTAAAGGAACTTGTGAAACACGTTTGAAATGTTTGCCCGAATTAATAAATAATTAACAAACACAACTGTATACTTAATTGGAGCTAAACGCAAAGAGCTTTAACATAACAAGTTTGCGACCGCTGTTAATATGTATGAGAAAAGCAATCCTTACAGAAAACAAGAGGTTTGAAATGTTTTCTGAAAGGTTGGTTTTCAGTGTGATAAGGAGCATCGTTTTACTATCGTGTTTTTATCTCATTTGATATAACGACCTCCTTTTCTTGTATTAAACTGACACCTTGTTTTAGTAATTACACTTGTTTTATTTTACAGATTTTGATTACACGTGTACGGCTAATAGACTGTTTCAGTTCGATAAGCCTACCATCAAGAGAGCTTCATCTATCATCTGGCCTTCGTATGCCGGTCATTAACACTCTACAGCAACTGGTTATCAGAGGGAGAACGATACGAAAAATAATACAAAACGATACAATAAGAGAAATTATACAGTATTCTTCTATGTGTGAAAAGTTGGAGTATTTGAGGTACCCTAAACATTTGAAGTTCTGTTCGTCAATTTTATACGAAATTAAATCATCAATATAGCTATATTCCAATTCAATCTTGGTTGGAGTTGCTCCTCATTTTAGCAAAAAGAAAACGTACTGAAATGGTCACTGTAGCAGGCTCATTTTGTCAGTGTTTACACGCCATGAGACGTTTTATACTAATTGAAATCTGTAAAACTATCAAAAAGCAAAAATACAGAATCTTATTTAAATTTGAAAATATAGACAATTGGCCAAGTGAACCATATAATAACAAAGCATGACATACCTGAAGCAATATTTCACAATCACATACATTAAAATTGAAAACATAGTTATATATAGTCGAACTCCTAACTGCTACTATAAATGGTATGGCAATGCCTATCATCTACAGGTAATGAGTTACCCACAAGATCTCAAACTTATACAAAATGCAAATGTCATCACCAGTTTACAAATAGTGAATGGACTGAAATTACTATTCATTAGGTAAGTACATAACTGAACGAAGAGGTAAATTTAAAGTTCGGTTATTTTGTTCTGTTACCGAGTAGGTTCCACGGTTGTATGCTACCACAGTGCATTGAGGACGAGGCTCTTTCAACTCTCAAAACGAAGAAAATTGCAGGTAAGTGAATTATTTAATAACTCTTGAAAGGTTTTTTAACAAAGAATATATACCGACGTGGATGTCATTTATCTGTGTTTTCACTGGAACTGATCATTTTATGGATCATTCAAGATTCATTTAATACTTTATTATGTTTCCCTTTACTTATTCTTAACTTTAGTAATATGGAAACCTCTTGACATTCAACATGAATCTCCTCTTCATCTCAACCTGTCTAGCGGTCTGTGGGAGGTAGGTTGTTAAGAATGTTTTAAAATTCTTTATTTAAAAATTCCAAATCGCATATTTTAAAATAATCATTGTATCTTACGTCAGTAATATTGTAGTAGTGATAACCATCCAATACAGATTTTAACACCAAACGATTTACAGGTTACTTGAAATCCGAGGTCACTCAAAAGTTGGTTTTTATATGTCTGAATTTTCTGTTTTTATGATCTTCCAAGTCCATGAATTCATTTGACTATCTTCTTTCCATCCATGGAATGACGTCAAAAAGCGATATCACAAAGCTGTTTTTCTTACTCTTGACCATAGGTTTTTAAACCATGATACGCTTCAAAACTCAGTTAATTGAAGTAGCAAGCTAATGTTTACAAACCTTTAACCAGAAAGCCCAAAGGCTTAGTGATTCATTGCCGAATGGGGATGCTTTGTTGCACTGAGCCTTATCCCTCAAATTTATCTTTCTTGACTACATCCTTTTATGATGTTTTAACAATTTGACCTCTGTTGACCTCACATGACCTCTGAACACCACCAAATATAACAAAAAAGGAAAAAGGAAGGAAGTGTCTTGAAAGGGATTCAACTCCAATGGATCTTGGATCTTGTAAATTCTTGGTAAATTTGGCTTTTTGACCTCTGGTTACCCCAGATGACGATCTTGGGAATACTTGGGAAGTTTTGATTTTTGACCTCTGGTGACCTCAGATGTTGATCTTGGGAATTCTTTGGAAATTTTGCCCTCTGACCTCTGGTGACCTCATATAACAATCTTGGGAATTGTTGGAAAATTTTGCTTTTTGACCTCTGGTAACCCCAGATTACCTTTGACCTCCACCAAAAACAATAGGGTTCTTCCTTACATCATGAAAAATCTATACACTAAATATCAAAAGTGTCCTTCATTCTAGTCTTGAGATATTGTTATTACAAGCTTTTCGGTTTTTTAGCTCCTGTGACCCCAAATGACCTTTACCCTTCACCAACAACAGTAGGGTTCTTTCTCTCAACATGGCAAATCTATATACCAAATATGAAAAGTGTCTGTCATTGCTGTTTTGAGATACAGTGATTACAAGCCATTTACATGATTTTCACAGTTTAACCTCTGGTGACCTCTGATGACCTTCGACCTCTAAAAAAACAATAGCATTCTTCCTCTCAACATGACAAATCCATATCGGCCATTCCTATTTTGACATATTGCGATTTCAAGGTTTTCGGTCTTTGACCTCTGGTGACCGCAAATGACTTTTGACCTCCACCAAATACAATAGGGTTCTCTCTCTCAACATGACAAATCCATATCAGCCATTCCTATCTTGACATATTGCGATTTCAAGGTTTTCGGTCTTTGACCTCTGGTGACTGCAAATGACCTTTGACCTCCACCAAATACAATAGGGTTCTTTCTCTCAACATGACAAATCCATATACCAAATATGAAAAGGGTCGGTCATTCCTATCTTGAGATATCCTGATTACGAGCTTTTCAGCTTTTTACCTCTGGTGACCTCAAATGACCTTTGACCTTCACTAAAAGTAATAGGGTTCTTCCTCTCAACATGACGAATCTACATACGAAATATGAAAAGTGTCGGTCGCTGCTATCTTGAGATATTGTGTTTACAAGCCGTTTAGGAGGGTTTCGCAGTTTAACCTCCGGTGACCTCGGATGACCTTTGACCTCTATCAAAAACAATAGGGTTCTTCCTCTCAACATGACAAATCTACATACCAAATATGAAAAGTGTCGGTCATTGCTATCTTGAGATATTGTGATTAAAGCTTTTCAGTTTTTTACCTCCGGTGACCTCAAATGACCTTTGACCTTCACCAAAAACATTAGGGCTCTTTCTCTCAACATGACAAGTCTATATACCAAATATGAAAAGTATCGGTCATTGCTATCTTGAGATAACGTGTTTACAAGCTGTTTAGGTTTTCACAGTTTTACCTCCGGTGACCTCGGATGATCTTTGACCTCTACCAAAAACAATATGGTTCTTTCTCTTGACATGACAAATCTATATACCAAATATGAAAAGTGTCGATCATTGCTAACTTGAGATATCGTGTTTACAAAGTTTTTAAGTTTTTACCTCTGGTGACCTCAAATGACCTTTGACCCCCACGAAAAGCAATAGGTTTCTTCCTCTTAACATGACAAATCTATATACCAAATATAAAAAGTGTCGGTCATTGCTAACTTGAGATATCGTGTTTACAAGCTAGGCGTCACATACACACACACACCCACCCACACACACCCATACACCCACGCACACACACACTCACACACACGACATCACCATCGCATAGATTCCTTGCCTGCCTTCGGCAAGGAATCGAAAAGTAACTCAGCACATCAAGAGTTAAGTTTTCTAAAATATAGTGAAAGGATTCCTTCGCGAGTCAATTCGTACGTAGTTATGGCCTTACAGACATTGTAGGCAATATAACATGCTCTCAAAACATGTTGACTGTAGCTGCAGTCACGCGCGATATTAGCACAGGGTATATGAAAAACAGTGCACTATTTTCTTTACGGAAATTCCTTTGTAAAATCAACCAAACGATGTTGTAGTCTAACAAACTGATTATTAGAATACTTGTTTCATATATACAATTGAATGGAACGGATGAACTTTCATTGTCCGTCTACCTCAACGATCCTATACTAATAAACGTTTTATAGAGGTTCTTCACCGTCACTGCACTGCGCGTCTTTCTACTTTGACGGCCAGGCGTCCATTGTACAACAATTGTAACTAAGGCCGTATCGTGCCCGCGTATCGATAACACACCTTCTGCGCATGTTCAGTGACGGACAGTATGCCAAATTGAAACTCAATGACGTCACGTGAAGAACATCTATAGGAATGCGTGTGAAAGAATGAAATGTTAGTGCTTTGGGGGATAAAAGTTTACTCAACAATACATTCATGTTACTTGCCGTAATCAGACGATGAATACTATAGAAATTACACATAATATGTTAAGTAGAATGTATTGTAATAGAAACAGAGACAATTATTGCTTGTCCTCTGGATTTAAAGTACGGTTTCCTCTATAATGCTATATAACGACGATGTGTATTGTCATTGCAACATATTTAGTCCACTTGTGTATTTCTTCTCTTATTGCTGCCTGACATTACACACATGCAATTCATGTTCTCTCTGTGACATTTATTCTGTTTTGAAGCGTGAAGGCTCAGGTGAAGTCATGACAGAAGAAATGTATAAGGAAGAGGTAAAATTATATTTTACTGATAACTATACTCTAAAAAGCTGTTTGTAATAAAACTATCATGCGAGAATACAAACATCTGTGTGAACCTTTGACTTATTGTCTGCACTTCTTGGCATTAATTCAGTCATAACTGACAGGAAGTTAAATGGTATATTGAAGCTTAGGTATTCATTTTCTCTTTATACTTTTAAGTATTTTCATTCCGTGCGTTTTAGCATGACTATTGTTCTTAATTATTGTTTAGGTACCTAAGCATGTACTATAATATGACCGGGTATTGTAGTTTCACTCTCATATTTTGTATTTTGTTGGTAGTTATGCTTTTAAAGCAATTGTACAGGCTTGACAATCAAATAAAAAGAGTGCTCAAGGTGTTATAGGCTGTGCAACTGAACAAACAAGAAAATGGCTACCTAGATAAGTGTCACATCATTAAAATAGAAACACTTGCATTTACATAATAAGCACATTGCGTTGATGCGCAGTGCCTAACAAGGTTATTGGTGATTGATTGACAGCTCTGTATTTTTATTCACTGTACTCTTTGTTAGGGTCAGGATTAGGTTAGTGATTAGGATTAGCGTTATCCAATCATTAAAAATCTTGTTCAGCTTTGCGCATCGCAACAGCACATTAATACCATGCATTAATACCTAGTATGTAAATAACAGTACATAATGGTCAACGCTCAATAGAATACGGAAGACGTCTATTCGGTAACTTCTTCAACTTTCCTTCAGCTGGTTACGTTTTTCCACCTATATACGTTTGTAAAATAATTTGGTTACCCAAAACTTAGGGAATAAATTGTGCAATAGACCTATATTCTTTAAGAAAATCTGTGAAATTGTACTAATGTTCTCTTTTATATGTCACTTTTCCTAGCTTGAAGAATTCAAAACATTCCCCAGTTTTACGCGGGATATAAATGAGTAACGCGTCCACCAGGAATCGGTTCAACAGAATATATGTGACGGAGAAACTGGCTGTATGAACGTTTTAGCTTAAACCTGCTCTTGCATTACCTTAACTTATTTAAGAACTCCTAGTATTACATTCGCAATCGACAAGTGCACTTTGCCTAAACTTAATCGCACTGTACCCTCAGATACAAGCTGCATTCCATGACCAATGATGATGCGTAGTGGATATTTCATATTTGCCAGGTAAGATTACAGCAGGATTGAAAACCTACACTTAGTCTCTCATCAGAATATAGCCTTCTTCCATTAAAATCAGAACGGTAACCTTTGTCTGCATTGAGAGGTACAGTAGACAGAAGGGGCAAGAAGTAAACTTGGGAGAATTTTCAAGTACCTGGGCGACATACATGGTCCCCGTAAATAGTTGTTTGCAAAATTGTATACCATATTACTGATACTTCCTTCCGATTAGTTTATGTTTGGATGGAAGTTTGGAGAATGAAAGTTTGCTATCATAATTTTTTAATTCCATAATCTAAAACCAATAACGGTTTTAAAGTTGAAGGTATATAGTAGTGACCAACGTGGGTGGGGGAGGGCTTGGGAAAGCAATGCTGTCACAGGGGTATCCACAGTCATCCCCCCCCCCCACACACACACACACAGACTGGAAAGTTCAAGACAGAAAATATACCGTTTACGTATTTGAATTTTTATTATATTGAAAAATGCGATTTGTTACATTACCTCTGAATTTCTTCATGACATTTTAATATTTTAGCCATGCATATTTAGACATTCATCTCTGTCCATGAATTCGGGAGGGAAACCTGTTATGCGAATAATCTTTGTGTACGTTTGAACAGTGTCCCGGTGTCACAGTTCAGAAGCGAACGCCACAATAATTTTGACGTCACTTGCAAAAGCAAACCAACGGATGTATTGTTGAATGTTGAAGGTGAGGTCTCATACGATTAGCCTATCGTTTTAAATAAGTAGTTTGATTGTAAGAGAGTATGCATGTATGTTCATACTTAGGTTTATATGTTTGTGTTTGTGCATTTGTATCTGTGTAGGTTCATGCATGTCAGTCCCATTTTCCTGTTTTTGGATTCTTCATTTTCAATAGGGGTCTGGTGACTGAGTTGAAGTTATTTTTGTAGTTGAATTTACTAAATTGCTTGAATTACTTGTTAATTAGTGATTTTGTTGCTTTTGAACAATATTTTGTATCTTCATCCGTTGCATGTATTGACTCTCACACCTCCGCGGAGGTATTAAAGAGTAAATAAAACTGAAACTGACGCATATATGCTTTGAGAGAACGACTCTCTTACTAACGACGTGTTGTCTTCATATCAACTCTCAAAGTAAAGCAACAACTGGGGACTTAACACAGTGGCGAAGCCAGGGAGCAGGGGCAGAAGTGCGCTTGATTCCTAACACAAATATTTTAGGGTTAAAATAAAGAAGACTGCTATTATAGATCGTAAGGGAAAAAGTGAACGTGTTCTTGGCCACAATGAGGTTTCGTCCCCGAATAAACGTTTTACTTCCTAAAATATTTTCTAATTCAAAATCAAGTTACGGAGAGGGGTAAAACATGCACGCTGTTATTATTGTTTTGATTCGCACAATGAGGGCATATTTGTCCCTTATACCCTCTAGGCGGGCTGCGCCCCTAGTATGAAAAATGGATCATAATATCTGGAAAAGAATTTTGCTTTAAAATTTGTAAATATTACAGAAATGACTTTTGGATATCGTTTGCTACTGCCTCTATATAAAGGCTTTCCATCCTACGGGCCGCCAACTACATTCTCTTCTTTGAAGTTAGATTAAAGTAATTCATAGATTATTTTCCCCACGAACCAACATAAACACTCAACATGCACATCAGGCAGAAATTTTAATGTAATGAGAAACTTGTACCATGTAAAACAAAGTGAAGCACACCTAAATGCCTTCTAATTGCTGTAGGGCAAAGTAGGTGGAACTACTGTCCAGTAGCGTAGGAACCGGGGGGCCATGGCCCCCAATGTGTTTTGACGGGGGGCCAATTGTCATTTTGGCCCCCCAAAATCGCGATAGTTTACAGTTTCGTTTTACCCGCTCTCATGAGAACAATTTCTCTAACAAGAACCCAAAATTTTCGGCCCGCTACGCGCGCTATAGAGCGACCTTGGTTTCTTCAATAGTTCCATTCTACATAGCTAGATAGCGCAAGTCCTTTCCACCTTTTCAAGTAACATTTAGAGAAAGTAGTTTAGGTAGAGGTCGTAAATTCATCTCATATCTCAAAGCTTAGTTACTATTCTCTTGTGTGTGTCATGCGGTACGTTCAGTTGGTGAGGGACTCACGGAGCAATGTCTGGCTACCGGTATTTCATCGTGTAGTCGGGATGGTTTAGATACAATGTATATTATCTCCAATATGGTCTACAACCTGTCAACCCTTAGAAATTTTCTTTCTCCATTTTATTCTTAATGATTACATATGTTTTTTGTGAAAACCTACCAAAAATTTCGCGCGCTTTGCAATTTTTCACTTTAGATTCCGGGAAAAACATTTAAAGAACGCGGAACTATGCTTTTCTAGTTTACACAAATTTTATGCAATATATATATGCCCCGAATGACATGGTGTAGTACACAGATTTTCTTCAAATTCCACCTCACCAATACCCGAAGGCAATGGGGCTGTCGGAGCTTCGGGTCGCTGCCCCCCCCCCCCCGCCTTTCGAGCAAATCCTGGCAAATCCTGGCGCCACCTCTACTCAACCTCTAACCTCTAATAAACTCTGGCTGTGGAAAATCTCCAGTCCAATGAAACCACTGAAATCCATGGGGATAACTCCACTCTGAATAATTTTGAATAAATTCGGATAGATTGTGACAAACTTAATGTGTTTAAGAATAAATTCAAATCAACCTTCACAAATTTTCTACAAAAATTGCACATCTTGATGGCTGCTGTTAAGGCCGGCATGTGCCATTTCCGGCGATCTGGGATGTATTAAAATCTCAAATTTTCTTGGTACGCTCCGCGCCAACCTATGGTGGCGCTCCGCTTAGATAGTAAACGAGAGCCAACGCTAACAAAAATCCCCAGCCCTCCAGAGCCACAAAGAATATCTTAGCTACACCACTGCTGATGTGTTGTGTGTTCCCTTTTTCTTTAAATACACTACTTTGAGCAAATATTAAGTTGGAGTGTGGAAAGGGTCGGGGTTCAAGGTCGAGAAATCGCATCTTGTCTGGCCCACCAATGTCAAACATCTTCCTACGCCGCTCCTGTCCACTTAGCCCCATGAAAGCTCCCCCTCCCCCCCCCCCCCATCCGCATCATCATATGCCGGCTACAGACACTATGCTTTGACGTCACTCGAAGTAATTTTGGCGGTAAAATAATGAAGCACACTGCATATAGACTTCGTATAAGCTAGTAGAAGACTAGGCGCGTATCTGACCGATACACCAATCAGCTGTCTGCATTTGTTGGTGTTAGTTGCAATGATACGCGCTCGCCTCCATTGGGGATGCACTTTCTTTTCTGTGACGTCATGTGCATAAGGTCTATTAATCAGAGGAGGGCAATTAGAAATATAAATTTGATCAGAAAAAATAAAAGTGTTTTAATAAATTTTGTTACAACAATGGTATAAAAACCCGAGTAAAATTGTGATTGTTGTTGTCTGTGACAGGTGCACATACATTGAAATGTGAAGATATTTATTGGTGTCATTTTCATATCCATATTCCTTATAAACACCTAAAGCTTCTTTCCTTGAGCAATATGGGGTCATTATACAGTGCGACCAGATGTAGGTCCAACGGTGAATACACCTATTTCTCTTTTGACAGTAAGAAAGTCAGGAAGACAAACTTGAGCAGGCAAAAAACAAATATGGCGATTTGAAAGACAGAATATTTCAAATGTACCGTCAGTAGTGAAAGTCCCTTAATGCTAACCAACCCAGTTAACCAGTTCGACAACTTACACAAGTTAAACGACAAGGAAACAATCGGGCAATCTACGTAATTGCATATATCATCGCTAGCACACGCACTGAACTATATACATAGAGGAGGTAATTAAATACAATATGCACTGACATCTCACGAGGTCATTTTG
The DNA here is from genome assembly GCA_029531755.1 of Holothuria leucospilota. Classification (NCBI taxonomy): domain Eukaryota; kingdom Metazoa; phylum Echinodermata; class Holothuroidea; order Aspidochirotida; family Holothuriidae; genus Holothuria; species Holothuria leucospilota. The sequence continues at coordinate 35,900,832 of CM055973.1, read as the reverse complement.
GAGGCAAAACAATGAAGCACATGGCACGCACGAAGTGGACTTCACACGCGCGTGTAGTAGACTTGCGCGCGTATCCGATTGGTTCACAAATCAGCTGTCGGTATTCGTTGGTGTAACTTGCAATAATACGCGCTTGCCTCCAAACGAGGGAGCACATTCTGCTCTGTGACGTCATATGCATATGGAATACAGCCACCTTGGAGTCACGTGATGTAAATTAGCTTACTCGAGTCGTTTTCGCTACCCTAAAAACGCGTATCCAGAAGTGGAAATAATGTAACGCTGTGGCAATGATGTGTACGCTTACGGGCCCTAGCAGGCCCTTGCGCCTCTATGGCCTCTTATGCGCTAATTGGGGTGCTATAAGGCGTTAGCATGCACATCATTGCGCTGAGGTAAAGTTGTCTTAGCAACGTAATGAAAAGGCCGACAACACTTATCCGGCGCAAATGTATAGTAACATGTAACACAAAAGAAAAAAACTTATTGGTACCTTTATGTGAAAATCCAGCCAAACAATACGAATCTAAAACTCCATTGACCCACATACTAAATGATAGAGCTTACTGTAAGCAGGGTGTACACTGAATAGAAAGATACCTGTATAACATACAAAGCACCAAACGCGGACGGCTAGCGTCGGAGGCTTCGAGGCAGCGGCCAAAATGAAAATATGCTCTTGGGGACACTGACCCTAAAAGTGGGCCTTTTAACGGCCCGCACAGTCCACTTCGACCGAGAGACGGGATGACTGACTTCGGATCTGTGATCAGCGTGGTCGATAACCTCTAGGACGCAATTCTTATCAGGCGTGAGTAGCTTTGATTTCATCCCCCTTTTCCCCTGGGGTGGGGAATGGGTGAGAGGGATAACCTTCCTTCAATTTCAGAATAACGATAATAACCCCCCTGGGATTTCGGACATGCTCATTTCAAAAAATATAATTTTCATTCATTTAGTTTTTGAAATATCTGGCTTTATAGAGGGCGCCCTCTACTCAGCCATAGACCTATACAAATAAGCTGTGCCATCAATATGACCCACCTTTATGTAATAAAATATGTTGCAGTTCTTTCATGATATTTTTATCGTAGATATGTTCTTTTGGGTGAGCTTGCGGAACAACAGAGGAGTGAGGGCGCTTTAAGTATATGAAGGAGAAATAGGATAGCATTATGTATTTGGCCTAGACAATTGAGAAAAAGTGACCTTTAATTCTTCTGCTGTCTTTCAATGTACCTTTTTAAGGGTAATATACCTGAAAGAGGGCGCTGTGAAATAGGGGTGAGGGCCCCTTCCCCTGGGGTATGACCTGCGACCTTTCTGAATTAACGTATGACTTTTTTGATAAAATTCCACGTTTCCAATTCCATATGAAAACGTCCTTAGAACAGTTTTTACATTATCGGTAATTTTTTTTTACATTATCGGTAGACGAATTTTTTTACATTATCGGTAATTTTTTTTTACATTATCGGTTCAAAGAGTTTTTTACATTATCGGTAATTTTTTTCACATTATCGGTTGTTTTTACATTATCGGTAATTTTTTTTACATTATCGGTTGTAACAAGCGCGCTATACAGCGCGCTACACAGACAATCTGTGCACATAGTAAGAATGGACAGTCGACAGTACTAAGCTCCCCATCACTGTGTACTGTTCGTTTACCTTTCTATTGTGAATGTTAAGCAGTTACCTCTTACCGACGCATCATTCACAGTGCAGTCACACTCACTGCCCTAAAAATAGGCAGGACCTCTTCAAAAGGTTGCGATGGTTTCTTACGCGCTTCCACCGGGGAAGCAATTAGTGGGTCCGTTTTCTTAGTGTATAGTTGTGCACGCCAAGTGTTCAAGATAAATACACAGAGAAATGTTTTCTGCACGTATATCACACAAACGCACACCAATCTCTTTTGATAATTGCATTGATGTGATGCGTTATGTACGCAGATCGCCGAACAGAACGACGTGCAGGTCAAATTGTCAATTCGGAACCGATATTTGAGTCTCCGTAAGGAGTCACTTTCCATAACAATATTGCAATGTAGATAGAGGAGTTTAATATCTATGCTTAAAATATTTTAAGTAACAGCAACAAATAGCGACTCGCATCACTAATAACCTTATACATATATGGAAAAAGATTTCTAACCTTTGACCTATTTGCTGATTTCTACGAGACAAAATTTCCCATTTTGGGCCACCTATACAAGAAATTTGACCGACTACTACCAGTTTTGAACTAAAAATGTACATTAGACCTTCTTTCATGGACTTTTGACATCGGTTGCCATGGTAACCACATGTTTTGGTGGAACTTTATGTCCCTTTTATCAATTTTAAATTTCCTGTCACTGCAGTATTTCCTCTGGGCATTATAGCAAAAAAAAAAAAAACGATGTTAACACAATCTGACCTTTAGTCTTTGACCTTTAAATCTGACCTTCAACTTTTGTCTTCTACTTCCGATGGTCTGCGAAACAGTTGTCGACCTTGGAGTATCTTCCCATCAAGTTTGAAGAAACCCGGTTAAGCCGACTAGCAGCAGTTTTGAGACAAAAAAATTACATTTAACCTTCTCTAACGTGACCTTTCACCTCGGTTGCCATGACAACTACATATTTTGGTAGAATTGGTCATCCCTATTATACGTGTCATGTTTCGTGGAATTATAGCTAACAAAAATTTTACACAATTTGACCTATGACCTAAGACTACTGACCATTGAACGTTACTTTCGGGATCACGAGAAACACGATTTCCCATCTTGAGGTACCGCCCCACAAGTTTGAAGATAATCGGTCCAGCCGTCGAGTAGCAGTTTTAGAAACAAAAAATTGTACATTTGACCTTCTGTCATGCGGTCTTTGACCTCGGTTGCCATTGTAACCACATATTTTGGTAGAACTTCACATCCATGTTAAATATGTGAAGTTTTATGTCATTGAGATGTTTCATCGTGGACTTTTAGCCAAAAACGATTTCGACACAATTTGGCCTATGACCACTGACCTTTTACCTCTACTCCGGGGTCTGAAAGACACAATTTCATACCCTGGGGTGCCTTCCGACCAAGTTTGAAGAGAATCGACCTTGACCACTGGGGGGAATCGTGGCACAAATTTTCTCTCAAAAGTACCGGCACATCACCATTCCATAACGCGACCTTTGACCTCTGTTGCCACGGCAACCACACAGTTGGGTGGTTCTAGATATAATCATTTTATTGTGTGTGAAGTGTTATGTCAGTGGGATGTTTCCATTCAGAAATACAGTGAAAAAAGTAATGCCTAGGGATGTTTGTGTCCCCCATTTTGACATTCAAAATCGTCGCCATCCGTGATGATTCGGATTTTACGAGAGCATTCTCCAAGAACATTTCCATCCTTTTTGCACTGATTTAAGGTCTTCTTTGTCTTCATAAACTTAAGATTTTAAGTAAAATATGTTCAAAAGAGCGTCATTTTGAAATAGAAGATGGCCTCTACGTAAGGGACAAAATGTTCCGGAAACAGGCTTCTCTCACACTCTTTCACATATACACAAGGTATTCAGACCATTTCCAAACTCTGCTTAAAAAGTTTAGCACTTCGTATTTGGCCCATCTGCTATGTGACTATTAACTTGATTGCCAGATCTAGCAGTGCTTAAAAGTCAAACGTTTCCTCATAGGGGAGACTTCTAACCCCCTTCGAGAGTTTGGAGATTCGGTGTTTGCAGCGTCGAACTTCGCCTCATAAAGTGAGCCCGTTTTGTAGAGCCCTGGATCCACGCTGCCCAAGGTGAGGGCAACCTTTTATTGACAATAATTCAATATCGTCCCTTCCCACAAAGTGTTCGACAACCAGGTTCAGCCTATATTAAAGCAATCGTATTTTGATTCGTGTACACATTTAAACTGTATTCATAAGTTTATTTCGAAAAAAAAAGAGGAGGAAGTGCCCACAAGAAAGAGACTATGCTGATCTTTTCATGTTTTACAGTTCCGATACTTTTGAACAAATTCACATATGTTCAGCGTTCTGTCAATTGAATAAAAATCAATGAACCTTTCAGAGGCCTACCCTTGATGGCACAAGGACCCCAAAATGGACAACCAGACCCAGCTTTACTTGTATAGTATTGAGCTATGAGCTATTCGTCTAATTAGATACATTGCAGAACCGGCCTATCCCTCCCCCCTAAGACTCCTATCTAGCTTTTACGTTCAGCCCCCTCCCTACCCCTATCCAGGGAGTTGTTATCCGAATGGAGATAGCTTGCCAAAACTTCCTTTGCAGTAAGGTTTGCGTATTTAAGGTCACCTGGTAATCATTCGATTATCTTGCTCCTAAGATTTCCATAAGCACTAAGCTGGATTTAAAAGTTAACACAAAGATGTTTGTGGTCTGCTACACCTGGAGTAGAACTATGGCGATTTTACCTGTTCCCATAGCATTGCCAGTCGCCTGAAAAATAAGTATATTTACTCTTTGGTGCCGCTTGGTGTCGCAATTAAGACCACATCGGCTTGATGTTATGTAAAATTGTGAACATAGCTCTACGTCGGGTTATTTTAGGAAACTTGAGGAAACTTTTCAGAATGCAGTGAAAGAATTAGACTTCTGTCTCTTTAGCTCATTTACATATGGTCTCTTTAGACGAGGAAGGGGCATGTTTTGTATTGATCTAGTTCTTTTTTTTTCTCCATCTTTTATTCATTGCAATTACTTTATTACGTAATACATACATTTCTGATCAGTTCTTATTGACTTTTAACAATATTGGGATAAAAATGCATTACAAACATGAAGATGTTACAATACAAGATAATTAAGGATATGCCTCAGTTAAATGTAAAGCAATACCTTAAAAATCCGTATGATGATATTTTAACGTTAGGGTATAATAAGTTCTGTTATAAAATTATTATAATAGTTTGTATTGTTTTTTTCTATCAATATGATTCCAACCGATAAAGTAAACTTAAATTTATACACGAATTCCTGCAAATCGGGCACTGAGTTATTTTGTCTACATGTATAAATATAATATTTTGCATGGACAATGAAGAGACTAATGGGGTGTTTTCTCTCATCGGTGTATCCTAAACAGACTGTTTTATAATCTAAGGAAATATGGCTATCATCAGGGATCATTTTTGTACTTGGGACCAAAGGTTTTTTACATACTGGCAATGAAAGAAAAAAATGATCTATTTCTTCTTCACTTGACTTACGAAAGGAGCATACCTTGGCGATGAAGAAAACTATTTAATCCTACAATTCTGTGAAGAAAACGAAACTGAAAGTATCGATATTAAGCATCCCAATTCGCAGAGAGAAAAATTGTCCATATTAGAGGCCAGGTGAGGGTTTTAGATGGAAATTCAGCTTGCCATTTTCGAAAACATGAGGGGCTTTGAGTCTTTTTGGGGATGGCAGAACTATAAAACAAACGGTTTCCCTTATCGCTTATGGAGCGTAATAAATTTTAAAAAGAAAAGTTCACATTGAGAAGCAGTAGTTTCTAAGTTATTTTCCGCCATCACTTCGACATGACTCCTTCCAAACTCTCAATATGGCATCTATGATACCATAATATAAAGTAAAAGGGAGATGATGGATACCATATTTCCTACAGAAAACATTATACGCAAGAGGCTTGCATGTTCATCAAAGTGATCTTTAACGTAAATAGCCTTCGATTTAACAAAGTTTGTCAAAGTAAACAAGTTTTTTGTTTATCTTAACAGAAGGATTATTAAAGATGATCTCATTACTAAACTTCTCAACTGGTATATATACTACGAGTAAAACTATTCCAACATTTACAAATCTCCCTAATAAATGTATCATCAATATCGATAATATCATTTGGTGCAAAATTACATTTAAACAGAAAATGTCCTCCATAATTTAATAAAGCACGATCGAAGGAAAATTTCCAGCCAGAAACAATTTCATTAGAATACAAGCTAACCCATTTCTTTCAGACTTTGGGAGAAGGTTCCAGATCAACCATATCAAGTCCACCATGCATCTTTTTATTTATTAAAGCAGAACGTTTCACTTTATCAGGCTTATTATACCATATAAAGGTTTTAATAATAACAGTTTTTCCATAGGGTGTTAAGTCTCTCATGCTACACATATGCAGCAGTCCTTTTTTCCCCAATATACAAAATTACACACTAAGTTATTAGTAAGTTTCACGTGGTAACATAAGAAGTTAACACGCTCAAAGAAATGCGTTCCAAAGTTAAATCACAATAAAACCCCAAACTTTAATGTTAAAATTTGCTTTACATTACTGTTAAACAATCACACATATGATGTGCAGTAAGTAAAATTGCACATGAACAATGTAGAAATTATACTTTTCTTCAGAAATTACACAAAATAAAGCTACTTTATTGCACTAATTTTGTTTAAAATTTTACTTTAATTTCTAGTGTTCTCATTTTAATTAACTGTTCTGAGAAGGAACCACGAATCTTATTTGTAGAGAAAAGAAAATAAACTGTAAATATTTTTGTTTGCTTCCAAGAAGTGAGAAGGGGAATTTTAAAAAACTATGCCCCACTCATTATTTACACCTGGAAAATTTGATTTCATGTTAACGTAGCCATTGGAGGACAATAAACCTTTTTATCACATGTCTATAAATTACCCGAATTATTTTATGGCGACTTTGCTTTCTTTAGTGACTTGTAGACTTGTAGAATGCATTCAGATTAAGAGTCCTGGAATGCACCAGAAAATATATTCTTCAAAGCAGATTTCTTAGCTATCAGCTCATTGCATCTTGAACTCTGTTCTGTAAAGCAGAACCTCTATTCTATGAAATACATACCTCTTCATGAAATCCTTTACATTTTCAGAGTTTTTACCCAAACATTCGTATTAAGCGTCCTCGAAAGCACTAGAAAACATTCTCAAACCTTTTAAAACTCTAATCAGGAAAAAAACCGGGCCTTCTGCTTTGCGAGTTTGGCAGCCATTTTGTTTATGTTAATTTCAAAAACACGCCCAACACTGCTAGAGTGCCAATAGCTATTTTTTTCATCCTGAATACCATGACAAGCAATACTAATCTAAAAATAAACTTTAGACGATATTGCTTGGTTCAGGTAGAAAAGAGGGTTTGGCGACTGGACTACATGGGAAATACCGTTTCCTGCACCTGAGAGCTATTTTTGACAGGAAAAGAAGAAAACTGAAAAACGTGGTGCACTAAACTACACGCCAACTGACGCTGGTGCTCCCCTTGACAGAGTCGATCATACCTAAGTGCCGTACTGTACACAGAACAATATCTTTACAACGGTGCTTCGAAATGAAATTGACTGAAAAATGGCGGCCACTAATATTTGGACAGGCTTGCAATTTCAGTGCATATCATGAGCACTATCTTTACCGAGCTGCATTTCTGCATCCAGTTTGAATATAATTAAAAGCTTCATAATGCTCACGATTCTCAAAGTACCCCAGAGCCAGGGCCGTAAATAGTGGGGGCAGCAAAAGCAGCCCCTTCCCGAAATATATATTAGGATTACACTTTTAGTCAGTATGTGTGTGTGTGGGTGGGTGTGTCTCCATGTGACCTTTATCCTGTCTAGTTTTGGCTAAACTCGTGGAAGTTGATAGGATCCCCGACGTGGTCTTTACACTCTAAAATTTGTGTTTAGAAATTAAACATTTTTCTAAACACCCGTTGAGCACTTATAAATATGATTAGATGCTAAACACACGTGTCAAATTCCTAAACATTCTGTTTCAAAACGCGTTTAATTGCTAAACATTGGTGTTGAAATTGCTTATCATATTTGGAGTCTAAACGTGCTTACAAATGTGTAGGCAAAATAAGTGTTTAATCGCTAAATATGGTGTCTGTAGTGTAGGATATATACTTCACGTTTTGCTTTGAAATGTAAAGAACACAGAGTAAAATTATGGAGCACATTGAACGGTACTGCCGTTATACCACAAGACACTGCAGCCTTACAATATTCTCTTGCGAAGAAGTTAACCATCACCAGTCTGTACTGTGGCACATTTATGTTTAAGTGCTGAGAAGGGCTTGGGCCACTTTCAAAAAAGTCGACAAACTGTCTAACGCAGGACTTTGCTCAGTGGCGTAGCTAGATACTTTTTTTGTGTGTGTGTGTGGGGGGGGGGGGGCAAAAGCAAAAAAAAAAAATTCCGACGGATTATTATCTTGAAGTAATGATGTACTATCTAAGCGTAGCGCCACCGTCATCTGGCGTGTCACGCGGTAAAAAAATAGATTAAAATATCTCCGAGATTGCCTTAAACGACACTTCCACGCCTTGTCAGTAACCATTTCGATGGGTAATTCTGCTTAAAAACATAAGAAGTGTTGTAAGTAAACCCCTAAGAATATAATTTTAGGTACTAATTTCCGTTGTAGGAATTTTTAATTAAGGTGGTAAAAATTTCTGGCAGAGACTAGAAATTTCCGACAGAGGCCTTCGGAGGCTTTGTGGAGGGGTGACCGCCCCCCTGCCCCCCTCTAGCTACGCCACTGACATTGCTGTGATCACACATTAGGGGTTACTACAAAATCAAAGCTTATACTATCTATTCATCGCTGATGTTGTGACCGAATTCGTCATGACCACGCGTTAATTGAATAGGTATATATAGTCATATCTTCATAACGTGTTGGTCTTCGAACATCTGTCTAGGCCTACAGCACGGGAAACACGTACTTTCCAAACTTTGCTTACATTTGTGAATTGGAAGTTTACGCACAGTACGACGATACACAGGTTATCTTGATCACTCCATTATCGTTCAATGTGAATGCACTTGTGATCTTGATGACGGGAAACCTCAGAACAGTGGCGTAGCTAGAGGGGGGGCAGGGGGCGGTAGCCCCCTACAAAGCCTCCGAAGGCCTCTCTCGGAAATTTCTAGTCTTTGTCGGAAATAAATAAAAACAATTCATTTGAAACACTTACAATACTTCTCATGTTTTTAAGCAGAATAACACATCGATATGTCAACGTGAAAATCTAAAGTCGGTCTCAATAATTGCCCGGAAAGCAAAAAAAAAAAAATTCGAATCGTACAACTAACAATTATCAAGATAATAATCTGTCGGAACTTTCTTGCTTTTGCCCCCCCGAAAAATACCTAGCTACGCCACTGCCTCAGAAGGTCACTTTGCTTCGGATGATGAAAATTATTCTATGGTTAGAGCCTTTTCACACATGCCAGACTATTTGACGAAGTATTGCTTAGGATGCCAACCATATTCGCTCTTCTCATTTTTTTCATTGAGTTAACAGAGAGTGGGGGAGATTAAGTTAGATAAAAGTTCAACCAAATTGGTTGAAAGCCGTACAAGTAGGTAATTGACCTAAATTACGCTATGGTAAACAAAGGCAAGCCATGCATGTTCAATATGTATTTCATATAAAATAAATCAAAACTATTTGAAAAATACTCGAAAAGTACTTGGGTAAAACAGTACTCATAACGGTACTCGGATTTAAAAGACATTGTACTCGAACTCTGGTACTTAAAGGGAGAATGCAGTCACTCCAATAAAGAATTGTGTAGTAGACTATCCTATTTCCTGAATGGCTCTCGTGAATCATGTGACAGTATTTTTCTCACTCAATTGTAAAATTTACAAGGAGCAACTGCTTGGTTTACCTTGAATATGCAATATTTATGTCCTAAAATATTATGGAAGATACTTGGAAGAGAAATAAGAAGAAATTTGTGACATTTAGCTATTGGTTCGAAATAAGTTTGGGGCGACTGCTTTTGACCTTTTAATTGGAACTTGTGACCGTAAGTACTAGAAATTACTCGAAAGTACTCTGTACTTAAACAAAAGTACGCAGCTAACACTTATACTTAAAAACCGATAATTGTCTTCCAAGTGGTGTATTAAGTAAGAGGGGGAAGGACGACAACGGTTACAATTATTCATCTGTGACATGGCACCGTGCCATGCCCAGAAGAAAGTCACAAAATAATGAGAATTTCTACACATATATATAATCAATTCAAATCATCTTTGTCAAAGATGCACCATTCTGAATCCAAACAACCTTACAAAGGCAAAAATTTCTCCAAGGAGGAGGAGCCATAGACAGAAGCCCCTTCCTTTCACCCAGCAGAAAAGGAAAAAAGGTACTAAAAGTGAGCATTTCTGAACATGTAACCAGTTTAAAGTTTCCCAAAGAGGGCACCATTTTGCATCTTGCCTAACTTACGTACACAAAAACTTCACAAAGAGTAGGTGTATCACCCCTGTCCTTAGACATAGACAGCCTTCCATTGAAAAAAACGCTGAACAATGAGAATCCCTCAACACATAGTACTCATTTAAAGCTTTGCCAAATAAAGCACCAATTCACACCTAAGCGACCTTACATAATTGTCACATCCTCCGGTTAGAATCCTCCTTTAGACCCCTCCATCAAGGCGCCTGGGTGCCAACCTTTCCGGGTACACCAATAGACGATGTCATGGGCCGCCCCTTAGAGATTTCGCCCATGCTATGGCCCTGCTCCCTGGCTAAGTTAAGGTATCACAAAGCTAATTGAAAAAAGGCTACTGAGGAAACGGTTACCTGCAGACGAATTACGTTCATCGGTAATATTTTCATGTGCATGAAGGAAGGGGGGTACACATCACTCATATAATTACTAAATGGAACACGTTAACAAGTGATGTGGTAATATAACGGAAAAGTTTTCTCAGTCTTTTTGTGTCACTTTTCCCGATGAATCACTTGAGGGTGGACTGACCGTAACTGTGTATGAGGTGGATGTGCTACCACATTTTTGTTGTAAATCTGTCGAGGTAGTACATCACAACCCTCCAGTGACATTCCCCACTTTCAGTGTTAATTTTTCTAAAGCTACCGTACAACATTAAGTAGGCCTATGTGTTTTCTGAGGTTGGGGCCATTGTGAATGATTGCACATGTATGTACGGAACAGAGCCGTAAGGGCCGCGGGGCGGGGGGGGGGGGCTATGGAAGCCGCCCCCCAAATGTCAGACACCTGACTAAATTTGGCAGATATTTCGTCGCAATGTGTAGGAAAAATGGACAGTTAAATTGGGTCTGGAGTCGGGCAAAAATCACCGCCCTCCCTGAAAAAAGCCCCGCACGGCCATGCGAAAGGTTGGACGCGCAAGACAATATTTAAGGGTCCTGTCACAGGATATTCAATGTGATCTCTCCCGATAGAGTCTTTTGTAATTGTTCCCTTTTTCACTTTTGGTTCAAGTTTCATATATCCACTAGGAATAATCAAATATCCAGGGGTTGGAAAGTCATGGTCACTGTAATTCGGCCTATCTTCGCTTGGATAGATACGGTTTAATTGATGATATCTGGAGACAGCCAGAGTTCCTACTTTCAATTTGTTCATGTTATCACAGCTGTATACGACACACTCAGATTGAAAGTGAGAACACATTTCTCTCATATACTTGACTACAGCGCGGTGGAAATGGTCATCTCTGTTTTCTTCCCTAAAGTCATTGCGTTTTGAAGGAATTTTCGCATCTATAAGTCCTTCATATCGTTTTGATGCAAAGCGACCTTCATGTGGTGCTTTCATCCAACGTCGCACAGTGCTTTTACTAACTCCGGTTTCCTTCAAAGCTGGAACGGCGTTGCGCACGTGGTCCGCTATGTCTTGAACTGACACCTCAGAACTCCTGGAAGTAACGCCCCTTCGACGCGCATCTGCCTGAAAACCGTTTTGCTGGACTTTTCAACGGCATCTGGGTGTGTAGATGGCAACGAAGGCCTTCCACGGGGGCGCTTGGTCTCAGGTTCATGATTCTGATCGTCGTCAAAAAGCCACGAATAATCAAAATCATGTGATAGTTGGGAACTGTCCTCAAAAGCTTCATCCACAACAAACAATCCACATTGAAATCCATGATAAGTTCAATAACAACGAAAAATATAAAATATATTCAATTTGAATTAATTGTTTTAACTGTTTCATCATACGAAAGCTCAAGGTAAATAAAGCAAATACATCTCGTACTGCTCACAAAGCTTTCCTCCAGTTTTCGATTCTTTCATGGTCAAACTCAGGAAATCGATCTATTGAACAAGTTCAATGTCGTTTTATTGTTTGTATCATGTATTTTAGAAGGGGATTTTATCACAGAAGGGTGAATTAAATAGTCCTACGGCACATCATACTTCTCGCAATAGGCTGAAAGGAAAGCTTTAAACAAATCCGTTCATAAACTTTGCCCTTTGAGCCATTGTCCCAAACGTGTTCCTCTCTGGAGGGCCTAACCAACAAACGTTAAGCCTCCATCGGGGCTTGAACTTGGCCATAATGGGTTTGTTTGGTAATTAAGTAGACAATAGTAGCCCCCCCGACATGAAATTACGCATAGAACTCAATAATTACGAAAGTTTTGGGTCTGCCGAAATTCGTCAAGTTCTGCCTTCTGCAACTGAAGAAACACAAGTATAACCATCCCAGGCACTGCAACCAGGCTTACATTGTACACGTCGGATTTAAAATATCAAACGAAAACAGCCCCCCACACTTAGGAGGCTCATCAAACTACTAGGCTATCATATTTTTAGGGTCATCGGAAGACGTCATCCAGCTGAAATTTAGATATCTTCACACATGAGCCCCTACATGTTGTGCATTGTTGGGAGGGTGTGGTGGGAGATGAATTTGAAGGGGTGGGAATGTTTTTCAGGTTCCTCATAAATTATTAACTTTAGTTTTCATGAGGAAGTCGCAGAAAACTACAACGCTATTTTTGGTCAACTAAATATACTGGCTGCAGAAAATTACCTCGAATGAAACCAAAAGGAAAGCAGATTCGCCACAGCGCGTACATCTGCAAGGCTTATAGCCAAAATTGTTGAACTTTATGGTCTGTTATAGCGGGACACCCTCCCCCTTAGATCCCTCTCTCCAGGGCCGGCGGTCACCAAATACTACTGTTATGCCCCCCTTGAGAGAAGCCTTATCGATAGATGGTGATTTTTTAATAGGCTACACTTACGACTATAAAGCATTCTGACAACGCCCTTGGCTGTCCTTCCTTTGCTATACTATACGTTTCAGCTCCAAAGTATCACAAAGATAGCACCATTTTGCATCTAAGCAAATCCTAAATGAACAAAAATTTTCTCAAAGGGAGGGCTATCCCCCTCCCCTTAGAAACCCCCCCCGTGACACATGTATATAATGAACGAGGAAGGATCCCCTACTGCTGTATACAGATGCAGGGTGCATAGAAAAAAGGTGCAATTTATTCGCCGCCACTGCAGTTAGTAAAACCATCCAGCCAGTCGGACAAATAAATCACTAAACTATGGACTTTTCCAGCCAGTATAACGATCACTCGAAAAAATCCCAAAGATAGCACCATTTTGCATCTAGGCACCTTCAAAATTACAAAAATTTCTCAAAGGGAGGGCTAGCCCCCTCCCCTTGGACCCCCTCCCCCAGATGACACATTTACTAGTGGACAAAGGAGGATCCCACTGCTGTATACAAAACGCAGAGCGCATAAACAATTGTGCATTTACACTCCTCCACTCAGTTTTTTGGAAAAAGCATCCAGCCAGTCTAGAATTTGGACCTTCCACCCCCAAACATTCATGTCAGCTTACCCTATTCAACGGGCCTGGTCGGGTCCCATATTCTCCGACAATGATCCACGCTGCGAACTGTGACGCCGTGGTTCAGCTATTTTGGGAAAACATACATCTTGACGTAAATTCCGTGACTCCTTGTATTTCACCTGGCGATCATCTATGATGGTTTATGTTTACTGTGAAATGATAATTCGCTTAGAACATGAGACAATTCAGTCATCACATAAGGGAGTGGGCGGGGGGGGGGGATGAAAGGGCCTATATGAAGACATGAAGAAGACACCCCTGTTCAAACCAAGGAAATGGTTTGTGTTAAGTCATGTACCTCCCCGGCACCCCCTCCCCAAAGATCGCCTCACCCACATTTTGAATACGATTGACGCCACTGGTCCATCACCTAGCCTTGCAACCAACGAAATTAGTACACCTGTGTTTACGGTTAAGCCTAACCTTATTTCAGAAAGTTGAAATAGCTGAAATGTTATTAGTGCAATACCGTAATCGCGTATGCGGGTTTCATGAACACGATCGCGTACAATGTGGTGTAATGTTTTTTAAAAAAAAAGATGTCGGAATTGCACGAATTCCCTACCCTCCACTTATTTATTTTAAGATTTGGAAAATGATCCAATATCTCTGGAAAGATGAAGTCCTGGCTTCTTAGCAAACACGTTTGCCGTTTACCATTTCGTGTAGTCCTTACGCCGAAATACTTTCACTAAGCGGTTTGCATATCGTAGGCTACGTGATACTTCATTATCTCACAAGTGTCTTCCCCATAGACTCTTTGTGTAAGCTTTTACCGTCTCATCCCGCATCATCGCAATTCTCTTATTCTGTATGTCAGTTTTTTAAACTAATTGACACTCTAATTTAGCTTGGCAGACCTGCTCAGGCTACACGTACCTTGCAACATGGACAACGATCGCGATCGTGGTCGCCATTTTGATAAAAGAAATTGCTCGAAACAAAGTGGTTGTTAAAGGCGCATTGGCCAGCTTTTCAGAAAATCTGTTTACATGGAAGTTAATTTTTAGATTTTCATCCATGTTCTGACTGTACCTTTGCATAAAGCGTATTTTTCGCCGCAAATTCATTCTCCCGATATTTTTTGGTCCAGCAGCCTGCTTCGTATGACGAAAGTCCTGGTTAAGCTATGTTTTATTTAAGCACATCTATGTTGAACCTATACCTGGAGAGACAGGTGCAATCCCCAAAAAAAAAAAAGAAAAAAAAAGAGACAAAAACAAAAAAAAAAACACCCCCCCCCAAGAGGTGAAGAACCCCCCAAACCACCAAAAAGAAAAAAGAAACAAAAAAGATCATCGCATGTTTTTATAGCTTTACCAATTTTTTTCCAAGATCCTTGGGATATAACACATGGCCTGGAACCTTACAAATTTTTTCGGGAATTACTGAATCATTTAACGTTTACTCATGTTGGGTCCTGTCGAATGATTTTTACTCAATCTAGTCATGTCACGTGTCCGTAGTCCGACGCAGTGTTTTCAGCTGAAACAAAATTGCCGAACTGATAGCCTAGCCTTCTTCCTATAATCCTCTAATTTTTTTTTAAGTAACGCCAAACACCATTGTACCCGGCAATGTGTTGTGAATCGATGCTGTGGGGGGGGGGGGGTCACCTTATAGAACAAAATGGCCGTTGTCATACGCCAAAAATTACTCAACGCAGAACTGCTTAATTGCAATCAACAATATTAAAAACATATAATTTAGGGAAACCTAGCATAGGAGATGACTCAGCTCAGTGGGGAGTCTTTGACTCGTGCGAACTGATTCAGGTATGCCCAGGTTCAAAATGGGTTGGTTGTCCCTGACCAAATATCATGTGCACATGATTGCAGCAGAGCAAATTAAGTTTTGAAAGGCACTTGTACTTAAAATAATAGGCTAGCTTACGCGATTTTAAAGTGACTAATCATTTTAAAGATGATGGGTCCGTCATAGTTCAGCCGGGAGAAGGATGATCCGGTTGGCCTATCGTTCGAAAGTTGGGTGACTTAGTTGCTAAAATTACTGCACAGTTATAATAGGATATGTCTGTCCTACATTGCTGACTTGCAACAAAGTATCATCGTGGTACGGTACTAGAACCGCCGGGTGACCCTAGCAGTGCCCAGGGGATTCGCCCCCTCAACGCGCTAGGATTACGCTACTGTCGTGGAACTTACCATTGTTTTGGACCACCTTCTTTGGAATGGGTCAAAAGGAATGTGAAGTTTCCCCTCATGCTTCTGCTGGAAAGCATTTCCAAGTCCTCGCCGCGGGACCCTTTGTGTTTTTGCGTTGTGTGGTGTTGGAAATGGCATCCACGCATAATATTATTTCAGGTGGCGTCCCTAAATATTTACAATGGCGCAGAAACCTCTACAAAAGCTACAACTTCTTTGGCAACTTCCAGAGTCCGAACAGCCTTCATTCATGTCATGTCCTTTTTGTTGCGTGGGGAAAGACAACGTTTTGGTTCCCGCTCTATCGTAATGTAAAATATTGCTCATAGTTTTGAGGAGGCATTGGATAAATAACCGTATAGAAGGTGACTAAACAAGCCACATAATCAGCTGTTGCAGCGAAGATTCTTCCTACAAAAGCAGGAAGATTAATTGTGTAAGTGAAAGACCAAATAAATTTTCCCGAAACGCAAAATTTACGAACTGTTGGTTGATAAAAAGTGCTGCTATATAGTACGTATCTTACTGACTTTTCGGGCTGAGTGACTGTGTATAGGATAGTAGGCTTTCCGACGCAGTAGCTCACCTATTAGTTTATATTCCATGGAAGTACAAGGCTTCCAGGTTTATTGCTTTCCTTTTGTAACCTAACTGTCCCCTGTCACAACCTCCAAAACCCACAAAGCAGGACACTGCAAACCCTCCCTTTGTTATCTTTCCGTTACTGTCAAATCCGCGGAACCTAAGCGGATTAGTGAACAATAGTGCGAAGTTAATGAGCATGCAATTGAACGTATTTTAACGAAAATGAACGGTAGAACGAACATGAACGCATGGCTGCAGCGGAACGAAATTGAACTAGTTCGAACGATTATTTTGGACGTTTCCCCTTAGCTGCTAGTCTTAGCACAACAACACAAGTGAACAAGACTGACTGAATGTGTGGATCTTGAAGAAGTAACGTTGATATTGCAATATACACCGTACAAGGTAATACCACAAGGCTAAACTATCCCATTTTACTGTAGTAGCCTAACTTTAGGCTACTGGCGAGTGGTACCTCAGTAAATTAAGCCTAACTTGCGCTAACATTAGTACTACTAGTAGCGAGAGACGATGCTCTGCCTTTTATTTGCACTTACCATCGTGTTTGACGTTCAATTCAGAAACAGTTTTGGCGACAAAAGAGATAGTAGGCCTATCAGTGGTGCAACTTTCGCTGTAAACCTGTAACGTTCAGATTCAAATCAGCACTATAACACGTACCAATGAGTGAAAGACTTAGCCTGTAACTGTTGATTCTAAATTAGAGCCGAAAGCTATCTTGAGCGTACAAGTAACGTTAGTTGTATTATCAAGCGATTATGCAAGAAGGTCATTCCCCGGCCGTGGACGAACACAGCTGTACCGTGGAGCTAGCCTGGGTTGAGTGGTATAGTACGTTTTTTAACGTGGTGACACCTCAATAATATTGCATATTCAACATCAGGTTCGTTGCATAGGAGTGGTCTAACGCTTTATAATGAGGACCGTTTTTTGAAAAAGGCCTTCAAAATTTTTCTGATTTTATGCTGTTTAGGTTACTTCCCGAGACTATCGCTATCATTTTGAGCTTTCAAATTGTATTCT
This sequence comes from Holothuria leucospilota, assembly GCA_029531755.1. NCBI lineage: Eukaryota > Metazoa > Echinodermata > Holothuroidea > Aspidochirotida > Holothuriidae > Holothuria > Holothuria leucospilota. The sequence goes on along the minus strand of CM055973.1, from coordinate 35,883,384 downwards.
TCAACTCTGTATAGCACTCGTGGCATTTTGAAGGATAAAGAAAGACATAACAAGAAGCAAAATCTTATGTTTTTCACTTTTTGCAAACTCACGGCATCACTTTAACTACAACAAATTGATGATTAGTGTCTGATGGGCAGGTTTAGGCGAGACGGATACATGAAATTTAGGTTGAAAAATGCACATATCCTGAAAGCAGAATGCCTACTATTTGTTTTCTGCCATCTGAAAATTGGTGCCGGTATTGAAAATAGCACCTTGTGAGCTTAGTGGTGGTTGCATTTCAGATTTTCTGGTTGGCCCCAACTGGCTCCGACCAGCAGAAAGACACTGAAAGTCATATGTGAAAAATTGTGTTATATGGAGGATTTCGCCAGAACAGACAGCCTGTAAGTAGAGAGAAAGAGAGGGGGATGGGGGAGTAGGCATTTTCATATTAAAGAGTGAGAAAGAGAGAAGTGGTGTGCTGGGTGCTGGGACATGAATCAATGGACTGTAATAGGGATGTGCGGGAAAGCAAGTGTTGTGAAGGACGGCCATACATGCATGAAGCTGAAGGTGTGAAAGGAATTGGTGTTGGGTGTGGGATATGCCACACATGGAGGTTGTAAAAGGTATGTGGGAAAGTAGTGGTGAGTGTGCTGGTCACCTTAAGCCATGTAAGTGGAGTGTGAAGATGTGGGTGTTCGGTGTGGGACATGAATCACATGGTCCTGGTGATAGGATGTTGGAAGGCAGTGTTGATTGTGGGAAGTGCCAATACCATTTGCCTCTGTATGTGGAGAAAGAAAGAGCAGTGTTGAGGTGGGACTTTCCTCAAATGAGCCTGTTTGTGGGAGCATGGAACTGGTTGTTAGGTCTGGACATCCCAAAGCATTGCGTCTGTGAAGGGTGTGTGAGGAAAGTGGAAGAAGAGTGTTTAGACGTGTATGTGATGTGATGGCATGGGATGTGTCATATGAGTAGATGCTAGAAGATGCAGTGAAGTGTACACTGGACTTGCCAAACATAGAAACTTGTAGTAGAACACTAGAAAAGTGGTTTATGGTTGGAATTGACAAAACAACAGCTTGTAAAATGTAAGCAAAAGAGTAGCATTAGGTGTTGGTTGAACCAATTACCAATCTAATAATAACTGCTATCAGTGATTTCGAATTATTGTAGAGAAAGAGAGATGAATCATAGTTGTCATTGTCTTTCAGGTTACTTCCCTGAAAACTCATTCCAGTGAAACAATTCATGCAAAGTTTCCCTTCAGAGAGGATGGAAAAGGTTTGTGTCACCTCTTCTTTCAAACAGAGCGAGATTAAAATCATTATATTGTCAGAAAATAGAGGGAATGAGGCATTCTTCGAAAGAATGCTGTTAGAAATTTTTTTATAGATTGTCCTGTGAGGTTTTAGTACCTTATATCAATGGAAATTGAGCAAATCCATTGTTATAAAACATGTCAGAGACGTATGTTTACATGAGCAGAAAAACAAAAGCAGTGTGATGCAAAGAGTTTTTAATTCAAAAAACTCTATTAAATAATTCAAATGTAAGCCAAAGGACGGATAAGGCGGAAAAATTAAAGTTCTGGTGACTTTGGGCCTAATTCACTTTTAAAATTTCAGACGGAAAAATTGTATTGTTAATGAACTGTATTTACACATGTATTATGCAAACTGGGAGAACAATATGGTCACTGTGTGTAGTCAGTGAAGTCTAATTGGCGGTAGCAATTCTTTTGTGTTTATGGCCCACATTCTCTTATTAGGGGATTTTCCTCTTGAGCAGTATTCTATTGTAATGTAATCATATTGATATTTGATCATTTGATAATTGCTAAATTTAACTTAATTTTTAACCCCTCTCTCAGGGATTTGTTTTTACTGTAAAAGGTTTTGAGGAAGCAGAGCAAAAAGCTGTGTACCTCTTTCAAGAGTTAGAAGAGATTTTGATCTGCTTCATTGCATAAAATATGTATATGTTTATAAGACAAGCATCTTCAATCTTTTATGTTGTTAATTTTTAGATATATAATTTTTTTTCGAGCTTTATTTTGATACTGGCTTCTGCTTTACTAATGTATGAGTCTTCTTTAACCTTAACAAAGAGCACACTTTGTTCTGTTGCCAGGTTTTTGTTTTGATGTATGTCTTCTTATTATATTATTTGATTTTTTTTTTGCAATTGGGTTTTTTTTTTTTTTTTGCAAATGTGTGTTTTCATTGGGCTCTACACCTTTCATTTTGGAGCACAGCTAGGCATCAAAGTGACCCTATAGTGTTCCTTTAATTTTCCATATATTTCAAAAAATCATATATACTTGTTGGTATGATTTTGGGCCAGTTTTCTATATTCTCCTGTCTTTTTGGTTTCGATGAAAGAGAAACCTATGCAGTCATGATGGTGTATGTGTGCATGCGGGTGGGTGTGTATGTGTGGGTGCGCGTAGGGGTGGGTGTGGGTGTGTGTGTGTGTTTGTGATGCTTAGCTTGCACAATATCTCAAGAAGAGAAACTCCAACAGTTTTCAAACTTGGTACATAGATGCCACATACTAAGAGGAAGAACCTTTTCGTTTTTGGTGGGGATCAAAGGTCATATGGGGTCAAAACCTGAAAACTTTGTGTGCATGATATCTCAAGTTAGGAAGCTTGGATGAATTTCATACGTAGTGTGTAGATGCGTTATGGTAAGAGAAAGAACCCTATTGTTTTTGATGGAGGTCAAAGGTCATCTGGGGTCACCAGAGTCAAATGCGGAACTTGTTAATCACACTATCTCAAGATAGGAAGGTGGATAAATTTTTTGTACGTAGTATGTAGATGTATTATGTGGGAGAAGGAACCCTATTGCTTTTGGTTGGAGGTCAAAGGTCATTTGGTGGTTCACCAGGTGGTTCAAAGCTTGAAAACCTTGTAACATGATATTCAAGCTAGAAAGCTTGGATGATTTTCCTACTTAGTATGTAGATGCTTAATGGTAAGACAAGAACCCTATTTTTTTTGAGTGGAGAGTCAAAGGTCATCTGGGGTATCAGGGGTCAAACACTGAAAAACCTTATTAACAGATATCTCCAGTGAAGCTTGAATAGATTTCAACTTAGTATGTGGATGCATTATGGTGCGAACGTGATCCTTCATTTTAGGTGGAGGTCAAAGGGTCATCTGAGGTCATCAGGGAGTCAAACACTGAAAGCCCCTTAATATAAATGATATCTCCCGTAGGAATCTTGGATAGATTTCCATACGGTTGTGGATTGCATTATGGTGAAAAGATTGAATGCTTTCGTTTTGTCGGTGGAGGTAAAGGTTCATCTGGAGGTCACAGGGCATCAAAAAGCAAAATTTCCCAAGAATCCTTACGATGGTGATGGGTTCATCAGGAATCAAAAGCAAATTACCCAACAATTCGAAGCCATCATAGAGTCATTGCAGTCAAATGCCAAAATTTCCCAGGAATTCCCACGATCAAATATGACCCTAAAACTATTTTCCAAAACATGTTAGAATAGCATTTGAACCAGATACTGAAAGATATTGGAATCATGGCACTATTTGGAAATAGAACATTATCATCGAAACCTCAATGCATTTTTGCACTATGGATGTTGCCAAAAAACTTTTTTCTATGGTATGCCTGGGTGAAAGTTTGAGAGGATTCTTTTCCAAGATGGTGTCTTGGACTTGGGGGAGTTAGACAGGTACAGTGCCGTGTATAGATACGGAAGTATCTTAATTAGATGCAAGCACCAAATGGCAGTACAGGGCTAGGGTATAACTGAGGAAATGGGATCATGAGTTGAGGATTACTCTGAAAAGTCTCTCATGAAACAGGCAGTGGGCATAATAAGCTAATTTCTTCAACATCAGTGTGCCAACTGTCACACCTTTTGATTTTAAAACACTATGATTTCATCTCTTTGACGGTAATGGTTGTAGTATCCGGGGGGGGGGGGGGGGAGGTATTATCAAGGGGGTAGATGAGGATCTGTGCCTGGCTTCCCCATCGGTGCGTCATGCTGCCTCCACATTTATAAATGCTGCCTTCTCTTTGTGTGCAAAGACAGTGGTCGTCATATAGTCAATTTCTTGAACTCAAAATGCAGATTACAATGTTTCTAAATACCGTTATGTTTCCTGCCACATACCTTCTACCTTTGCTGATGTTCAGTTGATTAACTCAAAGTTTTGTACAATTACACTTTTTCCCTGAAGATTAAAAACTTAGTGCTTGGGGGAAGTCTCACGCCAATGTTTTCAAATTTACAAATATGCAGATCTCCTAGAGGTTTCCCTAAGCTCCACTAGAAGAATATGGCTGGAAAGCCATATCAACTTATCAACAGACCCAAAGTGGGAAATCTGATTACATGTATTTGTCTGTTGCTTGCAGTTGCCCATCATTGGTGCAAGTGGGGGGCACTTGCCAAGTTGCCCATTTCCAAATTTTGCCAAAGCCCACTATGTATTTTCTCAAGTGAGATTTTAGTTGTAAGGATGTTGGATGGTACAGACATTTTTGCATACGGAGGCATCATTGACAGTTGGGAACTATACTGTCCTGCCAATTTGTACAGATCCAAAGTGAAGCAGTGACACTTAAGGCGGTAGGGGACATTGGACGATGCCTCCCCCCTTGCTGATGCTGATTTTTTTTTTAATTTGAAAACCTAAATTATGTTAATTTTTTAAAAATTTACTTCAAAAGATACCATATATACCACCAGATTGCTTGTAAGGGCACCCAATCATTCAAAAAAATTTCCCCCTCTCTTTAAACTCTCCTTGCTGGCAATCACAGAACATACTACTTGGGGTGTACCGGATTTCAAATCCGGCCGGAATTCTGGCCGGACTTGAGGATTTTTCCAAATCCGGCATCCGGCCAGATTTTCGTTAAATCTGGCCGGATTTGCTGGATTTGTAGGTAAGCTATACAATACAACTTACAACTTAATTTCCAGCAAGTCTTAATTAGATATAATAAAATGCATAGACCAGGATTGCAGTGTGCTTTAAATAATATTATTTAATGACAGGGTTTATTTTTTTTTTAACACTAGTTAAAACTCATCAACGGCTCAAAGGCTTTTGTCACCCCCAACTTAGTAAAGAGAAAGTAGCAGCTGATGATAGATATAAAGTACTCACAAGTAGGAGTGATGTCTTTGTTAAACAATGGAAAGTCACAAGAATCAAACCAAGCAAAATCAAATTGAAATGTTTACCAATGGAAGACGGGACTCGTATGTGTTTAAACCTATAATCTGGGCCAAACAGTCTTGAATACTACCATAGTGGTACATTATTTGAAAGTCCAGAAATAGTGCATCACACAAAGCCATAGCAACTGAAGTGGTACTTTATCAAGCTTCAATGATAAAAGTATGTTAATATAGATGATAAAATACACATAAAATGATCGTGGAATATCTAAAATACCATGTTAGTGTAACTCACTTAACAAAGTTTACAACACATTACATTACGTATGTGTGTACCATTCTGTATGTAAAAACAGTAAAAAAAGTAACCTTAGCCAAGAGGACTTAGGGTGCCTTATCCAAATTATGCTATGCGATTTTCCGCCGCCCCCACGGAAAGAACCGTATCCGACAATGAACTTGCGTTTTCGTGTTATTCGCGATGTGCGGTGCGCGTTGGAATATTGTTGCACTTTCCCGTTGACAGTTAGCTCACCACACTAATAAGTGTGCGCTGCCACAGTGATCAAAATCACTATTCAACTCCGCGTAAGCCGGGGTATCCGAGAGCCACTTTTGATACTGCGGAGACAATACCTGATTGATTTAATGAATAATGGAAAAGGCGGATCGGTGGACTTGACATTATGCGGATTTGGTGACAAACCTTACCTTCGTCGGTGGCTGCACAATAATAACTGTTTGATTCCCGTATAAGAGAATGGTGTTCGGTCCCGAAGTCGTGCATGTTATATTTAAGTCTACTTAAACCAAAGAGTACTAGACTATCTTCTCCGATAGGGATCCCGGCACCTTGCGTGCAATGTGTGTTAACACGAGGCAATACTAGCAGTAGGCCTGGGGTTCGAGGCACGCTATGTAAGCTAGGCGTGAACGAACTAGCAAAACCATGCATGGAATACTATGTGAATGTAGTGCTAGGGAAGATAGGTATGCGGGAGTCCCGGTAGGCATAGCGTTAATTGAACAGATTAGCACGATGTTAACGTAGCTACTGTTAGACTGGGGACATAGGCCTCGGCTAGATCAGTAATAGGCTTATGTCTTTTCATGTAACTCACAAAAAATTCTGGTGTGGATTTTGCAATCTCAATGACAAAGGGCCTAACGTTAGGCCAACCTAGCCGACCTTATCCCGGCTTAAATTATGATAAACATTGCCAAGTTAGTCTTAAGCCTGAGGTACACAAAAGTAGCCTAGCCTAGTTTTGTCCGCCAGAGACCAGGATGGGCAAAAGCCCATCTGGTACTACTAAGGAGACAATACCCTACAAAGATTGCCAATCATGGAGGCCCTGAAAAGTGGGGTGTTCACAGTAATCTGTTCTCTGTCCTTAAACAGTAGCCCCAAGGCTAAGGCAAGAATGGGTAGGGACATAACTGGTAAAGGCACCTAAACTGGCCCAAGCCCATAAAGACATACCTTCAAAAGATTACTAGAGCTATCATGGTAGCAACCTTACTGTAGCAAGCCTAAACATTCTGAACCTATCCAGCGATTTATTTTTCACAATAGGCCTAATAAAATTCAGTTCAGTCAGGACTGGCATATGCCAGGCGATCGCCCGTGCTGCCTCTTAAACGCCCACCTGGAAGGAAAAACAATTGCCAAGTGGCATCAAAACAGCCCCCTTAAATTTTGTGCTGTGGCAACAAACAAGCCCACCTCGAGAAAATGATGATTGCCGTTTGTGATGCAATGCCAAAATAATCAGGTACATACTTGGCATACATATTACTGTTACGAAAGCAAATAGTTTTAGTCTTCTTGAAGTCCTTAAAGGACATGAAATAACACCACTCTAAACCTACTCTGGTGCTATGTGGGGGGGGGGATTCATCAGTACCACCAGACGAAACACATCGTGGTCCATGGGCCCCAACCGAGACCACCCCACTCATATCGGAAGATATGTGTGGTCTGATCAAAAGTACGGTTATTATACCCATTATATTAAAGGGCGAATAAGTATGACTTTGTGCATACTACACTTAATACTCCAAGAAGGACACAAGCTTTGAGATTAGATGACTACAGTTATGTACCATCGACAGAAAGGAATATGGTATAGGCAATACTGTATGGAGTAGTCGTTAATCCTTGGACCCTTATTGGTATCATTCATGGGAGTGGCTACCGCATATGTCACCCCGGACTTGGCTGCCGAGTGGTCCACAGTGGTGGCAGAGGTAGAAGGAATAGAGAACCAACTCCTACCCTTGAAGAAGGGTGCCAGATGTTGCTAATGGGGTATTTTTTTTTTGCAAAGTTGAGATACAATATTTTATTTTTGACTGCTGATTTATAACATGTTCTAGAAAATATCACGACCTGTATGGTAGCAGTGTCGCCAATCTAAGCTATGTGAATTCAGGATAATCGGCTTCAAATTCCACTTATGATATTCGCGTTTTCAGGCATAGGAAACCTGTTACACGACGGGGGGGGAGGGGGGGGCTGAACAAGTTTTCGATTGTAATCAATCTGAGGGAGAGGTGTCCATTTCACAGGGTCCGTAAGTTTAAGAAAAATGAATGCAAATTTTACTAGAAAACAAATAAGGAGGTAGTTCTTGAATAGAGGGGCGTGGTAGAGACCCATACTTCCACATTTTGACTGGGGGCTAAAGCACACTACCTCCCACACCCACACCCATCCCGTCTTCAACACTATGGTGTTTCTGTGTGCTTTGATAAACTCTTGAGTTAAGGGTGTTGTGGCCTATGGGTCCCTGATGGGATGATTTGTTAATCCTTTCTGATCAATATCTAACTAAACTAAAACTTGTATCAAGTGTAAGCTAAATATGTAGCAGATACCATCACAAAAAGTGGAACTGGCAAAGCCAAATACTACAGAACAACTGAAATACAAAGAAGAACAGGAAGAAACAGCTAAAGTTGAAATCTATTCTTCACACCAATCTTTAAGAAAAATGCCAGTACAAAGTACATTTTGATCTTGTCATATAAATACTGTAAAGGGAATATGCATCATACTGCATTCTTTTTAAAGATGAGGATGGAGTAAAATCAATCAATCTTCCCAGTCCAAGTGGTGTTTGAGCTTACATTACCAAATGACCCAATACAAAGAGACTCACACAAATATGACTCTAACGAGCCGATAGCGATATTATCTAGAACAGACTCATTTATTTATTATTTGCATAACATGAAAAGACAAGAAGGCATAGGCACCTACGAATAAACAGTGCAAAAACATTCCAATTGAAAAGTATTGCTACACCATTGTTACTCAGGATAGTATTGGAAGGAAGATGATTCGTTACTTGTATTTGGATAAACTCTACCCATTAAGAATTTGAAAGGTAAAAAAAAATAACTTGTATAAAAAATTTTACCACACCTGCTGCATGTTTTCACCCTTTAAGCGACTCTCATCAAACAAATGAAATCACAGAGGTCTAAGAACAATACATATCATAGAGGCATGTTTTCTACAAGAAAATCATCCAGTGAGTCAAACTGCCCATATAGGCAAATTTGACCATTGCTAAATGCAGAGGAACATGTGCACAATACACATAAAAACCCTCTTTTTTTCATTTTTTTCTCCACATCAGTGCATAAATTTGGAATCAACTTGGGTCAAAAATCGTGTGTATAGAGGACTTAGCTGAAACACTGCATGATAGATGTCAAATGTGATATTCCACCACAATTAGGAACAGCAGCATATAATAAATGAAAGGCACAAAATACATGCTTAACTCTTAACTTAGCATACATAGGATCCATTTACACATCAGTGTTGAGAACAGGCAAGCATACTTAGATAGAAATAATAATAATAAAAAAAAAGAAAAGTAACAATTGCACAATTCCCGATATTTTTTTTTAAAAATTTGCCACTTCACCCCCACAAAAGGAGGTTTACTTTTAAAAACATATAATACTGTAAACATGAGGTACACATATGCAAGTGGTGATAAGAGGACCGAAATATCTCATTCAGTGTTACCTCTTTGAATTAAACTTTCAGTATTAAGGAAAGTTGTTACATTGAATTATCCAGAGAACTTACTAGGTAACCTGCAGTTGATTTGGGGGGGGGGGTGGGGGGGGGGGGGGGTGGGGGGGGGGGGGGGTAGGTCATTCTCCACTGTTAATAATCCAGCCTCCCCAGGTGTTGAAGAGGAGGAGGATGGAGGGCCTGCCTCAGGGGTCCCAGAGACCCCTTCACATTGTTTAGCAGCAAGGAAATCCTGCTCCACCTGATGTGCCACCTCATCAGGTGAAGGGGACCTAGGTTCCTCCACCATAGGTTCTGGGCCTGACTGCGAGGGTTCATGTGCCGGCCCCACATCCGCACTGGCACGGGCAGAGTACGAAGTGGGGCAGGAACCAGAAACATGTCCCTCCCCCCACAGAGGTTACACCGCACCTCGTTGGGGCACTCGGCCTTTTCGTGCCCCACCTGCAGGCACTTGCCACAACGTCTGTTGGGACACGACTTGGCTTCGTGCCCCTCCTCTGAACACTTAAAACAGGTGCGGGGCTGCCCAAAGTATCTTATATGGGCTTTGGAACCCCCTATGAAGAGGAAGGACGGTATTTCCCTCTTCAGTACCATACGGAACTGTCTCTTTCCGTTCAAGATGCCCTTCAGCTCACCTTCCTGGTAGGTGACCCACCGCATATCGGAGACAGTTCCATACTGACTGAGAACCCTCGCCACCAGGCCCTGATCGACCTCAAAGTTCAGGTACAGAACTGTCACCACCACAGAGCGATCATATGGGGTGACAGTAAGCCCTTCCAGCCCTTTAAGGCGAGACACCCCCTGAATTCGGGCAGCATCTGACCTGAACTTTAGGTCGTACGTGTTGCGAGCCGCAAGCGGCTGCAACATCTCTATTTCTTTTACCTCCACACCACTGTTCTTCAACACAGCAAACGCCTGCGAGGGAGAAACGCTCGCCCCGGACGAAAACTCTAACTTAACAATTGTGCTATCCCGACTTCCGGGCATAGCAGCAGTTGTGTGGCTCGAGGCCACGGAATGAAATGAGGAAAAACCTCAGAACTAGTTTTACAAAAGGACAAAAAATAGGATAAAGTAAGAAACACAAGCTACACAGAAACAAGGTGAGGTCGCAAACAAATGGACACGACCAGACCTACTTATTAACTACAACACAAGCACGCTATAAGGTTTTATGCACAATTGCAATAAATAGTACAGCTATCACACAGTGATACAAGTTGAGCACGGTAAAACGACGAGAGCTCGACGAAAACAGTCGTATGTTGTAAATATGTATATATGTGTATGTAAGTATCTGTACATATAGTTCTATTACTGTAATGAACATAATTTTCTGTTTGATTTAGTTGTTTGTAAAAAGTTTGCGTTTATGTTTCTGCCCGATCCGGTTTGAGTTTTTGTTTTTGTTTGTATGTGCCGTTTCGATGCACTTAAAAAGCACCGCTCGACGAAAACACGTCTGCTCTCGTCGAAGACCTGAACTGAACTCGTAGTATAGGTAGGTAGGTAGTAGGTAGAGAAGCTTTCTCCTAGAAAAATCTCAGTCTTCTCTGGGTGCCAAAACCGATTGTAAGAACGTAAACTGATACGGCAGACTAGGTCCTAAGTGTATTTTGCTGAAAAAGTTGCCTTGCAATATAGTTTCTCTGTAATATAAAGTGAGCAAGGGCGTCACTGTAAAGAGTTAAACAATTTTTGCCTGGAGGAGTTTCGCATAGTCCACTGTGGAGGGCCGGTCTACGTCGACGGTTGAGTTCAGGGAGCCATCGTTGGATGGCTCGTGGTCTGGGTATGAGAAGTGACGTTTGGGTGTCAACCAGTTATTTATTGGGCGGACCAACATCTACCGTCTGAAGCACCCTGCCTTGTAGACGGCGTTCCTCGTGATGCCAGGGCTTGGTAGCATGACGTAAGAAATATCGAAAAGGGGGTTTATTTCAAGAAAGTCCGAGGACATTGGGGATATTTCTAAAATTATTGTGATATTTCCTAAGCACTTGGTAAAGTGCAGGCCAAATAAGATTACAAATGACTGAATCTAGACACGAGGAAACGGAAAACTCTTGAACAGTTTGCAAAATAGTCGTATGATGGTTGATATTGATGGTGCAGCTACCGAACAGTGAGGAGATTGTTTTAACGTGCAATTACAGTATTTGTTATATTTTTGTATTTGGTGAAATGTGTATTTTGGGTGTATTTTGTATACAGTTGTTTAGAATTTTGATAGTTTTCACAGAAAGATATTTTTTTGGACTACAGGAAAAGGAGTTAGTTGTTATTTTGTGTACGAGTATTAGTCGAGTACCCTAGTACTAGAAGTCAAACGAACTTGTGCATGTCCCGAAACTATTTCCGGTGACAGGTCTTATTAAAGTTGCAAAACATCTCAACATTTTGACCTTGCTCCTATTGAGATTATTCCTTAACAAACTCCGTATCTTATGCCTAAGACTGTGATGAAGTCGCCTTCTCCTATCTCTAGGTGATTTAGAAATCTGATTTTGACTTTCATCTATGACTAAAGTATCCATCTCAGGTAGCTCTTCTGTTGCACTGTTAATGCCTTCCTTCTCTACACTACCAAGTAATCCATCATCATTGCTATGTGTAGATTCATTATAAGCAACACCTTCCCAAATCCTTTTTTTTTTCTCGTTCATTTCACCTAAGTTCTCTTCAGGTGGTGTACAGTAACTTTCAGATACAAGATGTTTTGCTGTGTTGCTAACACTTCCCTTCTTTAAATGACTACACAATCCAGCATCACCACATTTATAAGGTCCACAGAAACTAACCTCATTAATTCCTAATTGTTTATAGATCATTTGATCTGAGTTCCTTTTATGACTAGGAGGTGTATCGTTATATTTTGATACCTGCCCTTCTGCACTGTCTACATTTTCCTTTCCTATGCTACTAAGCAATCTATTATTATTAGTACTATAAGATCCATTGCAATTAACATCTCCAGTAGTCTTTCCTTCTTTTTTTAACATTTGAACAGAGTTTTTTTCCAGAAGCCTGAGGTGTACTGTAACTTTTTTCATTTTGCCACAGTTTTATGGTATTTGCCACTTTACCAAGAAGAGTTTTGTTACTTTCCACCTTCCTGCATTCTGCAACTTTCTATGTAATGCATCAGTTGCATCCATTCTAAGGAATGCTCTTCGTTTCCCCTTCCAAATCCAGCAACTGGATTGAAAGCCCAAATCTAACATGATTTTGTCAATATATTTGTACCCCTCTTTCTTCAAATGCTTCTGAAGTCCAATCACAGCAACAACATCTTGCCAACAAAAATATATCTCACCTTCCCTTTCACAAAATCGAAACTTATCATTTCCGTACCATATACAGTCACTGCCTACAGTTGGCTGAAGGTCACAAAAATGAACATTGCCTGACTGTCTTGCATTAATATCAGCATTACAGTTTTCCTTGAAATCCTTGGTCCTTTTAAGTGTGTCCATACTTGACCCTTTAGATTTTTTTCCCTTTGGTGTCATGTCTAACACTTTTTGAGTGCTCTTTTTAACCTCATTATATCTGTTGCCATCATTTACCTGCCCTTTATATCTATCATCACTTTTTGGAGGTGTACCAGCATTACAGTTTGCCTTTAAATCATTAGCCCTTCTAACTGTATCCATACTTGACTCTTTAGACTTTTTTACCTTTGGTGTCATGTCTAACCCTTTTTGAGTACTCTTTTTAACCTCATTATATCTGTTGCCATCATTTACATGTCCTTCATATCTACAATCACTTTTTGGAGGTGAATCAGCATTACAGTTTGCCTTTAAATCATTAGCCCTTCTAACTGTATCCATACTTGACCCTTTAGACTTTTTTACCTTTGGTGTCATGTCTAACCCTTTTTGGAAACTCTTTTTACCTCATTATATCTGTTACAGTCATTTACATGGTGTTCATGTATGCCACCACTTTTTGGTGGTGTACGTTTTTCTTTGGATACTACGGGCCTTTGTTGCACTTTAGCATTCCTGTACTCTTTTATGCTGGCTTTACTCAGAACCTCAGGAACTTCCCTTGAACAATCTGTCTCATCAGTTAAATCAACTGTTTCGGAACTTTTAGCCCCATTTGGGGCTACTGGATGTTCATACTTCAGGGACAAAAGTGAAACAGAAGACTGGCCTCGTTTTACTCTTTTGTACAGTAACACATGCACCCCATACTTACTGTGAGGAGATGTCAAAAAAGAACGTTCTATGGACCCATTACCCTGAACAGCTCCAGCAAAAGAGGCATATGAAACAGGGTTTTCAAGCACACCATCAAATAACACAAACCTTTCAGCAACTTTACTAACAGTGATAAAATGGTCTGGTTCCATAACAACTGCTCCAACCAATTCCAGTGTTTCATCAAAGATATGAATTGTTTCATCAATCCTAATTGGTGGGTTTTGCAAATTTTTGGCATTCACCATAGCCAACTCTATCAGCTGAAATTCTGACATAATCAGTTTTCCCCCTTGTAACACAGACATTTTCTGGCACAATTTACATAAGATGTTGCTCTTTACAAAGGACGTCACTTGTGACTCTATTGCGTTTGAAAGAATACCATTAGCTAGATTTACACAAGCATGACTCAAAGTAAGTAAGGGTAGACTAAGTAACATGCATTGCTTGGAATTACAACAACTTATGTCTGACTGAATTTTGAAACCAAACAGGTTCGACTCATTGGCCATTTCCTGCAATCCTGACATGATTTCAGCATCATATCGTCCCTTTGGAGAATATGAATGGGGTATATTTTGGCAAAGCCAATGCCATACAGGTTCTCTCACTGCACACGTTGCCATGCCTACTTTTTTCCTTATGACACATGTTTCATGTAATTTCCTGTTCAAAATATTGAATGTTTCCACCCTGTAGTCTTTGTTTAGGTGGACAAAGATGCTATAAAAGTACAGTTCTAACTGTGCATCTATTGCACAGGAATACCCATGGTAGCTGTGATAAGCACAGCTTTTCCCATTCCTAAAGTGGGATAGTTCCATTAATTTATTTTAAGAGTATAACAAGCACTGACTCATGACATCATGGAATTTATTATCAGCTGCATTTTCAACTTATTTTGGAAATGTACAAACCACGCACTCTCAATCAAATACTAATAATAGAACTAACACTGGTACATAATGTAAATTAATGTAATGTAACAAAATTATATAGGAAATGTAGTAACTACAAACTGCCGGATGTTACCTGATGGAGGAGGGTGTTGGCAGCATGCAGTTCTTACCGTTGCCTTAAGGATGTTGGATGCAGTACAAGAAATAACAAACTGTGTCACAAAATAAAAACAATTAGCTTCCTTTAGGAGATCCCATCCTTCCCCCAAAACTGCATCCAGCACATGCATGCATCCATTCCATGGAGTGAATACAACATTCCGGTTGTGGAGTTTGTTTAAACGTGGGAGTAATGAGGTGGGGGGGGGGGGGGGGCTTTTTAAGTGCATGGAAACGGCACATACAAACAAGGAACAAACTCAAACCGGATCGGACAGGAACATAAATGCAAAACTATCCACACACCACCAAATCAAACAGAAAAGTATGTTCATTACAACAATAGAACCACACACACACTGACAACAACCCAAACACCCAACAGACCAACCTCCCCCCGGCCACCCCAAACCAATAATACTACATACCTCCAACAACCAAAAAAACCAGACACCAACAACAGGGGCCACGAGGGATCCGGGGCGGGGTCCACCTGCCACGAGGGGTCCGGGGTGGAGTCAACTTGCTATATTTACACTATGTACACTATATACACTATTTACACAAAAACAAAAAACTGAACAAAACTGGGCCAAAAATACAGGCGCACCTTGCCCAAGGGTGTCCCGGAGGCAGTTGTGGCAAAGGGTAACCTCATTATCCCCACGCTTTAACAAGCTCCACAACCGGATGCAGTTTAACGTCCTACCCAGGACTAATGAGGTTACCCTTTGCCACAACTGCCTCCAGAGCACCCTTGGGCAAGGTGCACCTGTATTTGCCCTAGTGCTTTTTAAGTGCTGTTGCCTTCGGGCGTGGTGTTGCCTTCGGGCTTAGTGTTGCCTTCGGGCTTAGTGTTGCCTTTGGGCGTGGTGTTGCCTTCGGGCGTGGTGTTGCCTTCGGGCTTAGTGTTGCCTTCGGGCGTGTTGTCTTTGAGTGTGTGGTCTTTGTGGGGCTTTCTTTTTAGTGTGGCCGGGGGAAGGTTGGTCTGTGGGGTGTTTGGGTTGTTGTCAGTGTGTGTGTGGTTCTGTTCTTGTAATGAACATAATTTTCTGTTTAATTTGGTGGTGTGTGGATGGTTTTGCCTTTGTGTTCCTGTCCGATCCGGTTTGAGTTTTGTTTTTTGTTTGTATGTGCCTTTTCGATGCACTTAAAAAGCTCCATGGAGTGAATACCTTTTTCTTTCTGAGGACGTCCATCTCAAACAGTTCAAAGTCTGTACCCAGGGATACCAGTCCAAAAGAAAACGAACGCACTCTCGCTTTTCCTGTTAGGGCCCTTCTAACTTCATGCCTACCTAGCTGCCTTAACTGGTGCAACCTTATCAATTTTCGGTACTCAAAGTTTTTTCTACTTCTTAACAGACACTCCTGAAATGTCTCCTGCTTGATGGTGTTAAGAAGTAATCGGTCCTGTCTTTGTACCTTGTAGTTGTCGCATTTTTTAACTTTTTCAACTGGGCCTGATAAAGCGAAGTCTGTTAAGCTTCCATCATTGACGACATTTCCACCACATCTAAAAACTTCACCATCATTATAAATTTCTTTCACAGCCATCTTGATGCCGAGTGGAGTTGCCTCAACTACCTCACCGACTTCCACTTCTGTTTGGGGGCATTTAAAAAATGTCATCCTTTCTGTAGAGAAAAATAGATTGGAAGCATAACCAACATTGCTGATGCACTAAATCATGTTAATGCCACTGAACTAATGGGCCGCCTTTGGATTAGCTTTCTCAACCTATTTCAACCAGAGTTAACTGATTTAAATCACACTGTTAAATCACTGATCTAAATCACGTTTTGGCATTTTTTAAGTTTTTTTTCTTTGCATTAACAAAATGTAAATTCGGCAAGAAATTACTTCAAGTCTCCCATTCTGCATGCAAGAAGCTCCTGTTTTTCTTCAATGTAGTGCTAACTGATAACAATATACAACACTCCCCCATCTCAAGCCACATAAGCCCTAAAATTTGTCAAATTTTGTACCAAACTTCTTGAGTATGTATGATCACTGCCAGCTCTCATGACAAAATACCCAATGCCACAACTAATTGTAAAATCTCACGTAGTCCAAGCTACATGATCTAACCATCAGTGGACAAATGCTGGCACATATTTTTAATGCAGCGACAAACCAGAATGCAAAATTGCAATGAGGTTTTGATGATATATGTTCTATTCCAAATAATGCCATGATGTCCCATATCTTTCAGTCACTGGTCAAGTGCTATCTTAACATGTTGGAAAATAATTTTAGGTTCATATTTGATCTTGGGAATTCCTGGGGTAATTTGCTTTTTGACTCCTGTTGAACCCATGAGACAATCTTGGGAATTCTTGGGAAATTTTGCCCACAAAAGTGAGGTTATAATGTCATGTGTGCTTGCTACAAGCTCACTTTGTGTAAAAAATGTGAAAACTTTAACCAGGACTTTCTTTCAGTCTATTTATTTTACATTATCTGCAATTACATCTTTCTGTCAAAAGGTATGTTGCTCTTAACGTACCATTACATTCAAAACTCCATTCGGTGGCCACAGCATTTGAAGTCTCACTGTTGGTAACTTCTCAAAAAGAAAGTATGTAAACCAATACACAATTTACTCCTCCTGTTCCCCTTATTGTCTGGCAGACTATTATTGCTGGGACCAAATAGCGAGCACTCCCTTCCCATAAAACTCAGGATAATCAATTTCCAAAACTGATGATCCGCATACTTGTAAAACATGTTTACCCTTGTGATACTGCTACGATTAGTTCTGCGACATTTTTGACATAAGCCATTATTGTGAGTATTTATCCGCCTGGCTGATACTTTGCGAATATTCATTTCCAAAATTTGCTACCCAGTCCCAGCACTTGGTCAAAACTTGGTCAAAACAAAAGATAAACATATCATGGAACAAATCACACATGTACTGGTTGTCATACAACCTTCTTAACATCAGTCGTACCTCTTCCAATATTCTGTGTTACTATTTCAGATTATTCAAGACAGTATGGTTTCATATGTCAATTCAGATCAAATGCAGGTTATGGCTGCCAAGATAATTGCGATATTGTCGATATACTGCACATTTGCTCCGATGATATCGACATATTTTCATGATGTGATATTGCAACAGAATCAAATAAAGGACTTAACCTCTGTGAGATCTCGATCTGCTTCCTCGGTCTTCAACATAAAATGGTAATCATTCAAATTACTTTTGCAAAGGCCTAGTTCTTGAAATAAATGGATTTTCTGATGAAACTTTGAGCTTAAAATTCAATTCTGTTGGGTCTGATTAGTGTAGTAAGTTCTTGATTATGGACAATATGATTATTGGCATGGTCATGGCAAATGTTAAGGCTATTGTGTTAGGTACGCGATATGGTCGTGGAAATGTTAGCGGTATCAATAAAAGAACCAAAAAGCCAAAAGACTTAGTGATTCCTTGCTGCTGAAATGTAAGTCTATGTTGTTTTTTTCAAATCGACAGTGTTTCATAAATTACCAAAAACATTAGGGTTCACCTTCTCAATATGGGCAATGTGCATGCTACAACATATGTATAAGATCCCTCACAGTTACCCTTCTTGATTGTAAAAAATATTTGGAAAAATTTCTAAATGAGACCAAAATAAAGAATATTTAGCTGAAACTCACAAGGCAAAAGAGACATGAAAGTGTCATTTCCTGCAATCTGTGAGGCATTTTTATCGAAAAATTTTCTATATATGCTCCGCACCAACCTATGGCGACACTCCGCTTTGTGTTATTACTGCCTGCCCCCCTTCAGCGCCCCCGCCCCCCGAGATGAAAAAGTCTGTATAAAAAGGTCACCTGGTTGCCATGAAACAGTGGTAACACCTTTAATAAATATCACTTTGTCTTTTGAAGTAACTTACAAACTGTGTTTGCCGTGGCTGTCAATTAAGGTCTTCACTCTCTTTTTGTCAGAAAGGGGGAGGGTGGGAGCATCTAAATGTTAACAGCATTTTTTTTTTCTAAAGGACACATTACCTGTAGTTGTACCTGTATTTCCGTGCTGGATGATAGTTCTCCTCTTCTTGACAGTTCGCTTTTTTGGGGGTTCTGACGAAAAAGCAAGAAAGAAGCAAAATGGATGGTTATGTATGTATTCTTCAAGGGGTTACAAGGCAGCTATTAATGGATGAAGTCACAACTCATCACAGCCAAGTAACACATCCCCTGATTTTTAATTCAAAATTTTTCAGTTATATTGTGGTATCGAACAGTGCATTCAACATTCTAACAGCTACTGTAATATCCTGAGAACCACACAGATTTCAATGCAAATTTCTCCAGAAGGGTTAGAATACTGTAAGTACACTTCTAACATTTCAAAACTTACTCCAAGCTTAGAGCCTTCTTTTAAAGCATGTATATCAACATCAAAAATACTACGGAGCATAACTACAAACACGTTTTTTTTTCTTTGACACTGCCTTTGTAACACTCCCTTTCTGAATGATATCATGAAATGGACCTAAAGGTATGGTGACATGCCACCAAGAAGAGCTGTTTCAATTGTCAGTTAAAGAATTACAGTAAGTCCTCCAATGAAAGAACTTAAAAAAAAAAAAATAAAAGGACATTTCAGTGTAGGCCTACAGTGCGTTAGGCTACCTTAGGTATTGAACTATGCTGGCAACAGTGTTCGCACTAAGGAACTGAATAGGGGGGAGAAGGAGGCAATACCCCTTGCTATATTTGGGGGGGGTTTGCAATGTGAAGGGCAGATTTCCTGATTTCTCCTCAGTGCACGATGGGCACATAGCTTAGGTTCTATTGTTATTGCATCTTGCTACCTGTACAACATGGTGCCTCCTTCTGCATTAATACTGGAAGGTGCACAAGAGCTGTGTTATAATTGCAGACATGTGAGACTTCCGCTATTTAGCGGAATTCCGCTTTTTATACTGCGGGAATCCGCTACTTTTCTCAGTTTCCGTTTTTTCCCGCTCCTAGTATCTGGACAAAGCTGTCCCGGCATTTCCACATTCTTCCTTGCATACAACGTGAATTTATCCCAGACTCCCAGCCATTGGTATTCTATCCAATCAGATGCAAGTTTCCATTTCAGTAGAGCCGACTGTACGTAATAACTACAATAACCAAATGCTTCCGTAGCCTACAGAAGTTTCGTGTTTTTACCCGTATGTACGTACATCGTCCGACCGGTTAAGCTAGCCGTACACTACACGACTTTGCACACCGCAACTCAACTCGATCGTCGGATCTCCAACAGTCGTATAGTGTGCATGAGTTTATGACTGCGACTGGAAGTTTTAGGACCAGTTTTAAGTCGCGCCGACTTCAGTCGGGAAGAACGAACATGTTGGTTCTTCCCGACTGAAGTCGGCGCGATTTAAAACTGATCTTAAAACTGCCAATCGCAGCCTTAAACTCTTGCACACCTTACGACTGTTGGCGACCCGACGATCGAGTTGGGTTGCTGTACGGTGTGCTAAGTTGTGTTGTGTACGCCGGCTAGCTTTAGCCAGCTTCTGCATGATTTCTACACACTTATTGTGTGCAACTGATATAGAGAAGTTTGTCGGCCCAGCCTTATTGTCATCAATCGTCAAAGGAGTAATGTTAGTCAGTGCAAATTTCTGGTAATATTTACGTGACATGTGGAGTATTCTTTAAAAGCGCCATCCGCATTTTCTTTGTAAGCTTTACTTGCATAATTTTGTTGTACGATGCTTTTTTCTTGTGAGTTATTGAAGCCAGCTGGTGTGTACTATCCTAACGTGTATTATGGTCTGAGTGATCTAGCCTATACCGATGTATAATGTTCTGGAACTTCGAATGCAACCACATCCTCGCAAAGTTTGCATAGGCCTACTACGTTTAAGAGACTTTTGCTACAACCAGCCTAAAAACATTTTGTTTGGCTGGGGGAGGGATGCTTAGTCGGGATGGTTGCATAATGTGATATAGGGGCCAATGAAGTCGAAATTAATGAGCATAGGCCTAGGCCTATAACTATTAGGCTATCATAGTTACAGTTCAGGGGAGTTGGCCAAGGACCAATAACCTAGCCTACATGATAGAAGTCAAGTGTAAACAAGACCAAATGGCTAGGACTTACCTCGGTTTATTACTACCAGAAATTGTATAGGGTATTTGATCTCTTTTCAGTAGGCCGGGGTGGGGGAAAGAAAAGAAGAGTCATGGTGGGGAAGGTTGGCACTCATTGACACTGTAACGGGGCATTGCTCCCGGACCCATAGAATGTAGTGCCTCACGTGTGCCAAGTTTGCCCTCAAAATTTCCTCTATTTTTCTGAGTTGCCACTCACATGCCTGTAATTGGATGAATTTCGACTCTGTTCCTTCCACCTACCCTTACTTTGCATTTTATTTTTGGGGGGATTTTGGAAACAGCTGCATGAATCCCACAATCCCGCACCTTAATACGAACACTGAATGGCACATATGTAATTATAACATTAGGCCCCGTTTTCTCACCCCTTTTTCATACCGAGTTTCTGCGTGAAAAATGAGCAAGTTGGTTCACACAGAAAGGGAAATGATGGGCATGCATACAGTAATTGGACTACTAAAAATGCAGACTATATTGATTGGGAGAGTAGAGGGGTTGTTTTTTACCCAACCACCCCCTTGTTTTTTTCACTGTCTTACTAACTATAAACAAACAAATTTATTAATTTAAAATTAATTAAAAATAAATTTAATCCCCGTTGAACAGGTGTTTTTAACTGTTTTTCATCTGAGAACCCTTGGGAAAATACACTTTCTGCAAAATTCAACACAATATTGCCAGCGCACCTGTCTATGCAACTTCATCATGTGATAGGTGACAACTGGCTTCAACATGCAGTTCACTCCTATCACTTTCAGAACATACAGTAATGCATAATGCATAATGAGACTGTGGACCCCTGAATGGCCATATCACCATACATATATACCCCAGGTTGAAAATGGCTACCCTATAGGCTATGAGAGATAATCTGAAGCTTTTTTTTCACAGTTATGATACCTGTTTGCCAAATTTGTCCTAAACTCTTTACTACATAAAATCAATTACTGTTTTTTTTTTGTTAACAATCAAACCTAGTGCAATCAGAATACTGCTGTACATATAAACACTTGAGGTACATACCATTCACTCTTTAAAAGTGACAGCAGTTCACAGCATGTTTCAGTAGGGAACAGGACAATACAAAATGGGCACACAGTTAAAATTACATACTGTATGCTATACAGTATCAAGTAAATATTGTGTACAAAAGCTTGAAATCCAATAAAACATGGAAGGTAGAATGTGAGATATAGCAAACAACATAAAATACATTTTACAGTATAATCACTTCCTACACCATGCACTGTCAAAGTGTCAAAAGTACTGTAGCAATTAAAACTTTGACGACACATGGTGACAAAAGGCACAGTCAATGGAGAAATACTGTACACTTAATGACTGATTGGAATGAATAACACTTAAAAAAAAAATTTTGTTTCAATTTTGTAATGTCAATGCAATCATCCTCTAGTTGTGTGCCAACTGTGGTAATCTTCCCCTTCCCTTGTGGCACTTTCTTAAAAGTAAAATGTCCCATATAATTGCAACCATGTGAAAGTTAGTGTGCAAAATTACCTGAAATAGTTTCATCCTCTAGTTCTGTGACAAGACAGGCCTTCACTTTAGTTAGTCTTTGTCCCTGCTCCTGTTGTTCAACCACTACCGTCCTCTCAAATCTGTCTACCTCCACGACATCAACCGTCTCTTCCACACCATCAATACATGCTTTCACAGCATCTCCCTTGCAAAGGGTTCTTAACATTGCAAGATGCCTCCTGTTGACTGATGATGGTCTTTTACCAATGTCGGCTGAAATAAGATCAAAATGTTAAATGTTTCATTTAACCACTTCGTTATCATTTCCTACATGTCAGTGTTTACACTAAGGTGCAAGATTGCTCAATTAAGTTCCCACACTGACTTTCCATGTCCTTAAACAACAATAACTATCTGCAGAAATTCCTGCAAGGTTTCCTCTGTTCTATCTTAAATCCCCCCCCCCCCAAAGAAAAAACTTGTGAAAGGGGTGAATTCCCCACACGTATATTGAGCCCTAGTGTAAACACTGCTACATGTACAGTATGTGGATGTGGTTTTCAGATCCAACACTGGGTTTAAACTTGGGGCAAGAGTTCTGTGAGATAGGGGAAAAGGGAAAACAACAACTAAAAAAAGGGAAAACATGGAAAGTGTCTACAGTATTTCACAAATAACTAGCAAAAAATACGAAAGAAGTCAAGAAAAACAAAAATGTTTTTGTTTTTACTAGTTATACAGTTCAAACTCAATGATAATGGAACAAAACAATGCTCAATAGAACTGTTGTCCCTAGCTTTTAACACAATTCTCATTCTTGAAGCTAAAGGTGACTGTCTTCCAGTGAACAAAGTCAGAGTCATTTGTTAAAAATCCATGACCTTGGGCTGGGTCTTGAGTGAAAAGGGTAAAAAAAAAATCATTAATTCACAAAAATAAAAATGATCAACCAGAAAGCCAAAAGGCTTAGTGATTCCTTGCCGAAAGGGGGGGGGGGGTGCTTTGTTACACTGAGGTTCATCCATCAAATTTATACTTCTCTTCTACATCATTTTTTATGATGTGGTCACAATTTGACCCCTGCTCACATCACATGACTTTTATACCGAAACTTGAATAACCACAAAAAAATGAAAAAAAAAAAAAAAAAAATAAAACGTATGAGAAGGGATTTATCTGTGCTTCCTCCCTTGTAATGACATGTTTGCAAAGTTTCAGTTTTTGACCTCTGGTGACCTCAAATGGCTTGTGACCTCCACAAAAAACAATAGGGTTTTTCCTCGCACCATAACACAGCCACATACTTAGTATGAAATCTATCCAAGCTTCCTACCTTGAGATACTGTGTAAACAAGGTTTTCAGACTTTGACCCCTGGTGACCCCAAATGACCTTTGACCTCCACAAAAAACTATACGCTTCTTCCTCGCACCATAACGCATCCACATACTTAATATGAAATCAATCCAAGCTTCCTACCTTGCGATAGGGTATAAACAAGGTTTTCAGAGTTTGACCCCTGGTGACCCCAGACGACCTTTGACCTCCACCAAAAATAACAGAAATCTTCCTCTCACCATACCACATCCACATACTTGGTATGAAATCTATCCAAGCTTCCTACCTTGTAATATCATGTAAACAAGGTTTTCAGACTTTGACCCCCGGTGACCCCAGATGACCTTCGACCTCCACCAAAAACAATAGGGTTCTTCCTCTTACCATAACACATCTACATACCAAGCATGAAATCTATCCAAGCTTTCTAACTTGAGATATCGTGTAAACAAGGTTTTCAGATTTTGACCCCTGGTGACCCCAGATGACCTTTGACCTCCACCAAAAACAATAGGGTTCTTCCTCTCAGCACAACGCATCTACATACCAAGCATGAAATCTATCCAAGCTTTCCAACTTGAGATATCGTGTAAACAAGGTTTTCAGATTTTGACCCCAGATGACCTTTGACCTCCACCAAAAACAATAGGGTTCTTCCTCTCACCACAACGCATCTACATACCAAGCATGAAATCTATCTAAGCTTTCTAACTTGAGATATCGTGTAAACAAGGTTTTCAGATTTTGACCCCCGGTGACCCCAGATGACCTTTGACCTCCACCAAAAACGATTGGGTTCTTCCTCTCACCACAATGCATCTACATACCAAGCATGAAATCTATCCAAGCTTTCTAACTTGAGATATCATGTAAACAAGGTTTTCAGATTTTGACCCCCGGTGACCCCAGATGACTTTTGACGTTCACCAAAAACAATAGGGTTCTTCCTCTCACCCCAACGCATCTACATACCAAGCATGAAATCTATCCAAGCTTTCTCTCTTGAAATATCGTGTAAACAAGGTTTTCAGATTTTGACCCCCGGTGACCCCAGATGACCTTTGACCTCCACCAAAAACAATAGGGTCCTTCCTCTCACCACAACGCATCTACATACCACGCATGAAATCTATCCAAGCTTTTTAACTTGAGATATCGTGTAAACAAGGTTTTCAGATTTTGACCCCCCGTGACCCCAGATGACCTTTGACCTCCACCAAAAACAATAGGGTTCTTTCTCTCAACTGTCCAACTTTCCCTTCTTGAGAATATCGTGTAAACAAGCTAAGCCGTCACATACACACACACACACACACACACACACACACACACACGACATCACCATCGCATAGATTCCTTGCCTGCCTTCGGCAAGGAATCAAAAAGCTAGCAGAAATGATCATTTCGCCAACCCCTCATTCAAAATGAGGTTAATGAACCCCTTATGCTTAACACACATGGTCAGACTGATAACCAGTGGCATAATATACTGTACCAGTCAGTGAAGGCACCAGCATTTCGAAAGTAAGTGGGAGGTGGTTGGAATTGAGAGCAAAGGAAAATGTTGGGGGCACATTTTCGCGCGTAACGCAAAACCGAGCGCAAAGTCGGAGTCAAAATGCAATGCATCGGAGTCGAAGTGCAACACATCTTTGGGTGGTCCATGCTTGTTTCCCTTTCTAGAAGAAGGGAGGTAAAATCTCCCCTTTCACTTCCATAAAAATATAAAAAGAAGTTCATTTGCAGCAATGTTTGAACTTAAATAAATGGCCTTTAAATTCCTTCAAATTGCACCTTATAGGGGCTTTGAAGCAAGCCTTTGTCCCCCTGAACCCACTTGTAACTTCGGTTAAGGACAGCTTCAGTTTGGACTTGCAATTAAGCCATAATAAATCCCCCCCACCCCCTTTTTTCAATTTCTGGCAGAATCCCTGACTTGATTGACAAACCTTCTGGAAGGCGGGGTATTTTTTAATTTTACCGAGTGTGCAGCTCAAGCACGTTAAACTAGAAGGTTAGAAGTTGAGGCGAAAAAAAACAAAAATAATTACAGCAACATGTCAAGTAATAAAAAAAAAAATATAATACTGTCAAGAAATGTAAGCTAAAATTTCAAGCCCTTCCTTCCCAAGTTCTTTCAACGAAGGTGCTGATAAAGGTGTCTACGCCTAGCCTATTTTCACATACGTATCAAAAAGTTGAAAGATAATCATTAAAATTAAACTGCAATTAAAAACCCTACATATCCTTATAGGAGATCATGATAAAATTCTAAGCTTGATTTTCAACATTTTATTGAAGGCACAGATGTTATGTCGCATTTTATGGTACTGTTTTTTGCAGCTATTTTTTATCACTTCAAACCTCTAAAAAGTTCCGAAATTTTGAAATAAAATCATCAACTTAGGCCACTTCGAAAAATTTACTGTAGCGTTCAAAACATTTGTTTATATCAGAATACAGTGTGCATAACAGTGTGACATCACACACAGAGCTTTTGATTACTGTAGTTCCTGTAGGCCTATGCATGTACGTGTGGCAACTGCCTCTGAAGATATTCGATACTGACGTAACAATGTAGCCCATTAGCACCCTGATGTAAACAAGGTTCATTAGCCACACAGTACTTTTTTACAGCGGGAAAAAAGTTGCTGATTATATTGCAAAGTTCTGGCACTTTTCCAGAAGAGCTCAGTGACAAAAAACAACTGCAATAGGCCTACTCCTGCAAGATCTGGAGAAGAATGGTCATGCATTAAGATTTTACATCCAAAATTTGCTGCTAGGAGAATGTCAATTTCAACCATCATAAAGACGGCCGATCCCCCTCCCGTTATTTTGATAGATCGTAGTAAGGACTGTGTATTGAGAGCTATAAGCGAATGAACATACACAGTGCCTTACTGAGGACTTGGCCTAGGCTAAGTACTGAGTAGGCTAGTAGGCCTACTAACGTATGGCATAAGTTTTAGTGGGCAAGGCCTTACTAGGCCTACCTGTGGCTTTTTACGTAAGTAGAAACGGGCACGAAGAAACAAAGTAGAACTTAAACCTGACCGGACAAAAACATAACTCTGAACTATTTGCAGAAATCTGTACATTGCGCTAGCAAACAAAATGTCTGTGCTAACTATGTACAAAACCACCCCAAGCCCAAGCCAATCACGTAGGACTATTGCAATTTCAATATTTACAATATTTACAAATTAACTATCACCCGGTCCGCCCGCACTGAAACAAGTGGACCCCAACACCTGCCGAACGTCGACCTTGGCAAACGGACGAAGTCGGCCTCCACCCTCAGCTTAATCTCCGTCCTCACCGACGCCAGGACGACGTCCGCAGGCTTCCCCTCTCCCCTAAACACAATATTACACCGGCCTCTCCACAAGGCCAGCTTTATGGAGGCCGAAACAAAGGTAAGTATCCCGCGAACACTTGTATTGCATGGCGGGGGTGACAGACCATACAAAGCGTAGTCCTGGCTGACCGCCCAGGTGTTACAAAACGTGAGGCGATCAGCCAGAGCTTGAAACCACTCCCAGAGGAGGGCCACAAAGCCACACTGCCAAAACACATGGGGCACACTCTCCCAGCTTGTGCATCCAGTGCGGGGGCAAATGCCATCTCCAAGACGCCACCGAAGGCGCTTGAGATTCGTTACGATGGCGTTGTGTGCGATGCGCCACAGCAGGTCACGCCGGCGGTGATCGAGTGTCCTGCTGTGGACGACACGCCACACTTCCGGCCCTGACGCATAGTCGTTGGGTTGGACCTGACCAACCAAGTCATCAAAAATGGCCCGGTACTGGTCCCCCGCACTGGACTGCAAAACGTCCCCTACAGTTGACATAATACGTAGTGTCTCCCTCATCTGACAGTATGCCTTCGTTGGTCTCCAACTGTGAGGTACACTGTTGCTAAACAGGGTAGGAAAGAACCAACGGAATGATAATCCACCCCAATAACGGACAAAGTAGGCAAACGGCATCTGACTTTCGACAGCACTAAAAACACATTTGGTCAGGAGAAAACGGAGCTTTGAAGGAAAGTGCACAAGGCCCAATCCCCCCTGCCTAGGAACCTGGTACACCACCCTTCTTCTGACCAGCTCCGTTTTCCCTGACCAAAGAAACCTAAACACAGCCCTCTCGAGTCGCACCAGGACACCCTCTGGAGCGGCCAGAACAGTGCCCGGATACCACAAGAGAGGGTAAACGAAACGATTTATAACTGTTACCTTCCCCAACAGACTAATGTAGCGATCGCCAAAGTCCTTCAACCTAGCTTCCACCAGGTCCACTTTCTCATTCCAGGTAAGTGAGCTTTTTAAGTGCATAGAAACAGGCACTGAGGAACAAAGAACCCAAACCGGACCGGAGCAAAACGGTAAGTGACTCGGGTGAACCGTAACCAAACCATATGCCATTGATTTTTATGGCGTCGTCTACCCATGATGCCGCGAAGGGCAGTTGTTTCGACCGCCACTTACCTTAGTAAGGGCTCTGAAGGAAGCTAGGTCGGAGACTACGCATGTGACGTCGTCAGCATACTGGAGGCACTTGACTTTAGCTGCACCAGGTATGTGAAATGGTCGAAACAAAGGTTCAACTTGGAAGGCTCTTGCAAGGGATTCACTAAACAATACATAGAGTAGAGGTGACAGGGGACACCCCTGCCGTACCCCACGTTGGACTCTGAAGGGGTCCGACGGTAGGCCATTAACGATAGCCCGACTATATACACTATTATACAGTAAAGAGGTCCATTTAACAAAAACTGGATTCAAACAAAACTTCTTCAAGATTTTAAAGAGGAACCCGTGATCAACCATGTCGAAGGCCTTCTCCTGATCGAGGGAGACAAGTGCGCATGGAAGATCACGGTCCATCACATATTCAACTAAGTCCCGCATCAACCAGAGATTCTGCTGAATACTGTGTCCCCGCACCGCACATGTCTGGAAAGAACCTACAAGATCCGGCATGACCGTGCCTAGCCTGTTACAAAGGGCTTTCGCCAGAATCTTGTAGTCTACATTTAACAAGGTAATTGGTCGCTTGTTTTTCGGTTCTAGGGGGTCTCCAGACTTTGGTAACAATGACTCAATGAGCCAGCAAGGAAGGCAGAGGCGAATACATCACGGAGATCGTGTCCGACGGTACCCCAGAAGCGTTTGTAGAATTCCACTGGGATACCGTCGGACCCAGGCGCCTTTCCGCCTTTCATCTTCGCCACCGCCTTCCAGAGCTCGTCGACAGTCAGGGGAGAACCAAGTCCATCATTCTGCTCCTTAGAGGGGGTCTTGTCAATATTATCTAAAAGGGAGTCTTGAAGGCCTTCATCGACATCTGCCCGCGTATAGAGCTGATCATAGAAGGTCTTAAATACTTCCAAGATGTCGAGAGGGTCCTTCTGTACTGTACCGTGGACGTCACGGACTGCTCTTATGCGGCGATCGATGGCATACTTTGTGACATCCCGGTAGAATTTGATAGTTGGTTTTTTCTCCGCCTCCACGCAATGCACGCGAGCACGAACGCGGGCCCCGCACAATTTTTGATCAAGGTACTGCTGGATTGCGTGAAGTGCGGAGGTGTCCCCGTTCCTCTCCCTAGAGCAGAGTGAGAGGAACTCCTCCCTTTTTCGACGAGCTCTTGCTACACAGTTCTCAACTGTAAACTGTTTGATGCGGGACTTTACGTCGTCCCACCACTCTAAATCTGTTGAGAAGGCCGGCCTCAATGTTCGCCACCCTTCGTACCTGGCTTCAAACTGTTCGCTATAGTCAGCCTCCGTTAGAATATCTGTGTTCATTTTCCAGAACCCCCTCCCTGTTGGCCATGAGTCTGGAGGCTGAAAGGAGATAGTAACTGCATCATGATCCGAAATTGGACATGTCACAACTTCACAGTCACTCGGTGACAGTGCAGGTGGAGAGTACACCCGGTCCAACCTTGAGGCATCCGTGCCATCAGGGCGGTGCCAAGTGAACACGGACATGCCGGGATGTTGTGCTCTCCAGACATCAACCATGTCGTGATTCTTTACGAACATGTCC
This sequence comes from Holothuria leucospilota, assembly GCA_029531755.1. NCBI lineage: Eukaryota > Metazoa > Echinodermata > Holothuroidea > Aspidochirotida > Holothuriidae > Holothuria > Holothuria leucospilota. The sequence goes on along the minus strand of CM055973.1, from coordinate 35,853,893 downwards.
AATTCCGACGTGCCGACACCACAGCCCGAAGACGTACATGTGGACATTCGGTCAAGCTGTGTGTCGGGGACGCAGTTAAAGTCTCCTGCCAGGATACACGGAGCACTGCCAGGAACGAAGGATGGCAGGGTCATAAAAAAGTCCCTTCTGTCTGAAGGCCGATTGGGCGCATACACGTTACACAGGAAAAATTTCCCACTAGGGTGTCTTATTGTAATGCATACCAACCGGCCCTCATGATCAGAATCAACTTTTCCCACCAGGGGAGTCCACCTAGGCGAAACTAAAATAACTGAACCACAAGATGTTGTTGAACCAAAGGAAGCATGTAAACCCCCACCCCACTCAAAGGACCAGGTGTGGACATCGTCCTCATTCACAATATGGGTCTCCTGGAGGAAAACGAAGTCCACACCCAGTGTTCTGCAAAATTGGAATATCCTTGACCGCTTCCGACTGTCCCTCATGCCGTTAACATTTAAGAGTCAAGAGGGACAGGGGATCAGCCATGGTGTAATGAGTGGCTACGTATCTACCTGGGACCTGACCTTTTTACTTTGTGAACTCGGTGTGGGGTCTTCCGAATGGTGAACCCCCTGGTCTAACACCCCGCCTGAGGCCGACCTCTTCAATGAAGGCTCCTCTCCCTCACACAAATCAAACCAGCCCTCCCCGGAAGGTGGATCCTTTGGAGGAGGCTCTGAGGCAGGCTCCCCACCACCTGACATAGCAGACTCAGAGTCTGAGGAGAGCTGAAGGTCCTCCTCCACTGCCATCCTATCAGCTTCCACTGGTGTTGGTGGGGAGGATGGTGAGGAGTTCGCCTTGGGAGCCGCAGTACTCCCCTCACACTGTTTTGAGGCGAGGAAATCTTGTTCCACTTCTTGTGCTGCCTCCTCCAATTCCTGAGTGGAATATTCTGGGCCTGCTTGCGAGGGTTCAGGTGCCTGCTCCACATCCGCACTGGCATGGGCAGAGTACGATGTGGGGCACGCACCAGAGACATGTCCCTCCTCTCCACAAAGGTTGCACCGCACCTCGTTGGGGCACTCTGCCTTGTCGTGCCCCACCTGCAGGCACCTGCCGCAACGTCTGTTGGGACAAGACCTGGCTTCGTGTCCCTCTTGTCCACACTTGAAACAGGTGCGGGGCTGTCCGAAGTACCTTACGTGGGCCTTCGAACCCCCTATGAAGAGGAAGGATGGGATGTCCCTATCCAATTCCATACGGCACTGCCTCTTTCCATTAAATATGCCGGCCAACTCGCCCGAACCATATTTGCACCATCGCATGTCAGAGACAGTTCCGTATTGGCTCAGAACCCTCGCAACCAGGCGCTGGTCGACCTGAAAGTTCAGGTATAACACTGTCACCGCCACAGAGCGATCATATGGGGTGACAGTGAGCCCCTCTACTCCCTTCAGGCAAGACACACCTTTAAAACGAGCAGCATCAGACCTGAACTTTAGGTCAAAAAAACCTCAGAACTAGTTTACAAAAGACAAAAAGTAGGATGAAGTAAGAAAAACACAAGCAACACAGAAACAAGGCGCAGTCGCAAACAAATGGACACGACCAGACCTACTTATCAACTACAACACAAGCACGCTATAAGGTTTTGTACACAATTGCAATATATAGTACAGCTATCACACAGTGATATAAGTTGAGCACAGTAAAACGATGAGAGCGAAACGAAAACACGTCTGCTCTTGTCAACACGTCTGCTCTTGTCGAAGACCTGAACTTTTAGCCTAATACTGTTTTTACTTAACCTAGGCCTAGCCTCAATTAAGACCTAGACAACGGAAGCTTGAACACGTACCTCCGAATACCTCATCAAATTTGCAGAAAGGAACTAGCCTAGGCCTAGAACGGTAGGCCTATAGGCTACAATGAACATGCACAATATATAGGCCTAGGCTAATTAACGTTACTCGTTAGCCTACCGTAGTCATCCTTGGCAGGGTCAATCGGCTTCCTCACAGAAGAAGGGGAGACATCCACGTCGAACTCTGAGCCCCATCCAGAAAACGAAACATGGTATTTTCCAGTTGTAACGTTCCTTGCAATAATTTTCCCGTTCTCCCACCTTCCAAGCTCGTCTACTGCCTGCACTTTCGTTCCGATAGTAAATTCCATGATGTTTTCAGTGCTTTTGAGTGTTTTTAATACATAGCGTAAAGCTAACTTGAGCAGTGCTGCATTGGAAATAAATTGTAGTATTGCACGTACGGACCAGACGCGCGCAGTACACTGTGTGCTATATGTACTACACTGCGTATAGTGTACTACGAAGTGGCGTACCCACGCTGATTTGTGCAACCAGCTGTATCAAGGACAGACTTTACGTCCGTACGTACATAAAGTAGTTCCCCAAAAGAAACATTTGCTTCTGGAAAAATGGAATAAAAACAGAAAACACAATGATCGGGCATCAGAATTTATAAATAATAATTCAAAAAAAATATTACTTCAAAGTTTTGATCAACACGCATTGATTTTCGATGAAAATTATAATTCCAAAAAGAAGATGGACATGGGGAGGCTTTGCACGCGGAATAATATTGCTACGTGAATACAAGACCATATGTTTCATGCTCAGCCAAGTCTTGGTGTGCTAATGGGATTATTGTCGGAAGAAGCGGAGCACGGTGTAGATCTTGCTAGACGATGACTCATACTTTATAAACAACCTCAGAAATCCCGGCCAGATAGGCGTACACCGGGATTTTGGTTCTTCAGAAGGTGCAACTTTACAGTAATGGATATTCTAGCAGCATGTGGTTTTTGGCCATATATTGTGACAGGCCGTACGTGAGCTGGTGTCCCTCGCTGGTCGAGGGATTTGGTCTTGGTGTCCTGGGCGGTGTTTGTGGGGGAGTTGTTGGTGTTTGGTTTTTTGGTTGTTGGCGGTATGTAGTAAAATTGGTTTAGGGTGGCCGGGGGGAGGTTGGTCTGTCGGGTATTTGGGTTGTCAGTGTGTGTGTGTGATTCTATTGTTGTAATGAACATAATTTTCTGTTTGATTTGGTGGTGTGTGGATAGTTTTGCCTTATGTTCCTGTCTGATCCGGTTTGAGTTTTTGTTTTTTGTTTGTATGTGCCGTTTCGATGCTTTTTTTTTTCCAAAAGTCCCCGACTCTCTTGCGAAGAGCCATGGGCGAAAACCAAACAATACTCCCGAAGGAGTTCTGCTCCCCGAAGGAGTAACAACGTCCCCAAGGGAAAAACTTTGACTTAACTGACACCACCCGACAGTGATCCCGTTCTAGACTGGCTGAATAGAACAGGTCCCACTGGGAGCTTTTTAAGTACGTAGAAACAGGCACTGGCAAACTAAAGAAAAATCCCAAACCCAAACAAAACCATGACGGGTCACAAACACAAGTGCTAAACAAACTATACATACCGTCCAACAGGGAACAAAAGAGTCTTTGTTACTACTGAACTCCAGTAACTGCCACTGCAGCCAACCCCGAAACAACTCCCACAACCACATACCACCCAAACAAATTCCGCCCACACGCCCAAAGGAAACACCACGCCCGAAGGCAACTCTACACCCCACTGCAACAACACGCCCGAAGGCAACACTACGCCCGAAGGCAACACTACGCCCGAAGGCAACACTACGCCCGAAGGCAACACTACGCCCCAAAGGCAACACTACGCCCCGGAGGCAACACTACGCCCGGAGGCAACACTACGCCCCAAAGGCAACACTACGCCCGAAGGCAACACTACGCCCAAAGGCAACAGCACTTAAAAAGCACCGGGGCAAATACAGGTGCACCTTGCCCAAGGGTGCCCCGAAGGCAGTTGTGGCAAAGGGTAACCTCATTATTCCCCCGCTTTTAAAGCGACCTACTGTGCTATTTTGGGGCTTTTTATTCTAGTTAAATCATCGAGTTTGTCTAATTGAATTTTTATGTTTAATAGTGCGTAGAAATGACATTTTTTTCCTTTTCGAGTGTAACGACCACAGGTTCCGGGGTATGACTTGGTTAATAATAATATTTATGAAAGCCTTTGATTAGTCATTTAATACGGGCATAAGGTTCATGTTGTGCGAAACACAATAAAATATCGGCATATGCATTGAGTTTAGTAACGACCTGAGAAATTATGGACATGGGAACAGGTTTTGTCACCTTCAAGTATTAGAATTTGTAGACTTGAGGTATCCCTGAATAAAAGTTGCATGTTTAATAACCTGAAAAAAATCTTAAATTTTACAATTATTGACCAAAATGCGAGATGAAAAAGGGTGTTTGTGTGTAATTGAAAGCTCTCTAGAAGTAAGTTCATCTTGAGGGGATTTAAATTTTACACGGACTGTAAGTTGGTGGAAAAGCTGGCGAAAACATAGGTATGAGGTGTAATCACTAAAATGAGGAAAGAGCTGGAGTTGGAGTTTGGAAGCACAATTCGCATATACAGAGGCACTGATCTTCTTTGCATAATATATGCATAATTTGTAAAATAAACAATATGGCGGTGAATTCTATTCGCTGTTGAAGTGAAAGTTATGTCTTGGCGTACAGAAATCATAAAATACTGGGAAGGTAGGGAACATAACAGAAAAAAGAGAAACTTTTTATTTCGATAACTTATCCTTTCTCACTTTCTGTGACTCTGTACAATGTATGGTTCACTATTTAAATTCAAGTGTATTGTTCTGTCTATCGTGTTTGCTTCCCTTTGTTGTTTTTATCATTTCAATGTCGCAATGTCCTTATTAAATTAATTAAAACTTCAAAATGTGTTTGAGTATGTGAAATCGAGATTTGTCGAGATGCTGACCCGAAATACCGAAAACTGATAGCACAAAATATCGTCACATGCAGAAATTTATTTAACCAGTTTGTTGCCAGTTGTGGCAAATATTGTATTGAATAAAATATTGTATCAAATCCAATACAATATTGAATCCAATATTTATTAAATCCAACACTTTATGATGACTTCTTCATTTTATGACAAATATGACAGTGAGAGAAATATTGCGATTTAAAGGATTACATTTGTAGAACCAACAAAAGTAAATAATATGGATGTTACATCAAGAAGGTTTAGTCTCAAATGGCTCTTGATATTAGCCACAATTTTAACTATACCAAAGTGAGTTTTTAATCAACAGATTTCTTTTACTTCTAAACAAAAGCTGTTTTAACGAGAGGAACTTCAAAAGTAAGTCTCACCAAGTTTTAATTTGTATTTGTGTTCAGTAGCCTTACATATCCCCATACCCATAAGAAGAGGTAGGTTAGACGACCTTCTACATAGAGGGTTCTACTCAGGCTAATTATTAGACATACATTTAATTCAAATTTACAAATGCTACACCAGTTAGAAGCTGAGCATCTTTGATTATTCAGAACTTTTCGTGAGAAATTCCTGGGGCAACACCCAATCCCCAGGACACTGTTGGTATTTATAAAGTAATTGTAGTCTTCGAGTTCCGTTCGAATGGAAAAGCGTATCTCACTGTTAGACAAGCTAACCATGGGAAATCACCTGTGGTAATTAAATATGAACATTAGTTGTTCCATAGAGCATTGTAATCATGACGATTCATCAACGCTACACTTTGTGAAAGTAATTAAAAAATGTAGAATAGAAAGATAAAGACATACCGTATGTAGATTCAAAACTATAAGTAATTCAAGTGAATTGCAAGTTGCAAGGTAAAGGCGAAGAACGAGCGTGGGGAGAGGGATTGTGCTGGGGTAGGGAACCGACTCCCTGAATGACTACATTATCAAAATCGAGCTACTTATTTGGACATAACATGCCACACAATGATAAAACTTAAGGGGAAATTCTGGATCATGCTTGAACGTTTGGAACCTTGCTGGTGTGGTTGGGATAGGCTTAAAGATTTTCTGCAAAGCAAAACTTTCAGATATGATCAACGGTAAAATTCAAAGCTTAAACCTGCAAACCATACAGGAAATAGGAACAACTAAAAAACAATAAGTCATTTATCATCTCCAGTAGCACTTCACGTCGATTTGTAATGGAAATTGAAATTGATTGTATTGATAACCTACACTGATATTATTGATAACCTAGACACTGTTAATATTAATACTTGTTTGAAGACAAACCTCAAGCTGAAAATTATTATTAATAGCCTATCCGCTTACTACACACGTATTACAATGCAAATAAGAACATAAATTCCAGTATTATTCTCATTCAGAAATTTAGACAATCAAATATTCTAATCGAATGTTGTATAGTTATGCAACAATAGCAGGGTTTCCCACTCAGGTTTGAGATTGGAAGGCAAGGGCCATATGGCAGAGTGCAAGGATTAATGTCGGGTAGTGAGGTTGTTTTGAGAGGTAATTCGTCTAGTAATTGATTCAGACCATGTGTCGTCGGAGTAAGATCTGAAAGATTTGAAGAATTTAAAGCAAGACAAAAGCTATATGAAAGGGAAGTTGAAGAACTCATGTAAAGTACTGTAAATTTTTAATGGTTGATGAAACGGTACATTATAAAGTCATTGCAGGAAGGAGATTTAAATGGTATTGCAGATAAAAACTGAAAGCGGACTAACTATGGGAGTTGTATAAACAATGATTTTATTTTATGGAACATCTTGAACATGGATATACCATCTCGAGCTGCGACAGTTTGCAGAAATTAATAATATGCTACAATAAATCGTAGTCTTATACCCCTCTGTAATTATTTACATATGACATCAGTGTTACGCCTTCAGCTGACACATTAGTCTATCTTGATAAAGTGGAAATAAACATTCGTTTTAATTTAAATAACAGTATTTCTATTTTCGAACTTGACTGTGGTATCAAGGGTTGTTGCTCGTTATCCTGTCTAAAGGGTATTTATATGTGAATAAGGTTTATTTGGATGTCCACGTATATATTAAAAAGGATTACACAAAAGGAGTTGGTGCTTAATTTCTCAGAACCTCTCATAAATTGGTATTCTTTTGACGATGAGTCACTCAAATAAAATTAGCGTGAGTTAATTTTAGCCTAATTATGTTTTGGTCTTTTAATGAGAATTTCTTCAGAGTATCATTTCATAAAAGAAACAAGGAACTAACGATTTTGAGTGGTGCTCAAGACCATCTATTTATCTAAGATGTGACTGGGCAAGAAAGTTTCTTTTAGAGGATTGCATTTTGCAGAGGCTTTTCTGGAGATGACTCTGTAAACGTAAATGAATTAAATCAACGTTAATTAGTTCTGTTATCTCATGGTTAATGCACGTTTGTATTCACTCATTCATTTTTACAATCAAGTGGTTTTATGGATAACCACTTTTCACCTTTGATGAGTTTATAAATACAGAGTATCACCTTAATACAGTTTCAGTAAAAATACTTAGCAAAATTTTTGGTTCAGTGCCTTGTATTCTCCAAGGCACTTTGCGCTCTTTGGGCTGATTATATCAGTACATAATCTTTCACATTCATTCTTACTTCCGAAAGCAACAGTTTTAAATGCGACGTGGGTTTGATGTCTAGCTTTACCTCTGTTAACTGTATATTATTTTTAAATGAATAAAACTTTACACTTTCACCCTAAACCTACATTCTGGTTTTCTCTTACAATATCTAGACAATAGAATTTTAGACAAAGAAGCAATTAATTTAGTTGTTTCTTAATCTGTATTGTTGAGCGGCAAGGACTTTCTCTGCTAATGAGCCAAAAGAAGATTGGCTTGGGGTAGTTTTAGGATTAAGTACAATTAAAATGAGAGAATATAATTCTTTTTCAGGAAAGTATCAACCTTAAACCTTGCTTATCATAAGAAATAAAACAGCCATCACAATTATGTAACTTAAATATTTTTGTCGATCACAATGTTAAGCAACTACACAACAGTTTTATTTCTTCGTTCAACTACGTCTAACTATAGCAAAAATTGAACTGCTTTGCAATGCAACTTTGATTTTTCAAACTTATCCACAATCAGATTTCTCTGCAGATTTGCTTAACATCTACAGACCAATCGGAAAAGAACAAAGTTAGGAACTAATTTGTCTCAGCGCAAAGCTCTATGAGACATATTAATTTGTCTCTCACCAATTTTTTCAACCTTTACAAGAAATAAACCCTATTATTTGCTCCCTTAAATGCTAACTCACCGCTTTGTCATATTGAAGAATATAAAGATGAATTAATTCAGTGATAATTAAATCAAAGCTAGTGCGCCAAAAGACGCTTCATTAATCAAAACTGAGAGAAATTGAGGCAAACTTGTTACTTTTCTTTGAACTTGAATCGTGACTTAATACTTTCTTGATCAATTGTTACCATGCTGAGAACTCGGCTCATCACCAAAGGGTGAACATGTTTACAAGAAAACCATGTGACTATTGATAGCATTCTCACGTTTCTCATTTCTGTAAATATTTTATCTTTCCTTAATAGAGAAAAAGATCCGACGAACACACACTAGTAGATTAATAATGCCTTTTATCGTTTTGTTAAAATTTATCATGATATATCCAACAGAAGACTGATTATTTCTGCGAACTTCAATTTATTCACATAATTGTCCTTTTATTGATGGCAATGTATGAGATCTTGGGGCTACAATTATGCAGTCTTTAATTCTTTACTCTTTCATCTTAATATCATGTCATAATTGAAGAGAGCATGGATACGAATATCTACATGGTTTAATCTGGAAAAGTCACTTAGAACAGGATGCTGCAAGTCGCGTTACAGTATTTATATTTGTACAGCATGTCTTTTATTCACCAAAGTTCTAGTTTGGTACAATCGTAGGTTCCTCAGGTAAATTTTATTGAACATTTAGTAGGCATTTACGAAAACCATCGAACAAGCAGCGCAATATTTATAATTAATCTAATGTAACAGCTAACAACCCTGGGGTCCTTTGCAAGAAATTGCAAGAATCTTCATAAGTAAATTCATAGATGAGGACATAACATGGAACGAAGGCAAAAGAAACAAGAAACCAAATATGTGAAATGGGTAACACCAATTAAACAACTTGTGACCAATCGCAACGTACAAATTTTCATTTTGCAATTTCGAGAGGGACATTAACCAGAAAAACTCACTAGATTTTAGACACTGATACCATTATTAAAGACAAAATTGAACCATACTTTCATATCGTAGAATTTTAAAACGTTTCTCATTTATTGTTTTGTTTACAAAATTAACAAGGACTGGGCTGTACACAAAAAATTAGAACATTGTAAAGATATATTAGGAAGTCAACTTTGAATCGTATTTAAGTGACTGACAGCTACCAGAAGACTTATAAACGAAGATGTATTGTACAACTTCTTTGTAACAACCTTTTTAAATACCTGGCTCCAGTAGAATTCTTCTTAATTCCACAAGATTGAATTCATTAGGAAACCGTACAATAGGGGCATGTGTTTATTGGTGAGGAGTAAACATTGTGGTCTTTTATTTAGATAAGTAAACAGAGGGAAAAGAGTTAGAAGGAGTATTTTAAACTTTCTACTCAACAAGTGACTAGTCCGATTTCTTCTTTGCCAGGGTGGATGATTGCCTGAAATTTGCTTACAGTGTCCTAATCTAGGAACTTCTGATACTTTCAGAGACCAATGAGTCACCCATGGCTGCTAAGCAAAAGCTTGTACTAATAGAGGCTTTTAAGAGTACTTTACTATACTTTTTACATAATTTACTGGTCGATTTCAATAGATTGCCATCTTTGTAATGACGACTGGCGGAGAATGGGGATGCTGTATATATTATTCATGTATAAGGAAATTTCATTTAGGGAAAATATACTCCGGTCCATAATACTGTTGAGGAAAAATGCAAATAGTATAGCTCTAAAGATCTCTCCCATAAGTAATGGTCAAGTAGTTTATGCAATAACCTTATTTGTTGCTGTTCTCATTTTAATATTCAGGGGTAAGCATGTAAGACATCGAACTCTCGAGATAAGCAATTGTAATCTGTGGATAATTTTTACAGAATTTAATAGCGGGGCCAAACTAGATATTTGCTTAGATATGCGAAGTACTGCTAATTAAGTAAAGCAAACAGGACGATAAGTTCTTTCGAAAAACGCCTTTAAAGTAAAGTAACTTCTAAATTCTTCACTAAGCTTAGAAGGGTGATACTATCATTGGACAACTGCGGAGTGTCTATTTAGTTGATCCAAGGTGTTTTTGTTGAGAAGTAAGTTTTACCCTTTACATTGTATTTGATATTAGTTATATTACTTTTCCGGACAAAATTCTTTTAATTTGACATGAATACTTAGATACAATGCATTACCGTACTTCCTGGTACTGTAGGTTATTCTGTAAATAACACACGCCTGCGTGATCTATAATACTCCAAAAAGGAGGTGGGGGAGTGCCCCTGTAGTTAAAAAGTGCTTTTATAAGTTAAGCTTAAAATTTGACTTTATTTCATGCAATTTATTTAACGTAGCTAAGGGTAAGATAACGTTGTTGAAACGAAAAGCGACTCCTCCCCGGTCAGGCATTTTAAAGAATATGCATACCAAAAAATAGTTTATCAACAATGTTGACAATCAACGAAACATACTTCTGAATTTATAATGATCAAAGTTTGAATTAAAAACAAACACCTTCTGACGTCCTACTGTTTTAGAAAAGACACTTAATTCTCTGTAATATCAAACAGCCTTGAGGATCATTGGATTAGTGTCCTGGGACATAAAGTTTAAGTGAACTTTTGATTTTCTGAAAATTTTTTGATTAATGATTATGTATTTTTTAATTACCTGTTTAATTGTAATCTTTGTATGCACCAAAATGTTGCACGATGCAATCGTATCTTACTCAGAATAGAAGGAAAGGAACGTCGATGACGGTCCACGTTACGTGGCATTTTATAAATTTTTAGAAAAGTAGATTTTCTAATCTTAAGTAGATGAAATAAAGGGGAAAATTCCTTGTAGATAAAGGTCAGAATGGGTTAAAAACGTGCCATTTCCAAAGTTATGTGCAAGTATATTACTATTCACCTCTTTTGACGTTTATATCAGGGGACAAACAAAAGAAAGGACAAACAACATGTCGTGAATTTTTTCTATGATGTATGGCTAGTTTTCGATTTTAATCTAGGTTTTGTTGGAAAGCTTTATACTGGGCCAAGGGGTATACACAATGAGCTATAATCAATTCTTTCAAGATAGAGAGGAGTTGTTACTATTACTTCCATCAGGGAGCTGTTACTCCGCTTTGTGCTTCAGTAAAAGGGCAGGATGACAGTGGAAAGATACGCTCTAGAACACTGGCATATCTTTAACTATCTATAACGATAGCTGTCATGAAAACATCTAAAATGTTAAAGTTTCGTTGTATTTCAAATTCTTGCATTTCCTGCCATTTTACCTGGATGAGTAATGTTCTCAAAACTTTAGTATGTGGTTGAAATTTACTAAATAGCGCAAAATGTTTATGTTGTTCCATTAATTAGGCATACATTAGACGACACACCCAAACCCTATAGACACAATAGAACGGGTCTGTTTTAAAGTTTGCTTACAATGGTTAAGTTGAAAATTGTATTGAAGCTTGTCGGAAACACATCTAGCTTCAGAAGGATTTCTTGAAAATGACATTTGTCTCATGATTAATATTTTTGGGAGGGCAAAAGATTAGAGGATGGGAGTCAATAGTCAAAAAATGGAAAGAAACATAAGAGGCCTATTCAATCAAAAGCCATAATTAAAAGGCTACTAAATGTTACGAAGTACTTATTGTCTAAAATTTTAGATGTTGTTCCGCCCTTTAATCTTTTTTACTTTCTTTCTCTTTATTTACGTCATTTGCGGCGATCGAAGACATTTATAAGAAATATTTGTGAATAGTGATTGTAATTGAAGGTTATCTCCTTCAATGATTCTTTTGCAGGGAGGCAGGGAATACTTGTTACAAGATATTAATGTAAGTAGGTCGCAAAGTCACTTGTTTGAAACAATCATTAAAGTAGACGGTCTTATAATATTCCACAGATAACCGAAAAACGAGGAAAGTCTCGTTTCTTTACAAACAGGAGGGAATCATTTTAATATTTTTCATTACGATGGGAAAACAGAACCTTCCAGAGAACTATAAAGTATTCCACGTAACCTAATTAAGCTATTTTACGTAAACAACAAACTAACTTTTGATAATGTCTCTCTTAACTTTTCATACCTGAATTCGTGGTTCTCAAATACAGGCCCGTAGCCAGAATAACCAATTTGAAGGGCACATCGATGCTAGAGTTTCGCCGTCCTTGGGAGGGGTCTGAGGGAAGGGGTGTCCCCTTCCCTTTTGACAATTTTTGCCTATTTCAAGGACTCCCGACGCAAAACGGTGCAACATTTTCCATTTTTTCTTCTTATATTTGTATTCCAAAAAAGCTGGTTTCGTAATAAATTTTTCCTACTTCAGTGCAAGACCTTTTATTGAAAATTTTTTTGGGAGGGAGGGTACACGTGCCCCCTAGTGCCCCCTGTGGCTACGCGCTTGCTCAAATCGTAAATGTAGTATTTTCACAAGTTGTTTAAAATACTCTCTTGCATTATATTTAGGAGAATGAAAGTTACGTCTTGAAGTATTGGAGAATGCTCCTTCTAATAAGCTATGGTATATGATAGGATATAGATAAACAATCAACCAGTTTAGGCTGGAAGGGCAGACGAGAAATCAGGTCTAAAAGCACAATATGACAAAGCAGTGCAAAGTTTTAAAGGATTAAGCACGGCAAGAACAAGGAATAAGTATTTAAGAATATTTTTAAAACATATGTGAAGTAAATAGTGGAGGCACTAAATATTTATAAATTACTGGAATATATACTCTAAGTTTCGGGATTCTTGCGAGGTGTACTACTAATAAGGTAAAGACGCTTTCCGGCCATTTTCGGATCTTACTTATAGTGGTGTGTGTTACGTTTCGTTTTGTAGCGGGGCTTTTTTAATTCGATGAACAAAAGAAAAAAAAAAGAATTAAGCAGTCGGAAGCTCCATCACTTAAACTATAGTAACTGCTCACAATATGACACAAACTGTTCATTAAAAACTTCAAAACCAATACGCTGAAGAACTTTTCAGTTTCGCGGCTTTTTAGCACTCATATCACTACCTCTGCCACTGGTCAGCGTAATCCAGTGGCGTCACCAAGGGGGGCCAGGGGGGCACGTGTCCCCTGGAAAACCTTGTGCCCCCGTGTGCCCCCCCCAACTGAGATTTGAGATTTTGAAAAATATAGATCTTCTGTAAGTTCTGTAGTTAGAATATTTGGCTACCATGTTTCATATGATTTGATTCTTCTTAGGACAAGAAAAGGCAGCAATATGTATTTTTTCGAATAACAAAATGGCCCCATCTCATAAAGCAGACAGTGTTCTCTGTGTCGGAGGCTGAGCATCGGTCTTGGTTATCTATCCATAATCCTCGCCGCTTCAATAGGTGTGAGTATACGCCTTGATAAAGTGTAGCGGAAATGTCTGCCTCGCGGACTCATTAACCAAAACAGTGAATGGTGTTGTTTGGTACGTACAGTACCACGGAACTTGCCTGCCACTTGCGTTGCGAATTGTAATGAAAGCTCAGTGCCAGCAATTTGAAGGAGACTTTTCCGTATTTTCTTCTTCGCACAAAATAATTTCAATAAATTTTAAAAGAGAAATATATGATACAAAATTCTATGATCACTTTAATCCCGAAAGACTCCAATCACTCAGTTTGTGGATCATGAGAATTTCACGTAATTGAAAAGTCCACAATCGAACGAATATTTGATCGTTGATTCGGCAATACACTTCCCCGTTTTTTTCACTTTCACGAAAATTTCTCAATCCAAGCATATTTTTTTTTTATTTCCTAAAAATTCTTTATTTTTTGACACAAAGTTTACTTCAAAAAGGTAGCGTATGTGGCACCAGATTGCATCTAAGGACATCTAATTTTTCAAAAATTTTCAAAGGGGAGGGGGATCACCCTCCCCTTAAACCCCTCCCTCAGGCCGGCGTTCACACAACATACTGCATACGCCGCTATCTAGTTGTGTCCCCTCATCGAACTGTTGTGCCCCCCAAAAGTGAAAAGTCTGGTGACGCCACTGGCGTAATCAGGCCTAACGCTCTTATTAATAAATGAATTGGGCTTTTTGTCTCACACTTTTTACATTCCACAGCAACTAGTTCGGGGATGTAGTCCCCTTAGGTAATTCTAAACCAGTTCTATATCATTGGAATGTTTGAACGATTTAGTATTTCAAAAAAAAAATCTTATAAAATATCATAGCTTTGAAAAAATTGTAATCACCAATTACTGAAACAACTAAAATATGTTTTTGTATGATAAGATCAAGGTTATTTCCAAACTTCAGTTTATGTTTTAATGTATTTTTGGCCAAAAATGATTAAGAGCTAAATATGACGCCTTTGGCTCTATAGGTGCGTGAGGTAGACCTTGCTGCACAATTATAAGACGGTTAAGGTCAAGGGCTTAGATTTCCGTTCTCAATGAGGCACTTTAAAATGAAATTTGTCCGAAAGCTATCGGGAAAGTATCCCTGTTCTCATTATTTGTGTAACATTATTGATATTTTGATAACAACCACAGTTCCCCCTAAACGCATTGTGTGTTTGTTGTCATACTTTGGTCAAACGGCATGGTTTACAGCAATTTCGATTGAAACGAAAAGTCATCACGGAATTCAAAAGAGAGATGTACAGATGTAGCCTACTCCTTGTTGCGTAATGCCTATGGGTAGATAAAGACATCAACCTACAAGTGCCTCAGTTTTGTAGGACGTTGTTTTGTTGGGTCCCAACCTTGACAGGGATCACCTGCGCCGAGAATACCGTCAAAGGCCACCCGTTGATGTCCCTGCCCGGAGGATTCTGGGTTCCTCACTCAAAGAAATAAAGATTAGAATAAAATCGTATTTTGTTTTCTCGAAAAAATGTTAAGGCGAGTTAAAGTGAAATGTTTCAAGTTTTCCAATGTAACGACAAAATAAGTTGCTAGGAGTATGTGTTAATTTCTTGGAGGGAAAGATGTTGTTTGCGTCGGTATTTCAATTTTGGTTTCCATTAATGTGATTTTAAGACATCTCAGTCACAAAGGAAGCTGTTTGATGAAGGTAAGTGCTTTCTCGAAGTAACTATACCTTCTTTACCTCCACCCAAAATAGAAATAATACATCTGGTAAGTGGCACAATTGTCTTCATTTTCATAACTGCACCTCTTCCGGGGTAAACTCGTTGTGATTCAGAATGGTTCATGACATACTGAATGAATCAGTAGGTAGTCGTTAGCTTAGGCAGTAGAGAAGTACTGAGGAAAGGAATTTCCATGGATAGAGAACAAATGTGACACGTTTGCAGGGTGGTTTAAAGTTAGATAGGCACGACTGAACTTCCCTTGAAGGAAAGTCCATATTCACTGCAGTTGGCTGAAAACAGCAACTCTCCTTTGTCCTTTATTCTACTGCTTTGTTTACCTCACCAAGCGACCTATAGGGATAAGCATATATTTAAAATACTTCTTTACAGGTGGGTTTAGTTTAGGACGTTCAAATCAGATAGAAAGTGAAAACAAAATGCAAAATTCTAAAATTGACCAAGACTGACCTTTGAACATTGTGGGGACATAGTTAAGTGGATCAGTATAGACTTATTTGGTATGTCATTTCAAATAACTTTCAATTCGAGGAATACCGAATAGATGTTCTGAAGAACCCTGTAGAACGTTCCTACTTCTCGAGTCAGAACATTATGATCCATGGAATTTTATGGGTAGGAAAAGGGATATATCCGTAGGGTCACTAAGGTTCGTGTCATAGATCCTTAGTGTACATTACCCCGCGAATTTCTGTACACAACAGTAACGACATGCTTTTGTGTTTGGGAGAGAAACAGAAATTGCAAAGTTGCAGCGGGAATATTTACACTTATCGAGGTTCAAAGGGGTGGGCTAGATATAATGTCTTGTCTGAAAGTATTTTGTCACATGAACCAGACTGTAGAACTCAAGTTTGAAAACTAAAACGAGATCAACAAGAAATGTCTCCCTTGAAATACTCCTGAACTAGCGGGGATCTATGTGCGAAGGATAAACACAAATTGAAAAATCGAAATGAAAGGATGACCTTAGTTTAAAACATCGAACAGTGATGAAGGTTCGTTTTTGGTTGGTCAAAAGCTACTTTGATGTTAATACCCATAACTGCTCTCCTTAAGCAACAAAGACACATCCCAAGAAGTCAAAAATTAATCGAAATCACAAGATTGAGAGGAGCAATTCTAGAAACAATTTGACTACCGGATCAAAATTACACCTCCTTTGCATGTGTATTGCTGAAAGTTATTTCTCTTGTTTTTCTCTTATATATTGAAATGATTGGACAAGTCTGGCCTTAATCGTGTATTTTTCTAATATTCACCTGAGTGAATTGAAAAGTGGTATTCATGATCTTTGCAGAATTACTTGCTTTTCAGGTATTAAAGACATGTAAGACAATGCTAAGCATTCATTTGTCAGTTTGCTTACTTATTATAATGTACCGTGTATAAGGTAGATACATGTAAGATAATGAAAGCTTAATATCACTCGATTCACAACTTTAAATGGAGATAAATTTTGAAAGTAGACAACTTAAAGACTTGACTTCAGTTTCTGTGTTGTATTTTTTCTTGTGTCTTGTGTATAAAGCAACCATCATCATCTTTCTCAGTGTGGACACTCCCAAACTTATTTTCGGGAAAATGACATTTAATTCACAATTCAGGGATTATTCTACTTTACTTAATAATTGGCTTCCATCACCTGAGGATAAAATGTCTTTCTACAAAAGTAACAAAGTTATACGCTATACTAAGAGTGTCGTGAAATTTATGCATAGGAAGAGGTGGTTGCAGTTGCAGTGGTACTCCTCACATGTAAAATCGTCATGTTTATCCTCCACACTGCTCTTGTTCAAGTATACCACGAATATACGTATGTATCGTTCTAGCATGCCAATTGAATAATTACGCTTCAATTGTCAGTTTACGTCATATTGTAAATTGACAATGTTAACGAAATTCCCTTATAAGGATATCATTCATTTATGTATTAAATATATTTCTTATGTAGTCTAACCGGAACCTTGTGTACTCTAAAAACATCCTTTTTTAAATCAAGATCTCGGTCACTGCAAATTCGTAATTTGCTGATTAAAATAAGCTGGGAATCCTGGGTCAAAATGAACATTTCCTAAAGTATGTGTACCAATAGCGTGAAACACATTTATTGATTGTATTTTTCAGAACTTATCAAATTGTACATCGAGTATCATCCCTATTCAGTACAAAGACAAAGTCTTTTATACAGCATTAAAATAATCTTGCAAATTTTATTAAGATATCGGTAAACACAGTTTTGTAGGTTTCACGCTATTGGTACACATACTGTATTATATAACCGACTGGTTTAAAATCCTGTTCAAAAATTAACATCTTCCAGCTTTAAGTTTACCAGGAGTTCTTAGTTATTGTATAATGAATGAAAAAATATAAACCGTGTCGGGGAACCCGACAAATATAACTTTAATGATTTTTAGATTGTGCAATTCCTCCCCTTCCAGTGGTGCGTTGACAACCATCTTTTGAGTACTTACATTTTTTTCTTGATTGGGTAAACCAGTGATAGCTTATTTCCGGCAACCTCCAACCTCCTAAGTACTTGACGGTCATTCTCTATCACAGAAATTTCTCCAAAGGTGCACTATTAACGTTTCGAACACTTTACAAGATGATTCAATTACTTTGTATTAATTTCTTTGTCTAGTTTTATACTTTCAGAGTGATGATATAACAATCGGCAGCTTTCTAGAAAATCACTCTAAATGTTTATCCGATTTAATTAAACATTCCGTCATAAGTTACCACCGTTTTACTGAACCTTGTAAACATTTCCTTAAATGTAAGGTTTTCAACCCATTTTTCCAAAGAAGGTGAGCCTCCTTTTAAACGGCATTTTATTGAAATTTATACATTGTAATCACGAATATCACAACTAATACACAAAAGGCGACAAGTTGTAAATTTCATGTTAATTTCAAGGAAATGGAGAAACTTGAAAATAAGGGTCTAACTTGTTCCAAAAATCGCAAATATCCTGACGAATTTCATCATCTGATATTACATGGGTGAGAATTTTCACTCTGTCTGGAATACGTAAGTAAGGGGTTGTAAGAGTGCATGTATAAGGGGGCTTTGCAGTAAAAGCAAGACGTATAAAGAGGGAGATAATTAGACAAGACCAAGAAAAATGCGGAGATAGTCATTTTTGCCAGATTTTAAGGATTTGGAATGGTGGTACTATAACATCTAAATGTCCATCGTGGGAAGAACATAGAAGAACTTTCACTACTACCTATATCCCATTTGGAATTAGACGCCAATATGATTCATTAGGTCGTAGTGGTATCCATGTGTGCTATGTATCCATTGTATAAAATGAAATATGGCTTCCAGGCTGTCATGGTCATTTGCCTTTAGAAAAGTTATTTTTTAAATATAGAAGGGGTCAAATATATCTTAGAGGTCAAGTCATAAACCTAAGGAACTAATCTACAGCGCATTTTAGTCAGCAAGATCAGAACTAGTCACTAGCAGTACAAACTGAACATGTTCGTTCTTTACAGTATGCGCATTGTTTCGGAAAAATAGAGATGAAGGAATTGAAGTTTGGAATCATTGGTTCAGTTTGGTCTTGTACACTGTCAGCGACA
This sequence comes from Holothuria leucospilota, assembly GCA_029531755.1. Classification (NCBI taxonomy): domain Eukaryota; kingdom Metazoa; phylum Echinodermata; class Holothuroidea; order Aspidochirotida; family Holothuriidae; genus Holothuria; species Holothuria leucospilota. The sequence continues at coordinate 35,835,143 of CM055973.1, read as the reverse complement.
AAACTGTGTGCTTTAATGTCAATCATATCGGTAATGTGCCACCTTTCCGCAACCTTCATTATTTTAGTTTTAGATAATTAAAAAAGTTTCTTTTATTTCAGTGTATCAAGTTCCACTTGTTTACACATTAAGTCTGTCAAGGACAGTTACCAAAAAATATACATGTCTCCAAGTGTAAATGATCATTACGCTACATAAATGCCACCATCAAGTATATTTTCATTGCCACGAGCAACAGCTTTGAAAAAAAAAACGAATAAAGAGTGTCTCTGTGTCATTCAAGAACGTTGTGTCTTCCGGACATCTGACAATGTGTGCGGTAGATAAATTACGGCAATTTATTTGTTGGCCAAATTCACCGACCCATTTGAAGTGGGCTATTAAATACCGCCCCACGTAATACCCTGGTACCATTTTTTACTTTGTATGCAATTCTCTCTCGAAAAAATAAAAATGGCACGCTGTTGCCTGCCAGCTAAACTATTAAAATTGTCACCCACTGGTTAGTAATTTGTTTACATTTTATCTTTTGAATCTTTAAGCATCCATTGAGGGTTCGAAGAGGCCTCATTAGTAGAAATAAATTAGCTTGCAAAGTTCAAGGACAACTTAGATTATGAATTCGTGTTTAATCCATTTAAAATGGGTTATACATAGAATCTGATTTCCTATCACCCTTTTCAAGATTGGCCTACAAACTATGTTCCCCGTCGATTGTGTGGTCTTCAGTTTGTAAGATGAAGAACAAACCAAAGGTTACCCACCTTTGAAGCAAACAGAAAACACGATACGAACATTAACTGTTTGTTTTTGTAACTTTCATTTTTTCTGTCTTTACTCATGGGTACTACGTCAAAAAGCTATTGGCAAAACGCAGAAACGTGACACATGACTCCGAAGAATTCAGGCGATGCCTTGCAAATCAAAGATTGACAATCTTAATAGTATCCAGCCCTGGGACACGAAATAGCTGAGATGGAGGGGATTAGGATTGGGTGCAGCACCTGGGTAGGAGAATGCAAATGGATGAAATATTGCACCTCGAAATTCCACGTTTACCTTAGATATCGTAATACAGCTATCCACATATTTTCTGTTGATTTAATTTTAGAACAACGTGGAATCTTTCCTGTTAATATTTTTTATGTAACAAACATTTTGGTTTTGCTTGACCCCTCTACATGGAACCTTGCGAATTTTCAGCGAACAGAGTGAAATTGTGTAATGACTTTACGGATGGTACAACTATAAAGAATGGCGTGTGTAATACTGGATGTACTTTTTTGCAAGGTTAATTTACCCCATTTATTCATCAACAGACATGAAAGCGTCTGAATTACATTCAGTTCAATGAAATATGTATTAGTAGTAGGCACTCCTGACACCTCTCAGAAACTAACAAAAGACAGAGATAGGCTACAGAGAGAATTTTACCTTGGTTTGAAAATGAGAAAAGTTGAAACATACGATGAATGATTGAAATGTCATGGAACCAACTCGTCGTCAGCTTTATATGGGTTTTAATACGACATTTTTAGCATGGGAGGAATAAATTAAAAGACTGCATTGAGACTTTGGCTTTTTTCCTTCGATTTCAGAAACATAATTATGGCGCATATTTGTAATGAATAATAGCATAAAGACAACGACAAAGGTCATATTTAAGGAGGATAGAAAGTGAACTAATTTCTCTCAGTGTTTGAGGGATTTGTCAAAGTAAGGCGACCCACTTATGTTTTACCATAACTAAGTGAAACGACCAGTTTGATACATACATCACAGTTGATTCCGATACTGAGAGATAAAAGAGGCTACCCTTTCTTTATATTTGCCACGAAATTCCTCTTGAACTGACAAGTGGAAGTGAATCTTTACGTTCCCTTGGTTGTAAGACTGATAGATTGCTATACACATGGGCGTTCGGAGGGGGGCACTTGCCCCCCTGGAAAATCAAAAACTTGAAAAAACGAAGAAAAAATAAAGAAAAAAAAACGAAGAAAATATAACATCAACATTTCTTAACAGTTCAATCAGTGTGAATTTCTACTCTCAAAACAGGAATTGAATAAAAATATCAACACTCAGGCCCCAGCAGCCCCTCGAGCATATTTTTGGTATTTTTTTTAAAGTTTATATTTACGATATTGCTTATGTTTCCCCTTTTTATATGTGGTAAATAGGCCTTGAAAGTGCCATTTCCAGCGATCTAGGAAGCATTTTGGGCCAAAATTTTCTTGCGCTCCGCGCCAACCCATGGTAGCGCGAAGCGCTGAGAGTCTGTCTATGGGCTTCGCCCCCCCCCCCCTTGACAAATTCCTGGCTACGCCTTTGTTGAAACTGCGTGAACAGTAGCATCTAAACTCTTTCTGGGAGTAAAACATTTCCCATGAAAAAAGTTGGGCCGCCTAAAAAATTTTGCCCCTCCCTTGAATTTTTTTCTGCGGACGCCCATGGTTATAGACAGTGCTTAGAGTATGAATACCACGTTTTATTGTTTTTTCTTCAAAATCCAGTGTATGTTTTCAAATTATATCAAACTTACCTAAAAAGTATCAAAGTTGCCAACCTTTCAGTATACAGTATGAATGGTTCGAGGACGCTAGGATGGTCTCTTGATACTTTGTGATTACATCTGAGTTTAAAACAGTTGAAGGGGACAGAGAAGTAATTTGGACTTGATAATTGAGTTAAAGTTTTTTGAGATGGACGATTATTATTATTTACTTGATGAACATCGCATACTCTCTACTACTGAAAATTTTGAACCTGAAGTAATTAAACTTTTATGACAATGAATTGAGCACACGATATTACAATATGAGTGATAAAGAAGTTCACTCAATGATGAATTACACAATGAGTTTTGCTTTTAATTTATATATAGTGCTGACTCTCCAAAAAATTAAACAATGGAATGAAACCTGGTGAATGAACTAGATTTACTTTAACATGGTCTATGAGGAAGCAATGGGGAGAAAACCGTGATAGGGCTGGGTGTATGATGTATAATAATGTCACATGAAAATACCCTTGGAAGAATAGGAAGTCTAAAAAACTTCACATTTGGCTCTTCAATTCGTACTTTTGGAATCAAATCAATTACACTTTGTCCATAAATTTTCTAATTCTTTTTAATAAAATAAACTTCAATATAAAAGTACAGAAAAACAAGAATAAGAAATATGGCCATAGTTTCCAAATAGATCAATTACAATGGTTAAGCAAATTAAGTTTTGCTATGTTAATAAATTTGACCATCAATTTTTACTGGGGAAGGTAGTGGAAGTTGGCAGTCTCTGCAGTGAAACTTCAGATATTTAAAAGGAATTAAGTATTTTAAAACAGTGGTGTACTTCTGATTCTCAAAATTAGAAGGTTAGTTTGCATCCATTACAAAGTACATGAAAAATGAGGCCTTTTTAAACCAAGGACAACACCAGAAACTGTATGTTCCTTTGTTTAGTTATACGTGCTTGCAAAGCAGAGTGACGAGTAAAACATCAGTCAAGGATATACCAAAATGGGGATTCACACACATATCGTTTCCGTTTTCTTGGGAAAGTATATGTTTCAAAAAGGAACCGTATAAAAAGAATGTCATGCAATTTACTATAAGAATGTTCGTAAATCTCAATAGGTGATGTAATTTCGGAATTATAATCTTATTAAAGTTTTCAACATACACAGTATGAATACTGTTTCAGACAAACTTTTTCTAAGACTTTATCGTTACTAAAAATAGTTTTGTAAGGGCAAAAAATCGTGTAATTCAAGAAGAGAAATGTTCTTTATTCCATTAAAGATTACATTGCCTGATGCTAGTGTGAAAACTATCTTCTTCAACAAACGTGGAAAAGGTTTTGTTAAGTTAAAAACGTTACTTTTTAATATTGATACATCTTGAAAAACATGAACACAAAGAGTGGTAGCACCAACTATTAACACCATCACAGTTTATTTTTCTCTTGAAAGTTTCGTGTTTTAATTGTGTTTAATAGAAAAAAGTACAAAAGAATTTAAACCGAAATAAAAAAGGGTGTTTAAAGAACAATATAGTATTTGAAATAAGAAAATATTCATACCTTTAAAACCAGGCTGATTTATAGGTATTGAATTTTAAGTAATTCAAAATAATGTAACTGTGAAACTTCATTTTAAAGAAATAAGGTTCTTACAGGAAATATACTGCTCTGCAGCTCTTGAATAGTCTATTGACCCAACTTTTCAAATTTGTAAATGATGCAACATTTTTAACTCTTGTGATGTATAACATTTTAAAGAAGAAAAGCTTTGACAACATTAATTGGTGATTCATTTTTCGTTTTATAATGATAAAAGATATTTCCTGCCCGAACCACGTTGATTCAATTTCAACGCAATATTTTGCTGTTTTGATCTTTCCTTTTTTCCTTTTGTATTGTTATTATCCTCCATTGTTTAAATGTCAAGTTACTCCGATTAACGACTAGTGTTCGTTCATTTATGCTTCGTGTTATTTAAGCACTGCTCTTCTATAATTTATTACTGCAGTTACGTGATTTGTAATTATGTCAAGATCAATATGTTTGTTTGAATTGCGTATCGATTCCCTTATACTGTAAGGAACTGATGAAATCGTTTTGTAGGTTAATATTTTTGATATGAAAGTGAAGGGAACGTGACTTTGCAATTGTATTTAAATTATTCAGCTGTATTAATCTCAAAGGTGTAAATAATGTAAATAACAGTTGCAAGGTGATGATCGTGCTATACCATGGAGTTCTGATATATGAACTATACGAAGAAAAAAATGTTAAAAATTATAACCTGACGTTAAATTCCTAAAAATGTTCAGTGCACATGATTGTAAATATTGTAAATAATGAAGTTCGAAAATCAATACAGAATTGGAGGAAAAAATATTCTGCTCTAAAGTGAAGTGGGTCAACAGTTATAATCATAAAGTATACCATGTGATTACAAGAAGTCTTACTGCTACATTCTTTTTTATGACATAGAAATTTCATTCAGACTGAAAGGCGCAAGGAAAAGCCAAACAAATTAACACATGGTAGTAGGAAGGCTGTACCCTGGGATGGAATAATAAGAATATGATACTCCGTTCCTTCTTTTACTTTGTAAACTAAGTTGTTAATTAAAAGTTCCAAATTGATAAGCATTTTCAGTCGGCTTCTCCCGTCATAAGAATGATCGTGGTTTTTTATTTATTACATTAAAATGTTAAGGATTTTTTAATAAATCGTGATTCATGCCGATCGTTGCAATCGGCACAGAAGCTGATTAACGGGGTAAAGGTTTCGTAGGTAATGGTGGTAACTGTTATTTACCACATATACAAGTTACAAAAATCACAAGGAAAACTTTAGTTTAACATTTCCTTATACATTCAAAATAAGCTACTGTGGGTTCCTAATGTTCTGACTTTGAAAGTTTCATAAATGCATTTTCTCTACCCCCGTGTTCGGCTCCTGGCCGGGTCATACCAAAGACTTTGAAAATGGAACCTACTGCCATTGTGCTTGGTGCTTAGCATAAGCAATGGAGTAGGGAAAACAAGCCAGTGAGCCACAACTGGAAAAAAGGCAGTGACCGGCCCGACTTAAACCAATTGGTTAGAAACTGAGCCGTAAAGCGACATCTAACTAACTCAATCCCCCCCCCCCCGCTTGCCCCTTAAAGGAATAACGAAATTGCTTTCACTGCATGGCTACAGTAAAATTGTTACCACTCATTTTTAACGTATTAATTTCAATCTTCAATACCACTTTTTTGTGGAGTTTAAATATTTAATGTCTTTACGGTCTATGTATTCGTTATCAAGTCAGGTATTGCGTTTTTAAAACCAAATGAAATTTCCTTGTTAACGTTAAGCTTATTATAAAATGGTGATAAATATCCTTAACGATTTTATTTCAATCTTTCTCCAGAAGCATTTTAAGTTATCTCTAAGAACTTGTCATAACAAAGATATTAAGTACATGTCTTATCCTTCAATACATTTTCAAATAATTCATACGTTAATAGAATTAATTAAATGAAAACGTAGCATAAAGGGAACCTCTAGATCCGCTCCTTAACCAGATAGTTTACTCAAATATTTAGACAAATCGTCCAGTCCAAACATCATCAATATATCATTTCTCTATCTTTAATGGCCCAGATATATTGACCACGCACTAAAAATAATGGAAACTCTAAAACGGCTGTTACTAGTCTGTTACCGTATATACTTTGGCATTTCGGGAACCAAAACTTACAAAAGCCTCATTTTGTCATATTTTACAAAGTTTGAATAAGGTTTTCTTAAAATTTAAGAAACTTTATCATTACCGCGCTTTCTAATCACAAATCCATAAGAGCGTAGAAAGGACTTTAACTTTAGTTCTTTCACCTAAAAAGATACCGGTACCACATACCGGTAAGTAAACCTACAATGTTTTATGCATTTACTTTTACAAGTATGTTTCTTACGTAATGAAGACTTTAAAACAATCATCTTTAATGAGTCCTAAGCACAAGGAAATTATAGTTAATATTAGCTAAATGTTTAACGTTTATAGTGCAAAGTCCCCGTTTGAAATTTATTGGAAGGTTATGACTCAATCGCTTAAACATTTAACAGATGTATTATACTGGCCTGCAGAAGGTAAACTGAAAATATGTAAAACTTAGGCTGTATGAAACACTTGGAGTAAATACTATTTCGAATTATTCAGATAAAACATGTGGACTTCGAGTTCGTGCAAAGGCTAGAAAATAAGTTAGTAAATAAACTTTGTTAACATGCCATATTCGACTTCTTCAAAATATTAAAAAGATAGTGTGAAATAGAAACTTCGTTAATTGAAAAACTACTTTGCACTTTCCCTGTAATATTATTATTGTCAATTTTACGCTGATTCCACAAACCTCCTGAGAGTACAGTAATCTGAATAAATCTCTTTGACGAAAAGATTGTAACAGTTATACAATGCAAATGAATCTAGAAAATTGACTGGGTTAGGGTGGTATGAAATATTAAGGTAAAGTCAAAACTATTCTTAAAATTTTTTATTGTTGGACCGTTTGGAGAGTTCCTTACACCCAGTTTTAGCTCTCGGTAGTAAAACCGACAATCATATTTGTGCTATATTTATAGCTATATCCCACTGATCATAAGTGTAAAAGTCGAATCTATACTTTTTTGATTGGATAAAACTTTCTGGCAAAGGTTCATGGAACTGAGAATAAATACGGGGGCGCTGTTTATTGCATTTATGTTCGTCGAGTTTGAGAAGTGTATGGCGTTACAGTACTTACGTTATGTCATAAATTATACCTTTGTGTTCCACCTAACAATAAAAAGGACACTAGAATACTTTCTATTTCCAGTTTACATAAATTGTCATCGAAAAAAGCCGGTAGTCATCACTTGTAGCTGGCAACTGCACTGGTAATATTGCTACAATAACTTGGTTCAACAAGGTATCAGTTTAAAAGGTGATATATAGCACAAGACATCACACCATTTTCTTTAACTTACCGGTACTTCTTAGAGCAACCTCAATGTTATTACGGTACCTAACATCGGCACGTAAAGCTGACACTCTTTAAAGTTAGGCATTACTCAGACTTACTCTTTCCGTGTAAATTCTTTATTACAGAAATAAACTAAAATAAAAGCAGTAATGACACCTATCACTTTGGGTAATTGAAACCATGTCGACTACAAATAAACAAAGCAAACATCAAATTCCAACTATTTTTTACAAACATGTAAAATTAACAAAACACCTACACTCTAGGCTTGGTTCTCCATCTTTTTCTCCTACAGTTCCTAGCCATTTTATTTTACGGTTTGAGTCATATTTTCGTTGTTTATTTGCCAATTGTTTATTAATGCCCCATCATTCATTTATCCTAGATTACAGTTGTTCACATCTATGTTGTTTGTATTATTTAAGGACTAAATGACTGGTAAACGTGCCAAGTTAGTTATTAGAAAATTGTCAGTTTCCTGAAACACATTTAAGCATTCTAAATTTTATGTGATTCCAAACTATCCGACCTTGACCAGTTTTTTATTCTGTGATTTTATATTTGGCTCTTAAAATTTTTAAGTCAGCAGTGGACGTATTGGTAAATTATTACTGTATTTAAAGATTAGTTTTTTTTTCGCTAACTTTAAGAGACATTTATACATCCTTTTTAAAACTCATTGTACATTACAAACTTACGGAAGAACATTTTTACTTTATCAACACATAGATTGCCCAACACTGAATGAATTCTTCAAGTAATCCCTTCATAATCTGATGATCCAGTTATAATGAGATATGAAAAAACTTGACAGTATGAAAGATGAAGGTTTGTTATGAATATCCCTTTTTCCATGCACACAAATAGAAAATAGTCTTGCGGTAGTATTTTAATGTGCATTAATGGCATATTAGTCCATATCCTAACATAATGCAGTTCACACAGATATGATCTTTTCAAATAGCAAGTGTAATATCCAAAGTGACATTTAATCAAAAAGCATTCATCACATTGACGCAGGAAAAGTTAAAGGCGAAATGATCTTAAACACTGAGGGAACTATGCTCTTAATGAGTCAACGGCTTGGATTTACTGCCTTTAGCATGAAATAATAAAAATGTGACATTTAATTCTTATTTGTGGCCTTAAGTGACGTTTTACCCTGTAAAATGTATAAATGTCTTATATGTAACTTTACTGAGTCCGCAAGTTATTTTTCCATTACTTTTGATAGTCAATCAATTGTTTGTTTGGTACATAACAGGTGATGGCAAAGTATATTCAGTACATTGTTAATCCACAGTAAAAGTCAATTTACTTCTACAGCGGTTCTCTCTACCTAAAGCAAGTTCCTCTTCATTAAATGTTTCTATCGGAAATTCTTATTTATTCATTCATAGCTGAACATATACCATACATATACCATACATATACCATACATTTTATTTAAGTAATTATTACCGTTTCGTTTCGTGTCACACTAAGTTCAGAGCACTGTGAGTGTTGTGCTACATTTTCCATTCTACTTTTTAAGCACATTAAATCCACTTAATGCTTACTTTGTCTACGACGCTAGCATTATCTTGTACATAGTACTGAAGGTGATTATTTGTATCTTTAACATTGTAGCAAGCCGAACAGTTTATCGAATATTCACACACGTTCTTCAAAAGTCCTTAAAATACGGCCAGTGACTTGAGCGGACTGCCCGGAGCGTTCGGCTGTTAGCCAGGCTAATACTCGCTTGGACCATAAGTGGTCAACTTGGTTGTATACATACTGACTTAATGATACTTTTCAAAACGTGTTTTTTTTGGGGGGGAGGGGGGTCGATTTATGGTTAAATTGCATCGTAAAACATGGCATGAAAAATAAATTGTAAGACAATATTAACTTCAACACACTTAAAGGGAAGAAAGTAAAGCAAGTTTTGCTTGAGACCAGTATTTTTAGACGGAGAAACCCACTTAGCAGTTTACATTCGCTTCCATATAAAATAAGCAAAGCTGTGGTGACAATCTCTGTCTTTGAGGGTATTATTCATTGACAAGTAAGACTGCTTAATAGTAATAGTATACAGTTAGCTATGATTTTTTGGTAAAATCGAGAAATATTGCAGTATTGTTTTGGTAGAATTGAGCTGCCATGGCCTTATTTGATACTATATCCCCTTGCTTTAAAAATTTATTAAATTTCGGATCAGAAAGTAAGTCATTATACTTTCACCTAGTACTTTTGTAACAATATTAAGAAGAAAAAAAGCGCAGAGTTTTCAAAAAAAATCGGTCAATTCCAGCAATGTCTTTCAACCTTTATTATTAAATTGAATTTTATCCTTCCTGTTGGTTTCTGATTTTCGCGGAACTAATATCTGAAGTCTTGATTTCACATGTATTTTTCTATGAGGTGGTCAAAACATGAAAAATTAATGTAAGCTTTTCGAGACCACCTACAAAGTTTACCCTTGTATGGCACATTATGGTGCGTCTATGTATTAATCTGTTAGTGTTGGAGCATTTAGAAAGGGTATGCATCCCATCAATTTCCATGTGTCTTATTTCAGTGGCAATTGAGAGCTAGATATTCTGAAAAATAACAAAATGAAGTCACAAACAAATTCTTTTGATTTTGTGGTTTTTCACTTAGCCGTTTCTGCATGCAACCGGATACAAGGATATGTCTATCCATTGTATAAATATTTACCAGAGGAAAGTCTGTTCTAAATGAGAACCATAAAATCTAAGATGAAGTCATGTGCGTTCAACTTCTCATTGGCACCAAGTTAATTTACCCTTCCGGGCGATAGGTGCCACCAACCGTGTGACTCGAAATTTCCAGTGGCACCTTAACATGAATTGGATTCATCCTTTAAAGGGGTAAAATGAACCGTGGACAATGATCGGTTCCCCTTTATGAAAATTGATACTGGCTGGTGATTTAGTGGTCCAAAAGAAGGTCTTCCTATTAGAGTTTTGAAAGGAGGAAAGTTGACCACAAACTAGGCAATGTTGGAGTCATGTTTGGGTCCGTTTGAAGAGTGTCAAAGCCAATAGAGGTCCAGCGTTGACATTATGCAAGTTACCGACAGAAAATTGGCTGGAGTAGTGAACTATAAGGTTGATATGAATAGTTATGACACTGAAAGCAGTGGAATCCCGAACCTCAAAAATAAAAAAAATAAAAAAAATAAATAAGAAACGCCTCCGTAAATTATAATTTTACGTAAGGTGAAACGTGCGATTTACAAGTTCTACTCCCTTGTGTAAATGTGAGTTTGACTGTCTCAGTTTCATACAAATAGATCGACCTTTTTAGGAAATAGAATCCTCATTTTAATTTTGGGATGACTGTGGTCATCTTGTTTATTTTAGCTTATTTTATCCTTCAATAAGAACGAAGAATCCGAATGTTGTTATGGCGTCAGAGTTAGGCATGTGTAACCAATATATAGTGAAATCGATATGAAAAAATGAAACTAACCAATTCCGTGAAATACAAATATTCAAAGTGGCTGGATTTTTTGTTATTTTGACATTACAGTTGCATTTTTGGGTAACAGAGATTGTAGAGTGAATCATTTCAAAGATGTGCGTGGATTACTTTGTTCTTTCAGCTTCAAAGTCTCGGCAGATTGTGCCTCAAATATGTAAAACGCTTTATGAATAATTTGCAAACATAGACAGGCAGATGGCAAGAAAACAATGTTACTTTCTCGTGGTTTAATTATTCAAATAAAGCTCTCGTTGAGCAAGATTACAGTCGTATCAACTTTGTCATCGTCCTTGTAGTAGGGTATAGTTTACCTTGTGATTGACGTAGGGGTTGGCTATTGTAGTAACATACAGAAACGTGAACCTTGAGAAATGTCCTATTTTTGGATTGGTGCCCGTAAGTTTTATCTAGTACTAAATAGAGTGCGTTCTCTTTAATGACACGTTTTTACCGAAAAATAATAACGAAGAAATGTTTTTCACTGAAAGAGAATACATTAACGAAATTACTTAGATAAGGGATGTTTCAATTAATGCGGTGACTTCTTTGGGTGTTTTAATGTTAGGTCTGTTCCATGTTAGGTCTATTCCCGAGTATAAGCTCTTCCATTCTTAGAAGTGAATGGATGCGAAGTCTTCACGAAAATTTGAATTTTATGGACAGACTCCAAATTCTTTTTGTCATGTTGAAACATTACACACTGAACAACAAAAGACAAATATAGGCCACCCCACGCATGCGTGATAAATGTTGCAGCAAGACAGAAGTGAAAAACTACCCTAAACGCCATCAGACTTAAAGCGAAGAAAATATGTTTTGAAGTTAAACAATATTATTTTTCAGCTAGATATGCGGAATATCTCAAGGGGTTGTGATGTATAGTTTCAAACATGAACGAGAGAATTTAGTTACGCAACTAAAGACTTTTTCAAAGTCGTTTCAATTTTTAATGTAAATCGCAATTATTGATAGCCAAAATATACCTTTGTCTGCCGTTTTCATGCTCTTATGAATCTTCTTTCAAATCTTCATTAAATGTAAGTTCATTGCAATAAATTCATGTATTACTGTTTTTTTTTACCAGAGTCACTATCACTATCACTGTCCTTTGCATTGTGACTTTTTAATGCTTTGTCATACCTTGCAATAGCCGAACATCATGAAGTGATAAGTGGGGATCAAGAAGGAGAATTTACCGGCTTCTACCCCCCCCCTCCCCGCCCCCATTTCGGTATCACTCTCTTTCTGAGACGGTTCCGAAGATGTACTACAAAGTTTCTGTATACCAACTTTGATTGCTAGATACCAGGAAAGACCACCTAACAGCGTCTTACTTAAGATTTTCTCCAACCTCCCGGCCCCAGTCGAGGCTTTGTACATTTGACGCTGTTAGCTTTGAACTTTGCTCTCACGGAGTTGTCCACCCCCCCCCTTTTGTGTTAAATCCTGCATCCGCTCTTGAGAGGCAAAGCTGTTCAACTTTTGATTTGTATTCACTACATTCGATATATTTTAAGGGACGAGTACAAATAAAACCAGAAATTCCAGTGGATGTATTTAATACAAAGCTAACAGAGACATACTTATTGATTCGTAACCCCCAGCAATCACGTTCTTAAACGTCTAATCCCTGGGCTCTCCGATGATTGCGGATATACTTAAACTTGTAAACGAATGTTAATGATGAATAACTCTCCATCATATTGTTATGAGTTACACAAGCAATGTTCACATGGTTTACGTACATTTGAAGAATGAACATGTGCCGAAAAATTTCGCTGAATCGATGAAATTTGTCAATCTTTTGATCAGTAGGTATAAAATAAAAGAATATTCCTCTAAATAAAAATAAATGGGTCGGGTTGCAGCTTGGTTCTACCCTGCTGGTACGCGTCAAGCCAAGCTATTTAATTTTAACAGCCTTCAAGTCGTTTCAAGGTAACAGCAAGGCACTGTTGAAAACTGTTAAATACATATGAATAAGTGACGTGTTGCAGTCAGAGATGAAATGACAGATAAATTGCTAAGTAGAAAAGCGGAATTTTAATAGATCAAAAGCTAATACATGTTCGTGACAATCAAAATTTCATTGTTCATAAATAGATGGAGGACCGTAAACAATGCAACAGATTGTGCCATCATGCTTTATTTAATGTTACGATAAGTCAACGCTGTGTGTTTTTCATGATTTTTATCGCAAAAAAAAACTCTTTCTTGAACTTCCTTATATGGGAAACGACAATCTTAGAATGAGGTTGACAAAATGCAAGTACTATTCGAACCAACAAGAAGGCAGACTGCTAATTATTGCTTTGGGGTTTTCAGATATTTGTGGACACATTTAATTTTGTTCTCTTTTGCTGTTCAGACAATGTGCCATAAAAGAGAAGATCATATTCAACAATTTTTTCAACAGGTTCATTAAGTTTTATGCTTCTTACTTACGTTTTAATATAAACCTAAGATGATATTTATTTTGGCTGTAATAGTAAAGAAAACCCCTCCTGCAACCGAATTACATATACCTTCTAACAACAGGGCTGTTACAATTTTACTCACGTCTGCCATAAGATCAATTTCAAGCTAAGACATTACTAAATCTATATTTGATCACACCAAAAAATTGTAAGGTTATGTACCAGTCCTCTTAACATACAACATTGTTTGAAAAGAAGATATGCCGCCAAAATTCGTTAACGCCCCTTTGACAGTTTTAGTTCCCTGCACTGTTTTCAGTGCAGCGATGAAACATCTCTAAATTTGTAACCACGATGAACGTGAAATCCAATCCAGGGATAAAAATAAGCACGTTTGCCAATACGCGTTACTGGACAACGTGTCAAGCCCTGGAATCAAGCCCTCCTATACCTATTTCTCAAAATAGAATGGTTTCAAATGAGCTGTCACACTTTTAGAAGGAGATCATGAAGCACGCTTACAAACCAACGGACAACATAATGGTATGAACTTGTAAAATTTTCATCGCGGGGCATGCCACCCATTGTGAGCAGAAATGGAGAGGGAATTGAAACGAAGTTTTCCAGGAAGACTTCTGCTTGTTCTAGACTGAAAGAGCAACAGCTGTGATCACCTTTTTCAAATTTTGTCCTGTCCCACGAAAAACGGAACCACTACAAAAACAAAATTTTGGCCGTCGTCCAGGTCGAACAAACTTGAAAATGGAGGGCGTTTGATTCTTTTTAATACATGTAGGTAAGTAGAGGAGTGGCGGTATTTTGAGAAACATTGTAAAAGAGCACAAAGTTTAAAAAAAAACTGCTCATATGTTCTTCGTATTGTTGTATCAATTCCAACTCCATGCTTTAATTAATCTGGAATGAGACACTACCTAATAGATTGGTATAACAGCAGTAATGTATTGTTAAAGTGTGAAACTGTAATTGCGCAAAAAAAGATCACGTTGATTTCAAATAAAACCTTAAACATATATGAAACTCGATTTTACCAATTAAACATGACTTGGGGAATTTAATAAGTAATATTTATATCATATACTTTTAAAGTGGTTCTTCGTTCTCACCAGAAGGGTCCTCTACCAGCAAATAACTAGGAATCAGAGTTGAATTTTGCGTACAATCTCAAGAGTAAGTATACAACTGATGCACTAAACTGTGAGTGCAATAACGGGTACGTGTCTCTTTCGTGAGTACGAGTACAAAATTTCGCATTCACAGTTATACCTTAAATTTCCAAAACTGGGAAAACTAGTACAAAACCCTTCTCTCGAGTTCAGATACAGTAAAGTATACGAAGTGTAGGTACGAGAATGTACTCACTACAAGATTGCCGTAAACCACGATCACAAGTTTAAGTCACACATCCTATGTAGAAATGCACTCAAATTGATAAAACTGATAGGATTTGTAATAGAGATGTTCCAATTTTTGTACTTCTTTTAGCGATGAGTAGCTAGCTTTACGTTTTTTTTTATAATGTCGATGTTTTTCGATTTTTTCGAATTTATATTCAAGATATGGGAAAGGAAATCAAATTTAGAGTTTATGAGGCGAATGAAAAATTCAAAAAAAATAAAACCTTATGACATAAACTTTTTTAAAAAAACGGAAATTAAGTGAGAAATGCAGACTTAACCCATCAAAGACTTAAGATTAAGAAAATCGTTTGACAGCTTCAACATCTCTATCAAACATAGCAAACACTTTCCTCCGTCCATTGAGTAATCATTACCCTGGAGTAAGTTTCATCCAACAGGAAAAGCCACTGAAAGCTATCAGTTCCGATGGATGTTGTGAGACATGGTCTCCTTTCACAGTAAATTTTAACTTTTTTTCTTTTGTTGTTTCAGGCTCCAAAGATGTTCAAAATATTTATTTTTGTTTTATGCGTTGTTTTTATATTTGAAATGTTAAAAAGTATTCAGTGGAGAATCTTTTAGTCAACTAGACCTATGTTTATTCCATGATCTTATTGTTTCTATTACAGGTCTATTGCACGTCAGGAGAGCCCGAAGAAGCGAAGTACCCACGTTGCTTACTAAAGCCCATTCACTTGCGTAACAGTGCGTATGTCATATCAGATCAGCTGTCTGCGCAGTGACAAGTGTAGGCGCTGTATCAAATAACTTTTATGAAAACCAACTTTGCTAGCGAAAAATTCTGCTGCTAATGATCCCTGAAAATAGCAAGACTTAAGTAACCAAACTCCCAGCCGTCAGACTTATTATCTAACGATTATAAAAAAAGTGCTACTATAAATCACGTTGCAGGCGACGACCTGGAACTGCTCTCAAGGAGGACGACCCGGGAGGAACACGTGACTTAGACGACCAACATCTCAGCCTTAAAACTTCTAGGTCAAGGTATTTCTCCCGGGTTTCTGCTTCCAGAAGGAATGGAAAATATTGATAATACATATGATAAGAATTTTTTAAACGACAAAACATCAATAAAACGTTGGACGTGGTAAACAAAGGATGATCGCCAATAAATATGGGAGAGAAGTCTTCGCAGCCACTCTCTTTGGCTTTCGTCACATGGGGCTACTGTCCATCCGACTAGTTTTTCGTCAGCTCTGCAGGCTGATGGAAAAGAAGCCAAAAGTGTGGTTGTTAGGGGTAGCCCCCCATTTCGATGATTTCCCTAACTTTTCAGAGCCTTAGAATCAATTGCGAGCCATCATTAGAAATCCATGTAAATGCCTTGTCTCGCCTCGCTTATGCACTGGCCCAACTCACCCTGAGTAGCTGGGTACGTGCATCTTTCCCTAACTCCAGGAGGAGCGCGGTTACAAACATGACGTGGATTAAAAGGTAACCTTACATCACGCAGATTGAAAGCTGAAGAGGGGGGCAGATACTTTTGATCCTGAAGGACTCACTGCAGGAGAAACTTTCAGAAGGAGCTCCAATAGACATACTTTATCAAATATAAAACACCATTTTAAAAACGACTGGCATTCCTGTATGGACGGTAGGTCTCATAAATAATGTTACCACAGAGCGCCCAGTAGGGTGCACAGGCGTATTATGACAATGCATATAATGGAAGTGGTGCCCAAAGCTATGTTTTAATCTTGCCTCTCCTTTGGGATCACTTTTATTAGTGCTGACGGAAGAAAGTCGATCCATAAGAGATGAATTGCATTTTGAAGGATTTTGCCGTTTGATTTTTTTATGAACGGCCATGACCTATTATATGTGTGTCGCCAGTGAAAGTGTCATAGAATGACCCACATTTTGCTTGAGCAACTATTTCTAAACGAACCTCACAGCGTCACATCTGTTTCTCCGCTGTTAATATTTCTATTGCTTTACCAATCCACTCAAAAAGAGACGAGGAATGGGGTAAAATACTGGTAATTTGTC
Source organism: Holothuria leucospilota (assembly GCA_029531755.1). Taxonomy (NCBI): domain Eukaryota; kingdom Metazoa; phylum Echinodermata; class Holothuroidea; order Aspidochirotida; family Holothuriidae; genus Holothuria; species Holothuria leucospilota. The sequence goes on along the minus strand of CM055973.1, from coordinate 35,818,288 downwards.
GGAGAAAACAAACTTAAAAATGACATGAATGCCAGAGGTTAACAATCATTGTCACGGAAAAGGAAAATTTCATCATATTAACATACGAAACCACCTGCGGTCTACAGGCGACGTATGAATGTGCTCATAATTGGGAGTTTTCACTATTTTGTTCAAAAGTTTTATTTATTTTTATTTACAAATTTAGAGGCCCACCCCAGCTTCATGTTTGCTTCTCTCTTTTACCAATTATTTGTTAAAGCAAATGAAAAAAAACACACAAGGAAAAATAATTTATACAATTTTTTATGATAATGTACTTTTTAACACTCACTGGATTTGATTCAAAGATTATCCCAGTGACTTCTGCTATTTCAAGGATACGGTAAATCGTATTAGACTTCACATGTAGGGCCCATGTTTTCACGTGATTTACATGTGTTCATGATTTTAAACAAAATGAATGACTTGTCTGTCCTGTTTGAAAGATATTCCTGTTGTTTTGTGCTAATTACTAATGCAACACACTATCACTATAACTCTTAAAAGATAATTGTGGCCTGAGATCGTCACATTCGTCAATAGCCAGGACAATACCCAGGATAATCAACATATAAATAGGGATCGTCCATTTTTCATCATTTCAGGCGTGCTTCCAAAAGTATGAAAAGTGATGATTTTTGGCAAAAGATATCTTCATTTATTACACTTTGAGAAAGCGTTCATTGTTATTTGACCCTCTCCTCCAATATAATACGTTTTAATACGCTTGTAAAAATAATGAGAAAATGTATGACCACTCAGGACTACTATACCTTACACAGGCGTAGGAAAAGGGGGGCTGCGGGGGCGATCGCCTCAGCACTCTGATTGGTGGGGGCGGAAACCTCCTTTCGCCCCACTTTGGATGACATGCTGCCAAAATATGCATTTTTTTTAAATATGCTAATGTACTTTCAGCTCCATCATCATATCATGTGCTGTTTGAATAGGATGAAATTACTTCGAATTCCGTCAAACATTGCACCATTTTGCATCTAGGGCATTGTAAATGCTCAGAAATTTTCATAGGCCTCCCCTTAGACCCTTCCCCAGGACACTGATCACTAACATTCACTGCCGCCCCTCCACTTTCAAAAAACTTCCCACGCCTATGTCCTATAATTATGCTACTTACGCAACCAAGTAATTCTCAAATTCTCTAACCATGATCTTTCATTAAAATCGTCTAACACCCGGTGCCAAAATCAACAATAAGCTCTGACCTAGCCTGCGGAGCAGACTCTGTAGCAGCCTTCCAATAGATGGCGCTCTCTCAGAAATCATAACACACCCCTGAATATATGCTATACAGAGTCTGCAAACCTTCGTCCAGTTTTCATTTACGCGAATCCCCAAAATACGGGATAGATTATTATTCATAAGAAGGTCACATGGTGTCACGGTACTGACTATTCATGTCTATCAACGCCCTCGACGATGCACATATACGAATACTTCTGAAGATACGGTGACATCTTAAAAAGGTACGTAATTATCATGTATGGGCTAAAAATCGAGCTAATTCTTGCAGTGGAAAGTCAAGCCTAACGTTAGGCGTTAACAGTGGCCTGTATAAAGGCCCTCGCATGGACAAGACGACAACGTTCCTTGCTAAGCTGTATAATTATGTAGACATGTACATTATACAGCGAAGCCAGTAACTATACAGTAATAGCGTACTGCACTGCATAACGTCTATACAAGTGAAAAGATTTGTCTGCTGTAGCAAAGCAACCGGTCGCTCATGTTGACTCCACCCCTTACCAACGCTGATGACGTGTACATTAATTATCATGAAGTTATTTTTGTCTCGGAAATGAGATTGGCTAGAAAGTTGGCAGGCTATTGTATTGTATTAAACTTCGTCTTTATAGCCTACTGTACATTAGGGGTAAGCAAATATTAAGAAGTGTACTTTAGCTGATAAAACTCACCAATAGCCTGCTTACAGCAGGCTAGCTCTGATCAGGCTGGATGACTCATAGGTTGACAAATCTGCCAGCCTGACTTCATTCGACACAGTTTTTAAAGTGTCTGTCGCTTTTCTTCACTGTTTAAGCAAGTTATCCAAACTTCAAAAACAAATTTCTTAAACAAAAGAATGGTTGGCTAAATTAAAACACACCAAAGGCACTAACATCTGAGTATCTTATGTCTTTTCATATGCACTACTTCCATAACTAGGTTGATTCTGGTAGGTCTATTAAAATCTTGCATCAATGTCTACCAGTCTGGACCATTTTATTACCCTTTATTTTCAAATAAAGAAAAACAGGTTGGGGATTATGGTTATTCCCTTTACTATATGGCCCTGGTATATTGCCTTGATTCTATGCCCTTGTACCCACATCCGTCCTCCTAAATTATATGTCTATTAAAATATTTGTTCCGTGCATTTGTCGAATTTAACTTTTTCCGTTTTTAACATTTAGAATAGCAAAGTGGTGACCACTCTTCATCACAAACTATATCGATAAACTACAACGGGACTTACCTAACATGATAAATATCTCGCTTACACTACAGCATTAAATGGTGATCCGACATGTTTCACTCAAACCACACAGTTTTCTTTCTGAAGTACCCACCTCCAAGGTCAAATGGGCGAAACAATTCTCTAGAGGAGCCTACAGCTACATTATTTATCATTATGCCACTCTTCCTTGGACGAGGACCGTTGGAAACTGTGTGGCCTATGGGTTATATTTTTCTAGTCAAAGTAACACACGGTTACTAAATGCGTGCATATTCAAGTATAGTGCAACCCTGTGTCCACATTAGATAACGAGCGCGTGATTAGATGATAAGTAGCAACGAGCGCGTCATAGAATGCCGTCTGCAAACTTCTAAAGACTTTTGTTTACAAAAGTTAGCCATGTTAGGAACTTACCGTGTTTCTCCTCACAGCTTACTGCACCGTGTTTGAAAGCAAACACCTCATGACACGACCATCTACATGCTGAATTAAGAGTGATCTAGTAACAAGCTAGTGAACATGACGATTGGCCATCGCGAGGTATTGATGACGGATGCATTCACATGGGTTGTTTGATCACTGTCTGATAATGAGCTCGTGATCTAATGGCACACACACGTTATTCCATGTAAACGCAGGGTAAGTACAGGATAACACGATTTAAATGACATCGTCATCGTCATCGTCATCGTCATCGTCATCGTCATCATCATCATCGGCCATTGATAGCTTTAAATGAAGGGATGAAGCAAAATTTATTTTTAATATGTGAAAGAGAATTAACGCATCTTGGTGAAATTTTCATTTAGTTCTAGTGTGTGTTTTTCGTTCAGCTGATGCAATAACGATATTTGTATTGTAAAATGAATGTGCAGTGAAAAGCATATTGATGAGAAATGCTTTGTTTTGTTTTTCAACCTACTAATTTGACCTTAAAACAGGTAGACATATTAGCGAAAATATAGGATTTGTGAAGTTCCTATTCTTTTCATGCAGATTATTGAGGACAAAGTGGTGGTAAACTTTCAAAAAAAAGCACAGTGTTGAGCAGTGTTGATTGATATGAGGTTATAGGTTATGATGTTACTTGTGCATGCCTTTGCTTCAAGTTTAAGTTCAATTTTGGTTGAAAATAAAATAGCCTAATTTCATCTGCTAATATCTCAAGAGCCACAAACTGGAACTGAGTGTAAATTTCAATAAAATGCATAAAGTCTACCACTCAAGTACATTTAAACTAAATTTTAATTTCAGCCCTCTTTTTTAATGGATGTCAAGACACGTTTCTACGTAACTGACACTGATTTGTATGCCGTTGTACTTGCTTTTACCAGATCGACGAGGTTTCTGAAAAGATTCATTTCGGAAGTAAAATAAAACTTCCTTAAATTGCAAAATATTGCTTGAAAGTTCAAAATAATTTGCATCAAAACACTTGGGTCTTACTTGTTAATTTGAGATCTTTTACCAATCAGTGGAGGAGATTTCAATCGCTTAGTCTTAGAGCTAGGAGCAAGGTGTGATGACGTCACAATTGGGCACTTTATACCCTCAGTTACTGGCCCACTTGAGCATTGCTTCTGACAATGTGTAGCATTCCCAGTGCAAAGAATATTATTTTCTGTTTAATTTTAGATGTTAATGTCTTCCCTCGTACTGTGGAAAAATTAGATACCGCTTCCACCGCTTGTTTTGTCTTCACGTTTAAATCAGAAATGACCCTCCCCTACAAAAAAGAAAGGAATGTTTCGAATCTCAAAGCTCTTATTACTGGTATAGTTAGAACAGTCCTGGCGGCACGGTTTTGGGACGGAACTTTTTGGCGTACTGCGCTAAAAATGTTAAATATGGTGTCTTTACTTTTTCAAGAGATTTTTCCTGTATGGGCGCAAAATTCAGGACCCGCCCTGACGGCACAAACTTGTCTACGTATGCCACTGGTCCTAATGATGAAGTGATTTCTATTTGGTGGTAGATACAGGGAGTTGCCACTATAGTGACAATTTCCTGGTGTATGACGGACGTTATTTTAATGTGTATTCTTTTTAAGATTGCTTACAATACTGACCAGTCATTCAATTTCCAATGTGGAAGTAATTCGAATTAAAACTTGTCTGAGACAGGCTGGCGCAAAGAAGATATTTCCTCATTGCTCAATGGACCTACTCTTGATTTATGTTGTTAACACAGCAGCACATAGCCGACGAAATGAAGTGCCTGGGGCAACCGTTTCAAGTACTTTTTTAGTAAGAGAAAGGAAATACTTGAAAGAGTAAAAACTAATAAAAAAGTACACTTAGCAACATCGCTGATTCTTTAAAGCCTAAAAGTTACTTCTACTGCATTTGATTTTATCAAAGGATAACCTCAGGGGACTTAATTTGCTCCTGGCAAAGAGCTTCGACTCCTAGACCCAACCAAATGGCCGCCCACTCTAAAATAGCTTGCCATTTCCCCGAAAAAAAAGAGAATGCTGATATCCACTTAACAGCTTAGGATTTTATTTCGGATTCTAGTAAATGAGGTTGTGGCACCAGTAGACAAGAAGACTTACAACACAATGTGAATAGCAACTCTTTGGCCACCTAAAAAATGCACGTGGCTGTGGGCACAAACGTATGAGATAGGGGACTGAGAGCAGCAGTACTCATGCGCAAAAAATATCGATCACAGGGCAAAAACAATATCATGGCACTAGCATTCTACTTTTAGGGCAAACTGAGGTCATCATAGTTTGCCAATAGGTGCCATTTTCAGGGGAACAACGCTCAATCCCTGTGAAATGTATCCCCATAAGCCTAAGACTACACGTGCTGGCGTTTGTAGCAAAATGTGAATTCTGTGACTTATAGACCCTTTTCAATTAGCAATTAGAAAGGACTATGGAATGTAGTTTGGTGTGCGTCGTTTTTGTCAATGACATTTTACTGTGGCTAAAAAAGGACACGTACCAAAACTCTATCCTATAATCCGTTGTAGTTGCTATTTGGAAAAGGGTCTATTGTGTGGGCAGTTGTAACGAATGCCAATAAGCTTGATGTTTCTAGCATTCTCCTAAACTGTTTTTTCCCATGATTAGCATCTCAAACGATTTCACATCCTTTCAGTCGTGTGAGGGTATTTTGTCTTGAACGATATATACTCTTACCATCAGTGTCGTTCACAGAAAAATAATACTACGGACATAAAGGTAAACATTATCCTATGAAGGCAGTCTGCTTCCACGATCTCTGTCTTTCGCATTGAAAAGCAATAAACTGGGGCGATCTACTTTTACTGTACTAACTGTAGACCGCTACAGAGGAAGAGTACGGGACTCACATGACATCTGCCCCACTCCCTCCCTGGTAAATTACAGAATTTCATCTCTTCAGTCTGCAGTGCTGATCAAGCTCAGTGTTCAATGAACGTTGTGAAGAATCCATTGTAAATGTGGTGGCGACATTTCTAAATGAATACTTTCAAAACCTTTTTCTCGCAATTACTTCCGATTTTGTGGTCGGCAGTTTACAGGTTGAATAATTACCCAGTCCAACAGTCATTGAGTTGGGGAAAATTAAGTAGACATTGATGTACTGAATACCTTATTATCTAGTTATCACTGCACATTCTCGTAAAATTGTGCCCACTGAAGTTCTTTCTTGCTCACGTCTATATTTCGTCACTGGGATGCTATAGCGACGAAATTCGAGTAACCTAACCGGTCTCTCTAGATAAAGTGATGACTCGGAGGGTATGTGGTGGAGGGGATGTCATTTCCTGGCATGGCTCTAGGGAACAAGGTTTGGGGGCTGAACCCCTTAACAATTTGACTGAGGGGACGGAGATACCTTTAACCACCCCTCCCAATAACGAGGATGAAAGTTTCCTGACAAGCAGCTTGAAAGGTATACCACAAACATTAGCAATAATTATCGGTATCTTATCCAAGATTTTTCAATACGGAAGAAGGGGGAAACACAATTGAATGGTCTGCCAGGTCAGAGGTGTAAAAAGCAACAAACTCATAGAGCAATTTTAAAAATGATATTAACGATAGGTATCGTCCCATGCAATAAATGAACTATTTATTTGAAAGCAGACTAAACTATTTTTTGGAAAGTAAACAGGTATGAGCACTGCAGACAGTTCTGTAACCGTTCTTTGGACTTGAGTCAGGGGCGTAGATTTCTTTTCAACTTTGGGGGGGATGGGGTGAGCTATTGCAAATGTGAAAAATGTGCACGCGAAGCGTGCACCGCGAGCGCGAAGCGCGAGCCCATGACGGGTGGGGTCCAGGGGCCCGCCTTAGGGCCCCTGGTGGGGTCCAGGGGCAAAGCCCCGGTGGGGGTCCAGGGGGCGAAGCCCCCGGAAGCTCCTGGGTTTTAATGTCTCAGAAGTGCCAGGAAGACTGTTTTAATGGGTTAATTTTACTGGTAATGTTCTTTGGTTGGCTATTTTTGAGCACAAAACTATTTGATAAGCTGTACTGGAGTGAAACTGTACAAGAGCAACAATGTCCTGTTAAGCTTTAAAAAGGCACGTATCAACATATAGGGTCATCCCAGACAACTGGATTTTGAATTCGGAGGTCATTACAAGACCTGCAATTTGGCTTGAGATCAGTGGCGTGGCCAGGTTTTTTTTTGTTTGGGGACACCATAGATGATGTCGTAATAATACCTCAGTTCCCCCAAGTCTGCGTAAATTACACCTTTATTTTTCATGCGTTTTTACATTTGCATGCGGCAGTTTCAATCTCTCGTTTGCCACTACATAAAGGTGTCGTCCTGTGGAAGGGGTTCCCCCTCCCCTTTAAGAATTTTTTTTTATTAATTTAAGGTCTTTTAGATGCAAAATGGTGCTATCTTTGGGATGTTTTTGGAACTGAACATATACGGCCGGAAAATGTCCATAATTTAGTGAATGCTAATTTTTGGTAAGGTAAAAGAGGAGAATATGTTGTCTATTAAGAGACAGATACGTTGTCAACAAATCTCCTGAAGCCCCCTCCCTTCTGTCCATTTTACTGCCTTCTATTTCGGGAAATTTTTACACAGAAATGTGTGCGTGGAGTCCACAGAAACATTCTTGAGTTATTACGAAATATGTCCTTTCCTTCATTGTGCATTATGAGAGGGCGCCTAAGGCTAGCAGATACCTGAATAGGAACTCCTGGAAGCTTTGCAATAATCATATTAATTTGAGGCGGGGGGGGGGGGGCTAATGACATAATGCGTATACTACCTAGACATCCCAATTATAATATAGAGTACGACGCCGAACACTTTACAACTATCGTATTTTTACTACTTTTGAACTAAAATCCGGACGAACAGCTGCCAGCAATGGAAAATGAGAGGGAGGGAGAGTATAGGTGGAGGGAGATGATATTAGACCTCCCTGATAAGAGTAGCAAAAGGGGTGAAGGATTAATAAGAGCGTTACAGAGTGCTTTTTTCGTCACAAGTGTATTAACAATCACCTTCTATACCGATAATGGCTCAGCGCGAACTGGCGAAGCTCAGGTAAAATGTTTTGAAAAATGTGTAACGGCAGATACGTACTTTCAACCTTCTACATCATGCTACATATTAGATTGAAAGATCCCATATTGATGCGAGGTCCCCACAGATGTTTGAAGATGTATATCTGTTCTTCGGAAAGTGTTGTGATCAGAACATTTTCGTGTATTATTACCTTAATAATGGTCATGACATGGAGTGTAAACAGTGACGAATAATATTTCCATTACAAAACCTGCATTCAGACTCTACATCGAGACACTTTCAATTGCCCAACAAACCTACATGTCACTGCAATAAGGCAGTGTTTTACCTATTAATTCGTAAACTTTCAACTTTTTGCTGCTGTGCTTCTCCGAAAGTTGCTATCTGAAGATATTGATAATATGAGTGACGCTGACGTAAGGTTGGAAGCGCGCGGAGCGCGCGAAAATTTTGATAGATTGCCAACGATTTGCTAAAATTCTGATACTTTGAGAAACAGTTGTGATAGAAAGTGAAGCGAGATTGAAAAAATTTCCTATGAAAATGAAGAATAAAATATACTTTCCATCATACACGTATCTGTAGACTGAAATATTGGGGGGGGGATGATTATATGGGCCATCCCCCCCTAGTCAAATGTTGGGGGGATATATCCCCCCCCGGGATTTACGCCCATGACTTGAGTAGATTATTTTGTTTTATCGAACTCAGTTCTTTATACCCATATTGCTATCACAATTTCGGTACTTTTACATATTAACTGGATTTTGCTAATATCGCGTTGTAAATATCTAATTTCATCCCTAGAAATAAATACTCTCCTCAGAATTCAACTGTACTTAGATCATTTTAACAAAAATTAATTCACTGTTAGAAATGTTCTGATAGTGTTTAAACTGACAGAGAAATCAAGTCATTTACTCTGTAATTTAATACATCAAAGTCATTGAACTACCGAAGAATTCAGATACCAAGGTCTTTCACTTTTATTTATATTTATACTTAACAGACATAAATTCGCACTCTGTAATCTTATATGAACTTAATAAATCCATACTTTCAGTTTAACCTAAATTCACTCTTCAAAATCTTAAATTTAAGTTTCTTACTTCTTCTTGTAACCACACTTCATAAACGTGATAAGCACCATATTATAAGCGGTGGGTTGGTTTCTGAGAGTAGACAAACTCGCCCAAAGGACCCAAGGGCGCCGAATACTTCGCAGGATCGCCAAGCACTCCTTCAAATGGGGTAGGACCCAGGGCCCGGAAACGAGAGGAAGGGAGGGGGAGGTAACTCAAATGTGGGAAATAGAACGAACCCATTTAACTATTATCAAATGACATTGGATGCGTATTTAAAATACCGCCAACCACGTTTTGACCATTCATTGTGAACAGCCTATACTTGTTTTAATAACAGATTGATTTGATGACACATAGCTTGTTGGTGGGGAAATGGATGGTAATTAGATTCACATGCGGTTTTATTACAATAAACAGGCTCAGTATGTACCACAGGGAGTAACACTGAAACAAATACTTGACTAGTGTCGGCAAGGTGCGCGCCCTATTACGTTTTTAAAATATCCTTTGAAGACGTTTTTTGTAATGTTTTGCTTTATTTTTCATTTCAAAAAGTTATTCTTTATTATTTAATAACCTTATAATCTCTCTGATCTCCTTTCCCTTTTCTTTAGTTTTATTTCTTTTATTACTTTATCGAAAGTCTGAGGGAAAGTGGAGGGAGTGCCCCGTCGCCTTCTCCAGCTATTGTTGACCTCATGCAATGCCTACAACGGTCAAATATGAAATCGCCAATTCTCAAAATGTGAAAGTAGAACCTACAGGTTGTAAGGTGTGAATTTAAGCAAATATAAGCCTTTCAGTACTGACGTATGATAGAGTGAATATTTCATTCTGCGAAGGATTTATTTTGAATATTTGTACCCTCTCTGTAATACTGAAAAGAATCACCCAGCCAACGTTCAATTACAATAACGGTCGATATCATCGATGGTAAATAATATCTTCTCGAAACTAGGACGAAACATGACCCGACGTCACACAGCTGAGAAATGATGTTTCTATCCTCCGGTCACTGACCAACAACAGCACAGTATGTGAAGGTTATACAATACGATAAAAGGCCTACTGCATGGTATGTGATTGATTACCCTTGACCTTGAATTCGGCGGTAAAAGTACCAATGTCACGGTCAATTGGGGTGGCCAGACGCTGAAATTTTGGGACAAGGACGGGGCAGGGTTAAATTTTGTTCCAGCTGGGTATGAAATGCAAACAATACGTTTGAACAGTTAGCGTACGATATATTCTGTTATCTCATCTGGGAGAATGTCCAGTTGCACACTGTCCCTAACCCTCCGGCCACCCCGGCCACCCCTCTGCCACTTTCACTATTTGCTTACCTCAACAGGGTTTTCTATACAAAAGGGAAGTATTGTCTGTAATCAATACGTATGTGTTGTACGCTGAGTGAAGTTAAGAAGAGGGAGGGGGCAAGGCAATGTATGGAAGGGGATACTTCTTCACTGGATTACCTACCCATTTGCCCACCTTATACCCCTATGTTGGAGTGGTAAGCTCTAAATAAATTAACTAGGGTCAAATAACGCAGGCTTGTAACCAGAGGGGATGGAGTCGAGGACGACACCCCCACCCCAAAAAGAGTTCCGATCAGGCCAACTTTTGGATATACATTTACTTCAACAATTAAAAACTGCGTGCACCAGTTAGCATCTGGGCATCCTCGATTATTAAAAAAGGTTCCAGTAACAATTTTTTCTTAGACGAAACTGGAGGTCTGTTGTAATAGGGGAGGGCGTCCTCCCTGTAAGGCAACCTACATGATATGATACATGTTCAAACAAAGCATCACAAATTTCCTGATGTTAATCAAAATGATGTCTGTTATAACTGTAACAAGCATTGATTGAACACATTGAAAATTATGAACGATAGCTCTTCCTGGAGACTTTGTCAAGCCGCCGGAAATTTTGTTCATGGAAATGGATTTCTAAAAAGGTTTTAGCTACTAGGTAAGAGTATTTGAATTTTCTCCCGTAAACAGACTCCCATCCATTCAAGAAGAACACAGGGTGCCCTTTCTCCTATATTTGTGAATACTGGATCACAATTAATCAAGTTGGTTAAAACGCACCGATGTTGGGAGAAAAAGAACCCATACTGTAATTAGCATCCGGAAGACATGTGTCAAGCATTTCTGGAGTGAAGCTGGAACCAAATTGGGTTCTTCAAAGTCATATTTAAACTGGATCATTCTTTTAACAGGTTGGTCCAGGAATCCCCATGCCCCAAACCAGGAACTCTGACAATAAGGAGTGGGGAGGACGATGGCACTGCAATGGGGGTGGAGTATCAGCAAGGATTATTTGTTGTAGCTAGTTTGCCGAGTAGGGGCACTGTTACGCAGGGCTGTCGGACGGCTTCTAAGAGTAGGGCTAAGACGCTGTGGCTCCTAGATTTTGCCATTGTGTAAGGTAAATTTTTGTCTCTTTTTGACACAGAAAATGATTATTTTTTTAAAAGAAAACTAGAAACAGAAAATGACTGAGGCCTGTAGGCCCCCAGCCCCTATCCCGCTCGGACGGCCCTGCTATACTGTAGTCTAAACGCATCATTCTCCCCGACGCCCTGGTTTCGTGCCTGGAAATCACTGGACAAACTACGGAACTCTGCTGCATGTTGTCTTCGTCTGGATGTCAAGGAACAAAGTCAGTGTGGAGCCTGAAGTTTTTTTTATTCGAAGCACCGTAAGACAATAGCATCTACCCGTTAGTAACCATAAGGTGGTCTTATATCACCTCCCTGTTAGTGCCAGTTTCGTTTCAAGTCAGTAGCCAAGGAAGGGGGATGGCAGGGGAGGCGCCCCTTAGAAAAAAATTGCCACCCGACAAAATTTCGAATTCTTATTTCCTTAATATCTTTTTACACATCTCACACCCTAATTGAAAAATATTTCGCCCCCTTAAGGCTCTCTTGCCCCTATACTACCTTGTCTGGTTACGGGCCTGGTCCATTCCCACCTTCTAAAGTAAAAAGCTAAAGGGGTCAATTGAGCTCAATTGTATTTCTTTTTTTCTGACGAAAACAATTTATACTCAAGTGTATGTTACTGCTGATGCCAATTTAAATGTGATGAATTTAGATACAGAAGAAACTTGTTAAACAAAGAAATTAAAAGGAAACTGAAAAGACGAAACTACATTTTTCCTTCTCATGTTAAGTTACTTCTGTACAGCTGGTATTTTTTACTCTATGAACATTCGTCTCTTTAAAAGCACTCCTTTTTCACAAATTCTTTTTGTTTTAGTCCTATCTCTCAAAACTTTCAAAATAATTGTTATTTTGTCTAGGAGTTAGGGGGGTGGGAAACTAGACCACCTCTGGAACATTTGAGAAAAATATTTAGGCTCACTGTGCACCTTTGCTCACCTTCAGCCTTGAGAAACACAACTTAAATACCCCCGTGGATATGAAAATACCATCTATCAAAAAAGAGTATACGCCCCTTCTAGATAATTGAAGAAGATACCTTTGATAGCGTACAACTCATTCAAAACTCTCTGTTTATGAAATGGTCATTTTTCCCACTCTCTTCTTTATTACACATTCTGAGCTGAGATATGAAATGTTAAAATTAATTAGACTTTTAAGAAAGATATATTAATAGGTTATCTCTGTCGTTTAAAACGTTCTCTGCAAGAGCTTACATTTAATGACCCATGTCATGCAAACTTCAAATCTTCGCTTCACTAATTCTTTATTCGTATTGGACTTATAAGGATCCCAGATTACCTGTACAATAAAGGGATGAGTTTTTATAACACGAATTATTCGTTTCCATGATCAATCAGAGTATTATTGTTGACACTTTCCTTCATTGCACCAAGGTATTATGAGCTACATCACTGTATTTTTGGGTTAATTTACCCGACGCCAGCCTACCACAATCCAGATGTAAAATAAAAGAAACGTAATGGAAGGAGTCCATTTTACAAATCAATGTTCGACAGATTCAATTTACAAAAGCACAATAGTTTCTTGAATCGGATTTGGCAAGTTTCTAACTCCTCAAATCCAAATTTTAATGGAACTTGTAAAATAACTTAACTTTGGAGCCAGCATACGTTGGCTAGGATACAACCTTGCCAGAATCGACCCAAGTAGTAGGCCTACTGTCCTAACGCCACTCCCCCCTCCCCCCAAAGAAAAATTACTCGCTTAATCTAAATTAGGTTTCATTTACCCTACTCCAGACTTAAACAATCCAGAAAAACTACGTGATGATAGGTGATGAAATTAGAGCAATTGACGAACGTGCTGGCAGCTTATTTACTCAAACAAGGAATGTGCAGGAGTTTCATTTCGTGATCATTTCTTCTAAATTAAGGGGCGCTGTACCTATAATGCTTAATGCTTAATGCTACGGTACTGTGGCCGAGTGGACCGGTGCTTTGGCCGAGTAGATAAAGGCTGTGGCTTTTGAAACAATGAAGTTTAGCAACTGGAAGGTTCGGGGTTCGAACCCTGACCGGGTCAAAGTAAGGTGTTTTTTTCATGCAGGGGCAATCTATGGTTTTTTCCATCTGAACTGGCCTTTCAAAAGAAACCAAATTTGATCTAAATTGTTGAGTTGGTTCGCCACCCGACGTGAAGTTGTAATTCATAACCCGTAGGCTTCTCTCACATTTGTGGTTGCTTAGGTTCGTAAAACAACTGCCCTTCAGCCTAAAAAATTCTCAGCATACTCAATTATTTTGAAACGTAAATCACTTTTGATTTGAAAAAAAAAACAAACATACTTTACAGAGAATGATAACTACTTATTGTGTAGCACTGACCACTTGGAGCTGGAAATTACACCTGCCAAGTTGTTACAATTCCAATTTGCAAGCACCAACATTGGGTCATCGTAAAAGACCTGTCTCTGAACCCCTTGTCTATCGAGACACATATATTCCATTTACCAGACCCTCTTTCAAGTCAGGGTCCTGGTGACTGCACCCCCCTCCCCCTACTGTCAATATTTCTCTAGTACTCCCTGCATGAATGAACCACTCTCTGCCTCAAGTGAAAACAGTCTAAGATAGTTCAGTTCCTCGAAACCTTCGATTTTTTTACAGGTTAGTACAGCCTTTCTATTTCAGTTACAAATATTCTCACAAGGTGCCATTTGTTGAAATTTCCAAAGTTACCTGTGAAACTCATTTTTAATATAGACGTCACTCATTTTTAGATGTCGGTTTTTTTTTCAGCAAAGGTCGACAACCTAAAGAAATTCCCCTGCTATACCCTGTTCCCTTAGCGTATTCTTGTATTCAAGAATTTGAAGATACCGGGCAGGGCCATCTTCTTAAACAGTTAAGAGGAATTCTGAAGATATCACGTTGTGTTAAATAATGATACACGGAGGTGATTTAACTTCAGGCAATTGATTACAGTGGACTGTACTTTGAGTCAGCGGCATCCAACCGCGACAGATCTTGCAGGTCACGGCTACCCTTCCGTCAAATATTGATAAATACTCTAGACTTGTTACAGTCGTTTATTTTGTTACATTTATCAATGGCACGATCGTAAGGACAACATTGTTATAATCTCAGTTGATCACAACTAGCGGCATGATATTGGCTGAGAAGTTATTGTAAAAAAGAGACAAAATACTATCACGGTAGTCTCCCTTACTGGGATGAGCACATTCAGTTACCAGCATCATTAAAACATTTCCATAAATGTTTACGTATAAACATACGTCTATGTATACGTCCACGTATACATGTTGGTATACACATGTATGTATTTGTCTACATATGGATCAGTTCGAGGGTTTCCGACCCACGCCTCCCATCCCAATGTCCCACGCACATCGCCGCCCTTGGCTACAAATCACAGTTTGATATCTCATGGGGAGTATTTTACTGAAGTCTGGGAGAGGTAAATTCTTATACCTTCGTGCGCCTTACAGGTGCATGGAAGAACGCCTTCTGGTGGAACACGGGACATAAACATGCTATATTTTATCTAATGCCATGATGACGATGAGGGACACTTACACTGGGGAATGTTCAAAAAGAAGTGGAAAATGTTGAGAGAGTAAATACTTTTTAAAACAGAAATTACCACTAGTGATAACAAAATTTTCTTTGCAGTGAAAAGACAGAAATGTTCTCATTTATTTCCGGCACAACTTTCTTTCATACACGGTATACATATAAAGGCGGAAGGAGTTGTCATAGTGATGGCGCTAGGCGTGTTTTTGATGTAGATATTTTGAGGAGCAGTACTTCTTTGAGCAATAGCATTTTGGTTTCGCCTTTCGGCTCTTCGCTAAAGAGTTGGGGGGGGGGGGGCTTCGGAATATAGTGCTTGTCTGTCCAGTAATGAAATAGACCCATATTTCATTGAAGTAACACATCATTAAAGTACAGGCCTTTTTCACTTTCATTTACTCGGGTGCACGGAAAAAGTTTCGCTTGCTGTTTAGAAAATATGGAACGTTACCATGAACGCAACCAGTACTCATATGGCATTGTAAGATGAAATAAACCCACAGTTAATTGAAATAACACTTCATAAAATCCAAGCCCGTAGCCAATGGGGGTGGACAAGGAGAGGTGCCCCATAGAAACATTTTCGTCCCCTAGAAACTTGAAAATTAGTATTGCCGTAATTTATTTTAGCAAAGCTGGCCCCCTAAAAATATGTTGCCTTCTGGAACTTATCGCGTCCACCATTCAGTACATTGTCTGGCTACGGGGCGAATAAAATCACAGACTCTTTCGAACTTTCAATACTGAGGCAGGCGCGGATCTAGAAATCTCGAGGGGCCCACGATGGGAAATTTCAAGTGCACCGAAGGTGCAAGGTGTACCCCGATTGTCGAAGCGCGAGTCTGTACGCGTGGGGACCAGGGCCCGTGTTAGAGCCCCTGGAGGGGTTCAGGAGTGGAACCCGCGGATGCTCCCCCAATAGTGTATATTAATTGGAGGGCAGATATCGGCTCTAGTTACTCCGTTAAGGAGATTTTGTACCATTTTATATTTTATGAAATTTGATGTTAACGTCTCAGTACAAGTTACTTTAAGGACACCTGGTGAAGTCCAGGGCGAATTTAAGGTTATTTCAAAACATAGACGATAGCATTAAGCCCAATATGTACCATTAGTTAATTCAGGAATAAAGGTTGCCATAATGAATTTTTATTTTCGTTATAAGGTTAGTCGGGTATGAGACCTAACGGCAACAATTACGCGGGAAGCGCGCCAGAAACTTTTCCTTTTTAAAACATCATTTTTCATATTAAATTTGCATTCAGACAGTACTTTGAGACGCTTCAATTTCCCAACCATGATTTCGTCCGGAAGATGAGTCAATACTTTGTAATCCGCTAGAGAACACCTTTCAAAACTAGTAGAAGGCGGAAAGAATACCTTTTCTTCAGAAGTTAGTTATAAACTTGCTCTTGTATAATCACGCCTATTGTCAGATTGTAGAAGTCCATTTTGTAACAAACTGACTGTTGAATGAAGTGAAAGCATTTGAGATGCTATTGAAGAAGAAATGCAAAAATATTGAACTGACGGTGTTAGCCCCTAAATTTAGGTGGCTGGTGAAAGATTTGTAACGGAAAAGAAATAAAATATGTCAATTATATATCCTTGAAGACGTATCACCCACATCTGTAGAAATCTTTTTCTTAAAACTTCTCTTGGATTGTTTTAAATTTCGATTGGACTCAGTCTGGCGTTCACTCGCTCCCATGCAATACGTGCTGGAGTCACTGTTTATCCCTGGTTATACTTTTGGAAAGAGATTTGCTACCAGGGGATGGACACAGTAGTCCGCACGATCAGTGGCGCCGTCAGGAGGTTGATGATTGGGGAGGCACCACAGAAGATGTCGTAATCCCACCCCGCATAAGTCCAGAGAGTCGGTGTAGTTAGTTAGATGAAATTTAACGACACACCAACACAAATGTGTTATATAGTGTCAAGCAAAGTTTAAATACAGTGCAAGTCCTTCCCTTTAGTCGCCTCTTACGACAGGCGGGAAATACCGTGGGCATATTCTACAACCCCCAGCCCACAGGGGGTAAGACCTGCATATATTTGCGTGGCTACGATTTCTTGCAACAGGGCGGATCTTTTTATTGTCACCTCGTGCAGAATTGCCGTTCTGGGGGAGGGGTTTAAGGGGGGGTGTCAGTAGTGTCCACCTCCCCTTTGAGAATTTTTTGCTCATATAAGGTGGTTTGGATGCAAAACTGTGCTATCTTTGACAAGTTTCGAACGGCTCATATGTTGTTAAATTCTCATAATTTAGTGATTTGTTCTCATTATGGGTTGGGTATAAGTGGTGGAAAGGTGACAACTCCCCTCCCTTAAGAATTTTTAGTTTATGTAAGCTGGTTTGGATGCAAAATGGTGCTATCTTTGGCAAAACGTTGAATTGATAACATGTTTAGAATCAATCATTATTAAGTGATATTTTGGATGTGGCGTGGGACCTCCAAGACTGGTGCCATGAGAACGGCATAGGGTAGCTCTGGGGTAACTCCAAAATGGTGATACTAACTTAAGCAATGAGAAGTCAGAGGATCAGTGTGCAATGGGGAGTGAGCGAGAAGGGAGAAGGAGTAGCCATATGGAGTTACATGTATGTACATGTAAAAGGTAACAATAACATTCACTATCTACAGTACCAATAATGGGTGTCCGTGAAGTACGCCCTGAAAATGCTTTGAAAAAATGTCTAACGACAAAATACATACTTCAAATCTTTCACATCATGCTACAAACCTGAAAATGTTACCATAGACTTACTTATAATGTTAGCTTGCTCTAAGATTCCCTATGATGCACGATCACTTCAGAGTTTGGAGATGTGCCTCTAATTTTCCGAAAGTTGTTTTGGCCAGAATAACATTCCGCCCTGTTATTGCGCTAAATTATAGTCATAAAGTACAGAGCTCCAACCATGACGAATGCACGCCAAGCGCACCGAAATTTTGCATAAAAATCATGTCTATGACAAACTAGTTGCAGGCAAACTATGCACCGAGGCACTGTCAACCCCCCCCCCCCCCCAGAAAAAGACGTGTCTACCAAGTAGAATGCCAGTCGTCTACCTGGTAATTCGTTAAAGATGTCAATTTGCATAAAATGTCTTCCCAAGAGCAGAGGAAGGCGAATAGAAATTCCTTGCTTCACATTCTATACAGTGATGTGCTCATCTGTATTCAAGTCTATGCACACGAACAATCGGCTTAATAATATATATGGCACTCACCGATGGATAAATACGAATACGTATGATACCGTAATGGTAATAAGCGCACAATGATGCTAAAAAAGAGCGAGCGAAACATTTGGTAGATTGGGAAAGATTTTCGGAAATTTTGGGAGTTTTCATATGATTTTTGATACAAAATGATTAAAATAATCCACCACTCAGTCGGAAACACCCCTCTTCCTACCCCCTTCAGAAATCTATAGCTTAAACGCCTTTTGAGTTCTTTAAAAAAAAATCGGAAATGGATTGGAGGTAAGCGCCTCCCATGACCCCGTGCCGGGGCCACTGCGAACAATGGCACGTCCCCTTGGCAGCCTAGCGTCTTTGATCATCCTAGAAGGCAAACCTTTAACGTCTCAATCCCCTTAGATTGTAGAAATTTTCAGTCTTGAACACAAATTTGTAGCTACAGTTTAATGTAGCTAGCCGTGCCCCAGCACGTATTTCATTATCTGTAGACTAGCATCATTGCTCAGCCATTCACCTGTTATCTCCTCCTCAACCACTTTAATGGATTTTAGCATATAGAAGTGATTTCAACTAAAAGATGCACCTAACCATTGCCGACGTAGCAGGCTGTACGGCGTAGTCCTTGTCAGTCATATGATTTGGGAAGCTGAGGAGCAGAGCAAACAGAGTCCCGGGTCCGAGGGGTACCCAACCCCTGCATAAAGATATATTTTAAACACGTCTGTAGACAATTTTGATAATTTTTGCTATTTTATTTCTTTCTTCTTTGTCTTTCTCTTCTTTTTCTCCTTTCATTTTTAACGCAGCCAGGGGCCCTAGCCCCCCCCCCCCTGAACCCGCACCTGCCAGGTGCAAGGTGAAACTTTTCCATTTCTGTTTAGAGAAAATTGGGAAGTGACCATGGAAGCTAATCCTACAAATACTCCTTAGTTTCTAAGATAATTCTAACCCATGTGTCAACTGGTCTGATACCGTGAAGAATGACTGGGACGAACGGTTCCCTTTAATATACCGTCCTAATTTCCTCTGGTCATCGGTAGTGGTCAAGCCACAACAGTTGATCCGGTCATATTTTTGGTCAAGTAGGTCATGTCAGACGTGCTCTTCGAGTGAGTACGGAGGCGTTCAACTATTGACCGAAGACTTCTTGTTAATTTAGCTCAAAAAAGGAGAACAAAACGGGGAAACAACAAATATTTTATAAATAGATACCTTCCTCGGGGTAAAGGTTCAAAGTAGAGTGACCTTAGTCATACTTTTAACTGACTGGAAGCAGAAGAGATATAATGAGAATTTCGTTTAAAATCTGTTTGGAGGTAAACTTTATAAAAACGTAATTCCCAGTAATTCGTTTTCCTTTGGACTGAAGTTTTGACGTTTGCCTTTGGTATAAAAGTTGCCTTATAATTACTATCTTCACTTAAAATGTATGTCGAAATTCTGAGGTCAAATCGATCAATTTTAGAAAAAAAGTCGTTTTAAAATAATTTGAGGGAGATGAACACAACCCAACGTACTGCAGCTCTTTTTTCAATGACACAAATTCAAAAAGAAAAATTTCTTACAGATTGGATGCACAAGATGGATGAAAAAGTGGAAACACTGGCCCAAAACAGAAACAAAGCCGAGATCTCTTGGACAATTTGTCAAAAAGGTTGGGGACATGAATAAGTCAAAGGCCCAAAATTTGCAAACACCTGTAACATATCAGATGCATCTCTATTAATACTCTTTAAATCCAAAAGAGTGAAATCAGGGACGGATCTAAAATTAAAACTGAATATTCACTCTCAGACAATGAGAATGACTCTTTTTGGATTGAAATCAGTCCATCCAAATTTAAATTGGTCCCTAATTTTACTCTAAAAGGGTGACTTTTCACTCTAAAGGTTTAAGAGAGTAGATTCGCAAGCAACCTGTCTGATGTTATCACCTTTTACTTTACCCCGCCCCAATGTCAGCCTTTACCAATCTCCCCTTCCTCGTTATTCAACAGCCTCAACTCTCAAACGAGACACCTCAGGTCCAAAATCTTTTCCGATCATCCCTGGCCATCAAAGTGCAACCGGTCCCTGCTCATTGTTTAAAGACCCAAGGCCCATTAAGAGTCGGTCTGGGCCTGTGTTGGTGACTCAATCGAAAAGTATTTACAGGAAGGACAAGTTACAAGAAGCCCAGAACGAGAAGCCTAAATTATGAAGATTTAACTCGGAGGTATGAATTAAGAAGACCACTATACTGACAAGGGCTCTGGATAGAACAACACCACACCTTTCTATAAAGTCTGACTTTGAAAAAACTTCCAAAATGTTTAAAAAAAAAGTTTAAAAAAAAGTTTAAAAAAAAAGCACTTTCTGCAGGTTTGTTGTTGGAGCAAAACGATAGTTCTATTGATCGATTGAAAACTTATAAATTGTTTTTGAACTAGTTGCTACACTTATTCTCACCGCCTTCCTCTAGCAGTTTCTTATATCCAATTTGACCCTTTGCCCTTCTTTGCAGGTAAATTAATTTTTCACTCGTCCACCGTCATTGCCTTATTTTAGACTTATTGTGAAAGTCATTTTTCATGTAATTACCTTATCCTTCTTTTAAACACGCAAATTTCGTTTGTTTGGTTGAGGGGGACCATGGACAGTGTAATGACTTCTCCTCTGAATCCGATTACCGTCAAACCAAGACTCATGGCCAACCCTTAACAATAGCCGGCCCACCTGCCGGGGTTATGTGGCTCATAATAAGCGGAAAGAAGCGAGCGGCACGCGCGAGACAATACGCGAGGGATCACGTAGGGAAGGCCTCATGAAAAAGGTATGTGAACCCGTTAAAGGGTACCTGTCTACCTGCGAGATGTCCGTTTCAGCCCGACAGAAAGGTGAAGGAATTGTGATACAAGTTATCAGGTATATGAGATCTGGCGGACAGTCAGACAATATTCTAAGGATGATATTTGGCTATATTTGCTTGCACTACGACCATATCTTTTTACATCATATGTAACACATAGACCCTTTTCCAAATAGCAATTAAAGAGGACAGAGGGGTAACATTTTGGTGTGCGTCGTTTTTCTCCACAGTAAATGCCATTGACAAAAACGAGGCCCACGAAAACTCTATCCCACAATATTTTGTAATTGTTATTTGGAAAAGGTTCTATGTGAAAACTCCATAGCACTGGCAAGAGTCAACCAGGGATCTGTCTTTCAGCTTCCTGAGTCAACACTGGATATAATCCTGTAAAAATTGGGAACAAGGGCGCAATTAGGGGATGCATGAGGCTGAAGACAGCCCCAGTACATTCTTCAAAAATTAAGTCTTTCAAAATTTTAACTGTATTGAGGGGACCTTGTGTCATGGAGCCCTGTTATGTGTTCGCACCAGTGGCGCACCAAGAAAGCTTCAAGGCCCTATGACTTTTTAGCCCAAATTTACAGATTTCCTAAAAAGGCTTTAAAGTCTTAGTTTCCCACCACAGATAAGGGAAAGGCGTGTTTTGCAGACGGTGTAATTAAGTTTAGAAATCAGAACCTCCCCCTCAACACAATATTCAAAGTTGCACGAGACTGATCTGGGCAGTGGCGTAGGCAGAATTTTTTGAGCAGGGAGGCATTGGGGGGTCACGAAGCATTCCTAGGAGGGCACAATTTCTGAATTCTCTCCCTCGCTATAGGGCTTATATACAGAACTGTGCATTCCAACTTTTTCCACGGGGAGGGGGGCAGCTGGGGTGGCACGGCTTTGTCGTGGGGGCACATGCCCCCTCATGCCTCCTCGTAGCTACGCCAATGGATCTGGGAGATGCACCCCCGTGCTAGAGAAGAATATTTGCCATTTACGGGCAAAACATGTACACGTACTATTCTGGGGCAAACTTGTGACATCCTTTATAAATTTCAAGCAGAAACGCTCAGCCGAAAATTGAAAGTAGTCCAGCTTACATATGCCTAGGTAAGCTGCTGGTTTGCTCTCCGCAACTTTAGAACCTTTGGCTGAGAATAGCTCAATACTGTCATTTGTGAATCCTGAGAAAACTTAAAAATTAAAATGTTTTGTACGTATATTAGGTTCTAGAAGTAGTTGTTTGATTCAGTTAATGATGACGATGATGACGATGATGACGATGATGACGATGATGACGATGATGATTATTCTTATTGAAAAAATTAAATTGCCAACTATACTGCGAGGTAATCAAAGGCGCTGTGCAAAGTCATACATAGAATCGACAAAGGATAAAAACCCACAAACAGAAATAAAAGACAACTTTAAACAAAGCTTACAAACATACTAGACAAAGCAGAATTGCACTACCCAAAATAAAAACGATAATGCACATTATTTACTATTTTTCAACGAAATTTGAAGCCGAAAGCTGTTTATTGTCATTCAGTTACAGCTTAGATCGACTGAGTACCAGAATAATTAACTGCGATGGGGCGCGAAGTAACATGCGTAGCAGCTCTCTGCAGCTACTGGCAGACGGGAGCTGCCGCCCCTTAATTCGGAAGTCTGTTCTTACGACAAGGCTCTTCGTCCGCTCTGCGGAATTAGACAGACTAAAAGAGGCCTTATAACATGTACTGTAGGCCCAGACTATCCTGAATTCGTGAAAGGAGGTTTTGTACTTTTCACAAACAACTGGTCCTTATGCTACATTACAATGACAGCATTGTCATCGCTTGTGTGTCTTTATCTATTTAACTTCTTTAATCCAATGTTTAGAAAAAGTCAACGCGGTAAGTCGATGACAGGAGATATTTGAAGCTAAAACGAGAACAGGTCAAACCAATAGGCAAAATTAAATGAAACAACGAGCTCGGATCTACCAGCGTCGAAACAAGACATACCTTTAACTAATAAACGTGGGGACAAGGAACGCCGGGTGGGGCCAGTCTTTGCGGCCGTTTGTCACGAATCCAAATGGTGAAATCACAGGGTGGGAAGGAAGTTGGAAAAAGACTTCAAAGTTGCATGCACTTTGAGGGGGAGGGGAGTTAAGTTCGAGACAGCAAAGGTTGGAATTGAGGTGCAGTCATCGCACTATTTGTACAAGTCACGTGATCCAAATGACCTTTATTGACCCGTTAAGTAACATTAAAGGTGGGTATCGTGGTATGGGGGAGTGAAAAGGAAATAAAGTAGTCTATATCTTCAAGAAATCTTGCTAGTTCAATTTGTACTTAAAAGCTGGCCTCCTTACTTTTTCACCCAGAACAAAAGACGAAAAGAAATTGTGTCCCATTAGATAGTCCCCGATGACGAAGACGATTTTTCTTCTTATGAAAATTCCTCTCGTTAATTTCATATTGCTACCAAAAGATGTAAACTGCTACGTAGAACATCGACCCCTACAGAACTTCACATAAATCTATACATGAAGCTTTTGGTTCTTGTTAACCAGCACGTTTGTTACACAGAGTTCACAATGGAGGTATATGCTATGCACGCTACGAATAGAGAATAGAGGTACATTTTTCTCTCGTTCTAATAAAGTCAAATGTATGCAAAATTTTGTGAATAGGCGTATGTGTTGCTAATGTGGAATTAATTAAGACATTATAGGCTCGTTACCAAAGTTGGTCAGGAATTCCTTTACATTTTCAACATGCTTTGCAAAATTGAAGGAACGTTCGAAATGATCAGACCTTTCAAGTAGAGCTATGCAAATAATGTAACCTAACTAACCGATACTGTAAGTATTATGGATAACAGCCCTCTCGTAAGTGTGGAAAATTAACTTACAATGTAATATTTCTCCTTACCCCAACACATATTTGTAAAATTCGTGCAGATGGTAGTGTTGAGAAAATGAAACTAATACCTACCTAAGATGACAGTGTTTTTGAAATTTTGTCTTCGAATAGACGCTGGATAACTTAAGTGTACTAAGGTACTCTGTACAAGTACCATAAAAAATCAGACTAGAAGTAACTTAAATCAAAACTGTTGTCCCTGTATCACAATAGTTAAGGGGAGCCCTCCTAACTATGCTTTAAAGGAGAATTTTCATGATCCCAGACAGTTCCAATTCTCCCAACTATGCATCTTCTAGCTCCTCCCATAACTGTATGAGGCTCTTCCTTGTGCAAGAATAAACCTGTTTTATTGCTTAAGGCCATGTCCTGGTGAGCATACAAGGCTATAAAATGTAATAAAAGTACTCTCTCTGCCTTGTGTGGAATGTGAGCTACTCTGCATCTTTCAAATTTTCAAACTTTGATGTCAATCAAAGAGCAGTCACCAACTGAGAATTTTGATATACATACACTAAAAATATACTTTGGGGTGATGACTGTCTGTCTTTAAGCTTTTTATTTAAGTTTCTGTTTGCTGCCCTCTGCCCTACGCTGAGGCTAAATGCCTTGGCAATGGCAAAGGGGCAGTTCCGTTAACACGTACGTACATTTCAGACAGTTTGTTATTCATATCTAAACGGCTATACCAAGGAGGTTCGATTTTACTTGGATGTCTAGAAACATCTACCCTGTATTAAACTTTCACATGGTTCTAGTTCCTGGTTTCCGCCAACAAACCAGAGAAATATTGAAATAAGCTATCTGTGACGGACGTATCCAGAGAAAATCATTTTGTCAGCTTTTAGTTTTTGTTTGAAGATTTGTTGTGTTCTGAAAAAACTTGAAATAGCTTTGTATAATCTAAAGAATGTTTTAATCTACATGTACTATTAAAAGTCCATTGACATTTTTATTGCTCTCTCACCAATGCGCGAAACTTCGTTGTGACGAACGTAAAGTGTCCAGGTGACGGACGTACGCGTGCAGGGATGTGTGTCCATCATGGCAAATATGGAGCAAACTTAGAAGCAAAAAATAACATAAAATGTTAAAAAATGTTTATCAAAAGTGTCAGGCTATAAGTACTACCTCTTTGCTATTTAACAGTGAGGCGCAATACTTCTAAAAACAACAAGTTCTAAGTAACAGATGTTTTAAATTTGACTTTTTGAAGCGTACCCGAGACGCCCTTGGGGTGTTTGATCAAAGTTCCGGTTTTTGACTACAGAGGGCAGCATAAAACAAAAACGTGTAAAATTGTATAATTAAAGTCATTGCTCATAGGGTACCATTAAAAATGGGCAAGCTGAAACAGTACCCCCAGTGATTTAAAGGGACTAAAGTGATTTTGCTCCAGCTCTACCGTCTATTTATGAAATTGGCTAAATGCATATTATGCTCAGTTTTTTTATCGCATTGTCCATGCAATTATTTATTTTAATAAAATTTCATCAATTTTCATGTATACGTGTTATATCAGTTGTAATCGTTTTTTTTTTGACCTGTTGATACATATATATATTTTTTTAGTATATCACTGCTTCTGTTTTTTGTTGATCGCCTTTAAGTTTCCACCATTTTTCCATTCGTATCAGTTTTCTTTTGTTTTGAAATTGTTCATTGTTCATTGTTTAAAATTGTTCATTTAATGATAATTTATTTGAATGCCTCTAGGGAAATAAGCTCGAATGAGCTAACGGAGCTGCCCTTTTGCATAGGGATATGGGCGTAACATTTCACAGGGGGAGGGAAGCGCAAAATGTTTACCCTGAAAATTTCGTTAATTGAAAAATAATCTTGACATGAGCTTGCCTTGAAAACGGCAGCTTTATACTCTGAAATCGGCAATTTTTCATTCAAGGGGGTGAGGGATTACACCCTCGCGGACCCCATCCTCATACACCTATGCCCTTTTAAAATACACTTGAACTAAATAACATACCTTATCAGTGTCGACAATCCTTCAATCAGGAAAAGTGTTCAGCTCCGATAAAGTTAAAGCTTTAATTTCCATCGAAGTTTTATTTCAGGAGGCAAGGAGGTCATGGAGTTGGACCCTTTAGTTTGAGACTTAGCCACTCTTGTCTACCAAACTTTTCGAAGACTGGTACAGAGTCCATCTTCTTAAACTTTCCCACGTTGTGATTGGTCAGTGCTGTTTTCAAGAAAACTCTGAAGAGGAATTTGAAAATCAAATCAGCTTCGATAACCCAATTCAGCAGACCTACCCTTTGTTCACTTTTCTTATCCTGGCTTTAAAAACAATATTTTGTTATCTCTCTGGTGTATAAAGAGGAAAAAAGCAGTCAATTACGGTAGCAATATAGTTACAGAAGACATAGGACACTGAAATGACGCCGACCACACTCTACCGAGTCGGTCTAACTAAAAAAATGCTTCGCCTAATCTTACAAATTATTTACGTATTATGTGACCTGCCGCTCCACTGTGAGATTACAACCCAAACGTTTATATATTTATATATATATATATATATATATATATATATATATATATATATGTATATATATATATATATATATATATATATATATGTATATATATATATATATACAGTAAAACCCCGTTTATCCGAACACATCGGGACCGAAGGTTGTTCGGATAACGAAAAAATTCGGATAAACGAGGTTCCAAGGTTTTGCCTAAAGAACGGTACACTGGGTCCATAAGACAGTGTGTCAACATATTTCCGAAATAATTCCAAAAAGGCTAAAAATTACCGACAAAATCCCCCGAAATATTCCGTTACTATTCTTTGTGACCGATGATATGACAAATAAATTTTAAGACTTCTAAACCAGAGAGATTTTATTCGTAAAATTCGAGCCTTCCCTCGTCTGAATGACCAATGCTTTCTACACACTAAATGAGTGTGTGGGCTAAAGAAAGGCTGTAACGATCTGGGGAGGTATCTAGAGTATAAATTCTGCATAAATTTCCAAAAATGTTAGAGACACATGTGTAGAAGACTCTCAAACAGCAGTTCGCAATACTTTTGTAAGGTCTGGTTTCGTTATTTTTAGGTATGAAGCTCACTACGTTACTAACTTTTCAGATTTAGTGAAACTAGGACTTACGCTAGCCTAACGTATTTTTGTATTAGAGGATATTGAGCCTATACTGACTCATGGCTCCTAAGAAGAATTTCAAAGCAAATACGTACGATATTTCTTCCAAATTTGACAAAGAGATAACAGATTGTTTTCTATGTCCACATGTCGGCTGTTTTAGCCATCGTGACATCTTTCCATGACTTTTCAAGTCCCGATAAAATTAGTGCATTTCTGCAAAAATTTACATTGAATTTTGCCTTGTAAAGAACTGAAAACTTGGTGGATACTATTGTAATTGTGTTGACTATTATTGTTGTTAAACCTGACGGCTAGTTCGGATAAACGGGGTTTCGGATAAACGGGGTTTTACTGTATATATATATATATATATATACATATATATGCAAATATGCAATTGTTTGTTTACGTGTGTATCCTTATACTTCGTCATATATATATATATATATATAACACTAAATTGTACATTCGGGAGACATTGGGATAAAATCCTTCCTTAGGGAGACAATCGGTTATATTCATAAAATTTAATATATTTCCATATATTCATACAAAAATACCAATAATTCTTAATGAAGGCCTTTAACTTATGGTACGTTTGTTTTAACTCTATCTTTGAAACACAAGGTTTAATTAAATAAAGAAAATATTAAAAAGTATTTCGCAATACTTATCGGTCTCCCTATAATACATATAAATTACATGCAACATATAACACACCTGTATTTCTATGGTGAATAACAGCACCTATGATGTATTTACGCAACTTACTCAGTGGCAAAATAAAGGGGGCGCTAATACGCTACCATAGAAATAAAAACCTTTCAGGAAGAATGTGAAGAAGGGGTTTAAATAATGGTGCAAAGTATTAGGGAGACGTGAATTTGTCTCCCTAGTGAAAATGTCTCCTTAATATACCAATTATAACTGCAATTTGTCTCCCTAATAGGGTATTAATAGAAATATATATATATATATATATATATATATATATATATATATATATATATATATATATATATATATATATATATATATATATATATATATATATATATATATATATATATATATACATTTAGTGGGTCGATATAACTATCATTCTTCAGAGAATAAGATAGGGATGTGGGCTGCAAACAGTTTATACCGGGCAAGTTAACTAGGCGCTGTTATCAAACATTTCACCCCTTCAGTGAGGGCCGCAGAATTGCTTTCCCTGGACGAATGGGACGATTTTCCGAAATTTCCATAGCACTCAGGAAAAATGGAATGTAACGTTCAGGTAGGGGGCAGGGTGAAAATGAGGGTGAAATTGTAGTTCCTCCATTCGTCGGGCCAGAAGCTGCAGATAGCGAAGTTTGGGAGAGCACGAATTAGGTTTGGATGAGAACTTGCAAAGGTCCGTCATGAGCGCCGTTAATGCAATCATCGCTGTGAAATTAACATTGTCAAAATTGGGGGAGGAGTAGCATGAAGCCCCTCCCCACCCGGTGTGGGTGCTGCTTTATTACCAAACAGTACATTGAAGACATTGAATTCTTCATTACAATTCGTATTTTATACGTAAAGTACTTTCTTTACTTGAAAATGCTACAACACAGTGACTTCTGGAGTGAGACCGAGAAGTCAAACGCTTCACCAATGTTTCACCTTCAGCAGTTTCGTTTTTCGACGAGGCAGAGGAGGGGGTAGTGGGTGGTGGTAGACGGGAACAAAGGACGTTCCTTACCATGCTAGTGAAATTTGCTTTCTAATCGTTGGAAACACTTTTTTCCACAGGAGAATCTACTTTGCAACTTCTACGCTATCTTTAGGCATACGCTAACTTTAGACATTTATTACAACGATAGTGGCTAATTTTTTTTTTGGTGTAAGTGTATTTAAAGTGCGCCACGTACCACGATTTTTCCAATATTTTGCTATAACGCCCTCTACACGAAATTTCCGGTGTTTTGGTTACCTGTCTAGTATGTACCTCGTTTTGGACCATGGAGCTACCTCCTATGGCAAGACAAATGCCCAATAACTCAAAAAACTTGGTTTATCAATCGATAAACCAGGTTTATCGGTCGATAAACCAGGCTTATCGGTCGATAAACCAAGTTTATCGACCGATAAGCCAAGTTTTTTGATAAACCAAGTTTATCGGTTGATAAACCAGGTTTATCGAATTTCTCACTTAAAAAGTCGATATACCAAGTTCATCGATTTGATAAACCTGGTTTATCAATTTGATAAACTTGGATTTTTGAATTATTGAGCATTCGGCGTCGATAAACTTGGTTTTGCGACTGGTAAACTTGGTTTATCGGTCGATAAACCTGGTTTTTCGATTCGATAAACCTGGTTTATCACTTTACTGATGATAAACTTGGTTTATCAAATCGATAAACTTGGTTTGTCAAATCGATAAACCTGGTTTATCGATTTGATAAACCAAGTTTATCAAAAAACTTGACTTATCGGTTGATAAACTAGGTTTATCGACGCCAAATGCCCAATATTTCGATAAACTTGGTTTATCGACCGATAAACCAGGTTTATCGGTCGATAAACCAAGTTTATCGGTCGATAAACCAAGTGTATCGGTCGATAAACCTGGTTTATTGACCGATGAACCTGGTTTTTCGATTGATAAACCAAGTTAATTTTTTTTAATTGGGCATTTGGCTTGCCATAACCTCCATGTTTTGACGTACATACACAACTGCAGCAAAAGCAGGTACAGAGTCCGCAGGGTGGGCATTTGTTTTGGCAGTAGCTATTCCGACTCGAAGACTAATAAACGTCATGCCAAGAAAAACAAACGAGATGTTTTATTTCATTTTTCTTTTAATCTGCATAAGGAAATTTTCGTTCTAAGTAGGTTCGTCATCAGCTTTAAACATTTGAAAACCGTGAAGAATGTTTTATTAATTTGGTCAGTTATTATTTTATGTCTAATGTATGTAAATATATCCGAAGTGTGATCACAATTACAGTTCGTACAAGTTATGGGTAACCAAATTACACACACACACCTATCACGTCACCGAAGAAAACTACATAACCATAGGCGTAGGTAGACGGGGGCTGCAGCCCCAACCAAATGTTTTTGTGAAAATTCGGGCAATATGCTGAGAATTTTTCGGGCACCTACTATGCAATGATGTAGCTAAAGGTAATCAATAGTTTAAAAGCTTCCTTGGTAATTAAAATAAAGTTCTGATTCGAACTGCACCAGCACCTATATTCGGTATTAATTCACCAGTGTGTTTTTAATGGTTAAACTTATATTATGATTATCAGTGGTGTATTTAGGGGGCATTGGGCCATTCCCCCCACAGATGCCGATTTGTTTTAGTACCTAAAATACGTGAATTTTTTAACATAAAATTTACTTCAAAGGTAGCATATGTGGCACCAGATTGCATGTAAGGACACTTAATTTTTCAGAAATTTTCAAAGAGGAGGGGGGCCTTTCCTCCCCTTAGACCCCTCCCCCAGGCCAGCGATCACACAACAGAATGCATGTCCCCACCCTCATGAGAGAAATAAAAAAATATAATCAATATGGAAGGGTAGTAACAGGGTAAATTATTGTATGTACGATATGTACATTAACATGTTGAAAACACGCGTGGAGCGCCCGGAAATTTTTGGTTATATTTTTCGGGCACGTCATTTCAGCCCCCCCCCCCTCCCCCAGCAACTTGGGCTCCTACGCCTATGCACATAACCACATATATAAGAAATGGGTACGGAAAGTTGGCAGACTCAAAGACTTTTATGCTATTTGGGTAGTCAAACAGAATTTTTGGTGTGGCTTCGTTGCAACCCTGTGAAGAAACTTTGGTTATGGATTTATCTTGAAACAACCGTTGAGGCATGATCGTCAAGAAGATGGCGCTCTTTTAATAAAAATAATGCCTATACATCATTACAAAAAGGAGTTGGAAAGAAGCAAGAGCTCTGTTGTTAACTCCTGTTAAGGTATAACACTAGGCAGGGGCAGGGGACTTTACCTCGGGTTACGGAAGGATGCCCCTACGAAGGGTAACTTGTTCAATCTTGATGGAGCCTTACTGGGAACAATAATGTATGATTTCCTAGATGGCGACCAGTCGCGCCGGCTGTGTACTTGTTTTTGCTGTCAAGGAGGAAAAGTTCTTCAATAAATCACCACATTTTTCAAATTTCTGTAATAAAGTTCCCAATACTTTCATTTTTTTTCAATTAAGATCAAAATAAAAAAGGAAGCGCCGAAAATCATGGCTTCCCTGTCGCCGTTGTTGGGTCATCGGGGTGGGGTAACTCCGTCGAGTAAATCCTGGCGCCACCACTGCTCCTCCTTTTTGCTCCAATTAATGTTTTATAGGCCACAGAGCCCATGAGTAGGGTAAAGTTGGCTGTGTAAAATATATGGCTACAGATTTGTAGCCATGAACAGCGCTGCCCCCTAGAAATGCCTGCACCATTTGACTATATGCCCCGTAATAGTCTACTCAGCTATGATTTCAATTATTAATAACTTCATGATGCATCGTATCGTAGACTGCGTGAAAAATGAACACTTTTGAAGCTTTACGATAGGAAGTAATAACCTGCCATTTACTACAATGCAATAGAGTTAGATGGGTTAGGTGAGGTTTCACGGCTCTGTTACTAACCAATTGGTTTAAGCCGGGCCGGCCACGGCCTTTTTTCCAGTTGTGACTCACTACAATGCAACAGAATAGTAGCTTATAGTCACTGTGTCGCAGAGGTAGACATACGGTTTGACGAACGGTTGTATCGTGATATCTCCTCAAGCATCTGAAGAAATTGTAGGCGGAATCGCATAGTGTCAAATTCAGTATTAAAGGTAGAGTGGGGTGTGCCCACCATTCAGATATCTTTCTTTCCGCGCTCACACCTGGTGGGGAGGGAGCTCAGTGCTACCCCTACCCCAAGTTTTATAATGCCAATTTTACAGCGATGATTGCATTAACGGCGTTCATGACGGACTCTTGAAAGTTCTCATCCAAACCTGTTTCCTGACCCTTCAAACCTCGCAAGCTGGCTTATGGCCCGGGCGCGCTTGATTTTTTCCCAACACGAATGGGGAACTACATTTTAATAAGTCATATCTGCGACAGAAGGAAAATGACCCTTCAATCAGTTATAATGTACTGCTTGTATTGTGGTTCATATTCTGATATGCTACAATGTAGCCTGCTTATCAAAGGCTAAGATAAACTTAGACCGGACTATAGCCTAACCTACTACAATGAGTAGAAGTTCCATATTAATACATCACTCTGCACTTGATATGAATCAACGTGCTTAAAAACAGCAGAACAACCCCTAATGTTAATCTTCTTGATTAAAGAATTTAATGTTTGAACGTCTCCCCCCCCCCCCTTTTCCTACCCGCAACATGTATGCACGCCCAGTAACTTGATTCACCAAATAATAGTAAAATGATTGAAGACCTGGGCTTTACACTCACCTGTGCGAGCATACGATTGGATAAAAATATGCGTATGGCAGACCCCGCTCGGACAAAAAGTGAGGTTTGAAAATTTGTACATTCATTCATTTACTTTTCTTCATCTTTAAAGCTCTTAGAAGACAGCAACATGACACATCAAACTAAAAGCCCCCCAGTTTACTTTCACACTAAATTTGTTCTGTTTCGTGGCCTCTGGACCCTTGTAGAAGTTTTCCCTACGTTTTCAAATTTGTGTACGCAGACAGTCAATATTTTGAGCTGCCAGAACTACCTTTTGGATAGTGGTTCCTCCTTTGAAGCTTTTTTTTTTTCAAAATATCAGCTGCCAAAACTATCTTAAATACATTCAATTTCCTTTTTCTGCAAAGGAATACTTCATGTGCTTCAACACCTTTATCACAAACTGAATACAACCACTTTGCTACATGGTTTCTGGTGAGCCCAAATCTGATAGGGACGTATACTGTAGAGTAACATTTTCCTTGAGGGTGGGGGAGGGGGGGGAATTATATTGAATCGGTGGTACTATATCCTTTTATTCAGTGCATTTGTGGTGCAGACAATTTCCATACCTTTAGAACTATAGGATTTAAAACCTAGGTAGAAAATAAAAAGTAATTCAAAATTACGTAACTATGGGACTTATTTAACTCAATAAGTTTCCCTCAGAACCTGCAAAAAGTAATCATGTAGCACATAAGTAATTTGTTCTCGTAAACTTTCAGATTTCCAAGTCGTGGGACACCCGTAACTCTTGAAACGCGTAAAGCTTGGGAAAGTAAAACATTAACAGAGTAAATCGTGAAACGGGATGGTTTAATAATACTGAAACCTATATTCTGTCTGTGGATTTTTGATGCAATCTGAACACAATATAACGAAGAAAAATTGAGAAAAGGGGTAAGTATTTATACACAGGAATTTTCGTCTGAGACAAAATAAAAAGTTAAAATAGTCCTGCCTACCCTTCCCAACAGCTTAATTCCTCCACAGCCCTTCCGAGGCCGGGTCAGTACCACCATCATACTTACCCCCTTCTAAGTAAACGTTGAAATTTGTTCACTTAATTTGAAATAGTCGATTGCACAATAATTTGTGATGTCCTTTTTGTACAACTCACATTACCTGCTTTTGTTTTCTTTTGAAATGAAAATGCTTATATGAACTTGAAAATACAGTGTTTTCTTGCAAAGCTTGTTCTACGGAGAGGGATTGTATATCAAGTCACCCTGTAACAGTAAGATGGTGATCACATTTTGGCACAAAGCCCTGTGGCTTTCAAAAAAAGGGAAAAAGGGTAATTTGAGTCGTACATGAATGACATCACAAATTATTACGCAATCTTCCATTTACAATTGAAAGAATTAACTTCAACATTTTATCTCGGCTCAGGAATGTCCTGTGAAGATGGGAGCTGGACCATTTGGATTCATTTTTTTCAAGCATTGTTACATTTTGGAAATTTAAACTCTATGTACACTTTAACTAACCAACCTTTCAGCCTTCTTCTCAAACTTTTTTGAACCGGTTAAAGAAAAGAAATCTTGTCCGGTAATTCTTAGCTTTACAAGATTAATTCTCAAATGTCATATGGGGACTTTTTCCGGATTAGTATAGATTTCCTTGAAGCGTTAGTCCCTTTTTAGTAAGCTTACGATGAAAGAAAACATAACACTAAATAATTCAAAAATCTTTCTTGTTATTTCATAAAAAATAAGAAACGTTACACAAGTCAAATCTAGCCTAATAAATCCAGAGTTTTTCGCGGGGCAGAAAATTAAGCGACGTTTCTAATGGTCAGTTGCAATGTGGATCAACTATTTTCAGATTTATGACGTCATGACTTGTGGTCCATTTTATATGTCTAATTCCTTTTCTTATATTTTGTTTTATTTTTCATGAAAAAAAAAAATAAATATAACATCACCCCTCACCCATTTGTCGATAAAAGGGAGGAAGCATTTTTAAGCTGACTGTAAATGGTTAAAGCTTTTACTTACACAGCTGAGGATATGAACCTTGTGCAAAAATGGGTAAATTTTCATCTGCTTTCAAGGCGTTTACTTTTGCCTTCTGTTTCGTGCAGAGAAAAAACTCAAATTTGTAAACATTCAGCGGCTTCCTACACCGTACGTAAATGGTTCTAAACGACAGGTATGCTAACCAAAGTCTACGAACGCACAACTTACAGTGCTAACAATATTTTAGAAAGATAATTGGCCAGCCAATCCTTAAATAACCCCTTAGTAAAACCAAACAGAACGTCCAAACAATGATTCCTCGCAAAAAAAGGAAAATAGAACAACTCAAGTTCTTTTATTCTGATGGGCGGTGCCGGACGGTGGCGGCAAGGAAGACCTTGTCATGTACTGTTTTGAAATATATCATGCTAACAAGATTTTCAAATTTTCAAATGACCAATGACCTCCACGAAACCGATAGCTTTTTAAACTACATTGTGGTGCATCAACGATTACCCTTCATGAGATACCTTGTTTAAGAGGTTTTTTGACCCCAATTGACATCTGAATTCCGTCAAATGCAATAGAGTTCACTCAATACGCAAAATCTATATACCAAGCACAAAATCCGGCAATGTTACCCTTCTAGAGGTATTGTGTTTAAGAGCAGTTTACAAGGTTTTCGTACTTTCACCTCTCATGACTCAGATAAACTAAAGAACCCCAAACCCAAACAAAAACCCTGTCGTATTCCAAACATAGTGCCAAACAAACTATACACACCATGCAACAGGGAACAAAAAGAGTCTTTGTTACTACTGAGGTTCAGAAACTGCCACTGCAGCTAACCCCAAAACAACACTCTAGCCCAACAACCACAAACCACCCCAAAACAAAGTCCCACCCGTCAACCAACCGGCCCACAAAGGCCACCGCGCCCGAAGGCAACACCACACGCCCAAAAGCTACCACACGCCCAAGGACAACATCACGCCCGAAGGCAACACCTCGCCCAAAGAAAACACTATGCCCAAAGGCAGCATCACGCCCGATGGCAACACTACGCCCAAAGGAACAACACTTAAAAAGCACCGGAGGCAGTTCTGGCAAAGGGTAACCTCATTACTCCCACGTTTAAACAAACTCCACAACCGATGCAGTTCAACGTCCTACCCGCAAAGGGGTGATTAGCTTACAACACTAACTGCGGCTTAGATGTTAGGTTATTACAAATGCAGTTTGTGAATACCACTTACGGAAGTATGTATGCGCTACTTTTGGTTGCGGTAGCCTGGCTCCGTCTTAAGAATCCGCTGCTGTCTTATTTAGGACCATGGTCTGATCATAGTGAATAAACAGTTTCAGACACCGGCGAGATTGTCGTCCGTCTCCGACTTACGATCGACGCTTGCTGCAGAATCTCCCCTCGGGACCAAAGTTAAACAGTTAAAATCCCATACGAACGAGAGTGTTATTCCTGTACTCTTCAGGTAGCACACACCGTTAAAATTCTCCATCGGCTTAGACAATAAATCACAAAAGTGAAGAAGCCACTTGTAGAAGTTTAAGCCAGATACAATCACTACATAGCTAACATATTTGCTTTTGATATCAACTTAAACATACCATGGCTGTAAAGATTTTTAGATATAGAGTGACTGAAACTGTCCTTTACTCGCTCAGAATTTTTCACCCAGCTGAATCACATTGAGTTTTCCATCCACAGCTTACAAGTCCAGAAGCTGTGAAAGGAGACACCTTTTTTCTACTTGACGCGAGGGCTGCAGCCCCCAACCAGATATTTTTGTGAAAATTCGGACAATATGCTGAGAATTTTTCTGGCACCGACTGAAAGAAAAATAATGCATTGATGTAGCTTAAGGTAATCAATAGTCTAAAAAAAACTTCCTTGATAATTAAAATAAAGTTCTGATTTGAATTGCACCAGCACCTGTGTATTCGGTATTACTTCAACAGTATATTTTTAACGGATAAACGTATATTATGATTATCAGTGGTGCATCTAGGGGGCCACTGGGCCATGCCCCACCTCACTGCCCCCTCACTGATGCCGATTTTACCTAAAATACGTAAATTTTTTAACACAAAGTTTACTTCAAAAGGTAGCTGTGGCACCAGATTGCATGTAAGGACACCTATTTTTTCAAAAATTTACACCCGCTCCCCTTAGACCCCTCCCCCAGGTCGGCGATCACACAACGTAATGCATTCCCCCACCCCCATGAGAGAAATCCTGCCTACGCCACTGATTGTTATCATTATTATTGTAACGACTTCCATAAAAAATCCAAACAATATGGAAGGGTAGTAGTAACACGGCAAATGATCGTATGTAAGTGGTATGCGGTGTGTTAACCGATGCATGCCTACATGACATGTGCTCGGTGCTCAGCATAAGCAATGAAGTAGGGCAAACAAGCCAGTGAGCCACAACTGGAAAAAAGGCCGTGGTCGTCTCGACTTGAACCAATTGGTTGGAAACTGGGACGTTAAACCTCATCTAACTAACTAACTATATGACATGTACATAAACATGGTGAACGCCTTTGGGGCGCGCGGAAATTTGGGTTATATTTTTCGGGCAAGTGGTTACACACCCCTCCCTACCATCAACTTGGGCTCCTATGCCCATGCTTGACGCCAAGCTGTACTGAGCAAAGACTCTCCCAGGACAAAAATGAAAAGATACCTTTCACGACAGAAATTTGAACACGACCCCGCCCCTCTTTAGCAACACTTCGAACAGTTTGGCTGATGAACTTAAACTTCGGTCGTCAGTGGCATTTCATGTAGGTGACCCTATCTTCGATAGGTATTCTCAATGCTACTGCCCATTGCGTCACACCAGGAGTTCTGACGCCCTTCTCTGTTCATTCTTACCACGGAGTTGCCACTAAGTGACAACCTCTAGTCATACTATTCTATTCACTTAATGTTTTACTCTACGCTGCAGGAAATATTTTTGGTAAGAACAAAACCTTTTGCCGGTTCCTTTAAATGACGGTGTAAGTTGTTACAACCGATAATGTAATAATTTACCGATAATACAACAGCCGATATTGAAAAAGAAATTTTACCGATAATGTAACAGCAACCGATAATGTTTGAAACAAAAAATTATCGATAATGTAAC
Organism: Holothuria leucospilota; assembly: GCA_029531755.1. Lineage (NCBI taxonomy): Eukaryota > Metazoa > Echinodermata > Holothuroidea > Aspidochirotida > Holothuriidae > Holothuria > Holothuria leucospilota. The sequence continues at coordinate 35,780,523 of CM055973.1, read as the reverse complement.
AACAACTGAAAATCAGTAATAAAAAATTTACCGATAATGTAATGTTAGTCGCCCTTACCGATAATGCAGTAAAAACTTTACCGATAATGTAAAAACTTCCATTAATCGATAATGCAGTAAAAAAAAAATTACCGATAATGTAATAACATTGATTATAAACAGGAGGTTTTACAGTCCAATTTCACGGAGGCCTACACACCGGTATGTTAATACGTTATACATATGTGCGTACGTTTGCATTGTGTATAAACATGCATAAAGGTAAGTTCGTACATTCCAGTGTACGAACGCACGCACGCACGCACTTGTATACGAATGTGTGTATAAGCGTGTACCATAGAAATAAAAGTAAGGGAGAATGACGTCAGCCGATCTGGACTGAAGCCATTGATTTGGCTTGGTTGTACGGCAACAGAGCATCTGCGCGTATTGCAAATATCACGTCATTGCTTTTGCCCCTGGTATTGGCAAAGAAACTACAAGTTTTCAAGTTAGGAGTATAAAACAAAATACTTAAGGCACCATGACTTATTTCTGTTGTGAAAATTACTCCTAATCTTTCGAAAAACGGATAAAATAAGCTATAACTTTTGCAGCAGAATGCACACTGTACGTACGGAGACACATCAATCAACCGGTCTTTTGCCGTACAACGAAAGCGCCCTCACAATTTTCGTTGCTTCACGGGTTGAACATGCATGGATGCATTGTGTTAGCGTTCTCCCTTACTTTTATTTCTATGGCGTGTACTTATGCATGCATGAAATGCACGCCAACTCGGCCCAACATTATAAGTACGGTAGTACTATTTAATTATAAAAATTATAAGATCTAAGATCGGAAGAAAATTCTACACATGAATTTCTTTCAGCAAGACTTTTCTAGAATTATTGAGCTATAAAAAGAAGGACGATGTATTTTGTGTGCGTGCGTATAGGTATGCACACAGAGGTAGGTATACATAATATGTGCACATAAGGCCCCTAGCTCGGCCTTTGGCTGGGATCAAGTGCATAGGATCTGTTCTTTTCAACTAGTCTAGAACACGATCACTCATGACAGACCCATGATGCTTGGCTAGCACTGTTACGCTTCCAGTCACTAGTCCTTCCCCGAGAGACAGACGTGGCCTTACTATACCCATCCTCTGTACGCATTCATAATTATATGCCTTAATGTGCACATAGGTACTTAGTGACCTACCTACTTAAGCTCATACGTATACGTATGTACATCCATAAACACGGATGTGAGTATATACATGCTTGCTGTAGAACAGCAGTACATAGGCTACGTGCATGCACATCCCCAAATACATAGGAACCTACGTACATACGCTCGTGCTTGCGCACGTCTTAAGTACACAATAACATACACAAACGTTAACTTTGAATGATGACCCTCTGACGTGGGTTAACACGTTGTTACATTATCGGTATTTTTTACCACATTATCGGTTAATGGAAGTTTCAACATTATCTTTAAATTTTTACTGCATTATCGTTAAGGTCGAGTTGCTACATTATCAGTAAATTTTTTGTTACATTATTGGTTGTTTTTACATTATCGGTACTTTTTTTGTTACATTATCGGTACTTTTTTTTACATGATCGGTTGTTGTTACATTAGGGGTATATTATTACATTATCGGTTGTAACGTAAGTCCCTTCTTCATCTCTGCCCAGACGCAGAGGTGTATTTAACATGCTACAGGTCCCTCTTGAGACAAAGGTAGTAGAATAAGCCAGCTCAGAGTTATCACTGCGCATGCACAGTGGCTTCAGGTCATAGATCATATGGGTACATAATGCATGTGCTTAGGTTCGTAAATTGTGCATTGTGCCCAGCAATAACTCTGAAATGTCTTGCTGAAAGTATTTCGTGTTAAATTTCGTAGTGTATCTAAAAGAACAATTAGAATAATGAACTTAGTGTAACTTATAATGACATTTGTAACTGCATTCTGTACCCACATTACCTATGAACAGAAAATACTGTGCAAGCGCAGATATAACTCTGCTTTGAGAACCTTTTCCAAGTAACAGTTACAAAGGATTAGGGGGTAGCGGCCTAGCATGCGTCGTTTTTTTTTTTTTTTTTTTGCCACAGCTTAATCCCATCAACAGAAGAGACAAGATACCAAAACTCTATCCACCATCCTTTGTAATTGCTTTTTTCGAAAAGGGTCTTTGATAGCAAAGTGTCAAGCAAACAGACGTGCGGGATAAGTTGTGACGTGAGTGAAGAACATCCATTCCAACTCCGTCATATTTAAAAACTGGCCTCGCTATCTTATATACGCCTACCCTGGTGGGTAAGAGTACAGGATAGCGCTAGGGATGTTAGCTTGCTAGCTTGCCCCCAGAGTCAAGGGGGGGGGGTCGTCAGGGTTGGAAAAATTACTTCTTACCGTTCAAAAAAAAGAGACAAATGCAGAGTAGTGTGTCCCTTCTAACAATAAATGGTGTTACTGCAACCCCCCCCCCCTCAAAAAGAAACTTGCCTGGTAGGTAACTCGCCTGGCTCGTCGCCCACCCGGCCCAACCCAAGCTACGCCCTTGCCTACCTTCCTCAGTAATCTTATAATAAGCCTAAGTATTATTGCAAATTCATTTCGATATTTTCCATCTTGGTCACGTTATTAAACTGACAAGTTGCAAGACAAGCTTTTTCTGTTCCCGTGAAACAAATATCATTTTGGATGGATTTGATACCTTGAAACACTTCACCAAAGTCTCATTTTCGTTTGATTGGAGCCTGTTATCAGCCTTGAGACCGCTTAGAATGAGGTCAGGTGCTTGAAACTTCTCGCTAAGAGTAGAAACAGTAAGCACCCAGAACGATTTGTAAATGTTTACCTAAATGATTCATGTTACGAAATATAAAATTGATATTGCATTCTACGGAATTACTCGCTTTGCAAACGAGAGGCATTATAAACGTCAGGATATAGCCTTAGGATATTAGCACGGTACTTGTGTGAGCCTTCGGCTGGACAAGTTGTTTCGATGTAATCAAGAAGTGTTGGCTAGCTTCGAAATGAAGTGGATAAATACAACCGGATCGCTGGGAAAGTTTTTGGCTTTGAACGGAAAAGCGAACCGTCAATATCGCTTGGAACTGGAACGATCAAATAAGGGCATAATTTGATAACTGCTGGCGAAGTAATACGATGCACATCCATTTAACTGTAAATTGGTTACGAACTGTCAACAAAACACAAAGCAGACGCAGACCAGCAAGCATCAGTAATGAAGGCGGGAAAAAACAAATAAACCTAGGGTAGTTGACTACACAAGCTAGCTTGAAATCTTGATGGGGCTATTTGTATTTAAGTTCATAATGCTGGATATCGAATTTCATAAATGGTATTGAGGCAAAATCGGCACCACGTTTGAGTTAGCATGGGTTTTAAATACTGCATCTGAATTAAAGTTATCTGCAAAGAGTACCGTATATGCCTATTTGTTGGCCTGTGTATCTTCAATTACCATTTAAACAGCTCCGGGGTGCATGGACATAATTGTAAGACATAATTGATTAAAACTTTCTTTTCTACCCTAAACGTGAACTTCTCTTCACTTTGATGTATCCGAACATGGCAAAGCTACCACGCTTGTGATCTAATGTATAAGACGGCACCATAGAATTCTAAGTAAACAGAGTGAACCCACAATCAGTAAAGACGGAAAAGTAAAGGTTCTCTAATGTCACCTCAGACGGTAGCAATTCTCAAGCCTTACCTTCATAGCAGGTGTCGAATATGTACTCCTCTTTTGATTTACATACTCTAACGAGTGCAGCCAAATACAGGTGCAGGAATAATACACGTCCGCCAAGAGGGCAACTTCTAGCCCCGCCTCCAATTTAAACCAAATACCACCTGTCCAGTACAAGACAGAGCCACAGTAGCCTGCACTGAATTAATTTGTTCCAGGTCATATATATATATATATATATATATATATATATATATATATATATATATATATATATATATATATATATATATATATTGACACACAGTGATAGTGTGTGAGCTTAATTGGGAACTGACTATACATGTCATTGTTGACCAACCAGAGTGGAGCTATATTGTTTGAATGAATGTCAAAGTGCAGTCATAAACTGTATTTAGAACTCTTGGGCTATTCCTTAATGTTTGGGCAGGGAGTTGCTAATAACTGTCTGGTTTGGGGGATGTCATATCCCCTGTAAGGGCTATGAAATGATACATAAGGGTACAATAACCATCTAATATGCACCACACACGTTTGATAGTCTTTGTACTTCAATGGCCTTTATGGAGATTAAATTTTCAGACAGTTTCGCCGTGTGTCAGTCGCGCACAAAACTGATATAGGCGGACAAATCTCGGAGTGAAAGGGGGTGAGTATGCGGTTCACAGCGGCGTAGGAAGATGTTTGACATGGGGGGCAGACCAGACGCGATTTCTCGACCTTGACCCCCTACCCACACCAAAACCTCAGATTTGATCAATTTGATTTTTTCGATTTTAAATTGAGCAACAAAAAATAAAAATATTCAAAGAAAAAGGAAACAACAATACGTATTATATAGGCATGCTTTGGTTATCACACCACATGCCGTTGCATAAAATCATTTGCCTTGTTACTACCCTTCCATATTTATTATTTTGGGGGAAGTCGTTACAATAATAATGATAGTAATCAGTGGCGTAGCCAGGATTTCTCTCAAGGAGATGGGGACATACATTATGTTGTGTGATCGCCGGCCTGGGGAGGGGCCTAAGGGGAGGGTGTCCCCTCCCCCTTTGAAATGTTTTGAAATATTACGTGTTCTTACATGTAATCTGATTCCACATTTGCTACCTTTGAAGTAAAATTTGGTTAAAAATTTTACGTATATTATTAGGTACTAATAAGAATCGGCAAGAGTGAGGGGGCATGGTCCAATACACCACTGATAATCATAGTGTAAGTTTAACCATTAAAAACACACTGGTGAATTAATACCAAATATATAGGTGCTGGTGTAATTCAAATCAGAACTTTATTTTAATTATCAAGGAATTTTTTAAGTCGTTGAGAATCGGAAATTAATAATTGACTTCAAATTAAGCTTATAATTAATTTTAACTAATCTGGTTGTTAGGGTTAATTAAGTTTCCTGCAAGTTATTTCTCTAAAATGTCTGATTTCCTAAAAATAATATCCCGAAATCAATGTAAATTCTCGAAATTGACCGTTTTGGGAAAATTTCCTTGAAAGTTGAAATACTGACTTTATAACATCAGTATTGACCTTGATGTGTTATTGATCACTTTTCCCTGGAACATAAGCAGATTATTGTATTAGAGTATGATGCGACCACAACTGTGTTTTCATGCCATCAGATAAGCAGACGACATGGCCCACTTTATTAAAGTCTATACATTTCTATTTTATATGTATTGAACACTATCGCGATTTTGGGGGGCCAAAGTGACATTTTCCCCCCAAATACTGAGGGGTTCATGACCCCCGGCCTCCAGGTTCCTACGCCACTTGTTCACTGTCTGACGTTAGCAAGTCGGTGAACTGTTATATTTTAAAGGAATAGTACCCGATCATGTTATACACAGGGGCGTAGACTTCTTTTCAACTTTTTGGGGGATGGTGTGAACTATCGCATATGTGGAAAATGTGCAGGCAAAGCGCGAGCCCATGACGAGTGGGGTCCAGGGGCAGGACTTAGGGCCCCTGGTGGGGGTCCAGGGGCGAAGCCCCCGGAAGCTCCTGGGTTTTAATGTCTCAGAAGTGCCAGGAAGACTGTTTTAAGGGGTTAATTTCAGTGGTAATGTTCTTTGGTAGGCTATTGGTATATTCATACATTTAGGAAATGCTATTTTGAGCACAAAACTCGCTGATAAGCTGCACTGGATTGAAAATGCACAAGAGCAACAATGTCCTGTTAAGCTTAAAAAGGCAGAGATCAACATATGGGTCACCCCAGACAACTGGATTTTGAATTCGGAGATCATTACAAGACCTGCAAGTTGGCTTGAGATCAGTGGCGTCGCCAGGTTTTTTGTGATTGGGGGCACCATAGATGATGTCGTAATAATACCTCAGTTCCCCCAAGTCTGCGTAAATTACACCTTTATTTTTCATGCGTTCCTGCATTTGCATACATGCCTTGCAGCAGTTTTGTCTTTCGTTTGTCACTACATAAAGGTGTCGTCCTGGGGAAGGGGTTCCCTCTCCCCTTTAAGAACTTTTTTTTTATTAATTTAAGGTCTTTTAGATGCAAAATGGTGCTATCTTTGGGATATTTTTGGAACTGATCATATATAGCAGGAAAATGTCCATAATTTAGTGAATGCTAATTTTTGGTTAGGTAAAAGAGGAGAATATATTGTCTATTAAGAGACAGATACGTTGTCAACAAATCTCCTGAAGTCCCCTCCCTTCTGTCTATTTTACTACCTCCTATTTCGGGAAAGTTTTTACACAAAAATATGTGCGTGGAGTACACAGAAACATTCTTGAGTTATTACGAAATATGTCCTTTACTTGATTGTGCATTATGAAAGGGCATCTAAGGCTAGCAGATACCTGAATAGGACCTCCTGAAAGCTCTACATCAATCATATTAATTGGGGCGTGGGGGGATGACATTGCTATTGCTATAATGTCCGTGGCTGGCGTCATATAAACAGGGCACCGTTTGACACAACTCAATAAGTTGGACCTCTTGAGCCTCAGTCCACATAGGGCCAGCTATTTTGACTTCCCGTACGATCACCTGATTTCCAAAAAGCGTCCGCATTGGCTATGGAACGCAAGTCTCGTCGCAGTCGCGTCGGTGAAAGTCGCATACTGGCCCGACGCGTCTGACTTCAAACGCAGCGGCTTAAAACTTTGCGACGAATATCAAACATGTTTTATACGACCGATTTCCTTAAAACTCCTTAAAACTGTTGCAAGTGAGTTGGGTCACAAGTAAATTTTGCCGCACACTGCACCGACTCGATTCAAACCAGACGGACAGTCGCAAGGAGATTTGTTGCGTTGCAGTCGGGTCGGGGCAGTGTGCTTAAGCCTTAAAAGGTTCTAGTCTCAGGTGAAGATTATAGTACCATAAATGAAAAAGAGGAAAGTAGAAATGCCCTTCATATCTTCATAACTTATTTTGTTGCCGAGGTATCGCCATTCTCATCATCACAGATATTCTAAACATTCATATCAAAGTTCCATAGACCTTATGCATATGAAGTCACAGAGCAGAAAGTGCTCCCTCGTTTGGAAGCAGTCGCGTATCATTGCAAGTTTCACCAACAAATGCAGACAGCTGATTTGTCAACCAATCGCATACGCGCGTAATTATACTACACGTGCGTGCAAGGTCTACTGCGTGCGATGTGCTTTATTGTCTTGCCAAAATGACGTCGCGTGACGTTAATGCAAAAGGTCTATAGACCTTAGGCATTGATGTCAAGCGACGTCAGTTTGGACGAAAACAATGAAACGCGCGTGCAAAAACCGCGTAGATTTCGCACGCGTGTATTAGACTTAGGTGTGTATACGATTGGTTGACAAATTAACTGTCTGCATTTATTGGTGTAACTTGCAACGATACGGCTTTTCCTCCAAACGAGGGAGCACTTCCTGCTCTGTGACAAAGATATTATATATTATGTTTATAACATCTTTATGTTTATAATATCTTTGCTCTGTGACATCACATGCATAAGGTCTACTGAGCTATATAACTGGAGGACGCACGTCATGCGGAATACGCCTCGAAATTGAAGCCGACTTGGGGGGTAACGTGATGTAGGTTAACTTACTCAAGTCGATTCCACTGCTCCAGAAACACGTATCTAGAAGTGAAAGTAATGTAACGCAGAATCATCAATGTACACGCTAAAACAATCCTCATTACGTCTCTAGTGTTTTTGTTGTAATTTACTGAACTGGGAATCTTTACACTATGATTGCGTGATCAAAAGATTGTTTTTTACAAACTTTTCTTGATTTTAAGAGTGGTCCTGCCTATTCGCATGTGGTCGCATTTCGATTGTGGTGCGTCGAGACGCGATGCCAGTGAACATTAGCGATAGCACCGTCACTAGCTGAAAAGTACAAAGAGTAGGCGGGCTTGTTACTGGTTGTCCATCCATGTGAGTGATATCGTGCAAATTAGCGTCCAAGATTCTGGAGAGACGCTAAGGCTCGCTACGATGCGTTAGCATGTACATCATTGCCTCGGCGTTTAAATTCTAGATACGCGTTTTTCCGGCGGTGGAATCGACTCGAGTAAGCTAACCAAAATCACGTGACCCTCCATGGTGGCTTCAAAGATTGTTGTGGAATGATATATAGACGTCAACTAACGCAACCACATTCTGGAGCACAAATAAACACAAGTGAACGCTAGGTCATGTACTAAAACAATGTGGTACGTTACGCATTGTCCTCCACTGAGACAACTAGCGTGGCAACTGAATTTCACCTTTTGACCTTTGGTGCAAACTACCTATACCGACACTATAATGGAAAGTGAGTCCTCATGAAGACGGAGATTATCCCAGCAGTATAGTGTGATTCTGGCATTAGGCGATCTGCCTACAAAAATGAGCACGCACTGCACCATACGCTATAATAGCGCAATTTGTACGGAATAGTGGGGCTTGAATGCAGGTTGTATATGCTCAGAATACATTATTTAGACCTTATGCATTGACATCACATTGACGTCATTTTGGAGGTAAAACAATGAAGCACACGTGCACTCACGACGTAGATTTTTCACGCGCGTGTAGAAGAAGAAGACTTATGCGCGTATCCCCCGGTACACAAATCAGCTGTCTGCATTTGTTGGTGTAACTTGCAATGACACGCCCTTTTCCTCCAAAGGAGGGAGCACTTTCTGCTCTGTGACATCATATGCATAAGGTCTATACAAATAATGAATGTTTATGAGTGCAATAGTATGAATAATTTCATGAGTTCAAAGATTAGTAAAAACAACGATAGATGTAAAGAAATGGATCAACTTTTGGTTTCCCTCTACCTACACACTCTAACCATGAAATTGCCTCTCCAGCCGTGTAGCATTGAGAAGGGAGATGGATTGGGAGTCTAACCTCTCAACGATCGGCCATGCCATGAAATATAGGCAAGGAGAAAACTCACTGTTTAAAAATGACGACGACGACGGCGGCGGCGGCGGCGACGACGACGACGATGATGATAATAAGTTTATCTAACCTTAGTAAACGACGAACAACTTCCATTGAATTCTTCAAACATTTGCGCCTGGTGATATTTGTTGTGAAATATATCAACCCTAAATCCAGACAAAACCTCTGGCTTTTTGCCAAAAAACAGTTGAAAAATGTTGTTTGAAATCCTCGTCCAAAAATTTGCCAATATCTTGTACTGGATTAAGAAATTTGGAATATTCTAATATAAAAATAAGTGAAATCCATTATTATTAAAAGGAAGAAGAAAACTTCATAAATAACGAATTATAGATTTTTTAGAAATTCTTCATAAATAATGAAAAATGAGTACCTGGTAACTAACTATTCGTTTCAGGTTTGGCTCAAAATTGCCAGATACCTCACAAGAAAAGGAGAGGGAAAAGTGTGACTTAAAATTAAATATTTTTCAAATGTTAAACCTGAGGAAATCCTCTTAATCTGTTAACTGAGCAGGATATACTGAATCATTTAGTGTGCTAGTTGTTTAAGATGGTGAAAACATCTTCAATTTTACAAATAATAATAAAGCAACTTATGGTCGTAAATAGATTAATAATTTCATCCTCGAGGTTAATAAAGAGATATTTTGCAAGGTGAAATGAGGGGAATAAAAAATTTTTTCCATGCGCTAGCATTGCAAATTCACAACCATGTGATAAACTTGGAGAAAATTTTGCAGGAACAAGCATGACTGAAACGGATCTATATATGAGGAGACAGCTGGTCGGCTGCCAGTTTCCTTTTCTTTTCCGATATTTCATTTAGAGCAATCGTCGTCAAAAAATAAAATAAATGAAAAATAAGACGAATTTGCTGGACAGACGAAATGAGCTATACCAAAACCGTATGATGTAACATTTACTCGTGGCAGATCAAAAACTCATTTCAGGGAGGGTCTAAGTATGGAAGTGAGTCTTCCGTATCGATGGTGTGTGGGGCTGACATGGTTGGTATGGGAGAATATGTCCCTTCTCACGGTGGGTAAAATATTGTTGAAATGTTCCAAGCAAAAGCATTATGAGTTTCAAGCAATTCACATCCAGGGCCTATACTCTCGTTTCAGTGATCGACTGCAAATGATATACGTACCGTACTATGCTTTATTGTATACAGGTCATGGGCCAGAGGCACTTTACGGGGCACAACCCCCCCCCCCCACACACACCCACACACACGCAATCCTCGGAACCTATATTTTTTGAAACTTTATGGTCCCCAAGTCATGACATCAAGTGGTAGCAGTAAGCAGTTTGGGTTCACCCATCTAAAATGGCTGCCAAACACAAAATGGCCTCCAATATTCTAATAAAGGAAACAATTAAAAACATTTTAGACACAACTGCTGTTAAGACCTCTTCGTATTTTATGATTATATTCAAAGTTATTTTTCTGAAGTTTTCTCTCGAGATCTAGGTCAACCAAGATGGCCGAAAAACAAAATGGTTGGCAATATAATAGTATACTGTAATAATAGAAACAAAGCATTAAAAATATCGTTGATACAATTTCATTTATTACGTCTGTTCATACTTTAAGATAAATAAATTCCAAAACCTACCTTTTTGAACTTTTCTGTCGGGATCCAGGTCAACCGAGAGATGGCCGAAAACAAAATTGCTGCCAATTTATTACTAATAATATGTTATAGTATTAAGGAAAATAATCATTAAATATATTTTTGACACACTTGCTCTTAACACCTGTTCATATTTTATGATAAATATCCAAATCTTATTTTTCTGAACTTTTCTTTTGGGGTCTAGAAAAACCAAAATAATTATTTATAAACGAAGCCTACAGGTTTGAGTTAATTCGAGGGATTTCCCTACAGAAGGGTAAGCTAACATGATAAATCCGCTAAACCAGTCCATTAAAGTATATGAAAGGAAAACTCAAAGTGAAGGCAGAGTGTAAGCAGTGACCAGAATATATCCAGTGTAAATTATGACAGTCACTTAATTATTGTATCATACTGATAGGCTTCAAATCTTTAAGCCTGACATAAAAGGAAAAAAGAACAAGCATTAAAATTTGTTGCGAACAATGGACAGGTTAGTTCTAGGGGGACGAACAATTCCAAGGAAACAAAAAACAGACATATTATTTGGTTCTTGAAATTATAGTCGAAGAAATGGATGCAATTCATGTTATAATGAGGGGGTGGAATTCTATGTGCTTCTTTGCCTTCGGAATCTATGCAATGTTTATGATACAGATAGAAATAAAGATTGCCTTTACGCCTACACAGTGGGAAATCTCTCCATGGAGGAACTGCGGACATTTAGAGGGAACTTTTATTTATTTCAGGGAACTTTTATTTATTTAGGGGGAACTTGTCTTACCCTAAGTAAGTTTTTTGTTTGTTTGTTTGTGTGTGTATTTGTTTGATGTGATTGAGCTCTAATTTTATTGAGTTGCGTTTATTGTTGATTGCCTTTCATGCCAAACTCGAATTTAAAAGGACGCTACCGGTCCCTCACACGTGGTTTTCTTAGACCTGAAATAGCAATTTATCTTGTGAAATTTTCATTCATTCTGTTACGAATTCATGACTTTTCGCCTTTGGTGCTGATAAAAATTATAAAAATGTTATTGTTGATTGTGATTTAAACGCTCTCAGAACCCAGGAAATCGCATAGAAGGGTCCCTTTCCAAATTCTTCAGTGGGAGACCCCATACACCTGCCCTATCCTGTTACTACGAGCTCTTTCCCCCAAACCCTGAATACCACCGGCTCATATATAGGTAAGATGACATTTACCAAACCTAGCAAGGGATGCCTTCTTTTTTGTCATTGAATTTTGCACTTTTGGAAGTAACTATTGTGATCTCATTTTCTGTAGCCCATTATCGTTTCTACCAATGTGAACTATGGTAAAAATCACTTTTGGCTATTTTCTGTGATACATATTAAGAAGATAAAATGCATGAGGTGGTAGCTTAGAAGTGGGTGGAGGGGACTGCTAGAAATAGTAAAGAGCCCCTGCTAGTGAATTATTATCCAACATTTACTATAGTAGACAATACCGAGTGGCGTAGGAACCGGGGGCTGGCGCCCCTAGAAAATTTTCGAAACCTACAAAAATTTTCTTAGAAGACAAGTTACTATTGCCTTTGTGCATCTGAACATACTTTACCCCCTGGAATCAACTAGCCCTTTCACCACCTTGGGTGGCTACGGACCCGGCTGTCTTCCGACGTAGAGTTGATGAAGTGTACATGTTTAAGTCTAAAAATGAATGAAATGATATTCATATTCTGAGGTCACAAAAAAGCTGATTGGTTCATATTTCTTCCTTTTTGAAGAAGGAAAGGTTTACTTGACCTTGTTGAATAGCTTTTGTGGGGAAATGGAATTTGAACCGCCATATCACTCAATAAAAATTGAACACCTCATTTTGTAACAAGATGTGGTTCGGGTTTTACGAAAGTCACAGACAAGTAAAGATAGTTATCTTGCGCAATTACAAAGGATCGTGGAAAGAGATTTGGTGTGCGTCGTTCTTGGCCACAGTAAATGCCATTGACAAAAACGACGCACACCAAACTCTGTCCCACAATCCTTTATAACTGCTATTTGGAAAAGAGGATATGGATATGTCATATCAAAATGGGAGACTGACCGATGAGTTTCAGCTTTCAGCCTTTGTAACAAGCAACTCTGCCATCTGAAGACTTCAGTGAGGTAGTATATCACGTGACTTAACGTCGTCTATATTTTTATTGTAGGAATGTTCACGCTGTCGTAGAGTATGCCTTAGTACGAGGGGCGTAGGAAGATGTTTGACATGGGGGCCAGACCAGACGCAATTTCTCGACCTTGACCCCCCTTCCCAAACCAAAACATCATATTTGATCAATTTGATTTTTCCCATTTTAATTTGAGCAAGAAAAAATAAAAATATTCAAAGAAAAAGGAAACATCAACCTTTCATTATTACATAGGCATGCATAGGTTATCACACCGCATGCCAATTACATAAAATCATTTGCCGTGTTACAACCCTTTCATATTGATTATAATTTTGGGGGAAGTCGTTACAAAATAATGATAATAATCAGTGGCGTAGCCAGGATTTCTCTCAAGGGGGTGGGGGCATGCATTATGTTGTGTTATCGCCGGCCTGGGGAAAATTTTTGAAAAATTAGGTGTCCTTACCTGCAATCTGATGCCAAATATGCTACCTTTGGACTTTGGAGTTAAATTTGTGTTAAAAAATTTACGTAAATTAGGTACTTAAAAATCAGCATAGGTGAGGGGGCATGGCCCAGTGGCCCCCTAAATACACCACTGATAATCATCATATAGGTTTAACCATTAAAAACACACTGGTGAATTAATACCGAATATATTACTAGGTGCTTATGCAATTCACATCAGAACTTTATTTTAATTACCAAGGAAGTTTTTTATGTCGTTGAAAATCGGAAATTAATAATTGACTTCAAATTAAACTTATAAATAAGTTTAACTAATCTGGGTATTGGGTTAAATTTCCTGCAAGTTATTTCTCAAAAGTGTCAGATTTCCTAAAAAATATCCCGAACCCAATGTGAATTCCCGAAATTGACCGTTTTGGGGAAATTGCCTTGAAAGTTGAAATACTGACTTTTTACAACATCAGTATTGACCTTGTTAGATGTGTTATTGACAGGCCCGTAGCCAGACAAGGTGCTGAAGGGGGCGAAAAAGCTAGGGGCGAAAAACTTTCCAGAGGGGCGAAACATACTAAAATGCATTACGGCAATGCTAATTTTTGATCTTGTAAGGGGGTGCGAAAAGTTTTCCAAGGGGGCCTTCTCCTCCTGCACCCCCCCCCCCTTGACTACGGGCCTGGTTATTGATGGCTTTTTCTTGTAAAATAATCAGATTATTGCATTAGAGTATGATGCGGGCACGATTTTGTTTTTTAATGACATCAGATAAGCAGACGACAGGGCCTACTTTATGAAAGTCTGTACATATCTATTTTATATGTATTGAACACTATCGAGATTTTTGGGGGCCAAAATGACATTTGGCCCCCACAAAAATATTGAGGGGGCCATAGCCCTTAACTCCCTTTTTGACTACTGGCCAGCTTGACTGGTTCCCTGTACTCTTGGGCGTCGGTGTGTATCAACGTGTGGCGCAGGGGTGACACCAGGATTTGCCCGACAGGTGGACAAGCTCCCCGAACGAAAGGGGCAGCAACCTGAAGCGCCGATAAAGTTGACCCGTTGCGCCAAGGAACGCCAAAGAAAAGTTTCTCGGCGCCTCCACGTGCGACAAATTTTGGGCTTATTAAGTTGAAGAAAATTAAAAAGATTTGGGGTTTATTGAGGAAACTGAAAATTTTGGATTCTTAGCGATGAAAATGTGGGCTTTTTATTGAAAATCTGCCTTTCTTAAGAGCAAATCATGAAACCCGTCAGGGCTACTGTTTGCCTTCGGAATTATAGGTTTATCATACCCATCAAGGCTCCCCGATTAACTTGCAAACTGCCTTCCCCAACGAGAAGGGGGCTTGGTCCCCTCCCCCGTCTGGCGCCACCACTAGTGTAATGTTTGCTTTGTCATCCAATGTGAGGTCAAACTCATTGGTGACGTAGGCGGCCCTATAAGGGTCTACAATGTTACATCATCATACTGACTAACAAAAAATACCCGAGAATATAACCCAGTTCACGTTTACAAGCTCGAAAATGTATGTACTGTGTATGTGTACTAATCGTATACATATACAGAATGCTACTTCCACTGGTGACGTCATTTACACGTTTTTCTATATGAGTGCAAGCTTTTTTATGACTGGGAGTAAAACTACGAGTACGTACCTATTGTTGTGAGCTTAAAGGTCAAAAGCAGTTGCCCCAAATTTATTTTGAAACAATAGCTAAATGTCATAAATTTCTTCATATTTCTCTTCCAAGTATCTGTCATAACATTTTAGGGCATAAATATTGCATATTCAAGGTAAACCAAGCAGTTGCTCCTTGTAAATTTTACAATTGAGTCAGAAAAATACTGTCACATGATTCTCAAGATCCATTCAGGAAATAGGATAGTCTACTATACAATTCTTTATTGAGGTGACCGCATTCTCCCTTTAAGTAAACTATTTTACAACAGCAACAAGGCTACGATTACTGGTATCATAGATGTAGGAACTATTAGCACTACATGTCCCCCTTCAAATAACCACAAATAAATGTTCCCAGTGCCCATACGGATCTGAATGTTCCCACTGAGGATCGCCACGCGCCTTCCAAAAATACAAATTATTTTTCAAAAGCGTTCATACACTTCTGGTGAACACACAAAATCATACTAATAGCCTACAATTTGACTGTTCTCAAAGAGCGAGTATACGTAGGTCTTTACTTTCAAGAAGCCGTGAACATATATCACACAAGTCTGCATACGAATAATTGATCGCGTGAAAGCATATTTCTCCATTTTGGAAAGGCTTTTTCTGCAAAATCAACAGATTCGAGATTTATGGAGGTTAATAAATTTTGTTATAAAGGCTACCTTGAAATATTAATATGTAGTTGTAGAACTTAAAAAGATCGCCATGCATCCGCTGTTGCAAAATTAAGTTCGTCCGTGATTCTATATTGTTTCAAGCAAGTCCACAGGAAATTGCAATGCCAGTTGCGGTAAACGCTAAACTTAAGTCAACATTCATTTCATACTGAGTCGACATGAATTAATTGCTGGGACGGTTTTGTTTCACGATCTTGGAGTGTCACTTTACCGTTGGTTACATGCAATTATTTTCCACGCTTGCGTTTTCCCGTTCGCGTTTTTGTCACTCGCAACGGGGAAAATCGGCCAAGCATTCTATACGCATATGGAAAATATCCATTGATTTGGGAAGATTGTTCATGTATTTTTATTGTTTCTGATTTAATCGGGGACTTCCCTTTTCACAATTTCCCATTAGCCTAGCCAGAGTGTGTTGGGGGGGGGGGGAGGAAAAACCCTGGCAATGTTAGAAGATCGGAATGATGAGGATGTTAAAATAAAGAAAGATGAAGTAAGAATAAGAGAAAAGAAAGATGAAAAGGAAAGCAAGAATTCAAGTTCAAGTAAAACTTTATTTTGTCCCACGACAGGTAATTGCACGTATGCAAGTACAGACAGATAAAATGGAATACACTATTAAAAAGATACATAAAAAGATGTAAAGGACCACGAAGATAGACATAAAATTGCAATAGAAAATAGGACAATAAAAAAGTAAATGATGAAAAATAGGCGAACAGAATAAAGTAAATGAATAAGAAAGATAAAAGATGAAAGAGGGCAATCCACGGAGTTGCCTATCTCATCGGTAGTACGCATGTCATTCAACGTGATACATGTAACAAGTATCAACTCCCATCACTGATGTCCGTCCTGGGCAGGACTTAAAACTGCATCCGGTCGTGGAGTTTGTTTAAACGTGGGGGAAAGAGCAAGAAATTTCCGACAGACTATTATCTGGGGACCTTTTTATTTTTTTTTTATTTTCGCTTTCCGGGCAATTTGAGACCGACTTTTGATTTTCACGTTGGCATTTCGATGTGTAATTCTGCTTAAAAACATAGCAAGTGTTGTAAGTGTTTTCAAATGAATTGTTTTTAATTTATTTCCGACAGAGGCCTTCGAAGGCTTTGTGGGGGGGGGGGCGACCGCCCCCTGCACCCTCTAGCTACGCCACTGGTGAGGTAATGAGGTTACCTTTGCCACAACTGCCCCCGGGGCACCCTTGGGCAAGTGCACCTGTATTTACCCAGTGCTAGGCTGGGGGTTGTAGAATATGCCCACGGTATTCCCCTCGTGTCGTAAAAGGCGACTGAAGGGAAAGACTTAAACCGTATTTGAACTGTATTTGAAGCCGAACTTGAACTTGAACCGTATTTGAACTTTACCTTTTTATCTCACTGACACTACATAACACATTCGCGTTGGTGTGTCGTTAAATCCCATCTAACTAACTAACCCATCACTGATGAACCCAGTACATATATATGGAAATAAGACCTCTGCACCTTTGACCTCTAACCTGTTGACCTTAACTTCTGTGGGTTTACGAGACACAATACCCTACCTTGGGACACCTCCCCACCAAGTTTGAAGGAAATAGGTCCAGCCGACTAGTAGTTTTTTTTTGGACACAGCAATGTACATTTGACCATCTGTCTCGTGATCTTTGACCTCGGTTGCCATCGCAACCACATATTTTGGTAGAACTAGGATTCCCCATCAAATATGTAAAGTTTCATATAAGCGCAATATTTTTTTTTTCTTGGAATTATAGCCAAGAAACACTTTTTACCTTTGACGTCTGACCTTTAACCTTTTTTTCGAGAGGTCTCGAGACACGATTTCTCACCCGGGGTACCTTCCAACCAAGTATGAGGAAAAGAAATCGGCCTAGCAGACAAGGAGGAGAAACTCATGACACAATTTAGCGTTTTAAAAAATACTACATTTTACCTTCCATTGCGTGACCTTTGGAAATCGGCTGAACCGTTTAGGAGACATTTACAAGACAAAATTGGACCACACACACACACACACACAATCACACACCGGCAGGTTTTGATCCCTCCCTCAGTCATGGACTTCCGGTCGCCCTGGGGTACCCAACCATGGGTTACACCCCTGAGACTAGTAACTTGGGAATGTTAACCATTACCATGGCAACAGTTGTTGTTTCAGCTTGCATTGCCGTATATGGCTTAAATGACAAAGAAACTGCAATATCTCACCCTCTTTACGGAGCGATGGGATAAAAATTCAATGTCTATCTAAAAAATGATTGTTAAATAATTTAATACATTGTGGAATAAAAGATAAATTGTGTTTATTGGTGGCAGCATGCGGAAGTCTTACCCTACCACTATGGTGGATAATAGCTCTGTCAAGATTCAGATACAGAAGGGGGTTTGCATTCATCAAGTACAGTCCTTAGATTTACTCCCAAAACACGATGCAAGGCAAAATTCACTTGATTAATAATGGAATCGATCCGTTTCTTTATATTTGCATTACCCACGTCCCACCAGGCCCTAAGACAGGCAAGATACCGGTACTGAAGGGGGCGGGAACGCTTCCAGGGGGTGGAAAAATTGTTAGGAGGATTGGTTACCACCCCCAGCAGACGATTCACATCCATACACTTCATAAAACTGAATTATAAAACATGGTGAGAGAATAAGAAAGTCAGCATTAACCTTAATTAGTTTACGGAAGCAGTTAAATGTATGATTCAATTTCTTTTCCAAATAATGATAAAGAGGGACGGGACAAGCGGAGGAGTTGGCTAAGGAGTTTCGAAAGGGAGGGAGGAAGCGAGGAAAGGGACGGGTGGATGAGGAGGAAGGGGCCGAAGAGAGGCAGGGGATGACGCACGACACAGGGAATATGAAAGATTGAGGAAAGGAAGTTATAAATCTAACGCTTTTCATTACTTAGGCTAAGATCATTGTTCTGGAGAACAGTTTTCACAATTGCCTCAGACTATGTTGCAATACGGTATTGGTCAGAGACTCTTTGTAATTAAAATGGGAGACTTCACACAAGGCATTGATGTAAATGCAGTCATGCGAGGTCAGTCAAATGCCTGTTCATTAGCGAATGGCAAGCTAAATTCACTGAATTGTCACAGTTGACGTTGCCACCCTGTTCTTATTCCATTAGAACTTTTTTATTAACCTCATAGGCTTAAGTAAATGGACGAAATAATTATTCTGCAAAAATCATTTTACATACGAACAGTCTGTAAGAACAAAATGATTACATGGGATATGAATGTATGAGATGAAGCGTGAGGCCTTTGAGGAGAAAGTTTCAAGATGTGCTTCGCTGGGAGTTGAACCCAGGTCTCCTGCCATGTGAAACAGGTGTCTTGCCGATTGGACCACAAAGCATCGATATGAACTATTATCCTCTCTAGGTTTACACGCTATTTCATCATCATACTGCCATATCCATTCACGGATGGGTTTGCCTTTGTGACCATCACAATACATACCCCTATCGCTACCACATCAAATCCCGGTTCACCATCCTATATGTCCGGTAATCTTGTAAAACTGTTGAGAGTAACAGCAAAGAACTTATGTTAACCGGTCACTAGACTGTAGTAATGAGAGCATAATGCCTTGAGAACAAGTGATTTTCTGAGTCTGATTGTGAGTACCCATTGCAAGTACAACGTATTTCTAAAAGACCACATGGTGAATCCTCATAGGGTATATAACGTGCCCCCCCCCCCACCCCCACCTAATACAAAAGCACCAGTATATCTAACGCAAATACCTGACTATTCATACACTGTTAAAACACTGTTTAAATTTTTTAAACAACCACATATTAACCAGTGAATCGCTCAATGTTGTTTAAATTTCAAACAAGGTTGTTTGAAATTTAAACAATGTTGTTCAAATTTCAAACAACCTTGTTTGAAATTTAAACAACATTGAGCGATTCACTGGTTAATATGTGGTTGCTTAAAAATTTTAAACAGTGTTTTAACAGTGTATGGCTGTATGGGTAAATCATCATGGCATGTGGATATCATTACTTACGTATACATTCATTCTGACTGTATCCAGGGAGCTGTTATTTGAGCGCTCCCTGCTGTATCTAATACGAGTACAATTATTTCTTATGACTAAAACAACATCGTGGTTCCTCATAGGATATATAAAGTGTGCCAGCTAGTCTTCATGTTGAAGCATTAGTAGATCTAACATACCAAACACCTGACTAGTAGTGTGGGCATATCATCGTAATTACCACAAGTGTATCCAGTCAATTTTGGGAACTGAATGCGAGAACAAATGCCTTGTTACGAGTAGGTTAAAAAAATTTACATGAGGAGGCTAAAGGCTTCCCAATAAACTGATAAATGAAGTTCAAAAAACAAAAGGCGTGAGCACGAGTACCGACAAATGCATACGCGTACAAGCGCACAGAGGGAAATGTGTGAAAGCAGATATATTGATATAGGTACCACACCAAATCCGAAATCTGATGCGTTTTGCGGGCGGGACGCAAAATTTGTTATCTTACAACAAATAGGGCGATTTTCTAAGATTTCATTGAAATAAAATTGCCCCTATTCGTCCTGGGAAAAAATTTCCGCGTCCCGCAAGACGGCGCAGATTTTGGTTTTGTAGTGAACGTACCTTAACACCTCTTCCACCCCTTCCACTTTGTAATGGAAATTTGGCAGTCAAGAATGGATTGAACACCAATCAATTATGAAAAGTTTCTTTAAAAAGTCATCCTGAATTCATTTCAAGGTGCTTAGTCAGTCTGGTGACCCACATGCCCATCGAAATTGCAAATTGTGCATCAATTTTATGACTGAGGTGTGAGTCATTTTTCATGAAGTTGTCAGCCACAGAAGTGACTGAAGGGTACGTCGCATACATAGTTTGTCAACAACGTTATGGACAATGACTGACCATGCCCGGGTGGTGAGGTGGGTCATCAAGTGATAAGTGCTTGATTGACGGTACATTCTCAGGGAAAATGAACATTAAGCTACGTTTTGTGCCATCATACCACAAAACCTCGACAACAAAACGAGATATGAACCATGCAGTTTGCGGTATGTGGCTTAGTACGTCGCCCTTTTCAAATGGTTAACTAGTGGAAATCGAACCTTTTGGCCTCTAAAATCAAATAGAGTCACTCATTAGTATATTATAATTAGTATGCCTATCCTAAAGCATCTATGGCTTTTTCAATCACGTGACAGAAGTTTTCTTTACTGAATTGTAAGATCTCTGCAGGATATTTCTTCGGTTATCTTGTGTATCTTGAAAGTATTTGTAGCAGATATTCTCAAGTACGGTTCTAGGGGCAACTGATTATTACGTAATTCCCTTACTGCTCGAATAAACCAACACATATTTTCAGAATAATAGGCCGAAAAGGCACACCATGCTTACATGCTGATAATCATTTGGACAAAAACTTCAGTTCTTTAGCATTAATATTTCATTGAAATTTTTATGTTGTTTAGTTCCAGTTTCTCAATCAAAACCTGACTGATGAGTTCTTTTAGACCTTGAACTTATCGAAAACAAACATTCCGTATGGTACCAGGGTTGTTTCGGGAAAATTGAGCTCAAAAGACAGGACCCTAAAAGTTGTTTTTCAAAAATGGCAGGCAAACTATGCAGAACTTCCTCTTTGGAAGCTTTAAATACCTTTGTGGTTATTTTTCTGGTTTTGTTAACAATAAAAAACAATGAAACGGTCTACCGTTTTTGTCTTTTTCATACTTTTATGGGAATTTCCCGGGTATACACTTATATGAGGTCCATTGCACTTTCCCAGTTCATTAACCTATCTTTACAGATTAAAATTTTCGCTATACACTATTTACAAATTAATTTGAGTGCACGGCAAGAAAGGCATTGCGTTCAAACGTTAAAGAAATAAAATCCTGAAAAAGTACGAAACTTGGACTTTTGGTAAATTTTTGACATCAGTATTGTAGTTGTGTAGGCAGTATTTTATTGTAATAAGGAAACAACCTTCTTAAGCCAGGAGTAGGGGCTAGTATAATGGGTGCAATAAAAACAGTATTTTTGAGCACCTTCTGTTCAGCACACTGTGTAAAGAGAATGAAGCCATCGGTGACCCCGAAATTCCCCATCCGCACTGGGGCGGATTTACCTTTGTAGTGGGCTCTGGGCCAGGATTGAATTCGGGGACCCAAACTCGCCGCGATGCAACCATGCCGCAATTGAAGGAGCCCCTGCACTGAGTAAAAAATCTCTATCACATTGTAAATTGAATAGCTAAGGAGTATTTCTACGAGTTTTAATGTTCCCAGAGTCATTGTTTATTGTAGAATTTGACTTAGCATGCCATAATAAGCTGGTTATATCATATGTTTTGGAAACACGAAAAACCGTGGAACCGTGAACGGCGAGGCAATAGAAACAGAACCACCCCACGGAGGCGGAGTGCCAGGCAGTGCTCATCTTAGGGCGCTGGGTGTTGCTGCGCTTCCTTGTGTTAGCTGGGCCAGTACAACTGGGGGCTGGGGCTGTAGCCCTCACAACATTTCAGTTTATGGGTTATCCAAAAATTTTTAAGAGCTGTAGGTCTTAGAACAGCCAAAATTAGCTCCATATTCTAGTTCAACGCCCAATGTTGGAAATATTCCGACGGCCCTCGGTGGGTATCACGAGACGAAGCCCATGGAGAGCTGGAATATTTAGCATCAAAATAACGCGTTTAATTATACGTGGTGTTTTATGCATACTAAACAAAGTTAAAAAACACACAGTTTGACCAGAATGAGTTGGAGGATGCCTAGAAGGGGTTGCATAAGCCTTTGGAGCAGTAATAACACTCACGCTGTCGTACAAGAAGTAATTATCAGGGCCAGATCCAGGAACATGAGAAAGGGGGAGGCGTAATTCATGATAGAAAGCTGATTCAGAAAAGATTTGCCAGATGCAAAGTTCTTATAGTTGCCAACATTTGGTTAAACTTGTTTTTATGTATTCTGTTAGGATTTCTTCTGGTCATCCCTTTTTCAGGGCTTGGAACTTGGAGATATAAAATTCTGGTACAAAAATCATTGCTTTGCGGAAAAGGGGGGCGTACGCCCTTTACGCCCCTCCCTTGGATCCGGACCTGATTGTGGAACAAGACTGAGATGAACGCTTGCATGCTTGCCCCAAAATAGTATATGTCTTGCACGAAAATAACAATTTTCTGCCCGACGAGGGAGGAGGCTGCAGCCCCTCCAGCATGGGCGTCCGCAGAAGAAAATTTTAGGCGGGCAAAACTTTTAATTTATCAAATCAGGGAAAATTTTCACTCACAGAAAAGAACTTAATTGGTAAATGTGGGCGCCTTTTATAGGGGTGTAGCCAGGAATTTGTTGGGGCTGGAGGCAAACTACCAAAGCGTAGCGCCAAGAAAATTTTGGCCGAAATGCCTCCCAGATCGCTGAAAATGGAACTTTCCAGGCCTTGTGAGTTGCATCTAATCATTTTCTATTTTAAAAGCTCGTGTTCTGGGAATTTTCTAGGGATGTCATAAAAAGATGTTAATGTTATTTTTTTTCTAAGTTTTTGAGTTTCCAGAGGGGGAAAGTGCCCCCTCTTGCACTCCCCTCCGGACGCCCATGCTCTCCATTTCTCCCAACTCGTGCGCCTATGCCCGTTGGAACAATGGATATCTGGCCCCGTATGTGCCCTTCACGACGTAAGTGAACATTGATTAATAAAACAAGTACTGAATTTGGACCTATCTTTGTCTTCCATCACCAAGTTTTGATCTTGTAAGGCCGTAGGTTCTGAGGATAGATCTTTAAACTCAGCATTAAGTTCCAAGAATCATCATTTTGAATACTCAGCTCATCACTGATAAAGTTTACTTTTGCAGAGGGTAGTGTGTAACAGGAATAGGGAGCATTTTCTCTTTTCCCTTCCCCTGTCTACGCCACTGTGAATTTGTGTTCTATTCGTTTAATGTCACATTCTCACAGTCGGAAGTTTAATTTTATCCTTTACAAAGAACCTGATAACGTTAAGCTTATTCAAACGGTGTTATACGTAGGACACTTTATGAGCCAAGTCAATGGATAAGTGATCTTTTAAGTCGTGAAAACATTAAGACATGAATAAAATGAGGCCATGCCCTTTTCCAGCAAAGGTTTACAAATGCACATACAGAGGCGTAGCCAGGAATTTGTCAAGGGACGAAGCCCATAGACAGACTCTCAGCGCTCCGCTCCACCATGGGTTAGCGCAAAACGCAAGAAAATTTTGGTCCAAAATGCCTCCCAGATCCCTGGAATGTACTCCCAAGGCCTATTTACCTCATATAAATAGGGGAAACACTAGCAATATTGTAAAAATAGACATTAAAAATACCAAAACAATGCTCAAGGGGGCGGCTGCCCCTCCCCCTTGGCTACGCGCCTGTGTGCATATAAGACATACACAAAGGAGTCTCACTCGTGACATTCCTGTGAAAAGAGTGTTCTTAAAAAATTGACGTCAATGCTAACAAGCGTATCTCCCTCCAGAAATAGGTCAACCATCTACAAGTGAGTCTTGCTAGGACAGCGTTTTGACTTGAAAGTCTGAGAGACACTACCAGTGCGTAGACTGAAACAAAATGTCCTGCTAGGCCTACCTCTTCCTAACATCACCCCCACCCCTTTACATGATCCTCTCAATCAAATCAATTTGCCACAAAGATGTTACCCATACTTATGGTTTAAGTCGTTACCGACATGTTTCAACTTTGCTGTATTGAACGCTGCAAAGGATTTCACCATTATTTAACATTGCACAAAATTAAGTGTATTGATTAAAAAAACTTTTCTCCCCACCCTTTAAACATCATTACAAATGTTAAATATCATAATAAAATGTAGTATACTGAAGAGAATGTGACAGGCTAATACAAGTGGCAGTGTTCGTCAGTAATTCCTGGCTAGCGCCCTGAACAGGATCTCTTTTTTACAGCAACAACAATTGGATTACTCCCATAGATATAATTGTACATGATGAAGCTTTGAAGTAGCATGATAACACTGAGATGGATTTACCAGTAGGCCGTGACGGAAGGTGTGGTTAAGCGTGCTGTTATCCACAAAGTATAGTATGGGAATCATCGTAATATTACATTTTTTTCTTTCGTCAAGCACTGAATAACTGACGAGGGCATAGGCCTGCATAAGCTGCCATAGCATATACTATTTAACGTCCTTCAAGTGACTTGTACTTTACCTTCGTACAGCTCATGCATACAGCTCATATTGATAAAAATATGGTTACGTGGCTTTTGAAGTCACTGGACCGTCACTTTATCCACCACTCAACAGAAGCAGTGTCAAAATGTATTTTTATCGTACGTTAAAACATGGAGCGGTTAATAGAACTTCCCATAAGATTAATTAAAGTGAATGGCCTCATTTTTATGAAATCATGCCTCACAACCCAGGCCCGTAGCCAGGGGGTTCAGGGGATTCGCACGACCCCCCGCAAAGACCAAAATTTTTGTATTTTTTTATTTAGGCCTAAATGGAGCTTTTGGCGTTTTTCAGGGCAAAATGTCAATTCCGCTGGTTCAGCCAATGTAAGCCGTAGGCCTATAAGTTAGGGCATGCCAGACGTCCGGGAGGATTTGTAAAATTGCCTACAGTGTCCGGATTTCATGTATTTCTCACATGATCTGACGGGTTTTCCCTAATTTTGCTTTGCGGGCTAAATATTTTGAAAACTTAATTGGTCGTATTATTGGTCCGACCAAGTAATAGGCCTATACCGATGCCGTGAATAGTGAATAAAACTAAGCTTTTTTTCATGTTTTCATTTGATTGAAAATGTCCAAAAATTCCAGCTTAGGTGTTCACCAGATGGCTAAATTTTTGTGTAAAAGTTGCAAAAACTCCCTGAGGTGGTCGGGGGAGAACCACACACTCTCCCCACTGGGTTGCTCCGCTCCTCGCTTGGGCGCTTCGTGCCCTCAAGAAAATGCCGAACCCCAGTGGCGGCGACGAAAAGTGAAAAAGTGGGGGCTGAAGGTATGTTCAGCCCCTCAATATTTGTCAAGTGCTCCAAGAAGCGGGGAGAATTTTAAAGTATGGGCTGAACATAGTCTTGCTTAGAACACTCGGGAAGTGCCGTTTCCGGCCCTCTGGGGGCTTGTAAAGCCGAAAATTTTGTGGTACGATCCGCGTCAACTGATGGTGGCGCTCTGCTTAGAAATATGTAACTCTTTTCATAGATTGATTTTTTTTTTTTTTGGATTAATTGAGAAATTGCAGACATGGGATCCATATTTCAGGGTTGGATACATCCAACTTAAAACACTCGAGAAGTGCCCTTTTCGGCCATCTGAGGGTTTGTAAAGCCAAAAATTTTCTTTTACGCTCCGCGCCAACCGATGGTGGCGCTCCGCTTAGATAGTCCTGCCGCGCATACGCATGACGATCAACCCTCAGCCAAAAGCTGGCCACGAGCCTGCACACCCCCCCCCCCCGGACACACACCTGCCATCCCCTCGCTCCAGACCAATAAAAACCTGTAGTTTACGTCATTGAAAAGAAAGCTTCAAGAAATCTTCCACAAAGTAAAAGAATAATATTAAATAATTGATCAATTTCACGGAGCAGCAGCAGTAGAGATCTCATTACAGAGGGAATAAGATAAAAGTTCTCTGAACACACTGTGCAGAGTCTAGGTAGGCGTACAATCAAGTGGCAAGTTTGAGGTTTAGAAATTCAGAAAGCGGTTTCCTGTAATCTTGGGATTTGGGGATTTCAGATTTTCTCCCAATAGTTGCTGATGACAGCTTTACAGGCTACAAGAATGTCACTAGCAGAACTGTCGCGAAAAATTCGTCATAGTGGCTTAGAATAGTTTCCTACAATCAAGAGCATGTGGGATGCCAAATTTTCTCTCATACTGGTGACCCATGGTGGTACCAGACACATTCCATTCAGTTGTGTTGTAGAGTGGAGGGGGGTTTCCTACAGTCTGGGTCATTTGGAATGCCAAAGTTTCTGACCTCAATCCAATCCTCGGTCGGACTGAGGTCAGATTGCTCCCGTACAGCCCCTCTTTAGGAATCACCCTTCCTGGCCCCGCTACCATGTAAGAAATATAATCGGTCCATGGTCGATGAGGTCCAACGAAATGAATTTATAGAGTATCTTCTTCTCCATTGACGGGAACAATTCACTGCACTTGCGCAATGCCTCTCGCAGCCTTTGAACCCTGACGCCGCCTTAACCCCAACACTTTGGGTTTTTCTTGTACAATTAGGCCTAATTACGTCAATGCACCCAAAACAGGGTCATTCTGCTAGGGATTGTAGCGTGTTGAAAGAAATAAATGTGTAAATTACCCTTCTCATTATATTCACCCATGTGAAGAGGCAACCAGCTCTTTAAGGGGCCCCAAAACATATTTCAAGATTTTTCATTTCATGGATATGTTTTCGAAGTTCATTAGCTCCATTCACTAACATTAAATTTTACAAAATATGAAAATAACGACACCTGGCCAATACAGTCTTTGGAATCAATTTTCGGCGGTCTTATTATCTTATATTGCAGGAAGTTTCGAAAGATTTGCCCTCTGGACCCCATCTTGGTTCTGTCTCTGGATCCCGCCAGGGACCCTAACGCGGGCTCGTGGACCCCACTCGTGCAAACTCGGACTTCGCGCTCGTGGTGCACCCAAACATGCACTTGTGATATTCGCTCCCTGTACATCACTCCTCCATCATCAGTCGAGAGAATAACAGGTTGCCCCCTCTCCTCCACACCTCCGAAAATCCTCCACACGCCACTGGCTATATAGCAGAGACCTAAAAGTGACTGGCTACAAGCTAACATAGGCTTATTCGATTTTCTCTGTGCTGCCTGAGCGAAGCAAACAGGCAACACGAAAAACCCAGAGGAAGGTACAAAATTTAGAATTAAATGAATATCGTGCAAACTAGCCAATACACAATGAACAATAGGGAGTGCAAAAGTCATACTAAGATTGTAGGTTTTCATTTATGGTAAACAAGGCAAATTGTTAAAACTTAGTAATTCAAAGTTAAGTCAAGTTTCGGTGTCAATTGTGAAAATATCACATCAGTGTTTGGCTGTAGGTTTACTTTACGAAGGTATACAGAAGCGGACAGGGTACCTTATCGAACACCAGTCACAAGGACAGAGAGACAGACATGGGTGGTAAAATGTACACTAAGAAGAAATCGATACTAAAATAATAAAGTGAAAACATTCTGTTCCTCAAACGTGCACTGACATCACTTCAATTCCTATTGTATGCATATATATATGTACGGTACATAGAAATGTTATTATTTACTTCATCCCTCCTGCAAAGACATTGTAATTATTATAATATATATTAGGATGATGATATTGCATTTTTTTTTATTAATTTCCAATGCCTCGTTTACATTTTGTACATTTTAAGCAGGGCTCGGACCCACGATTTTTTCGAAACTGGGGGCGGGGGCGACGGGTGGACAAGTACAAATACGGCCACAAAACAAAAATAGAGGAACGTTGCTAAATGTAGTGTTTATGGCAAAGAAATCTCAAAGGATGGGGCTCGACGGCCCCCAGGCTCTCCTTGATACCTCTCTGATAAGATATATCAGCATGGTATTAGGAAAGTAATATAGGCTTTTGTAAGTTCAAAGGACAGTGTTTGGGATAGCATCGAGTGCCTTCAAATGAGACCAAGCTAATTCCTGGTGACGTTGAAAATAGTTATCGGCAGTTTGAAGATACTTAAAAGGATCTGACATGATGCAATCAGAACTATAAACAACTCAGATTTATCTTGACTGAACACCTCTTTGGCAACTTAATTATTGGCTTAAAAACAGGGCACGTTTACTCGCGAAAAGCCTTATTCAATTGCCAAGCCCCTTGCATTTTCCGCAAATCCTCTGCGCTGCCGAGATTGCTTTTTAAAATACTGTCTAAGGGTTTTTAAAAGGAAGATTACAATGGGTGTCTTGCACTGATGGTGATGGAGTCTTATCATCTATGGGCTGTGTTTAATGGACCGTCGATCGAGGTTTGTTATGGTCGTAACTTCGACGGAGGAATCAAGACGAAAAGTAAAATACTGAGATTATAGTCACGTCTTCATCTACGCAACATAACTCAGAATAATCACTTCAATCTGCCATACCTGGTTACTATCCCACAACGATCAACTGAAATGAATTAATTCGATAAGGTTGATAAACTAGGCAATAATCCCTTCAATTTCAGTGTAACAAAGGGAGGTATGCCTATGATCCTCGGGGAAAATGTCATAACCAGGACCCACCGCCACTGAGCAGAGAGAGGTGAGGGGAGGTCCTGGGTACATGTTTCCAAAATTTTCCTCCTGCCCCCAATTTTTCAAGCCCACTGTTTCTTTAATGGACCCCTATGGTGGATCCATTTACCTGCCCCCAGCAAAAAGCCTTCGCCTTCAAAGAACTCATGAAAATTGTCAAGTGTTTACGAGCCCAGTAGTAACTAGGATGAACATACCGCAGAGAGTGACTTTGTTGGGTGAGTGATGGTGGCAAGCTACAGGCCTACTTTCTGAGGATTCATTAGAGTTGACTTACTTAATTTACCTTACATATGGCTAAGTTTGACCCTAGGGAATGGGATGTATGACGTCATAGCAATTTTCATTTTTTCTACTTCAACTTACGGTGTGTACTTTCTTCCTGCTCAGTTTTTCTAAAACAATTCACAATTATCTCTTGTAGAGGTTTAGCCGAACCTTTTTTCCTTTCAATCATTAGAAAAAGAAAAAAATCTTCAAGCTTTTGATTGCAATAAAATTGCCGAACTTTCTGGATATGTAAGGCGGAGATGCAACATACACTACGTAGGTGCTCTTTAAAAGCAATGAAGAAAGAGCTCCATCACGATAGAACACGATGTCAAATGTTTTACGAATGAAAAAAACATTTAAGGTTAAAAGTGCGGTACCTTGGATGTATTATTCTTCCTCATATTCTCACGTTTGATACAAAATAAAACTTGGGCCATGTTATTAAAGTAATTGAACATAGTGCTTTTTCAAGTAGTTTTAAGATGATAAAGTTTGAGTTTCTGCCTTATCCTACGCAAACCACTGAGCAACGGCTGAAGTGTGTACAACTTCAGCGACTACGGTATCTTCCCTCATGCCAACCGATCAACGCATTATTCCAAAACATTCCAGTGAACTAAGAATGTTAATACCCTTAATTCTTTGACCTTGGATCGACGTCATAGTTACATGATTTCCTTAGTAACGTCAAAATTTGGGCTGTATGAATATAGCAATAGCAATATTGAAAGCAAGTCTTCCAGTCCTAGCCAAGGAGTAAGCAGTTGTTGCTAGGAGAAAAAATCCTCACTGCAAGAACATCTGGGTCAAGTGCAGTTTTTCTACGTAAACAAATCTTAAGCATGACAATTAAAAGCATGTTATCACATTTAACTTAGCCACTTATATTACTGCACTGTCAGGCGGTCAAATTTACATATTGAGTATGTCCCTATACTTACAACTGACACTTTGTCCTGTGCTAGGAATCATGAGTATTGTCTTGTACTTTTACCTGTTTACTGTAAGAAGTTAATACAGTTATTTCTATCAATGTTAAAGTTACTAGCGCTCTTATTCTCAACCAAGGGTACTATGCTATATACACATCCTGTGGAGCACTGAGGGTAATTTTCTCATTCATTCTTTGCTATACAAAACAACTGTCCGATGGAGGATGAGACCATACGGCCAACCTAGCAGGCTCATTTGATATGCTTGTGCATACTCGCACAAGTCTGCTAAAAGCTCTTCATAACAGCTCTACTTACCTATTTGGAATTTGCCACGTTCTAAATGATATCTGCCTTATATCTGAGTGGATTTCTGAAGAAAGTTAGAATTTTCTGAATAACTTAATTAGCCTATCGGTTATCACAGGATTTGGATGTGAAAATTACCCATTTATGTTATGCATTTCACGCTTTGTACATGCAATACATACATGGTATACGTCGATTAAATAAGCACACTGGCACCTCAGTTAACATGGTACTACAGGGCCGCAGCTGGCCATGCAACTATTTTGGCATACAACATCATTACATTGTCCAAGTTGACCTTACTAATGATTATGCTTTTCTCATTTTACGATTTTTAAACTCTTTTTACTACTTTGTACAAATTTGATTGAAATCTCACAAAATATCACAATTATTCAGTGGAAGCCGTGGTCTTCATGCTCTAAATATTTTGTGGTAATTGCAGATTACTAACTTACATGGAATCTGTCATCAGTAGCCTGTACAGTTAGTTACCCGCACACATACAGACACAAAATAAATCGTTAGTGGGAAATACAGTCGCTCAACCTGATTTTGAAACATTTTTCTAAATCTACCATTCCGTAAATCTTCTCTAACTTCCCATACAAGTTTTTTTTTCATAATATTTAAGGACATGAATATTGCATGTTAATTAAAGGTAAACCAATGATTTACTTTGCACGAAATTCAGTAACAAAAGTATAATCAAATCATTGAAAAGTTCTGTAGTATCCAGTTTTCAAAATTCCTCTGGCGAAGGGCGATTGGCACTCTTAGCAACGAAAGATGCTGAGCAGCTTGACAAAGCCAAATGTATAGTGAAAAACCTCCCCCCCCCCCAATAACTGTCAACAAAAGAAAAGAAGTAGTCCATGTGGACAACAAATTCACCCCTGTAAACCGGTCAGGGGGGATTTTCCTCTAATAATAGAAAAATCCCCTAAAGAAGTTAAATTCGATCTCACACTATTGCTATACACCTGAAGGAGGGATGCCAAATTGCATGAAATATAGTAGAGACTGGGGTACGACTACATTTATCATTTTACCTACACTTTACAGAGCTTTTAAATACGAGCAAAAAGTTTTCACAGTTTTGTTTTATTTCACTTTCTCCTGTAACTATTCGTCTTCACACATATGGACTGGCAGACTAAAACCTGCACGCAGATCACGTAAACGCAACTAATAATACAATAACGAGAATAGAACTTTATTGTATTTAAATTTGTGTATATAATTTGTATAAACTTCGAACTTGAACTTTAAGCAATTAACTATTGTTTCAGTGACTTTGAACCGAAAAGTCTTTAGTCAGCTCTGAGCTGAACAAAAGCAGAAGATTTACAAATTTGACCTGCAGTGAAATCCGAGTGTCGGTTGTTCACCTCTAACTTAAAAGAGTATTTTATCAGCATTTTACGTTAGAATATTGTTACTCTTTCCATGACATTTTCCGGGGAAATTTCCAAAGTTTCAAGGGAAATATTTCCACTTGGGTAAAATGTCACAATAACTTGCCAGACAATGGGGGAGACTTTGACGTGATACGTGGGACAAACAGATAAATGTTTAAGAGGCCACAACGTTTCCTCTCTTAACGTCACTAAAATTTCCTAAATTCTCTCTGATTCGTGTCTGCTTTTCCCGATGTTCATGACTTTTAACTGCAAAAATACAAAGCCATATACCCCGTTTCAATTGTTTTCTAAAGGCCTTTTTGCTTTGGTTTTTGACAGAATAGCATTTTTCTAAGTTATCAGAAAAAGAATCTATCCAAAACTTGGACTCTATGGTGCAATCATGCGCATTAAAAACCCTCATCTAACAAAAAAGAAAAGAGAAAAAATGTTGAAAAGTTTGACAGTCAGACAAACAGCCCCACAAATTCTGACAAAGGGCCATTCTCACTGAAGGGTGGCTGAGGGTGGGGTGGGGCTTTTCGGCAATGATTATTCTTTGTAACAAATCGCTTTGGGAATTGACTTGACAAGCGGAGAGGAAGGAAAGTAGTCTGTTTCATTCACAGCCTGGCTACATGCCTATGCATATACAGTCATAGCATATGGACAAAACAGCGAGGAAGGTCGCGCTTATTAATACTTACACCGGCGAACAAAACATGAAAAGGGAGGGGGGCTATATGGCTGTTGTAAATGTAAAAATAATACAAAAGATTTAGTTCATCCTGCAAATTTTTGGAGTTGCTTAAATGAAGTTAATACAGTCTGGACCAACCTGAAAGTCCACCTCAGTTTCAGTAGACAGGAAGTGACGTCAAGAAGCTAACATGGACTTAGCAAGCATGACTTATTTTGCAGATGGCGAAGATAAGAAGTAGCATGGATGGTTAAATTTGGTGCTCTTAACGTTACTGAATGGATGTTGTCTTGTACATGAACATGACAAATTCCCATAAGACAGATATTCTAATTCATTAAGTATCAGCTTGAGGTTGATATGAATGTAATTCAATTAATTTGAAATTTTATCACGAATTCGTTTTTTGTTGTTGTTGTTGTTGTTGTTGTTGTTGTTGTTGTTGTTGTTGTTGTTGTTGTTGTTGTTGTATGCCAACTTGATCTGTGTCGTATGACAAGATTGTGAAACTGCCAAACATCACTCACCTTAAGTTAACATTGCATAGTCAGTGTTTAACCCTAGCGTGTAAACAAAACTATGTGTATAAAAACCAGTACCGAATGAGCCTCACGTAATAACCACAAACCTGATTATAAATGGTTCATTTAGAAGGCAAGCGGCGATTTTCGCTGGAAGCCATTAAACAGAAATTAAAGCAAAAATAAATGCAAAGCAAAAAGCAAAAAAAAAATGGCAAAATAGTGTAAAGAATACTTACCATATTTACGCAAAAAGTTAGCAAATTGCCAGTTTTTAGTCTTCCTCAAAATAGACAAGTACTTTGAATAGAGCACTCCTATGTTAACTTTTAACTCTTTTTTGGTGGTGGTGGTGGGGGGGGGGTTGGGTTGCCAGAAATTTTCAGTGCTCAAAGTTGGGTGTGTGCGTCTGTTTTCTGTAAGGTAAATATAATGCAATTTTGACTAAATGACAGTGAACATGCCGCACATCTTCGTTTTTGTGGTATATAGACCCATTTCCCTATAAAATGAAAGAGATGCTTTATTACTAGCCTACATATAAAGACTACCACCGACTAAACTAGAGCGAGGAAAGTCCTTTTTGTTATAACCTCTACTATTTCAGTGGAAATCTACTTAACTGAAGTACAATTGTGGAAATCAAACTATCAATTAGCACCAAAATGTACAGTAACGTTTAAACAATACTACAAAAAATTCGAGTTGAAAATTGACTAAGATAATAATTTCATTACTTCAATGAAAGATATGTCATAATATTATAAACTTTGGGACAATGGGAGCAGTATGGTAACATACAGCGCTAAGGGGGTCGACAACGAGTTGCTTCAAAAATATAAAGGAAAATTGTCGATTTTGTGAATAATGGAACAATGGTACCCTGGACCGTATGATCTCCGTAATATCTTTTCGGCAGAATTCTAAACGAGGAATCTATTCCATCTTACACAAGTTCGAACAATATTTCCATTATTAGCTACTATTTTAAGATTGTTTATGGATGACTATAAGCCATTCAGCTTTGGCATAAGCCGCCAAGCTGAAACCCTTGTTAACAATACCAATTACCAATGCACCCACTCGTCGGCGAAATCTAACAATGGAATATCCAAGGTAGCTTCTTAGCTGGTGTGGGTGGTTGAAAGGCTCTATTCATTCAAAATGATGATTGATCGATAGAATACATTTCGGGTTATTACCAGCGCTCGCACCCTTTTGAATTTACGTGCTTCCCTATTTAGGAGGTCATGACCCTCGTGTCTATACAACATCGGCAGATACAGTCTACCAATTTTTAAAATATCAAAATTGTTGGTAAAAGAATGTCGAAAACCGGATACATCAAAAGAATTGTGCGCAACGTTTTCATTGATACTCGTGTCTATAGTGCAATAGAAATTTGTGCTAAAATTTTTTATGCTTCCCTACAACAGTACAAGTCAATTAAGTGTGTAATTGTTTGGCTTGCTAAGTTACCTATTCTTAAAATTGCTTAATCCGTTTCTTCTAAACCAACTCGCCAAGTATTTCAAAGTGTATGTTTTATTTAGCTAAGCTAATTTCTAGAGATCTAAGTAAATTTCTAAGTTCTTCCAGATTTCTATTAGGAACTAACATGTTTTTCTTCGATAGTCCTCTAGACTTTTTTAAAATAAATAAATAATATATATATATATATATATATATATATATATATATATTTATATATATTCCTAAACAAACATTTTAGCGAAGCTCATACTAAGTTTATTTCAGGGTAGGCATACATTCTTGGCGGCAACATCATAAACCCCAAAGTCTGTTTAATTTGACAGGGTCATATTGTACGCCGATTATAGTGTACCAAAGGTGTGAAAGCTGTGGTTATGGTTACTCATGCTGAAATAACCAAACTGAAAAACAATATGTGATAAAACTCGGTTTGGTAAAAATATTAACTACGAACGTGATGCTTAGGTATCTCGCCTTATTATAGAACCTAGCAACATCAGACTATTGTACAGTTGTTTGCCAAGTTTTGCATCACAGCACGGTCGTACCCTTTTCTGAAGAGCGATTGAGAACCGATTCATCTGTAGACTGACTATATATATATATATATATATATATATATATATACACGGTATATATATATATACGGTATTTATATATATATATGGTATATATATATAAATATATATATGCACCAATTGAGACCCGACGTATCATACTTAGGCTATCTAAAAGTCTTGAGAATCGACTTTTAATCAAATTTCAGAGTAGGGAAAATTGTGAAGTCTGACATACACTATGATTGTTGGATTTCGCTGAAACAACATATACTGTATTTGATACTTTCTAATATCATTGCGTACAACAATTACAGAAATGATATTAACCAAGCCAAAACTCGGTGTACCTATGCTTATGATCTTACTTCGCAACCATCCATTTATGTATGAAGAGATCCCCAGTTGCAAATATTTCAACATACAAAGTTTAAGCCAATTTCCAAAAGTTCTTCAAGACAGACAGTGCCTAGATCCCTCAGCGCAACCCTTACATGAGGGCGTCATCACCAGTCTCATAACACCCCATCGTGGCGGAGATCCTTACAATTTCTCCCGAATAAGGTTTTTTTCAATCTTCCAATCATTTGTAAACCCATTTCACCGATATCAATTTTCTGATTTTAACCCCAAAACTCGCTAATTAGGGGGGATAAAGCGAGGCGCAGATGTATACTGTGCGCATAAAAATGGCTGACCAATGGAATTTGTGCAGTGGGTACCACTGATGAGAGTAAAACACATCAGGAAAGCGCTTTACTGGTCCGTAGCCAGACAAGATACTGAAGGGGACGAGATAAGTTTTTACTAAAGGTGGGGAAATATTTTGAGGGGTGAGATATGCTAAAATACATAAAGGCAATGTATTTTTTTTTATTTTCTGGGTGTACTATTTTTAAGGGGGCGCCTCCCACTGGCCCTCTTGGCTACGGACCTGGTTACTACACTTGTGCAAGTGTAGTGCGCAAAAGACATGCATGCTCTCAACATATGACTCCAACATGGTCGCAAAAAGAAAAACAACACGTCACGTAGAAAGGGTCTATTGTACATCAGTTCGACACAATGCATTCCAGTGACACTACAAATGAAACGGGGTTTTCCTGCAGTTACTCCGGCAAACTATTTATCGTTGACTTTGGGACTGTGTTTATAAAAACACAATTTAGAGAAAAAAAGGGCACTAACCAGTGAACCTATTCTTTACATTATTTCAAACAAAGACGGGGGTACTTATACGTTGCAAAAAGTACCAAGTTTTTAACAAGACGGTAAGTGTTTTTCAGCGGGGTTTCGTTAAATATGTAATGTAGTAAACAGAAAATAAATTTGTTACTTATAAATGCTACTTTTTTGGAAAAAATGCAGTCTGATCACAACGTATAATAGTGTTTTAAGAATATAGGCCTATACAGTACCGTACCACACACTATCATAGGAACGAAATTCTATGGATAGTTTCTTATTTATACAAATGGGACCGGACATTTGTACGGAAGTAAAAAGGATGGCATAGATTCTTTTTTCTCTGACAACGAAGTTATAGTACGCAGTGATCCCGATATGTGGTTATCTTTATCAAAATGTAACTTTGCGTAAATTTATTATTTAGAATCATGTTGGCGGCACCAAAACCTTTTTCATCTTTTTGTTGTAGTAGGGATAAAAACTAAAAGAGGTCAATTGTTAACACCAAAGAATCTACAGTCAAGTGTAGAAAATTTTAAACGGAATCCAGGCTGCTTTCTGAGTGTACTAAGTATAACGTTTTAGGGTTATCCAATCATCTTCATCTGTTATCCTCATCCTTCTCTAGTTCTTGGGTAAGAAAATAACCCGTCTTTTACGTCATTCCTGTCATCATATCGTTACGGGCATCCCCACCCCCCATTTAAAAACTGTAGGTCCACATGTCCCCTCATAGTGCAGTTCCATCCCTGTGGGACAGACTCCCTGCTGACATATACCAATCCCACAATTAAAAATCGTAACTAAAACCTCGCTTACATAATTATACTCTTTATTTGTAAAGCACCACCGAACATTTCACTAATGGTGGCGCTACATTAAGTGTTTTATCATTATCACTGCTTCTTCGGTATGAGTTTCTTAAGTACTTTTGTTCACTTAATAAAATAAATTTGTGCATTATCATTTTGAAAAAATAAAGGGTTAGATCACTGATTTCTTCTACACTTCATGGTGAGAGACTAAGAGTTTCATAGTGGGAGACTAATTACTCTCCTCAATTTTGCTTGGGACAAAAAACAATCTAGTCAATAGGGCACGACCCGGAATCTTGTCAAGTATTTGACTAGATTTGATTCACAATTGAGATGATGTGATTAAAATAATGAGCTACTTCTGTTCATTTTGGCCAAATCTAGTCAAATATTTGACAAAATTCCGAGTGGTGGTCCTATTGATAGGATCATATTCAGCTACGTAGGGAGGATTTAGCCAATGGGTACGCCACCTTGCATCCACATTGTAATCAAAGGGTAAGGCACCCCCCCCCCCAAAAAAAAGAATCTCGCGCAACGCGCGCGATATTTACATACACGGGGACGTCGTTGGGACAACGATTACCATTAGCAACTCCCTGGTTGGAGCTTGACCTAATGACCCCCCATGACACCCCCCTCTCAATGCTGCCTGCCATTAATTTTATGCAAAATTTGAATTAAGACCTTAAGGACGTGACGTGACAGAACAGGAAGTACGCCCTCTGCTGAGGTAAGCGTTTAGCATTACAACTTACACCAACATAAACGCAGTAGGCCTACAGCTAATTTGTGTACCGATCATATACACGCCTAAGCCTACGAGCGCGTACAGCATGTGTACCACATTCATGTACATTATCTAGCAAGCTTCAGTGTTTGTCCTATAAAAATGACATCGGCGTGACGTCAATGCATGAGGTCTATAGTACGTTTTTAGAATACGAGTAAACCAGGGAGTAATTTTGTACAAATGGGTAACAATTCCTTATCGTGTGATAGAAATGGACCATGCATGACTTGTAGGGAGTGCGTTGTACTCGTTTTACCCATAGGGAGTGCGTTGTACTCGTTTACCCATAGCACGTTATAGCACTGTCGTCTTTACTCCTCGGATATAAATTTGTAGTCGCATTAGTATCCACAGATTTTGATCCTTTAGCAATGCTGCTAATGCAATTTTTATATTGATATTGATAAAACAGTAATTATTCGCAAGGATGTCAACAGGTGGGGTAGGGGAAATGTCCCCCACACACCTCTGAAAATGGGGGTTGTCCCCACACCGCTTTTTCCAGAACCTAAAGAAAATAGTAGATTTATACTATTTCTTAGCTGTAGTATAGCCGATTCAACGAAATCAAACTAAAAAGTGGTGGAAACAGCCATTAAATGGACTAAAATCAAGGAAAAATTCCGCAGATTACACCACAGGTCATCTGACCTCCAAATTTTTCAAGGGCCCTAAGTGAGTCCCGGATCCCTCACTTCATGGGCTTTGCGATTCGCGTTTGAAGGTCAAAATCC
Organism: Holothuria leucospilota; assembly: GCA_029531755.1. Lineage (NCBI taxonomy): Eukaryota > Metazoa > Echinodermata > Holothuroidea > Aspidochirotida > Holothuriidae > Holothuria > Holothuria leucospilota. Next base: position 35,741,727 of record CM055973.1, on the reverse strand, counting down.
GACCCACTCCCCTCTAGCTCTCCAAACTTTTTAGAAGCTGTTGGCGCCTTTGATTACTCGTATTTACAAGCAGACACACTTCACGTGTACTCGCATTCATAATATTGTTTTTAATTTTGCATACATAGTTAATGTAAATCCAAGTTATGTTTCCATTAAAGGAGAGAAACGAACAACTAGGCCTATATAATGCAAGCATATCTGAGCCCGATTGTTCGTTTGGAGACAAGAATCTCCTCAAACATCAGTCTAGGAAAAAGTTCAAATTATGTCTAGTCATTGCATGAGGTGTAAAAATATCGGTACCTCTTCCGTTTCTTTTGAAGTTTTCCTAATGTTAAAACTTACCTTTGGAGTAAGCAAAAGTTTTAAAAGGAAAGTGCGAAATTCCTTCAACTGTGTAATTTACGTGGAAGTTCAAAGCACTTTCTCAGTTAAAGAATAAAAAAAAACCACCACATTTTTTAGTTTTCTCCTCTCGCACATCGAGATGACGTAGTAACAGGCCTATAATAGCCAAAATAAAACCACGCCGTTGACTCATTTATCTGTTTCCCAGAAGTGTTGAGGCTTAAACAAACTTAGTCATTGTAATCTTTTCTCGGTGTCTCGTCGGTCCATCACTTGAGAAAAAAAAAAACTTTTTTAAGAAGCTCGGTCCTACTGTGGTCGGTTGATCGATTTTAGGCCGGAGAAGGACTTAAGGCGTTTTCCTCACAGTTCCCTCGTTTGAAAAACTAAAATTTTGCTCTCCGTGACCCCTTGGTTTGGGGCCTATTGTTACCCTAGGAGTAAAGTCATAATCCCTACTTCTTATTGATGAGAAAAAAGTTGCTCCCATTCATTGGTTCATTGATTACTTCTGGGAGAAAAGTAAGACGGGATTGCAATCAATGGACATGAAGGGGATCAAACGATTGGTTTTGCTTGGTAAAGAATGGAGAGGTTTTGTGTCGGTGCCATCATGCCATGTGATTAACGCCGATGTCACTTGAGAGGGGCGAGAAAAAAATCCTATGTTTTTAAGAAGCCCTAAAGCCTTTCACTGAGATGACGAGAAATCCGATGAAACATTTGTCTGTCTCTTTCATAGTCCAATTTCAGTTTTAGCTTTAGTTTATAGGTCTTACATGATGAAAAGTCAAAGCCAGCAATCAAGAATAAAATGAAGACAATCCCCAGCAAAATATGTGATAAATAGAATCAAAATTGTTCGGGTAGTGTCAAAGAATAAAACAGAATATAGATATGGGGAACGAGGGGGTCACGGGGCTCGAGCCCCTTATCGGGTCGTCAGTCAGGGAAGGGTGGTGTTTTTCTAGGACGTAAACAGCATGAAAAGTGTCATTTTTCCTCCATAGAGGCTATATTTATGGGCAAAACTGTCTTTCCACCCCGCACACCAACTGATGATATCACTTCTTTTAGATGGTGTCTTGAAGGATGAACATCCGACCCCCTGTCCCTTCCACCAATAATCCTGTGTGCCTTACTGCCATAGAGTTAATAAGAGCTACTATCCTTTTGCGAAATTTGACCCTGGTAGCGGATCTTTGTGGATAGGCTACAGCTAGGTATCTAGAATAAACTAGGCTATGAATATTCATTTGCTGTTAATCGCCAATGAGGTTTACATTGTGAATTAAACAACACAAGTAAAAACACGTTGTTCTAATTATTCAGCAAGAATGATGCCATTTAAAGGCTTATTGGCTGAGAGTAACTTAACGGGGCATTCCCTTTTACTTGAGTATAATTTAAAAGTTTGTTTCAGTACATGAATATTCAAGTTTGTATATTCAGAAGCATGACTATTCCTTTGAGATGAATGAGCACACTCGGACTGACACTTCCGAAGATACGTCTTGCGAGTGTATTGTACGGGTATCTTCTGACCGGTTTCGAGTGCTTGAAACTAATGTAAAATTTTGTACTCGCAATGATTGGTTTAAACTTGTACTCGTATTAATGGTGAGGTGTGTAACATTTTTTACTGGTATTCATAGCATTGTATTCACACTGCAGCTATCTGTATTAGGACGAGAACAATTAAACATTCTATAGTACGGTTAATTTACGCATGCTTTTATAATTATACATACATCCCTAAAACAGTATCATTAATTAGTCATGTGAGAAAGCATTGACTCCATATGAGACACCAATCACATTACCAGTTTGTCAAAATGAAGTCTCACATGAATTGCTATTTATAACTAATTAATATTGTAGTGACTATTTTTTTTTTCAAATTGTATAGATGCAGAGAGCAATCTAGAGAAAAGGATTTACAAACACGATAATTAATTGCTCATTACTGTGCTCATATATGACTAATTAGAAACTTCTAAAATATTTTAAGAGTGTAGGTTAGTATCGCTCTCCAAGCAGAGATTTACTGTCACCACGTTATGAGATGAAGGAAATCGAGGAACTTGAAGGGCGTTTGAGGAAGGGCGGTTGATGAGGATGACGAAAGCGAGATTAATTTCAAATAATTGAAAGATTTATTTCATATCACTTCCAAGCTGAATGATAGAATTATTAAACTACTTGTATGAGTGACAATCAGGGTCAGCAATTAGTTTTAAGTTAAATTTAGAATATGTATTAAAAAATTAAAATTGCATTGATATTAGGCTGTATGTCTTTAGCCTATATGACAACTTGGGGGGGGGGGGGGGGAGAGATGTGCGAAGTAGCCAATGGTGGTACTTATACGGTACACTGCCAATGCACATGCAATAAAAGTTTACCCCTCATTGGTTGATATGATGCTACTGAGTTAGTATCGGAAGACAGTGAGTTAATACAATTATAGGAATCGGTTGGACTCACTTGATCCACAAATACAGAAATGCATGTCCATGTTACTATAAGCTAGCAAAACAATCATTAGGTTCTGCTCTCTTTATATTATTTTATCTGAACAGAGCAAAAAATGGCCTCTTTTCTGCTCCCTATATTTATGATTTGTTCCACAAAACTGCACCTCGTAGCACTGCAAGTGTAGGCCACATATAGGCTATCTTACACGCCAAAAGGGAAAGGACTAAATTATTACTTATTTTCTAATATCTCACACTAGCAGTTTAATTACACCTCTTCGGTGAACTTGCAACATATAAACACACCCGACGATACATTACAAAGGTTAATAAAACTGAGAATAAATAAAGAGAGTTCATTAGCTTTTTTAACACAATGATTATTTGTGTTGTTGAATCAACTAGAGCCCAAAAGTACAGAAGTTCCTTACGACAGATTTTCATATCTTTCGCGAAGTCTATTTGACTGACTGAAAGTGCTTTGACACGAGTAGCGTGCGAAACATGTTTTAACCTTGAGCGTGTATTTGTTTCAGTTTCGAAATGGGCCATACGTTATGAGTGAAAACCAGAAACTCTTCATTAAATGACTGTTTTGTTACTCTCAGATCACAGTTGTCTGAAACTTTATGCCATCGCGATCAATCAATGTCGAGCTAACGAAACCAAAGACACCGAGTGAATATGAACTCCGCTCGTTCAAACAAGAATTCTTGAAATTGATTGTTTAAACCCACTTTTTCAAGAAACATCATGGGGAAAATAGACGCTAGATTGCCGTCATGAGGTACTGTCAACATTTGGAGATAATGTAAGCTAAATAAATTTCACCGAGATCATTGTGTCACGACAAAATTATATCGTAATGTTTAAAAACTTAATTTTATGGACGTTGATGCCCTATATACGGTATACGACCCGGTCGGTCCGAGAAAGCGTATTTATTTAATGACTTTCCAACTATTTTGGCAAGTAAACAAAATTTTGAAAATTGCAACGAAAGTTCATCTGCACTCGGAATTTAATATGTAATTTTTGATCTCATGTAATACAAAGAAATGCTACCTCCGAATTGTAAGCTTTTGTCATTACAACCTTCATCAGACATCGGACAGCGAACGATATGGTATGCGACAGCTTTCTGATCTGTTATGTAACAAGTGCAGGGGCATCACTATACCGGGGTTCTGGGGTGCTACCACACACAGAAGTTTTCAAAGTGTGGTCTGTCTTGAAAAATTTGCGGTCCGTCGGGAAAAAATTGCCACTTTCTTTCGCAATTGATTTAACCTGTTAGAAAAATTATTTGGGGCTACAGAAATGCCGGAAACTTATGTGATCACAACGTTTCACTTAAGTGAATTACTGTTGGGTGGATATGTGCTTTGAATACATTTAAGCAGAGACGTACCCCTCCAAAACGTAACTGTATTGGAAACTATTCTGTTTGTCGGGAAATTTTATTATATATTGTTAGGAAAGTTATCACAAACTGAGGGTTCTGTGTCAATGATCTCCACTACACTATTCGGGAAACCCTTGTCTTTTGACGAAATCCAGGCTGTCGGGAAGATAGTAGTACCGTCTTGCATAATTGTCTGTCCTAAAATATACACCATGTTCGACACTGTGAAGTAAAAGACTTTTGGAATGTGATGCAACTCAACCTAGCTGCTCGTCAGGAATGAGTTGCATATAGGTACATGGTCAGTCGCGTTGGGTCACAGTCGGATTGTAGGTTAACCTGCACGCAACACACTATTGATATTAGTCTATCTACTGTTCATGAATCACACATGAGGGCGAGCACAGTGACTTTCTGCAACCGTAGTCTGATTTCAGGAACCCTTCTTTGTTGGCCAATTCATGAAAAAAATGGGTCTCAGTTGGGTCGATGACAGCTGCACACTACAACGACTTTACTCAACTGCGACCTATCATTACTTCCCATAGAACAAAGTGAGTATAATTATTGCAAACTCCGTAGAAACCGCATTACCCTTCACCCACCCCACAATCAATCCCGCTGCGTCTTGAAGAAATCGACCCGCGGTTAGTCCAAATTACGCTATTTTGGAAAGATATAGACAGACTGTTATTTACAGTCTGTTTAGTAAGTATCATTACCATTTGTAGATAGTAAAATGTTTTATTTCAGTGCCAAAAAATGTTTCAAAGCTGCCGAGGGCTTCGCCTCTTGAGCCCTCACAGGAGGGGCATTACTGAAATGGGCCCTAAGTCGGTCAAATGAGCCCCATACCAAAGACGATCTTATGCTCCTACCGTGGAAGTAAACGGTAAGTCTTTTTTTTTTCTTGAATGTCTTGTCCTCTCCTTTATATTTCAATTTTCCGTCTTTTCACCGTACTTTTGCAAGATTTCCTTAAAACGAGGGTTATTAGTTAACCGTTCTTGACACGTATATTTTGTCATGAATGGAACCCTTTTTTGTCGAGAAACGGTCCACCATCCCCCCCCCCCCGGCTCTTCGATCCTTGGGGACGCCCCTGAATAAGTGCGTCATAGACGATGGCATTTTTTAACACCCCCTGGGCGCTCAAATCGCTCTCAATCTTAAAAGATTGAATATTGGATGTCTTCCTTCACATCTCTTTTAAAATTTCTTGAATATTTTAATCTCAGGTCCCATCTATAGGATTCAACAACAATTCAAGTCCCAACGAAGTTGGAACACCGGTTGCATGTTGCAGGACAGGAATCAATTTGATAAACAATTCAACTGTTCAAGTCCATCGCATTTGATGGAATATTGGACAATGTTTTATTTCCAGTAACTTTATGACTCAGCCTTTTCAACCTTTTCAACTCGTTTTCTTGAAACTTGAACTGTTTATCTATTCGAGTAGATAATATGCATGATATGTACAAGAAGGCATTATGAATCTTTATCTTTCAAAAAAGACAGAGAAGGGAACTGGGAATGAAGAGGAGTGCTTCAGTGCACAGTTAAAGGTGCGGTCAGATCAGTCATTCATTCTACTGATGAAAAGCTGCAATCAAAGCAGCTGACAGTTTTGGAGGCAATATACTTTAGTATTTAAATCAAGAATATACACCTTTTAATAATTACTATTAACAAACTTCAGGCGCGGATACAGGATTTGAGAAAGGGGGTGGGGGCGCACACACCGTCGGCTGAAGGCCGACGAGCGAGCAAAGCCACGGTGGGGGGGGGGGTTGAGGGTCCTCCCCCAAGAAAATTTGAAAATTCTAGATGCGCTTAGATGTGATTTCCCAGCATCTGGGAAGCCTATTTTCCATACCTATGGGGCAAAAAAAAAATCGTTGGATAAAAAATCGTTGATCATCGAAAAAAAGGGGGGGGGGCGTGCGCCAGGTGCGCCCCCACCTGGATCCGCGCCTGAACTTAACCAATATTTTGCTTTGTGTTATTCCTAACAGGATATATTCCATAAGGATCCAAGCAGACAATGAACAAAGTCAAGTTATTCTGTGTTCATAAAGTAATCTGGATATATATATATATATATATATATATATATATAGATACATTATATATAATCTATATATATATTGTATATATATATATTATATATATATTTTATATATATATATATATATATATATATATATATATATATATATATATATATTGTAACGGACATACTGTATAACAACAGTGCTACATAAATGAATGGCTGGATCTCGAGAGAGATACGTAACAGCAGTAGAGGCTTGAAAATTGGTAAATAAACAGCCATGAAAGATATAATATATATTTTTATATTTGGGGCGAGGGTTGGGAAGTGGTGAAGAAACCTTTTAAAGATTAAAACCAAAACGTGAAGTGGACAATATAGTGTTAAATCTGCGCATGTTCCTGCACGTGCTTTCAAGTATAATCTTATCGCACATTTGAAGGTTTTAAAGCGTGTGTTGCAAAAAAATATTGCTTTTATTTTTTCTTACATACGGTATGCTGAAGACGATTATTATGATATATCTCAATTCAAAAGTGATGGTCACTGTAATTGACTCAAGAAAAATATTTTTGTGGTGTCGGAAATCATGGGAAATGCTATGGAGTATGAAGAATTTTTTCTTATATGTAAACATTAGACTTTGACTGGTCACGTGGACAAGGAAGACTAACCCCCTTTCCTTGGATTAACGGTTCATACATAAAACACGCTGTAATATTCATAAATATTGAATAAAATGGGCATGTAGTGGATATCGGCAAAGTTTCGTACGCTTCTGATTTACTCATTACTAGAACCTAAACTACCCATATGGACCGCGATGGAACACGAGAAAACGTGCCTGCAGAGGGGCCACCCCTCTGCAGAGGGGCCACCCATCAAACAGTCCAGCGATAGCGTCAGATTGTGCAAGAATGAGCTGTGTAGAACGGCTCAGTAAAGTTTAAAGAAATCAGATATTATAACAAATTTTAACTACTACAAATGCTTGAAAAAAGCATAAACATTTCATGCCCTAAGTTTTCGTACTGACCTCTGCAATAATAAGAAAAAACGATATTCCCAAATTCAAAGAAGTTTTGTGGAAATTGATGGGCGAGTGAACTGGTTAAACTTTGTGACAGTGGAACAGACCTTTTCAATACTATGGCAAAACTGAAAAAAAAATCCAATTGAATTATGGCAGATAGGGAAACTATTACGTTATTTTATTGCAGCGTGTACTTTCTCACTAAATGAATATAAGTAGTATCTTTAAAATCAAAGTTTGGGAAACTTGGGAACGTTTAATTTACCTAGCAGACGAAGGGATTACTTCTTTGATCAGTCAAATTTCCGAAAATCGAGAATTTGAGCGAACAATCTTTTTCCGAAGAGTGCATAAAGATATCAATTAATTATTATTAATTAATATTAATTATTGCACCCATGCCTTTATTATGTCACAATGTTTATTAATAGACGTTATGCATATGACGTCACAAAACAGAAAGTGCGCCCGACCGGAGGTGTGCGCGTTAGCATTACAACTTACACCATCACACAAATGCAAACAGCTAATTTTTGTAGGATGAGCGTGCGAAGGCTACGTCGTGTGTACAGTGTGTGTAGAAAAGTCATGTACTTTATCTAACCAGCTTCATTGTTTGTCCTCTAACATGACGTCGGTGTGAAGTCAAAGCATATGGTTTATTGAACACTTTGTTGCGTCCAACAACGTAAAACATGTTTAAACAAACACCTTTAGCCAAAAGATATTACAATTTAAACAATTAAATGTGTCTTTGCGGAGAGCGTTTAAAAATTTGAAACGCATGTTAAGCATGCATTCAAACAAGACGGTAAAGAAAAGTAATAGGCAAAAGTTCATTTCCTACACACAGTTTGAAGAGAGTTGCACGCTTTACTCAAAGTAACCGAATATTCTAGTACCGGTAACTCATCGAATGAACGATATCCCCCCGAGGGTCCCACCCCACCTCTTTTATCGGTAAAAATATTACGTTAAAGCAAGTTGAAATTTGATTAATTTATGGTTGTATGAAATTTAATGTAAAACCATAGCTTTGTATGAAATATGTTATTTGTGGCAGTTTGTATGTTCAGAAATTAGCCAAAAATAGTGTTTTCTGTCAAATTTGCATTCTTAGGTAATGTGTCAAATATTGCCAAATAGTTGAATATATCAGGTTCAGACTTGACTAGATTTGGTTAAATTTGGTTAAAAATGAATCAAATTAATTCATTTTGAGACACATTTTGTCAAATATTTTACAGAATTTTTGGTCGAGCACAGTACAACCCTTTTTAGCAATACATTTGAAGTAACAAAAAGTTGTCTAAAGTAAAATCAGTGCACTAGCCCTAAATACTGCCATTGCATCACATCCAAATGAGTAGCTAGGAAACGAACAATTGAACACAAAAAATTGAGTCAGGAAAAGTCGTTTGTATTCACATTCTTCAAAATCAATTAAAAACTGAACAGGCACCACTTTTAAAGAATATTCCCAGGAGTAGTGGTCGTTCCCCTCAGCCCCAGCACTGATCGTATGAAATAACAGTGGACCATAAACTGCTAATGCGAAGAACCGAGAACTTATTACATAAATTGTAAATATGTGTGATTTACCTCTGTTTTAACATTTTTGATTGCCATTCCTTACTTTTTACCAACTACCTCGGAAGAAAAAGTGAAAAGTACCGGCAATGCAAGTATTGGGTCAGTTTAACAATTTCAACGTGAATTTAGCCATTACATTATGGAAAATTAATATTTAATGTAACTAACAGGTTTTAGGAAATGTGTACTTAGATATCTATGAAACTTTACTTTTTAAGTCGTTTTTTCTTTTTCTTTCTTTACATTTGCCTTCCTCTGACAAACGACCTTCTGAACGAAGAGGTTATCCAAAGGCTTTTTCCCTTGAAAAATACCGAATATTTTTTTCGAAAAGTAAACAACTATGAGGGTGGATTTAGGGTGTCTAACAAAAGGGCTTTGGAACCGGAATCCTTTGACTTGTCAAAGCATCATTCACGTCTGACTGATTTCATTGTCGTCAATAGTCCATGCCGGAGGTTATTTGCAATTATTTACTAGCACTAAAGAAAAGAAGAACTCCGCTAACTCCAAAAGTGTTTCAGGTTCATGCCTTCCAAATTATACCCAAAAGTGGGGTTTGTAAGATGCAAAATGTCCCAAGGGGATACCCGTGTCCTCCGACGCCAACAAGTGTTTTAGAAGAAAACCTTCTCGTAATTAAACACTTTTTTAATACGTCTTGTTATGTACTTTCATGCTTAAAATGACATGTATGAAAATGAACGCCTATGCATATAACTTATTTGTAGCATATTACTGACATGCGTATTACATCTACTTACGCAGCATGTACCGTACATTCAACAGGTATAAAGCACATACAGTCACTATACGAACATTAGCCGGCCAACCACGTTTGTACATTCGTATTCCAATGTCTTCCATTAATTTACTATTAGTGAGTCTATCGATCTATAATGCCCTTTTATTTCGACCTTTTTGCTCAAACCCCGAAAGTAGTAACACACAAGAGGCTGCGCATTTTTAATTTCCAATCATGTTAATGTTACTTATCGGGAAAACCAATTTGTCATAAATTCATAACATGGGTATTATTTAGCATCAAAAAGTTATTTATCTATGTTTATCTATGTTTCTTTTAGGTAGCATGAAAAAATAGCGATTCTTTGTCTGTTAGACTAACTAGTATGAACCTGCCGCCTAAAACTCCAGAATCCTTACCCAACTATGCCTATTGTGTTAATGACATTCGGTAGTGCGTGATGGTTAGGGGCTGTATACGAGTCCACCTAAACCAATTCCTAATCCAGTGGCCATCAATCCGGGCCAATTCCGAGTCCAGTACTCTCCGATTCCGATGGAGCCAATTCCGATTCCAGGTCCCCAGTTGGAGTTGTGCCATTTGACAATGGGGCATCTCCTGCAAATGCTTTTCGTACTATTTTGCAATTACACTCATTTCAACGGGCATTCTTAGGAATCCATTTCATGCCCTGGCTCACCTTGTAATCTGGTAATTTAGGTGACTGTATGTGACCATTTATGTGTTGAACTGTGCACCAGTAACAATGTAGCCCTGCTTAACATTTATGAAACTTTCATTTCTGCGGCCTCGGCAGGATTGGGCTACGATTCCGAGTCCAGATGCAGCCCATTTTGGGCCACTTCCTGGACTTCCCATTCGGGGCAACTCCCGAGTCCGATGAAAAACGGTCTCGAGTCCAGAATCTAGTCCCAGTCCGAACTCGGACGTTACAGCCCTGGTGATAGTTTCACCAGTCTCGTATAAGTTTACTCTAGACGACTTTTAATGGTAAAGTATCTTTCGTGCGAAGTCTATACCATTACGATAAACGTCCTAATATACATCTTTCTGACAATGAAACATTAGTTCTGCAGGACTTTGAGTAATATGTCTGGCCAGTTGACTAAATTTATGTTTCTCCAAGACCCAGTTGTAAAAGAGAGAATTTGAAGAAGCCTTAAAAGATTAATCAGTTGACAACATTTTTCAACGCCACTTGCGTTTTACCAGAACACCATCAACACATCCTTTTGTACAGCATAGATGCATAATTTGTAATGCATTTAATAATTCTTTTCATTTTTAAAATAAAACACAGCAATGATATGTTACCGTCATTCATTCATGAAAGTAGCAAAATATTAATTCATGAAACAAGCAAAATTTATTGCATCCGCACAAGAAAACTTACACTGCATCAGAGCAGGATATTCTTACATTGTTTAAATCAAATGGATTCCACAGAAAACAAGCCAGCTTGAACTAAAGTTGACTATGTCTCCGTTTTAAATAAAAAAAAATGATATTAAGATGTTTCAGGACTTCAAACGTCTGAACGTAGGATCGATAGTTTATGATTTCCCTTTTATTTTCTAACTCACTCAAGGTTTTATAATGTGGATTTCTATGATCAATCCTCGAAGTGTGATATTAGCAAAAGGAATTGATAGGAAGTCATGAGAACAAACCCGAAGAATGACTAACATGGTCTTGTGTCTTTCAAATCATGTAGATTTATAAAATAAATAAACTCCCGCAAACTTCAAACAAAAAATGTTTTTTTTTTCTTTTTTCTTTCCCTTTTTTAAAGAAAAGTCCTGCAAGTGAGAACTGTAACTAATGTCAAAAGGAGTTACGATCCCAAAGGAACACTAAAAGTCTTTTCAAAATATGTCTTGTACGGACTCGATAAACGTGTTCTTTCCTTTGATAGAAATATAGAAATTTCAAAAACAGGAATACTAAACCTTTTAACGACTTGAAGCAAGTATACAAAGATGTGCTATAATTCAAGTTAGGTAAAATGGCAGTATGCTGATTTTTTTTGTTAAGTTTTTCTAGTGGTACAAAAGTACAAAAAAGCCCGAAAATTTGTGCAGAATTGTGTATTCATTACAGATTATGTTGGAATCAAAGGCATTACCCGTTTTTCTTGTCATATTTCTTGTAATATTCCAACACGCGGAGCTATTAACTATGGTGTATATACTCTCTAAATTCCAAAGAGCGAAATCAGGGATGACTCCAAAATTAAGATTAAATATTCACTCTAAAAGAGTGAGAATGACTCTTTTTCAGTTGAAAGTTTTCACTCCAAATTTAGAGTGATCCCTAATTCCACTCTACAAGAGTGATTTGCACTCCAAAGATTTTAGAGTATATATATATATATATATATATATATATATATATATATATATATATATATATATATATATATATATATATATATATATATATATGCATTTGCTTACTCTTAAAACAAATGATCATACCGTAAATACGGAATGAGGTAAAAACACAGTAGAGTTCTGTGTAAATTGTTTTGTAATGTATGGCTTTATAGTATGCAGTTCCTAAAATGGGACTAAGTTTGTTTCTAAAAGGCATCTTGTAGTGAAAGCCAAGTTTCCATTTCGAGGGGGTTCAATAAACATGGCTATTATTATTCCGTCCTGTTCATAATTTTGTTTAATGTTGCTGCAATTTGGTGGTTACTATGTTACATTTCTCACAAAGTAAAATTGCTTTATGATAATATTTTGACAGACTTCAGATTGGCGCCAATCCTAATGAGACCATTTAATCAGACGCTTGTGCAAAACAACGCACAGACACACAGGCAAACATTTAGACATTAGTTTCCTTTTCTGCCAGTTTATCGAATTTTTCATTATTTAAAATATGCACGACTCTTAAAAAGCAATTTTGCCTTCTTCCAATTCGTTACACGAAACATTTTATCATATCTATATGTTTGCCCAAGTAACGCCCCGGTTTAAACTATCAGTAACCAACAAATTACACTCGATCAGCCGACGGTGTGGCCTTTCAGTGGCGGAAAGAGGCACGTGTTGGAATTCGCACCTTCCAGGAATGACTCTAGGAGTGCCCGCGATCAGCGGCAACTGGTGAGCCTAGTGTAAGGCTTCATATCACCAGCAGGCGTGACGCTGTGTTTCAAGTCATGCCGCGAAAGTATGAGGAGTCCTAACAAGAAGGGGTGCATCGAGATGTTGACGAACATTGGAAATAAACCCTGAGGTATAGCCAAATCAAACACCCTCTGGAGGGTAAGGACAATGAACACGGCAAATACGTATTTGCCAAGAGTAAACTTTAAAAGAAGGGAAATTAAACAGAGAAATAATAGCACAAAGTTTTCCAGTGTACGTAACCTACTTAAATTTTCATCTTGGTAATTCTGAGTAATATTATTCCATTTTTTATAAGTATGGATTCACTTTGTTTGGGGACACTGGGCTATCGAATAAAAATTCTGAGGTCCTTGTTTTCCTTTTTTGAAACATCTAGTCTCAAAAGATTTCATTTTCAAATTTCAAATGTAACAAGGAACCCTCTCGTAAAGTTTAAAGAACTAATGACATTTTAAATCATTTATTTATAGAGACCTAAAATAATACCAGCCGTTTTGATTAATACAAACATTTTCTGAGTTTTAATTTTAAAGTAAAATGTTTTGTTGAGTTAAAATTTCTATACCTGCATTACTGAAGTTATCATGTTCTTAGCTGTGTTTGGATTTTTCAACTCTTGTGTTTTTTTGGTTTTTGTCAAAGTTTAACCATTTCTTTTATTTAAAAAGAAACACTGTGCTTTTATTGTTTTCTTGTTAAGTCTCGTTTTATGTTCACATTTTGGATAGTTTAATGCTATTAACTCTATGTTTGTGTTCCCATTTTAAATTTTGTCTTATATTTATGTTGTTGATGTTTTAACCCAGGGCCCCAGGGAAGAGCAACTTGATGTTGACTGGGCTACCCTGCTAAAATATGAATGAAATAAAATAGAATAAAAATGAAAATTCCATTCGTATTGTGCTTTTGTTTTGTTTGGTCAAAAGCATTACTTCGAATAAAATTCTATATTTTCCCTCTTTCTTGCAAGAAACCATCAACAGTCGTAGTATTTACTTTCTATGTCCAATCCACACTTAAGTCTTATTACTAGGTTGCACCTCACTTACAGCAACATTAATGATTAAATCAATAGAGTAATTTGAAAAGAGGTTATGCGGTTGAAAGTAAAGTCACAATTAAAAGATTTTAACAACTTGCGGAAATTTTGTTGGGTCGAAGAGCTCAAGTACTATCCAGTGCTCGTTAATCTTGTCAACGCCACCATAAGCGAGGTCTTCTCATCGCCAACTCTCTTTACAAGGAAGCTCAATCAATTGACACTAAAAAGGATTTAATTAAGCTGTAAAACCACCCAATCAGCTCTCTAAAAGGATTTGAGTCGACGTGACTTCAATGAGAGCGTAATTACCAAGAGGAAATCTACGTCAATAACCCGCAGACTCTTGAGTTCTTCCCACAATCCGATGGGATAGCTAATCAGCCCAGCCCACTTTCCTGAGAATTAAAGAATGTAACACACTTTCAGTAAAGGTTGTAGCCTCGAAGGTTATAAAATATTTGATGGGCACTAAACATGAGGCTTCTAGTTCTAAAACTTGCATGGAATAAAAAAAGATATTGGTTCACAATAAATGGGTGAAAATTTGCCCTTTCTCATACTGTTTTCACAAAGTTGCGGAGAAAGTCGAAGTTTTATATGAGGATAATGGCTTCATTGCAACAATGTCAATGCTGAATCACGTGGAATACGAATATCGACCCAGGCAAACCAATACTAGATAGGAGTACAGTACTATCAAATCGGTGGACGGTATATTATCGTGTTTTTTTTTTTTCATTAGGCCTAGTCGATATGACATAAAGCTCTTATTGCATGTGTAACTAAGATGATCAGACGATGATATCGATATACGCGACAAAATTGATATATCACCAGCGGCGTCACCAGAGGGGGCATGAGTAGCCATTTGCACCCCCAGCAAAGGCCTTTCCCCCACTTCTGAGGTGTGCACTGTACAGGACCAATGCGCACGCGCATATTCCCCCTCCCCTAAATTTCTGCTTCCCCATTTGACCCACTTTTGAGATTGTGACGGCGGCGCTGATACCACCACAACATAGGGTGAGAGGGTGCGAAGACTGAGCCAACTATCGCTTCTTGAGAGTCGAATGGGGGCGTAATCCCTTAAATTATTACCGATATTGCAACTGAAAGTGCAGTCAACTATTTTTTTTTTCAATCTTCGTGCAGTATTCGAACCGTTGATCACTATGTGGCCCTTCCCCCTAATCAGTCCATGTACCTACATTTGTATAGTCCCAACTCTGCCTTCGCCGACTCTGATACCCACACATTCGTAGCAAACCTAGTTACAATAGTACTGTAGTGTTTGGTTTTAAACCCCGTCTGAATACACGATAACCTCTTCGACTCTTTCGCGACCAGGTGCCGTTGTCTCGTCAAGTTCAACCCTCCTATTTACCCATTCAGGCCATCTATAGTGCTTATTCTACTACACAAATGACAAGGACAGTTATGTATTGTATAGACTGTCTGTCCCTCTTTTATATTTACTCCCGAGAATGCAGCTTGTAACTATTATCCTATATATTTAGGTCACTCCATATTGACGTGTAGCCCATATTGCCACAATGGCTAACCCGTCTCTGTATTGTTACAACGCAGACTAAGGGTACACAGGACCTAAAATAGCCTGTTTTGTTCCATGTATTGTGAATACATCCAATAGCCCACTGAGCCATACACAATGTACACTTTTATGTTTGGATGACTTACTAGCCTAGGCTAGCCTATGTAGTACAGTTATGTCTCAAAGGAGATGAATGAATTAGAAGGATGAGCACACTTCATCTAAAAAAATCTCAAAAGTGTGAATATCCAATCAAATAGGCTCCAAATAGACCATTAGAAGTTACTAGTGGTACCAGGATTTACACTTTCATACATACAAATCGTTTAAACTCGTTTGAGCAATACCTTGGAGTTGTAGTTGTAGTTAGATGAGATTTAACGACACACCAATACGAATGTGTTATATAGTGTCAACTAGATAAATACGGTTCAAGTTCGGTTTCAAATATTGAGGTAACAATGGTAGACACTGTACGCCTTTGGACTGTAGCTCCTTATATCACACTTTTACACTTAATCCGTGACAAATTACAGTCACAACGCTAATTCAACTGGACGTGTTACAGGTGGCTTAGGTTATCGTGTAAAAACAGTGATCACAGAATGACGGTGACAAGAAAACTATAATAATTGTCAAACCTAAAGCTGAAATAAATCAATATTTTGGAAGGAAAACCATGACCTATCGCTCAAAAAATATATTAACATTTCATTTCGACCCACTTACATCCCTCCGTTAACATTTTTTCAAATATCTATGACAATATATGCGTCTAGATATAACTGGTTAAGCCTGTAATGTTCTTGTATAAAACAGCCTTTAAAAATTTCTCGTTCATTTCACCATAATAGTTGTAAACTGACAAATTCCATGTCCACTTTTAGCCTTTCGATTGAGAAACTTATTGAAAACTTAATGACATCAAGTATACAGGATTTCAGCTATCAAAGATCATAGTCTGAGGACTCAGTACTCCAGTGTAAGGGAAAATATGCCTGCGGTATGATATCCGTGTTTCTAATTTCACTGAATTCACTATCGTCCCGGTATTTACGGCTGTTGATAATTATTTCAAAGGAGAAAAATGCTAAAAAGAAGAAAAATTGGTTTTCCTCGTTTTAAGTTAGACGACTGAGAACCAGTCTCAGTATTGCCTACGTAGCAGACTGTACGGTATAGTCCTTGTTAAGTGTCATCTCTTTAACGCTTTGGGAACCTTAAAGAGGGCTGAGTAAACAGTGTTCGCTCCGCGGGTTAGTCTCAGTACACTGTAAAAATAGACGTCTTCATTTTTTAACACATACATGGCGTTTAAGAATTAGAAAACGAACAACAAAATGGATACGCACAGTAAATGACTGAACGAATATTAACACATGATAAGGATAATGACGTCAATTAAAGTGCACTCCGCAAACACGTTTACATGATTTATATATGTTAATTTTTCTTAATTAAAAACAACTTGATGTTTAGAGTAATCATGAAGTAAACGCATAAACGTATTTACGAGATGGCGTTAAAGTGGCGTCAATGTGTTAAAGTTGGCGTTTTAGACGTTTAATTTGCTTATGTATTTTATTGTTTTTTTCTGTTACATAAACGCCAAAACGCGTTTATTATCTGTTACAAAAAAGTGTTAATCAATTTTTACAGTGTACCAACTATCAAAAGGTCTCAAAAGATCTCAAATGGTCTCAAAACCGGTCAACTTGTACAATTAACTTTGAAGCACTTTTACAAGTTACGAAGGCACAGCTATTTGATTTGCAGAGTGTGTATGCGATGTGAATTTTTTATTTGCTGCCTGTTTAGATCATGTGTACCAATTACCAAACTTCTTGCAGAAAAAAAATATGTGTGAAAGGTTTTCCACGTAGTCTAAACGTTGTAGGTCGTTGATTTTGTTTTTCCTCAAAATCAGGAGAGATTTTTTGGCAGCCAAAGTTTTTTTTTCAGTTATAGTGTTTCTAGTGTTTCTCGTATAAGATGTGTACTTTTGGTAACGTTACAGCATCGAATTAAAAATATGTCATCTCTTCTTCAAAACATAAAGAAATGAATTCAAAAATACTTTTTCTACAACAGTGCAAAAACAAGTTACAGGATATGTTTCAGTCAGAATGGTGCCAAAAGTCCCACAGTTTGAAACTAGTAACTTTGGTACATAAATATCATCCATGAAAGTTGGGTTGTTGGCGGCTAACAGATGCACAAATGAAAAAAAAGAGTGATAAACCTTCAGAGACTGTTAATCTGCTTTCGTAGCCTAAAGGCTTTCTAGTAGGACAATAGACATATCGAGGAGGCCTTACTCACAAACAACCAGTTCTGCCAATTCAATAGGACCCATTCTGTGTCTCTTCAATGGAACCCTATCGGGAACCCACAAGCCGCCATGCATAACTTAACAAATTCAATGCACCCCTGTAATTAAGATTTCTTTCAAAAGACCGAATCGCTTCAGAAAAAAATACCAACTCTATTCAAAAGCGCCAAAAGCTGTGAATTTTCTGAAAACGACGTCGTGGGGATAATATGTATGATAATAAAACGAGAAAATTCGCGGTAATTTTCGAGCTGAAGTTTGGAGGAATTTCGTCGGGAAGCCGGAGTGTGAAGGAATTTCAATGAGAGGAAGAGAAAGTTTCAAGAGGATGATTAGGGGGCCTTAATTACTTGAAAAAGTAGCCCTGGAGGTTGCATGGGTGGTCATTAGGAGGATGTGATGAGATGCCAAAAACAAGAATGGGTTCGGGACGTTTTTACAAACAGCTTGAAAGTCCCACTTTGTCCCCTGACCTTTAACTGTCAAAAACAAAGTTTGGCTTCTTTTGGGCCATCCAAGGCTTGTGATTGAATACAATTACAATTTGATGTATACTGACGAAGAAGCGATAGTTAGTTTTGAATACCAAAAACAATAAGTCTACGGTCCCTTTATATTTTTCAAGTGTTCCTTGGTTTCTGGTTTTGATTTTTAAATCATCTTACGAAGAAAGATTAATTATTAAATTTTCTTTTATTGTACATTACTCTTAACATAGGTCAATGGAACTGAAGGTCATGAGATATTTTTTTTCTTAATCAAAATTTAAAACAAAAGTTGTGTAACTACTCACGTTACGACAGCCAATCTCTCCAGAGCATTAATTCACATCGTAACCAAAAAGAGTAACCAGGCATCCTATCAAGATAAGACATAGAAAAGTACAAAAAGGAGTTTAATCTTATAAAACCTGTCTTTGTGTTGATAAAATGAAGTTAAAAAATAAAATCAGGCCTTTTTTGGTTATATTTAGAAGATTAAAACTTTGCAGCGAAATTTAAATAAGAGAAAGGAAAATGGGTTTATCCACTATACAAACTAGCAAAGGGGTTGTAAAAATAACGATTGATGGGGAGCAGTTTCTAAATAGAACAAGTTTCAAAATTTGTGGGATTTGCAACAGATTAGGCTAAGTTCGGTCAACATTTATCACATGTAGGATAATTAGTCTCAAAGTTTATGAATTTGGGATTGGAGCTTTTCTCTCACTACAATAAAGGTCAACTAATGAAATTCGCACACTACCTTTTACAATAGTGCATGACAGATTCGAAGCCTAAGTAAGTCTGATCACGTTTCGTAAATTCTTATTAGTTATTCCTTTTTCGTCTATTTTATCGCACTTATTCGTATATGGTTCTATCGATACCATCTTTGAATAACAATAAATGTTCATTGACCTAAGTATGGCTTACAACACTATTAAAAATGTTTTTTACTGAAAAATACATTTGAAGTGATCAGCATTGGTTGAAATTTCATGAATAAGCCATAATGTTATTATTAAAACATTTCTGGATTAAGAATGGATACGTCAGGATATTAGATTTAAAAAGGTTTATTTAAGATTTCCAAGCGGTTTTAGCCTTGTAAATGGGCCCCTTGAAGATAGAAGAGTTTACTTCAAATATTTCCAACAGCAACCTATCCATATACTATAGAGATCAGAGCAGACCGTAGCAAATGAGGTTTTGGGGACTCTCTCAGTGGCTGAGCGTCCATATATAGTCAGGGGGTCGTTCGCCCCCTGACGGAGTAAAATCGCCTGCTGGGCGCTCTTTTCAGGTTTTTGCCGTACTTACTCTTGCACCATCATTGACATTGCTTCCAAGAAACATGAATTAACAGTGTTATTTTAGGCCCAGATAAGAAAACGCCCAAACAGCGGTCTTAGTCTGTGCTATACTCTAATGAGAAGGGTCATCTTCTGTGGGAGGAGGAATGGAAAAACAGTTTTCTATCAGGTGGGGAAATCTACAAGAAAAGGTTTAAATGCTATGACTGAGGTTGTGTTGAGGCATAGGGTATCTACCTACTTCAAAGCCCCCTTCCAGGCCATTCTCGCCCCTCTGACCGAATTCGCTATCTCCTCAACTGGCTCCACTCCCCTTTATGACTCAACTGCGATGAAAAAGTTATGCCCTACTGCCCTAAGTCACCTTTCGGGCGCTTTACGGTCAGGCGGTGTCTCTTGCCTTATTGTGTTAGTGGGTGTGAACTCCCTCCAGTACAAAATCCTGGGTACCCATCTTTGTCAGAGGGTAAATAAAACGATGTAACTAGTAACAGACTAAATGTTTAAGCAGCAAACGCTTGACTTCATAATACCGAGGCCAAACTTTATCCACTAAGTCGTCACTGATTTTTCTCAAAATGCGCCTTTTCAGTTTTCATGGGCCTTGTGATAACTGAGGTGTACGTCCTCAATTGTCGACACTTTCCGAAAATATACTTGCTCAGTACGCATGCGATTATAATATTATATGAGGTACATTTTTGTACTACTTTTGTACACTGGACCCCCTGTATAGCCGCCCTGTATTTTTCAACTTTAGGTCTGTCGATAAAGTTGTCTGCTGCCATCTGTTTTAATACTTCACTCTGTCATCAAACTCTACACTTTAGTTATTGCGAAACTCAAACATCTATCAATCTTTTGAAAAAGAGATATGGCAATGAAGGGAATGCCACAGTCGGAAGGAATAGATGGAGTGATAAATTTGAGAAAGAGTTCAATTCGTGTTACCTTTCCATATTCGATTAATTATTTTCAAAGAGCCAAGGGTGTCCAAAATTTCTGTTATCAAAGAAATGGCTATTCATATCTAATACAAACTAATTATTAAACTGTTCAAAACCTGAATTATTACTGTAGTGACGTAATGATATAAGTACGTTACGTTTGTGATATGCTATGTTGTTAATTTTTCTTTCAAAATTTATTTGATCTAACTTGATATTGTCTTAGTTATGCAGGGCTAACAATTGATCCTATATTTTTTCTGGGAAACAATAACTATCACGTTAATTACATTTTCAGAATGTGAACGTAACAGATACACTCACTATTGTCCAGTTATTGCGCATGTATCTGTCTTTACCCTCAAGACCTACATAGGTCCTCTGCAGATTTTATTAAACAGATACCCTGTACAGAAATTCATGCTAGATGAAAAGTTTGTTTCTTCTGCAACATACCGACGATGATCCTAATACCTAAACCCGGTCACAAAATGAACATCGAATTTTTCCGATTTTACGTTACTCAACGGTGTATAGGGCCGGTATATTGGGAGGTAGCCGCCAGACAACACCGAGCAAAACTAAATGCCACTAGAAGGGAAACATTTCATCTTAAGGGCAAAATTTATGTCAAGATTTTTCGCCAGTCAGGAAAAATTTTCAGCGCCAACATTTTCCGCCCTTTTGGAATGCCTTCTCATGCGCCTATGTTGTGGTCATGACATTTTGGTCCTGTACTAATGCTACAGTCACCTGTAGCTTAGCAGTACACAGTGATCAAAAACAGCCATGTGCACTCAACACTGCCGTTACTTCTGTTATGTTACAACGTCACGGATTCGACCCTTTGTAATATGTGCTGCTAGTAAAATCGAAATCCGAACCGGCGATAAGGCATCGATCGATACCAATCGATAAATGACAGGGACGATACAATGAAACCACTTCGCGTTGATTTTGGTGTTCACCATGTCGAGTTTAAGTAGTCTTCGTGTATATATGTGTATACTATGCATATACAACTTATGACACTATATAGGTATAGTAACAAATCTATCTGTCTGAGAAAATTTTATAGTAATTTAGTGACCCATATTGACCGTAAATAATGCCATAGTTCTTTATTAAACGTGTGATGGAAGGCATGGCAAAGAGGGGGTTTTCCCAAGCATAGTAAAAGGTCTTCAATAGCTTATCATCTAATTTAGAAAAAAGTAAAACACTTCTTCAATAGACCACTTTCCAAATAACAATTTCAAAGAAATGTGGGACAGAATTTTGGTGTGCGTCATTTTTGGCCACAGAAAAAAAAATGCTATTGACAAACGTGACATATACCAAAACTCTGTTCCGTAATCCTTTGTAATTACTATTGGGAAAATGGTCTATGATAGTAACCTTTTATGATTCCTTTATTCTTATCTTACACCTAGACGTGACAATTTAAGTTACAATACCGCACTACCAGCACAGCCAATTAATTCATCTTAGCCTACATAATCGAAATGCTGACAAAACAACTATATACCAACAATTATCTTTATGCGTTCAGATGCATGATGGCTTCAAGCATACAAAAAATATGAACAATCCATAAACGTACAAACTTAAATATTTAATCAATCTCACTCAGACAGTAATATTAAGCCTTTATCAAGATGACTAACATCATCTCTCTGGAATGTGATATCTGAAATAAAATCTTTTCCAATTTTTTATTAATACAAATACGTCTAAGCTACTTTAAACCCAAACATAAGTTTTCTCCAGGGGGATTACCACTTGCTTCTAAATATTTTATCTCACTGTAGAGTGACACAGATCCACATGTTGTAAGTTCTCATATGTAAGACTTTTATGAAGAATTCAAATTTTGTATACTTTGATAAATTTCTCTCAACATCAGTTTATGCAAAGAAAGGTTATAAATATTGTAAACAGAAGTACGATCTAGGGATGGTTTTTAGATTTAAAGACTAAAAAGTACGTTATATATTTTAAAAGTTTATAAAGATTTTGTCGAGGTTATTAAATTGCCTATATGCCATGATCTCACTTAAAGCCTGTATGTCTTCTCTATCCTCTATATGTTTACAATCGTATGTTTTATCACGTGATCTCAGTGTCATACACTGTGTGCGGAATATCGATAATATGCAAACAAGTATCTACTTCAATATTATTTCAAAATCATTTCCAGTTCATTTTATCTAGTATTGGGAAGTAAAACTTATAAGTATCCGAGAAAAGTGGTCAGTAAAACTTACACCACAAAAATTATACCTCTGCCTGGTATAACATTCTCTATCGATATTTGTACACAGATGTTTAAAAATTTAACAAAAAATGAAAAAAAGATTGCAAGGTTTCTCATTTAGAATTTATATTTGACGTAAATTAAGTTCTTGAAATAATTAATTTATACAACTTATTCAAATCTTGCGGAGAGTTGTTATTTAACCTTAGAGAGTAAGATAAAGGTGGGACACATTATTTTTTGTATGTTACTTAACATGTGTTAATGACATACTCCTGGGACATAATTATGTGGACGTATTTAAGAGATCATCAGGTATTATCTCTACATATAAGGATGGGAAAATTGGTACTGAAGATACCCATTTGAACGAAAGGAAGTCATAGTTTATTAATTCTTAGAGTGTGAAGTGATTGAATCAACTCATGAGTCTGAACACGCAAGGCGTCCAAACACAACTTTGAGAGCCGAAGGTTGCCACGAAGAAACATTTAAGTCATCAAAGAACCGATTCAGTATTACAAAAAAACTCCTATACTTAAATTTGGTTTTAGAAGATTTTTAGAAACTTGAATTATTTCTCGCACCGGACCTCAGCAGTCTGCACATTGTTAGGAATTAATGTAACATTTATTCAAAGAGCCAAAGTATCAACGATAATAAAATAACATTATAGCTTTGAATGACTAATTCACATTTAACATAAATAATTTATACATTCCCTAGACCAAATTGTCAAAATAAGCATACAATTCTGTAACACTCGAAAGTCAATTGTTTGGGCAATGCCGTGTACCGTTTATGCCTTGGCGAACTCATATGGGGTGAGTGAACGCTAAAAAAAGGGATTGAGTATGATGCCTGTTGTTGTGTTCAAACTGCGGAAAGCCTCCCTTTGAAGTGTTTGTTAAGGTTTCGCAAGATTTCACGCTTAATAAACTACTGTACAATTTAATTACACAAACTAAACTATATCATTTTGCACAAAATGGAGGCAACTCTTTCTTGAGTGTTCGCTTTTGATGGGATTATATCTATGAGTAGGTATCGCAGTGTTATACCACTCGATTGTTAGTAAGCAACTATGGCACCACAATAAACAGCCGAAAGGTGGCAAAATAAGTTTTGTTGTTTATTTAATTGGTTATATTTTACCAGTACAGTAACTTATTAGAAAATTTTCAGTTTGACCAAAGTTCCCGTTGAATGACCTTTAATTATGAACTTTCAACTTAGAACACAATGTGCAAGGCAAAACCCTACCAGTAAGTCTAATGCAATACGAATCATTAAGTAATTAAATTGTTCACGAAAAGGCATCTATGTACCGTTTCATTTGATTATTAAAGTGTTTTGCTGGAACGCATCTTCTGCCGCCTTTTTAATCCTAACAATTGTTTACCAACGATTGGAAAGTATTTTCTTATCAGCATGCAGGGTTTAAAAAACTTGAAATACACGTTTAAGTACACAAAATGTATTTCAAGACATATTTTTGTATTTTTGATACTTTTTCAATTCAAATTTTTGAGTTTTCATATTAAATTAATCTTTTTCATCCAAAAATAAATAGATCTGACTTTAACCTACAATTCAGTCTCATATGTCTTTAAACACACCTTCAACGATATCGTTTTCTTTGTTAAGACTATGTAATGTTTTCACTGTTTAGAACGTTTTCTGTTAAAAAACTTTTGAATTAAAGGCATTTTTAAACGTAAGAAATGTATCTAAATCACAAATTCTCATAGCAAATAGGATAAACAAATATTTCAAAATATCTGAGGAAAGAGCGTACCTTTTGTGCAACGAATTTAGTTACCCGGTTTTGTGAAGAAATTTAGTCAAAAATTCAGTAATTAATTGTACACCTTGACGTCAAGAGCTCTCATTACTGACAATTACACCACAACCATGCACAATATTTGTTTTTATAAATGTACTGGTGTTGGAAGACATTTAGTGGAATTTTAATGATTACAGTAAGACAGTTTTAGAAAGTATTTAAACCTCCAATAGTATTGTAGTAAACATACGGTAGGTGAATACTAAAATGGTAGGTGAATATTAAAATGGTAAATGGAAATGTAGTGTTATATTCTTACTGTATAGGAATAGTGAGTGCTTAATCACAAAACAGTAGACTGGGCGTAGTTATAGTTCCAAATGATTATTAAAAGCTGTGATTTAGTTTTATAGTGATATTACTTGTCCTTTGGTTTAACCAGGCAGTTACCACCAGAGTGACAACTCTCTCGTTCAACAGTCAATATAACTAAAGAGTGAAGAATTGCTTCTGTCACATACGGTATGCGATACAATACCTGAATGTATTACTGAGTATTTAGTTCAAGCACGTATTTTGGTCAAGGGAAGATGCTTTTATTGTTCAGATTCAGGAAAAACGCTAGGTGACATGATACAAAAAGTAGAAATGCGTTTAGACAGTAGAAAGATATTTACCAAGTTCGGGAAGGGTTACTCTGTCTTTATTCCGCCGAGAGAAAGGAGACAAAATTCAGAAGACAGCGCAGAAAGATGAAAGATATTTCATTAAGGTAAAGGTGGGAAGACTTTTTTATATCCTCCTTGGAAAGAATTTCTATTTATCATAGCATTTTTAGTTTATTGCCGTGCATGAGGATGCTTATGCCTGTATGCAAAGGAATATTATGAAGCAGTCGCACCGATCCACTTTCGAAAATACCACTCTCTCCCTTTATTTCCCTCACTTGAATTTGTATGACAATTTTAAAACATAAATATTGTATTCAAGATAAACAAAGGGGTTTGATTTTCATGAATTTAACCATTTAGAGACACAAATTTTGTCCCATATCGGTAATTAAACGAGTCATTCAAGAAATAAAAGACCGGGTTATATACACTACCAGCAATTCACATTGGGGTGACGGTGTTTGTTCTGTGCATGAGTTGTCACGTCAGTACACAGTTTAATGACACACTGATGAGGTTTACCTCTACAACTAGAAGTACTGTAAGTTGATAGTTGGCTATCATCTTCAGCACAGCAACTTGAATAGGGTATACCGAGGGACAGCAACTTCACGATTGAGGGTTAGAGGCAAAATCTGGCGGACAGTTGGGAGTGGTGGTTTGACTGAGAGCGTCACGAAAGAGGACAAACATTAATACGATGTTGGTGGCAACAGAACACATGAGTTAATTGAGAGAAAGGACGGTCCCGCGGAAACGCGAATCCCCTAACATCTTTACATTCTCACTAAACCATACGGCACTTTGCAGCTTTACCATTTCAAGCGTGTTTTATATAATCTGATTTCAAGCATGTTTTGTACAATATGATGGGCGTTATCAGTTTCCTTTGAAGACCTCTGGCACCTGGTGAATAATTCAAGATTTTTTTAAAGTACGGTATTCAGAACTATTAAAGTCCAGGATTACAAATAAATTCTTGCAGAACTGTATGGCATGAACAATTTAGACATGAGAATTGTATCAAACCATCAATGTACATGTATTTCTCAGCGAGTGTGTGAATGTTCCTACCCTACATTAACACCCTTTCCTAAAGTTACCCACACTCTGAAAACATCAAACCCGCAATTACACAGGGCAATGCAGTTAGCAAAAATTTCAAGTCATAATGGTTTAGCGAAATGGCTTTCCTTGAGAGGGACTTAACAAAGTTGTAACTGAATAAAATATTTGCTAAAAGAATAGTCACAGGTAATCAGCATGGGGTGAGAAGATTGCCTTAGTGTGTCCGTAGGAATTACGTTAATTCTACAGAATTTATTTTGAATTCCCAGTCATAATGTCTGCGACTACACTTCTGCGATACATGTACAACAAATTTTGTAACCAATGCTACGTAGACAATTATGCAAATTTAATGACCAAGTTACAAAATATAGGACTTCCATCCGTTGTCGTGATATACATTGGTACCTTTCTATCAGTACCACTCGATGGACGATTTTCTATAATCTCCTGCAATTTTAAGCAAATTCTGGCCGTGGGATAGCTGGTGTGCATATTAGTATAAAACTGGTTGTTACCGTCTGTCATAATATGTTTCACCGTGGTCTGTTTTCCATGAACAAATATCAAGTGTTTGTAGAGCGTGTTTACAGTGGCGAGGATTGTTGAAGCTATTAAATTAGCATTAGGACTCACTAAACGAATACCGGTACTTGACAATGAGGGTATGTATGTTCGAACACGTCTGCAGATTTCAAGTGTACTTCACAAAATGTGGTATGATGTTTAATTTACATGACATTAAACTCTTTATATCAATCCCTATGTAGGCACAATGCTTATAGACAATTATATGTGTTAAACCATAAATAATACTGTTATCGTCTTTATCGAAACGAAATTAGAAGAATAAGGCACATTTACCTATCAATCAAGATGATAATTTATCAGAATGTTTAAAAACAAATATTTGATATTATGTAGTACTAATTAGGTAACCTAGAGTTTCAAAAAGTAAGCTGCAATGAACGTACTGGAAGTGTACTCATCGAGTGGATGGATTTCTCTATTAAAGGAATGAATAGCAAAGATGAGACAGTAAACATTCAAGAGAATACAGTGCCTTGTGAGTGAAATATGAAAAGCAGTCAAGGAATCACATGTAAGCCTACCCAATAAGCTATTTTGACTATTTTAGACAGGCAATAAACAGTGTAAATCATGAGATTCTATATATCACGTGCACTGGGTTGGTATAATAACTTTTCAGTTGTTCCAAACCTGTTCTCTGTTCTCACAGGGTATGGTAGACATGTCACAAGGTGCGGAATATATTTGCTACGAATTTTCCCCAACTGGAAAACAGTCATAATATGAATTTTGCCCGAACGACAATTTTTGGCCTTGAAATCGACAATTTCTTGCAGACCCTGTCTCATACGCTAACGCGGGCAGTCCTTACCAGAAGTATCAATCACACAGTCCTAGGTAAGGGGTATGAAACCAGCAACTTCCTGATCAACCTATAAGTGCTTGAGGACATAATACTAACATGCTATATATGAGATTGTGTGTTTCACTGCTTTAAAGTTGTTACCTAGGTACTTATTATTTGCTATTACGATTGGGCAAAGGAGCATTTGTGTCAGTGTTCGAACGTTTTGTTCATAACTGCACAATATATAAATTTGCTTCAATGGACCTACATTTTCAAATGAGAGATGTTTGGGAAAGCCATGATAGGACTTGCTAATTGCTATGTTTCACGTTCCTTGAATTAGTTGTATTTTCGGACTACTCAAGTGGACAAGATCCGCTGATCTCAAACCATCTGTTTAATTTGTCACAGTTTTATGATTTTTTATTAACTAAATTTCCCCAATTTCTTGAAGCCGAACACTGGGATCAACTACTTTTTCCAGTAATGCAGATTATATTGAAAATCCCTTCTCATCGACCAAGGCTCCTGGAGGATACCGATACCGCACATTGCAACGTACAGACGTACCGTACTTCAAGAGCTAAAGCAAAATGTTAACGTTCGTATTTGTTTCCGGGTTTTCAAAATGTAGGTAACTTGCATGTATCACAAAACTTTCACCGTACCTTACAACGCCAAAACAACATTGTAATACAATACAACAACAATACAATATCATCATTGACTACCGTAACACATTACATGCTTAAAATGACTATCATTAAAATGAAATGAAACTTTAGTACACTGACATACTCAGCTTCCACTTAAGACATACATCTATAAGCCTCAAAAAGTTAAAGTTATGTTACTTTTTTTTACTTTGTGCAGTTTTATTAGCTTCTAGTACGATCCATTGTGTGCCAAAAGGAAATTTATACTAAGTTATACTAAGGTAGCAGTTCTAGTAACCTAGTAGTTGGAAAAACTGCTTTTGCATTATGTCACATTCTGACGGTTACGAATCCAGTGTGAATCTGATTTTGGCAAAAAACTTAATATTTTTGCGTTATACAGAGGACTTGCTCAATGGCATTATGACCATCATTGTCACAAGGGACCACTTAACTTTTGGCACCATTTCTAACATTACTTACTGAAATAAAATAAATTGAGTACAAACAAATTCACGGAAGGCCGCCATTCATTACAACAATGGACCCCCTTTTTGTTTGAAAATATTTGATCCATGAATGCTTTTAATTAATGTTGTGATGCCTGTATGATTTTACATTCATTAAATCTTCCATCTCAGGATGGTGGAAATTTTCATCTTCCTTTAGTCCTCTGAAAAGATTTGGTAGACTGTAATAGAGACCTTCGTAGCAAGTGACATTAATCATTAATCTAATACCATTAAATTTAATTTAATTTAATTTCGTTAATTTAATATCAATTTAAAGTACTGTACTCTGTTAAATGTTCTACATCGCCTCTCATACCCAGTTTACCTACTCCTGAAACTTATTTTATACCACAACTGTACTGTACAACCCTTACTTGTCACAGTACATTTGCCCAGTCCATCTCCCTGCCAATACACTCTGCCCCGTGTGTGTGCAAACACTTGTAACAACCCGAACTATTCATCATCTTTCAAATCTCCATGCAACCCCTGTAGGCTACTACCAGAATCCATCGAGAAAAATATTACTCGGATACTAAACACATATTAAATAATTGATGTACTCTGTACTTTTGTCAAGCAAGCTCCATCAACAAACAAGAGCCTGCAAAACACATGTTATATAAATTACAATCAAAAGTCATAATAATCAAACAGTGTTGCCATTAGCCTACATGGCTGCGTTAACCACCAGCTCGGTGCTGCCTTCATAGTTTTCATGGAAATTACTAAGCGTTCTGGCAAGTGGTCTAATTTGTCACTCTACAATTTACATTAGAATGACCATTCTTTACTACACTTTTAAATTAACTTCGGTGCTATCACTCACAGCTGTTTTAATTTTACAGAGAAATATTATAAAATCCAATTTTCATGTTTGTAAACCATTCCGACTTGTCTTTGACAATTCATACGCAGATATCTCTTCCGTCATTTCAGTAAGATAAACTTTTTTCCAAATAGTTTCTAGAAAACACACTTGTTGTTATTACAAGCTTTCTTAAGTCTTAACTAGTTAAAACTACAGATTGACTGCCGTGCTTGTATTTTGACAGCACTGTGCTTTAGTTTGTTCTAAAAAAGTTCGCATGTGTTGCTGCAATACAGTAAGGTGTAGAAAAGTTCTGTTTTCCTTCTAATTGGTAATTTTCCTACTAACCGAAGATTAGTTTTATGAAGGTTTTACATACATTCCAACAATAAATTAGTCCAAACAAGTGAAACAACTTTATTAATCAAATCAGGTATCATTTTGACATCATTTAGTCAAAAACTCAAAATCACACACGTGAATGACAGATAAAGAATTACACATACAGCTCTCTTTAAAACAATTTGTAAAATAACTTCTCCAAACTCTAGTAAAAATCATTTAAAAAATTTGAGCCTAACTACAGAATCTTGTGTAACTTTTAGTGCACACATAATTATATATTGTTCGCTTTTGAATTAACTAAAGAATAAAAATATCAAGCTTGTAATGTTTTCAATTCCAGTTGTGTAATTTATCAATATTTAATGTACAACACAATGCACTGTAAAAATAAATTAGTCAAAACGACCGTAATAAGTCATAATTATGTGACGTCATTTTGACATCATCTAGTGAAAAACCATCTCATTTTAATTATTCATTTTGTTTTTCAATCCTACTGGCGATCTTTTGGTATATTTTTGGAGGTATTTCTACGTTGTTAGGATCTTACTGAAGGATACCTATAGTCACTCTGTATAAGTAACATAATAAACAAAAATTGACACTGCTTGTTGTATAGTCAAAGAAGTTTAAGTAAGTGCTGCCATATTTATACTATTGTGGCTTGATGACGGCATTGCTTCCTTTAAAAATTTGGTAATTTCGGTAGATTAGAAGACAAAATAGACTCCGGGACTGAAAGACATAGGCGTACGGGGTCAATATTTCTGGGGGGTCAGGGATAATTTTTGCCCGAATTTAGAATTTTGGACCAAGTTGCCCGAATTTTGATACCGCTTTGTCGGTTGCAAAGGGCATAACTTATTTTCTTGGCTGTCTCATTTGCCCGAATGAAGCCACTATTTTTGCCCGAATTGGGGTGGAATATGCCCCTGCCCACCCACTCCGCCTCATACGGTTATGCTGAAAGAAGGTGTAGGCTATTAATGACATGGCAAATAAAAGTGATGTTTGTCAATAAGGATTAAGATACTAGACACACAATGTACAGATATATGACTACATGGAATATTATCTAAAATGTAGGATACCGTTGATCAGAAAAAGGGCCATAATGAAACCATAAAATATCCAAACTCAAGGGCATTGATGTAGGCTAAAATAAAGTACAACTGCCTAACTTGACAAGTTGTCATTTACTAAGTGAAATGTGTTTAACGATGTAAAGATAGAATTGAACTGTCCGCAGTGTACCAAGTTTTAAAAATATCTGAAATACGAATTTTATTAAGGTTGCAGCCC
This sequence comes from Holothuria leucospilota, assembly GCA_029531755.1. NCBI lineage: Eukaryota > Metazoa > Echinodermata > Holothuroidea > Aspidochirotida > Holothuriidae > Holothuria > Holothuria leucospilota. The sequence continues at coordinate 35,710,452 of CM055973.1, read as the reverse complement.
GTGCATTAAGTTAGAGCACTGGATATTTCTAGGCGCTGGTCAAGTGTTGGGACCCCTGCCAAAAAAGTACAGTACGTGAGACGAAGTCAGTATTGAGATCGCATTGAGTTGGCAGTTCTAGGGATTTTTTATCGGTTAACTACGATTCGGATGACTGATTTCACAAGAGAACGACACCTTCAGGAACAATTGGCTGTGAGAAATAATTCTGTTCTTACATTCCTTATGGCTTACACAAACCCAACCACGTCTCACGTCAATGATTTTACTGAAAAGAGCCCAGCTCTACGTTCGGGGGAACGACCGCCATTTTGGCTAGGTCTAAACTGTGGTAGGTGATATGATGTTTTTAAAGCCTTCAGGAATGCAGAAAAAATCGAGAAAAGAGCTAATACAAGAAAAGAAACACTACTGCGACATGGTATCACTATGTCACAACAAAATTATGAAATCGTAGACACATGTAACTCTATAGAAGTTGATGACGAGCAAAGAGACTAGCCTTGCTGAGAATCTGCTATTTACATGGAAACAGCTTCCCACAATGTAATCATACAGCTCTCAAACGTAATCTTAGCCAAAAAAAAATGTTTCAAAATCTATCTTTTAATCTGAATTATCTAATTGTTTTAGGTTTTATTCCTTACATCCCTTACAGTTAAATGGAAACACTGTTTCTCAATGTTTGTACTAACCAACGGCAAGACCGCTTTTAGTTGAGCGAGACCTTACCTACATATCTGCACACGTGATCAACAGGCTTGGCTGTAATTTTGAAGCGTCAGTCGCACTAGGCAAGTGTCGTTTCGTCAGCACCATTCACAAACACCGGAGTTAGTAACATTTGGAAAGTCCAAATTTACAAAAATTAGTGAATATTTCCCCAATTTTCCACTCCCGATCCTTTTACTCGGCGCTTCTTGTTGTGAATGATTCCTAAGCTAACAGTTCGACACTTACCCAGGCGACTACACACAATATTACAATCTGATTCACAATGCCTTTACACTGTTAGCGAAGGTTTTCTTTTCTCAGATTCAATGGAGGTCTTTTCTATATAACAACGGCACAATACTATTGTAGGTATGGGCGTTAGGATTTTCATGAATATGGTACCGTTCACGAGCTTTCTTTACGAGATTGTTTAGATATTCTCCGAGCTGAAAAGACGCAGGAACAATATCGAGAAGTTTCAATAAAAATTACTCGTAGGCAAGAGAGAACAATGGATGTAGGACAAGGATTCTATTCAGGCCTAAACAATTACATGTTTGGGTTAATTGGAAAAGGAAATAAAGAGAATAAAGCAGTGAGACAGAAGTCACACTTCAATTGAATCGCGGTTGCCCCAATTAACTGAATGTGGCTCTAGTAGGGTGGAAATAGCATTCAGTATTTGTTGTAATATGATTTGTACCTCAAAGAAAACTTGACTTCTTGTGAAGAATAAAAGTATTTCAAAAGGGGTGATAATTGAAGACTGCATTTATAGAAAAATGAAATACGAGCTTTTAGAAATTGACGCCAGAGGCAATAAAACATGAGAAGTGATAATAAGGTAGGATTCGTATGAGGGAAATATTGTGACAAGGTGAAAATTAATGTGTGACTGCATGTTCCATGAATGATGACAATTTTGAGACAATTTATGTTGTCACAGACTGGACAATTGGTGTCTCAGACACGTGAATTGATGAAAACAGCCAGCCTTGTATTCAAGCTGGAACTGTCGACGCACACCGGAGTCTGTCAGTTACCGGTATATGACATAAATTAAACCTGATACAGAGAGTCTTGGTGCCTATGCTATTTAAAAGAAAAAACTATTAAAATGTACACCCTACTGTTAGTATGAAAGCCAATAAGGTTTTCATTATGGCCGTGTGGAAGTTTTGGGGCCATGTATTTAAATTTTGGGCTACAAAAATCTCAGTGGGTCAACTAAAGGCATGACGATGCCTCTAAACTTAACCCTTCATTAAAACAACTGGAGAAGAAGACTCACAAAGAATAAAGTACATTAATTTAAATTTTTAAAAAGCCCAATCACAGGTGTATGAAGCAAGGGAAGGCTGGGCCGACACTCCGCCTGATCCAACATTCTTGCAGATAATTCGTTCTTTTCGGAAAAGTACGGTCTTTTTCGGGCAAACTTTTTATAAAGAAATGAATAAAATTTTGGGAAAACGTGCTCAGCCCCAATATTGAAAGTATTCTTGTACATTTATGAGCCCACTGTAACAGTGTCCTGGCTGGCTGGACAACGTTGTGGGAAAGGAGTGTCAGGATTCGATTCCCGGCTTGGTCAAAGTACTACATGACTGTAGAGCTTTCATAGAAAAATCTGCAGTCAAAATTAAAACCAAAGAATTCCATCTTTAAGATGACATGATAAATTAGAGGACACCGGATGTAATTTAGAAACCCTCTCGTTCTTCTCTCACAGGTTTCCAGATTTGTTCTCCTTGGAGTTTATCCTGGCTCGAAATTGTTAGTTGCTTGTTTGAAGATCTTACTCAGGCCAAGGCAGCAAGGCATCAAAAAGCCTCTAAATTTAAAGACTACGATCTAGGTTTCTACACTATCATGAGTCATTCAATGGTAATATTTCTAATCTAAAATTCTAAGTGCAGTCCCCCTAATTTGCAGTAATGTACCCCGTCATCCTAATTCGGAATGGCTCATATCAATCTTGTGACAATATTTTGTTACTTATTTGTTAAATTTATGAATAGTAACTCCTTGGTTTACCTTTAATATTCAGTTTTTTTATACAATTACATAATGAAAGTTACTTGTGAGAGAAATAGGAGGAGATTCGCAAGATTTAGCGGATTTTTGAAAATAAGCTTGGGGTGACTGCTTTCTCCCTTCAACCAATAGTCTTCTTTGCCTAAAATAAACCACGGATATTCGTTCGTGATACAAGCCTAACAATTTCCGATTCACTTCCACAAAATAAGAATAAAAAGTTAATGAATCTCTATGGGATATGCCACGCAAACTTAGATTATAACATATTGCCCCCGGATATGTACGGTTAATCAATTTTTGCTACCATATTCGAGTTTTTGTTTAAAAAAGAGGTTACGTTTGCCTCCATTGGGAACTAATTAGAGTTTAGAAGGATAGCTAATTAAGAACTTAAGAGTTCATTTACCAAGCTACAACTCATTGGAGTACTCTAGTTTATAAGATGAGTGATATCAAGGGCAAATGTATTCATTGGGGCTCAACGAAGTGCCTAACAGCGGCTGATTAAATGTACTGATCTCTTTTCCCAATGTCAGCCTATGCTTGATCCGATTCCGATGTTTTTTCACTCTTTTTAAGTGTTCAAATTTTTATGCTATTTGACATTGTATCCTTCCTCTGACGTTCCAACGCTATGTTTTCATTGTCAATAAGGTTTGCATAAGGCCGTAGGGAAATGATGATTGATTGACTTAACTGTTGTCATCAAAAACAACTTCTGCTTAATTTTACTTGGAACGAAATGTTCTTGTGCAAAATTCTTCACTCTTTTGTTTCAACATAGCTAACGTAAATCGGTTAAAACTATCTGTTTTTTACCGATTCGATGTTTGTGCTGATGTACTTAACATCAGATGAACGTACATGTTTTCTTCCGATGATCGGTTTAGCCCTAGTTTTCATAACGGTAACGTTTATCCTATTGTTAGCCTTTTTTATACTTACGTACATAGTATACAAATGTACGGCATATCATAGCCCTTACTTCTTCTACACGTGATATCGATGGAAGTCCCGCCTGGGGTCATACATGACACGTGTTCTATAAGAAGTGAAATGCACTTTTATAGCAATTGAGTACCGGTAATTTCTATTGGCGGAAATTTCTTTACCGTCCTAAACTAATTTTGAAAGGTGAACTTGAATTAGTCTGCTGTGCACACTCTAAACGAGTGAGAAGGAGTTACACATTTTCTAACTACTTATCTGCTCCCACTTTGAAAACATGTTTACATGCTTAACACACTAACAAATTCCTAAACGTTACGTGTAATAATGTGTTTATTTGCTAGACGTATAATGTTCAACTGTTCAAACTACTTTTTATCAGTGGTCACCCATACTTTCTCTAGCGATTGCTTAAGAAAATTGTAAATGATAATTTCGAGGTGGTCCACAAAATAAACGTAAGGCGGTGGGAAGTTATATTTTTGATAATTGGTGCTTTAAGAGAAAGAAATGGATTTAACTCAAACAGCTCTGACGTCATTTACTCTATAACCTTGTATAAGTATATTCATGTTTCCGCTTTATAGAATTTTTGTTCTGTTCATAAAGAAACATGTTGTTCATGGTATGAGAAAATAAACTTCTTCTTATTAATAAACTTAGAGAAACCAGCCACATCAGATTAAATTTTCAGTAGCTTATTTGATTTTTTTTAATCCATTTCCATGTGAATTTGTCTCAAAGACAATGCTGTAGCTTTAGATGGCACAGGTTGTGCGTTCGAAATTCCTGAGGCTGCTTAAATGCCTTTATACGAAAAATATTTGCTTCGCAAAAGTTACACCAAGATTGCTAATGATTACTTTGTCTCATTAATTAGTTAATAGCTTCCCTTGTTACCATGTATGTATCGTTACCCATGTATGTTTTGCATGTGTAAAACACTTTGTTATAGATGTACTAATCTTTAGAAGAAAGAGTCGGTGAAAACTTCAAAACATAGACTACACGTCAGTCGTTTAGTGTACCCTTGCTATTCCGTTATGGAAAAAAGCCGCTAATATTACAACAAACATTTACCAACGCCTCTACCTATGTACAGGGCAAAGCTCCTACCCTATCAGCTCCAGATGAATTTTATCGTTTCGTGCAGGCAAGACATAGCTATTTCGCTTTTATGTTCTTACTTTTTCTTTTGCATTTCTTTGATATTTAATGAAAAAGTACTATTATGGAGTCGCCTTCCCCACTGATATAGAATTCGATTTGTGACCAAACTACGAGAGACACAGGAATCAAGTTCTTGGAGTCCATGATTGGACGATGCAAATGTTTTCAAAAACTGAAATTGTGCTTTAGACAAAAGCGACAGCAGGGCTTATGAAACCATGGAATCTTGATTTTTTTTTGTTTGAAGCTTTTAACTTAGTACATATTTGTCTTGAAACGATGCCTTACACACAGTGTCTTTTTTTTCTTATAAATCTAACCATGCGGTTGCCTCAAAATTCTTCAGTTTGAATTAACATAACTATCCCTGACATTTAAAGAAGCTTTTTTAAGGCAATCAGTAACAATAAATGTTTCAAAAAAGTTTGCCACCTATTAATAAATTACTTTCGTCCGATAACCAGCACTGTGGCTGCAAATAAGAGAACATAATATAACTTATGTCAAGTTTCTAAAAGCTGTTAGATTAAACTTTGCCTTGTCTTCCATAAGGAAGTTATGGAAATCGGTTAATGATCAAAGAAAGGCCATGTGAAATCGCTTGTTCTTAATGCTTCATTATTGTTTAATTATAATATGATAATAGATCATTGAGAAACAACTTTGAAATAGTAAAACTTGAAATCGTACATTTATTTTCTTTCATGAAAGTTTTAATAGATGTATTCAAGATTAAAAATGCAATTCAATAGATGAAGAAACTAAGCCACTTAAAATTCTTTTGGTGAAAAGTTTCTTTGTCTGTAAAATTTCTTTAAGTCGAAACTGAAAATTGCAATCGAATTTATTAAATTAAGCTTTAAAGCGAAAGGCGTTTTGAAGTACCTTGGGTTTCTTTTAATGGGAGAAAAACAAACATAGATTTTCAGGTTTTGAAGTTTATTGAAAAATTACAAGCCTAAGAACAGGTTAAGATGTGAAGTCCAGTGAACCAGGAAATAACTGACTTTAGACCCTACTATAATCGTGAGATTTACGTGCCGAAAAGTCACCCAGATTTCCATTTCAAAGTACATGGTTTTCACCTTATTGGTGTCTGGGGTAGCCTATATTCATGCCCTAAATTCACTAAGCTTTTTAAGGACAGCTCTTTTACGACACGGATTGACACCATCGGCCATCAATAAAAGATTCGCGTCCCGTAACTTACAAAGATTTTAACCCCAAACTGAGACTCCTTTCTATTTTAGAAGAGAGTGAGATCAAATGGAAAACCTGTACATTGCCCATCGACGGCAAAAAGCCCAGGGAATCGAACCATCCTCCCGAATTATAGGCCTAAGTATCCTCTTTCATGGGCCTTGACACCCCTTTTTCAATTTGCCCATAGCACCAGTAAAGAGCAATGTTCTCTCTTAAGAATATCGAAATGGTACAGTATATTTTACGTAAGAGATGCGCCGCAAGATCTGCAGCAAACCCAAATCATGCCTTCACTAAGGACGTCTTTTCCGGTACTTCACCTCGACAGATTTTATGATACAATTTTGGACGACAGGATTAAGTTGTTAGCGTCGACAAGTAGGGTAATATTTCGTCGATATGGCTGGTAATGACAAGTTAATGCTTCTAATAACAATAATTTTGAGGTTAAAATTTAGATCCTTCGAAAAGAAACCTCAAATTAGCTACAATTATTTCGGATCGGTGACAGAAAACTTTCCTTCGGTACTTCAGAGTCAGTTGAATTCACTGAATATTATGTGATGGGTCATGGACACCTCCTGCGTCATGGACACCTCCGGGAGGCAACGACAGCTTTACACCCTATCAGTGTGAATCTTGTATCCAGAGGGGGGACTAAGAGGCGCCCCCCTAGAAAATTTTCTCCCCCTAGAAAATTCACGCCCCTACAAAATAAAAATTACCATTGTTATAATACATTTTAGTGTAGTGCCCTCCTGAAGAAATATTACGCCCCTTGGAACCTGTCTTGCTCTCATTTAGTACCTTTCCTGGCTACAAGCCTGATCATGGTGCCCTCCCGTCCCTACCCTTTGACCCCTCACATTCGATGTAAGTACTTATCGAAAATGGAAGCAGAGGAGAAGTTTGTTTGAACGAAGTATCATCTTCAAGAATATGTCAATGTCAAAAGTATGCCAATAAGCATTTAAATAGATCTCACCGGTCGGTTCTAGTGGTAAAATGTTGCAGACAACTACCGTTTTATGTACTTTTAAGGGTCTATATGCCTAAATTTTAGCCCTGGAAACAGTTTACATAAGACATAAATTAAATTACAATTTGACGGGGAGCGAATTTCGCAGTAATTCACGATGCATGATCCAGTGGCGCAAACAGCTTTTCCGGTTGAAGCGGTAAATTAGTTTGTCGCCTAACACAACACAATACACATCACACTTAAAAATTAGGAATATGACGTATATAAAATAATAATATTATTGGTTTTTGTATAGAGCTTTATCACAGAGATCTCAAAGCGCTTCACTGAAATATAACCCCTGGTCAGCAGTAACCCATATAAGAGAGAGTCCCTGTCGCCTGTAGACTGCTGCAGCTAAATCAGCGCACGTAACAAGTTACCTCACAGGTATAACTCCGGTGTGGAGAGAGGCAATTGGGATAAAGCAAGACAAGACGTAACGAAACCGGCGGACCTCGAACCAGCAAACCTTGGATAGCAAGTCCAACGAATTAGCCAATAGTCCACCACGCTCTCAACATACATTTTAAAGTAAACCGTGTTTTTTTTTTCTTCGTGGAAAAAATAAAGACGTGTCTGTCGTCTTGAAACTTTTATCCACCCCGTCTGCCTACTGAAAAGAAGTAATTGTTATAGACCAAAAGTGCTGCGTATGGGAAACCGCCCCTCCCCCAGCACCGCTACTGGTCGTAAAAGTCATGTCTCACCCAATATCTTCCTTGGTCAGCTGTAATACATGCCTGAAGAATCCTATATGGTGAGAAAATAATATGAACAGGCCTGCCTGAAAGATATCTCGTGACAGAGGTGTCGTGCTCATTGGGGTCCGGAGGCCAGTCCCTCAAATTTTGTCAAAGGTGGCATATGATTTTGTCTGAAAATGCGTTTGAACACCCTTCACATCCCAAGTTAATATGAGAAGTTAACTGTTTTCGAAAAATGTAGCACTTTGCCTCAGGTTACGCTACTTTTTGCCTTCCTCCTACAAAAACATTTTTTCACACGACGCCTCTTATATCTTCACCCAGTCACCACTTCTCACGGGCCCCCATCATTTATTTTCTCGCGACACCCCTGGAAGGGGTTTTGGACTATATAAAAGTTTAACAGAGTACCATGTATGTAACACAGGGCCGTATTACTAGGGGAAGGGGCGACTTCCTCCTGAGATTTATAAAAAGTATTTGAAACTTGCCGAACTTGAAACTACTGAAAATGCTGAGAATTTCATGGTCCTGATGATGATTAAAAGATCTAAAAGGCATATTACAGTGGCATTTTAAAAGAATCCAATGTGAAAGAAAAAAATATTTCAATCCACATCCTCCAAATCCTGTAATAATACTGCATTTCTTACTCAAGATATCTCATTTTAAAGATCAGTTACTTTAGTAAAAAAATACTTCCAGTTCTCATCAAGGTCACAGTAATGTTAACACAGGTCACAGTAATGTTAAGTGGGCACATTGCCTCAGATTCCTTCTGTTCTTCTTTATAATTGAATGTCCTGTTTATTTTTGAAGTGTGGTACTTTCGGAATGTTTGGATATCTTTGCATGTGGGAATTAGCATACAAATTATTCAATATTCCCTACAGCGATGTCAATATTAAAGAAATGCAGTGATATGTCTAATTAATGTGCCGCAAAGACATCCTACATTTCCCATGATGCACTGTATCTCTGGCAAAGTTACATCTCTTTGAAAATTAATATGTTATTGAGATGCGGTTTTCACGTCCTAAAAGTGGGAATTTTCTTCATTTTTTAAATCATTGAATTTAGTACCTGGCAAATCCCTTTCAGAATCTTAGAAATCACATTTAATAGTTTATTTTCCCGAAAATTTCCGGACGGTTCCCGCCCTCACCATGAAAGTCTTCTTGTGAGGTTACTCGCCCTCACGAATTTCTTTGTCCGAATACTGGATCCGCCAATGACCGATTTCCAACGCTGTTGGCTTAAAGACCTAGGTATATGTATTTAGTTAGATGAGATTTAACGACACGACACGAATGTGTTATATAGTGTCAATTAGATAAAAAGGTAAAGTTTAAATACGGTTTGAAATACGGTTCAAGTACAAGTTTGGTTTCAAATACAGCTCAAATACGGTGCAAGTCCTTTCCTTTAGTCGCCTCTTACGACAGGTGGGAAATGCCCTGGGCATATTCTACAGCCCCCAGCCCACAGTGGGCTGTGTATATGTAAATATCATACTTGTCTATTTCAGATAAAAAAGAATAAAAACCCTAAATATAGCCACAACTCCCAACAAAATCTATCAAACACTGACCATTTTACAAGATCATAATTGCTTTTACACCAAATCCTTATGTTTTGTTTTGTAAGGTGACACATTTGCGTCTCGAGACATGCATATTAAGCCTGATATAATGTCTCCAGGTTAGGTTAGGGTTAGAGACATGAGGAAAGGTTAGGGTTAAAACTCTAGAGACTTGTTATCATGCATGATATCATGTTACGGATAGGGTGGTTTTTACCTCTAAATTATGAATAAACATGAGCTACATATATGGAAATTTATGACGTAGAAAGAGGGACTCATGAGATATGTTTTCCTTTGCTTGTTTTAACCTTATTCATTCAAAGGACACTTGTGACGCGGTGGCATCATTTGGGCTGAAGGGTTTATTTTGAAAGTAGCTATAGACTTCTTTGAAAATGTTCACATTAAATATCAAACTAGAAACCAGCAGGTTTAAGTAATTATCAGACAATTTATAAATCGTTAACAAAAGAAATCCTGACATTGTGCACCTACTCCACATCAAGATTTTTGCATAACAAATGAGGAATATCAAAAATGCTGAACTTTTGAAGAGGTACATCTCGAAAACGGCGAACGATCCAATTAAATCAAGCATATTTTTCATCAGGGGATCTCATTCTACCACTGTTGAGTTAAATAGCTGTTTTAGTTGACAGTTTACACACCTGATACCAACGGATCCATGATAATACACAGGACACACATGAGTCTGCAAGCTAAAATCGTTAGTACTGTTTCTTACGCTCGGCCACATCATATTTTTGTAAAAAACAAGGGGGGGGGGGTACGTATATGGTTACGGTCAATTACATACTAAAGTGAATAAGCTTAAACAGCAGTTTTAAGACTTGTCTTCCTGTATCTTCGGTTTTACTGAATAACTTTTTGTTATCACATTTACCTCTTTTCCCTTAAATTCCTGTTTTTTACAGCATTAAATCTCAAAGTAGAGAGTAGCGTTAAGATGCGACTTACAAGTTCTAGAAAGTGAAACTTTCGGCAATCTAGGAGATACTTTTGACGAAAATTTCCTCGGTTAACCTACGATATAACCAATGGTGATGTTGCCAGCTGTGTGCTAAAGGGAGGGGATACAAGATTTAAAGGGGTGCCGTCATATTGGCGTCACAGCCGAAACAAATCACCGAATGGATGAGGATTTTTAAATATGCAATTCCTGAAGCTTTGCCATTGCATTTTACATCTAAGCCACCTTACATAAACAGGGATGTCAACCTTATCCCTTAGGCACTTCCCGCAGAACGGCACCCCTGTACGGGGTGATAAACGAAAGATCCGCCAGGGGTACCATCTATGTAAGGCAGTAGGTACGCTACTGGGCGCTCCCTTATATGTCATAAACTGCCCATTTTAGAGATTTTCGCTCATACCGTGGCAGTGTAATATTACGTGAAATGACGGGAAGGACTCCTAAGTCCCTCTTTCACTGGTCGGACTAACTTTCAAACATATTGGGGCATATAGAGCATTAAATGTTAAATATTTGGTCATTGCTATGATACACTCATCATGACCCCATGAACAAACTAGGTTTGACTCCAGCTAACACTAGGAAAAGGGGTGGATTGCGTTTTCCAGTGTCAAAAGCCGAGCTATAAATGACCGAATTATATCACTAGGTCTTCGTTATGTACCTCACCCTTGATTTGACATACCTGAAGACATTTCCGACAAAAAATAACTGGTCGAGGGGAGGGAATAACAAATTGTTTTCATCGGAGATGGGCAAGAATAAGCCCTTCACATGTGGCGGAGAGTTGTCGCACCATCCCGCTATGGAACAATAAGCGATGTGGTTGAGCGAGCACCCATAATCCCAGGAGCCGGGTCTCGCCGTTGGTGGGATTCAAGCTTGGGGGACTTTATTGTAAAAGCTACCTGGACCGTTTGGGGTTGAGGAGATATTTTGAAGGATCTGTAAAACCTCCAAATCCTCGTCATCCGAGTAAATTATTCCAAGGTAGGTAGACTATACAATACCATCATGCAAAAACACGAACTACCCTCGCCAAGGGGGAATTACACTGTTTGAACAATGGCTAAGTCGATGCAAGTAACCATCTCATAATGCGTGATCAGGAATTGATCTAGGCTTTGGAGAACGGGGCCATTTGTGAGAGCGACGTCCTCACATATAGCACCGAATGCCCATCTATGAAAAGATTCCGGGACCCTCCCTTGGAAAATTTGTTGTTATTATCTACGATTTTCCGAGTACTGTGGTTTACCAGTCATACTGGGCATCAGAACAACGGCATTTAAAAAAAGATAAGGTGCATGTGTTACCAAGTCCTTGAAAATCCCAGACCCGGGCCGTTTGGGTCCCAACTGAATTCCTGTCTGCGTTATGTACATGGGGGAGAAGCCCGTCTCGACTGTCTGAGTGGAGTCTATGATCAAGAAGTCTGGGCCCTTTGTTAGGGGGGGGGGGGGGTGTTATATTCGCTTTATTTGTAACCGTTGATCGTCCAAATATTTGTTAACGCATTTTACTATTTTTCTTGGCTTTTAGGTATACAAGAACTGCCTACATATCCTATTGATCAGTTCATCGAACCCGTTGAACAGTTGGTGTCCAACTTTCTTAAATTACTTACACAAGTCTACCTGGATATTCAGAAAATCTGAAGTGAGGAAGTAACTTGTCACAATTAGCAGGTTGCGGAGCCAAGAGAACAAACTGCCGAACAACTTCCAATTTAGTTGAGTTTCTGAATTTGAAGTAAAGTTTGTACGGCAAATGCGATATCACGCCTGCAGAATGGGTTCGGTTCCATTTAGATAAATTGTCCAGACTGCCAGACCTATAGATTTTTTCTTTGATATGATAAAGGAGGGCTTAACCTACGCATTCTCAAAATAATCATTTATACATGAAAAAATTATTAAAATCACGAGTGAGTGGCGTCACTGTGTCAAATGTCGATAGGTTACCATCAGAAAAAGGATGACAAATTATAACGATTAATCGAATACGGTACTCCCTTGTAAGACATGATTGTAGTTGGTCTGGGATTAGTTTTATATTTCTGTTAAGTTTCATCCCACTTTTCTTTCTTCTCTGCGTGGCGGTATTATTCCGGGAATTGATCTGCAAAGGAGGGAATATTTTTATAAACACAACGTGAAATAGTTCAGTCGCGACCTTGGTGCTGCAGCGGTATTCAGATACAAACTTTTGTGTGATAACCAGACGACTGGACAAGGCTAAAAGGATTATCCAAATTCTAAAAGTCGAGGAAAGTTCGCAAAATTAAAGGATTTCCCGTCTTTCTTACAAACTATACTTTTGCTTCGGTCGGAAACATTAATGATGAATTGAGCCAGTGCATTACGAAGAGAGTGGTCGGTATATAGATAATTTGAAGAAGACGAAATAATGATCAGTACGGTATTATACAACAAATTGTAACTACTGTCAAGAAAAGGTTTTTTAACAGTTAGAGGGACCATCCATGTTTTCGCTTTCCGCATAGGTTCTTCAAGGGCAGTCGGTTTCTAAGCGGCAGATCATCATGCGGCCGTGCAATTTCCAGCTCCAAAAGATAGATAAGAGAAATTAAAAATGTAGCAAACTGCAGAAAAGATTATCGTCACAAAAGGAAAGAAAATTGAAAGAAAAAAAACAACAGGAAAACCCTCATTTACATGAAAGTAGTATAGATTAATTTTTCAATGTAAAATGAAGCAAATCTTTAATGCATGTTCTTACTTTTTGGCGCACTTATCTTTGGTGGAGCCAAAGAAACCACTAACCCAACTAGATATTTAAAACGCGCTCTAACTTGTGCCGTTACGGTACGTTTTAAACAAATTCCAGACTGTCCTGCTCTATACAGAAGGAAATAGTCCTTCAAACTGAAGGGACGACTGTTAACACACGCCTGTTAAACGGTTAAAAGTCTGTGGACATGTAAAACTCATACATGGTTGAAGGAATAAGTATTACACCGTTGTAAAAATTGTAGCAATTCCCATGGAAAATCCATCAAATATTGACCATTTAACAATTAGCCTACTGCTTTGGCACTAATATAATGAATAAACATTTATATGAATAAATATGCAAATGTGTGACGTGGAAAGAGAGACTCCTGAGTTATGTCTTATGTTATCCTTTGTTTGTTAACCCTCATTCCAAGGACAGTTGTAATGCTGGTATGTCCTGAAGAAGCTGTTGACTACTTGGAATATGTCCAAGTCAAACACTAAACTATAGAAATTAGCTGATAAGTAATCAACAGACAATTTATAAGCAATTTACAAAAAAAGTACAGACCCTGCATGTGCGAAACTCCACATCGCAATTATTGCATAGCAAATGGGAAATCTCAGAAAAGGTCAAACTTGGAAGAGGTGTGTCTTAAAAACGGTAAAAGATATTCAAAAAATTAAAAAAATTTTCATTGGGTATCTTAATCCATCATTGTTGAGTAAAACATCTGTTTTGTTTACATGTCCACAGGCCTTCAACATATTTAACTTGTCCGAGGAGCATCTGACAAATCGGAAGCGTGCGCTTTTCCTGGGATCAATGAACGGGAAGGGGAAGGTAGGAGGGTACGGATTCCTAGTGTAGGGGGCCTCTACCTTCAGTGTCTCATACATATCTGAGCATCCAAACAAAAGGTTTGAGCCGGGCCTCGCCTCATCTGAATCGGTAACTACTTGCTAAATATGATTGTTTTTAATTTTCCGAAACCCTCAGAAACGGTCTTTTCCTCTTTTCCTACACACATTCTTTTTCAAAAAGCAATAAACTGCTGCTATAATAAAAAAATTAAAGAAAGAAAACAAAAGATTGTTGCTACTTTGTTATCTTATAACAATTAATTTTGACAAAATACGCTTCATTTCTCCAAAAAAGTCAGTTTAGTTTTGACAAAATACGTTTTAGTGCTGCAAAAAAGCAAAATGACTCTACCGGCATGCTGGCAAATATTTTACGTGCACAGGTTACGTATGGTGGCCTGGTGGACGTTGGTTGGGTTGAGCCCAGGGTATGGAGTAAAAGGAGTTAACGCGAATGTTAAGCCCTCAGAGAAGAGAACCCCACAAGTGCTGCTACAGAGGAGGTCCGCCCCTATAAACATTGAGAAAAGAAACCGCATATGAGGTATTTCTCGCTTCAGGCAGTCAGGGCCGTCTTAGTGCATGGACACGCTGGGCTGTGTGGCCTTTGATGCTTATTCCTGTCAGTGTTTGTGTAGGTAGGGCCCCCAGTGCACTGTTTCCCCCTAAGGATTATAAAGTTGCTTACACGGTCATGCCTTCGTCCCAGGGCCTTTCAACTGCACAATCATAATTAAGAAAATATAAATTTAGCATTTTAATTAGTGGTAAATGACAAAAATTAGACGACAGAATAAAAGGGGAGAGGGAGGGAGGGAGGTTGAACCTCCATTGGGATCAGTGCTTGGGTTGGGTATACTCTGAGTTTGCCAAGATAATGACGGCGGTGTGAGCCAGTGGCTTATCTTTGGCAGTTCCTGTCACTGGAAACGCTCTGATATCTTTCACCCGCCACAATTGAACGATTATATCAACCTTCCTGAGCATGGGAGTAATACCTCATGAGCCTTCACGTGAGTAGTCTCCTGGCTGTTCTTTATCTTGTCATAGCGCCCCCTTTCTCCTGTTAAACTTCGTCGACATCAAACGCATATAATACAAAATTGTTCAAGTCGTAAAATTTGGTATATATAACTTGTAAGTAAAAGAGATTGTTTCTAGTATTTATTCGGTAGCATTGAATATACACGTTTTTGTTATCATTTATTTGGCTCCGGGATTTTGGCATTTAAGGTAACCTTCTACCGTTCGCCGGCACAACTATAGTGATTTCGATAAGTATTATTATTTTAATATTTAAGGATTTTAATTTTTTGAAGAAAAACTACAAACTGGAAATTACTGGGGGCCGTAGCCCACCCAGCCTGCCACTCTGACAGCCCTGAATTGGTAGCATACTCTTTCCTCGCCTATCCCAATCCCGTGGACGGCCCGACTTAACAAATTGGTTAGAATCTGAGCCGTAAAACCTAATCTAACTAACCCATATTTTTTTGAGGACCGTCCTTTTTTATGCATCTACAAGACCCACGGTCAGGGACCTTAACAGAGAATGCGTTCCTCAGCACCGAATATTGACATGACCGCAGGCGGAATTTTGTCCCATGAAGGAGGCAGATATTTTTTATTGATGCCCATAAAAATCATAAAAAAATGATGCTCAGGTTTGGATCGAGGTAAGGATAAAAAATTCTACAGCCTTCTCGGGATCTTAGGAAAGACTTCTCGGGATCCTAGGAAGGAAAAGAACTCTAGTTTCCTAACGTTTTACCAGACCCGATATTCAAACTGGGGTTGCGACCCTTTGATTATCGGCGGTCTCAAAAGGGGAACTCGGCCTCTAGTTTCCTGACGTTTTACCAGACCCGATATTCAAACTGGGGTTGCGACCTTTTGTTGGGTCGCGAAATAATTCGTAGGGTCACCAAGACATATTGCTTAAATTAAAGACAGATACTAACTACATCATCTCAGACAGTTCCAATTCTCCCAACTAGGTTTCTTCTACCCACGCCCACAACTGCCTTTAGCTTCTTGTGCCGACACAAACCTAGTTTATTGCTTCAGGCAATATCCTGGTGAGTATACAAGGCCCAAAGATGTAATCAGGACACTCTCTGTGCATGCTGTGTAAATGGGGGATACTATGCATCTTTGAATTTTGTAACTCTGATGTCAATCAAAGAGCGTCGCCAACTGAGACTTTTGCTTAACTCCAAGTAAAAGTCACATTTCGGGTGACAAGTATCCTTCTTTAATTCCTCCCCACAGGTCTGCCTCTCGAGTGTCGGTAAGACCATGAAGACTGACCCCTTAAAAAGTTCACTAAACGCAACAAACTAAAACACCACTTCCAGTGGCGGATCCAGGCGGGGGGGGGGGGGGCAACAGGTGTGTGCCTCCCCTACTGGCCGTCATACGTGAAAAAAAAGATTGAGGCAAAAAAGAAAATGCTTCAAAATGTGTCAAATACAGCAAAATTTTGCATCTGAGCCCTCTTCCAAAAGCAAAAATTTTCCAAAGGGGGCGGGGTAAACCCCCTCACCTAATGCCCCTACCCCAGGACAGCGATCAATTAAACCTTGCGCCCCCTCTATTGAAAATTCCAGGATACGCCTCTGACTTCACTGTACTTCACATGGATTCCTGGTTGTTCTTCTTCATGGGTTGCCTTTAAGATGGTCTTCTTTCAGATTGGATTATGAAAACAATACACCCAAAGAAAGTGAACGCAACATTTTGCGCACATAAGCAGAGTGTACACACCAATGGTCTTCAACAGGTGGGGGCTGCGGTGTCCCTCCGTTTTTGAAAGTGGGGATGTCATATCGTTTTCCCCCTCCACTTTTTTTCTAGAACCCTCCCGAAATAAGTAGACACATCATACGATTCCATAACCTACAATATTTGATTCAATAAAGCAAAACTCGAATATGGTGGAAACAGCCATTTAATGGATTGAAATCGCGGAGAAATGCTTCAAATTTATACCATGCAGATTATGTGGAATCCAAAGTTTTTACGGGCCCTTAAGGGGACCTCGGATCCCACGCTGCTAGGGTATTCCGTCTTTGAGCTTCACGCTTGAATTATTTCTGGCCACGCCCCCCCCCCCCCCCCCGGTCACAAACGCACACTTCTGAGAAGCCTTTGACGCCGTGGGCCCACTTGCAAACAGTGAGTTCGACTTCGCAAGCTTTAAGTGTTTTTAACACGTAAGCAGATCTCCGATAATATAGAGGGCGACATGGCAGAGACTTCACGAAAAAGATCTCTTTGATCTTTGCCGCTCATTACAGAAGTTGAGCTTCGCTATTTTCTTCGAAGAAAAGTGCACAGTGTCATTCCTTTCCGGACACCTGTTGACATTCTTTCTCACGAATCAATTCGCAAGTATCAATTGGCACAAAACGAGTACATTCATACCGGATTTTGATCAACTCACACTTTTGCTTGGGAATGAACGTTCCTATGCCTTTAGTATGTGGGGTGAACCGTAATTAAACTTGATACCGTTTGGAGTATTAATTACACGACAACAGAATACCTCCAATGATGGCATTTGTAGGATAAGGCAAAGCAATTTGCACGTAGTAGAGCGTCTGGAAAGTAAAAAGCAACTCCCCGGGATAACAAAGAGAGATGAATAATCTATTCGCAACAGTACTTTGTTGCGAGATAACCTATAATTAGTGACTCTTCAGGGTTAAATCGCACATGGCTTGCAGTAAGAATTACACAAATGGTTGATCACTGCCAATCTTCACAAATCATTTAAAAATGTGGAGAAATCAAGAAATCAAGGATGAAGTTTTTTTTTTTTGAAAATATTTAAATTTCATGAACAGGTTGAACTTAAATTACATGACTTGTATAGGTGAGAGTCACAGTACAACTCCTTCCCTCCACAAAAAACATGCACACACCCCCCTCTCACAAACACAAATCCTTCCTTCCCAACCAAAATTCCTCTTTAAATTTTTCTAGCTTAACAAATATCAAAGATAAAACATGAGAAAATATATTTATTTCACCTTACGTTTTGTTATTATAAATCCTTCGACCAAAAGCAGTATAAAGTATACTTCAATGATAACAGTAATAATAATAATAATAATCAAAATAATATTAAAAAGTGTAGCCACTGCAGTTATGTCCTGAGTTTTAAGACAAAATTTCTAGACCAAAGTTATACAGACATTTGTAGCATATAAACAGCAAAAGTATGGGCAAGTTAAACCTCTTCTTTTTTCTCATTGTGTAAAAATTCGAAACAAAATATGCAGGCGGCCTTTTCATCTATCCCTTTCAACATCACTGCAAAATATACATAAATTGTCTGCCTCAATGAAAAAAAATCAACACAATGTGAGAAAGACTGTTTAAAGAACAAAAATTCTTATATGAAGATATCTAATAGCTAATAGCTTGACATTGAAATGAAACACTTAGTCCTTTCCATGATGTATAAGAACTTGAAGACACATAAACTCTGTCAGCTAACATTTCTTTGCAGTAACAACAAAAGAGGTGCCCTGTGTTTTGTAAGAAGACATTCCTAAGTCTATCAAGATTACTACAGAGGAAATGATGAAACTAAGAAGCAAAAATATTAAATCTTATGGTTCTATTTCAGAAAAATAAACTTGTTTATGGTAAAAAAATGAACCGTTCGTGCTAAGGGACACACAGAGAATAGAAAAGATAAAGGAGTTACTGTTGAATAATCTGTTGTGCTTAAAAAAAAAGTTAAGAAAAATTAGGGTTGGGCTGACTAACTCTCTAGAATGTTGTATTTATTGCTAAAAATAGGATAGAATTAGACAAGAATGTGGAACGAACATGTGTACAAAAATCTTGTCCTTGAACGAAACAGTTGAGTTTGATAACCAATTTCAGACAACCCTTTTTTGTTTAATGATAAATATAATTAAATGGTGTTTAAAAGTTATCTCCTTTCTTAAACATGGTTTCTTTGAATAAGTTAACAATAATATGAAACTTTTTAAACATTCAAGAAGTTTGCTTTTAACATTTGCAACATGATTCAACAAATGTAATTCTGTATATCCGAAAACACTCATCCAGCCGGATTTTGTACTGGAAGGTCAAAGTAAATGGGTAGTTTTGGTGTAGAAGAAAACAGGCATCAAAGAATGAAGAGAACTTTCAAGAGCAACAGTAGGAATTATGTAAATTAATCCTTAAGAAAAGCTGCAATGTCTTAAAACCAAACTAGAATACACTTTCCAAGGTCCTAACAGTACAAGTACAGAATTCAAGATGGAATGTAATTTTTGTAAATTTAGACACAACCTTAACTGAACAAGGATTATTGTCATCCGTCACTTTCTTAACCAGGAAAGTGGACCTGTCAAATCTAACCAACACATAATTTCCCAGGAATTATCATACCCCCTACCCCTTGGAGATGACCATATAACCAGGCACTGAAAACTTTCACTTGGAATATATTTTTTATAAGTCAATTTTTCTACCAAAGTATTTCTCCTCGAGCACTTATTATCACGAATTCTTTTATCAAAATAAATAATTTATAATAGTAGGTACACATCTAGACCAAAGGAAAATTTACACCCTACACTTAAATTGTTTTCAATTGTATGTCATCACGGGATTACTACACAGCACACACCCTCATAAATTATGACAATTTCTGCTAGCTCTTAATTTAAAGGAAGAAATTTCTGTTAAGTACATGAACCTTTTAAGTGATCTTTTGCCTTTAAGTACACACTGGAACCGTTTTCTTCTGATGTCTATAATACTTGAAATGCACATGAAGTTCCTTTCCTTACAAAAGTGGGGAAATATTTTGGGAAAAAAAAACAAAAATACAAAAAATACCTATCAATCCATCACAATACTGTAACGAATTAAATTCTTGTGCTACACAAAAACTGTATTAATGGGTGATAGTGTATACAGTAAGTACACTTGAATAGTTTACTTCATTGCCCTATATGAGCCTATACATAATATTTACACGTGTTTGGTACTCCGCTCGTACACAGAGAGTGCGATAGTCAAGTTCATCAGACGTGTAAAATATACAACACGATACAGAGATTCAACATCCTGCTTTATCAGGTCTTTGTCATAAAAAGTGATTTTTCTTTTCGAGTGGCCCGTAAGTGGGCAATACAAAATGCTTCATTTAAAACAAAAATAATGAAAAAGTAACCTCACATAACATTTTTCTAGGGTGGCATAACTCGCAGACTATACTTTTTTATTTTTTTATCTTTGAACAAAGTTCAGCCTTATGTCAATATTTAATAAACAGACCCTCTTAATACATTATAATACACGCAGAAAAAAGGCAGCTGTGGCTCCCCACTGTTTCCACTTCGAAAAAATGTACAAATTGTTGAATATTTCTCGTGAAAGACGGTGAATTCACAAAAACAAACAAACGTTCTAAACACCCTCACACTACATTTCAGAAAAAGGCCACGATTTGCCAAGTTGTCAGTAACACATTTGGTAGGAAATAGGAAACTTTGGGTAACACTGGTAAGGCATGTCAGATGGTAAGCCTGAATCTTTTTTGTAATAACAACTCTCCGGCACCGGGATACACTCTTTTTCTTCATAATTCGCCCAAATAATGGCAACATTTAATTCACACAATAGTCTCAGCTAACATGCCAGGGCTCAAGGTAAAATTTTAGCCTAGTCTTTTAGGCCACAAGGCGATTGCTGATATCAACTTACGTTAACCTTAATAATACGAGTAAACATAACGGTAGCTTTCATTTTCTAAGCTATCTCGAAACATGTCAAAATATTATTTAAGGCAACTTACAAAGGAACAAGGCGATTGTCAACGAAACACTGGTTGTCCTTGTTGCAAATCTCTCTCGGGTACCACCACACTCATGGTTGAGAACGTCAGCATGGCGTCTCCGCTCAAGGAAAAAACTGAGCTTCTTTAACATTTTGTTCATATTTGCTGCGAATGTGCATGGGCGATGTGGGCTACAGACTGGTTCATAACCATTGCAGCGGACGAAGTTGGCGTGGCGTGTTGGCCGTAGCTCGCTGCTCCAACGGCGGCTGCTGCTGCGACCTGCATGGCATGGTGACGGCTTGCGGCATTGTGGTCGTTCGCGACATCACCTGGCAGATAAACGTTTATCATGTCTCTGAGATTGTCAGCATGCATCCTACCTGAAATAGCTTGGGGATGGTGAGCACGGTCTGCGGCAGAACCGGTGGGCGACGAGCTCTGTTCTGTCTTGGGTACAGCGCCTCCTGTGGGGACATGCATTTGCACGGCTTGATTACTGTAATGACCATAGCCCGTGGGGTTGAGGTATGCTGGATGTGTTGAAGTCATTGGGGCATACAACTGTCCCATATCATATCTAGGATGAAGTCCAGAATTTCCGCCCATTTGAGCACCACCAGCAAAATGTGGTTGTAAATGGGAAAGTTGATCTTGCATCATTCCTGGGTATGCATTCATGTAACCGTTCATAGCTGGGTAAGCCTGCATACCATCAGTTCTCTGTAAATCTGCACCAGGTGGCATCATCCCAGGGATAGTGTATTTGTCCTTTTTCATGAGCGTTTTGGTCTTTCTCCGTGGCCTGTATTTGTAATCGGGATGTTCCTTCATGTGAACTGCTCGCAATCTTTTTGCTTCGTCGATAAACGGTCTTTTCTGTTCCTCTGTCAGCAACTTCCATTCCTCACCCAAACGCTTACTGATTTCCGAGTTGTGCATTTTCGGGTTCTCCTGTGCCATTTGCCTTCTCTTACCCCTGGACCACACCATGAAAGCGTTCATTGGCCGTTTCACACGATCTTGATTGTTCTGAGCATTTTTACTTGTCGTTGTCGGCGAATGTGTATGTTGAACATGTGCGTGAGACATGGCAAGGCCAACATGACCGAGAGGCTGGTGGGCCGGAGTAGGCAAACCCGGGGTTGAAACGATGGGCTGTGGACTCACTAACGGCTGAGCTTTAAGATCAGTTTGTGGTGGAGTATGACTATGATCCACATTTACTGCCATGTTGACTGTTCACGACTTCTATACGTCCTGGACAATGACTACTTCAAACACACGAGGAAGTTCTTTTCACAACAGCAACAGGTAAAGCCAAGTTGATAATAGGTGTTGTTAACTGTCTATACACGCTATTCAAACTTCAAAGTCTGATTGTATAAGGACGATGCACAAGGCGTTTATGGTGTTCGATTATATTTAGCCCGCTTTTACAACAATCCAACCTATAGTGTTTCTGCACTATTTGACTGCACAGACTCAACACAGACTTCTGTACAGTGACAACTTCAAGATAAACAACCAATCACAACCAGCTTTTCACCTAACGTATGAGTGACATCACTTGAAATCATCAACGATCCTATTGAAACTTTCAAAGGTCTCTGTTGTTATGCAAAGTATTATATTTGTTGGGAGGTTCCCGCCAAATACCGTGTTTAATCAAGTATAGAGCATCTGACCAATCAGGATACGCTTCTTAATGATTATTCATTATTTACGGAACAAACTAAGTCTGTTTCACGATCAATCAATGCTAAGAATGACGCTAAATAGCACAGGTGCACTTGATATAGAGACGTTTTGTACGAAGTGTTAGGTGTCAATCACTAGTGATTGTACTTGAGCGTAAATATTTTGAAATTGAGACTGAAGAGAAAGAGCTTTTTAATCGAAAAGAAATACTTCTAAATCGCATCTAAACGTGGTACACTTCTCTGACTGATGAGAAAATAAAAACCAAGGCTGAAAGTAATCCCATAATGTTCAATTTCATGTTTGATAACAACAAAATCAGACATAACTTGTAATGATTTCGCACACGATTTTTGAATCACAAACGGATTATGCGATGTGTTCGCAAGCCTCAGTGTGACCATCCGTTTGCAGGCCTGTAGTGAAGGGGGGGAGAGTGAAGGGTGGCACCACCGGAAAAAATTCCCCACACAAAATGTTTAAAAGCAGAAATTACTATTTCTTCTGCACATTAAATATTTAGAACCCCATCCCCCCCCGATTATCTATCTCGCCCCCATCCTTCACGACCTTGTCTAGCTGCATTAGAATGATCTTCAGGAATTCTCCGAGAGCAGAAAACATTTCGTTTTCTTCATTTTGGGACTCGATAATTAAACAACATTTTCAAATAATTTCAGTGAAGGGCAGAGGAGGGGAACATTACGTTTGTCAACACAAAGTTGTCCGTTACAAACTTAACAAGTGGATTATAGCCTAGGCCCTAGGATAAACAATTCAGACGGTGACATTCCCAAATATTTCATGGTGAGGTTGTTTTGTCCTCCCTATAAAAAGTGTCCTAGGCCTATGCGGCCGGTTTATACTCCACTACAAAATATAAATGAACCATACTTGGTTCCATGCGTTCATGTTCATGTCATGTCGTCCACTTCGGCGGTCCATCAGCCAAATGTCAGGTGGTTCGCCGGCGGTCCACCGATGGGCGTGACGCTGGTTGGTTAAAAACTTTTACCCATCATGCAATGTTGTGTCCAGCCAGCGGACCTCCAATGGCCCTCCGTCGGCCCTCTTGGGCTGGCGGCGTATTCATTCATGACCGATCGTTAGCCGCGTCAATGCCATGGGCCGCCGGTGCACCGCCGGACTGATATCGCTGACTGGAATGCTAAACGATGACTGAAACGGCCTTCAGATGTAGCCTACGTCAAAAAATGGTACATCTTCAGACGTGCTTGTCTGGTGTATAGGCTTTTGAAAGCTACGGTGGACCTAATATGTGCGATAAACAATGTGACATAGGATCCATAGGCGTACGCGATATTTTACTAGGCGGTGCTGAACCGTCATTGCCTGAGAAAAATTCGGGAAAGTGGCTAATTACCAGATTTTTTCAGATATTATATCCGAGAAATTGGTTTTGCCGCAGTGAGGCACTGGAGATCACAAGCCCCCTGCCTAGTACGCTTATGTCACATCGTCAATGTTAAATATCTATGAAAAATGCAGCCCTTTCACTCAGGTAACAAATGATCCTCCCAAGTTTTAAGTCTGACGTGGGGTGGACCCGCCTGCCTTTAGCTCTGGCTGATATTGTGACTTTCCTTAGAGGGCGCAGTTTTTCGCATTATACAACGCCACAAGATATGGCTTCTACCCTGTACATCGAGGTCTACTGAATTTATGAAAGGGCCAAAAAGTCCACATCGTTTATTGGTGTAATGTTTTGCATAATCAATATAACTAATTATTAATACTGCTGAGAAACACCTCCCCCATCCCCTTCCTGATAGCATACACCTCATCCCCTTCCCGATAGCATACACCTTCATTTTGCTTATCAAATAATTGGGTTTGATTGGCATGTCACCTCCCGTCATTTACGGAATGAAAACACGCCAACAAGAAGCATGACAGGGCCAAGACAAGATTCAAGACCTAATTGCCAAACTAGATCTTTTGTCTATTTGTCTAGTAAATTTATCTTACGGTCAAATATGTACCGTTTTACTGACGAATGGACCGCAGAATCGCAATGGCTTAAGACTAACATAAGGAAGGTCGTCAAAGAGATCTGTACACAGGGTCGCTTTGTCCGCTTTTGTGCGAAAATTAGAACACGTTTCCTGAAATGTAAGGTTCCTATAAACGACTTGATCAAACAGATAGATGAGTCGGACATCGCTGCACCCCCACAAGATCAAGTTTACCATACCAAAATTACTTATTAATGACGCGTTAGGTAGTAACCCCATTGAATCATGTAAGGTGTGACAAAATTCTTTCGACAATCTCCTTTTGATAAAACATGACACAAGGAAATTCACGTGGGCTATATGGGGTTATATTGCAAGATTATCAACACTGCCTAAAACTAAAAAGACAACAATTGATATTCCTTAGAAAAATGTCAGGTACATGCAGGGCGGTTCCAGGGAGGGGAAACGGAGCAATATACGAGAAAAGTTAAACAGATTTATTTAAAAAATGAACCAAATGTGATTCTAATGGGAAATTCTTTTCACATTAAATTAATACGTTTATGTGCTCCCCAAACATCAAAACATAGTCTGACATGTTATTCCAATGATAATCTCTTCTGCATGCCCCCCTTCCCTTCCTCGTCCCCCTTTCAAAACCTTGTGTTTCTACTAGTTGACTAGGTACAGTACTGGACAAAACTATCGAGTTATCACGTGACAGTTAAAACTAAGGGATTTGTCCATAACACAGTTGCGGGTAAAAGAGTGGCGATTGCTCTGAAAAGTATAAACATTTATTCATCAATTCAGATATGCATTTTTATCCGTATATGCAACAACAGTGTTCTGACGAGTGAGAGAGATAAAGGGCACAATGTTATCCAATATTAATTAGCATTCTCCTATGGTTACTGATGAAAGGCTCTTTTTAATCACGTAACAAGGTTTTTACCACTTAATATTTAGTTCATGCATTATAATTCATTGCTTTCTTTCAATATGCAATACTTATGTTCCGAAACATGAAGACACATACTTGTAAAGGAAATCAGAAAAAAAAAGTTTAAAATGCAGTTGCATGGTTTTTCACAATAAGGTTGGGGTGGCTACTTATGGTTAAAAACCTGAAGATTGTCTCTCTAATCTCATTCCGGCTCTAAAAAGTTGTCCAAGACTTGCCCCTCCTAAGTGTCACAGTGCCTTACTATACCCCTGACGACTTGTCGTGAAAACACAGATACACTCACGGGTAAAATGGCTTGGTAATTGCTTAGATGTTGTGTAAAATGTGCATATAAGTATACAAAAAATGTTATGGTTTTATGTTTAAATATGTGTTAACCCTAGGAAAAAGATAAGGCAACCAATCGATTTTGATTACATAGATGGAAAAACCTGACTGCCCGAAGGCTACAAATATATCCCACCAGCTTAATTTGCCATAAAATGCCATAATTTGCTATAAGTCTCCCCATGTTATGTTTAAATACTCAGGTGATATACTGGATTGATTTTTTTTTTCATTTAAAAGCATCTTCTTCTTTCAAATCTCCTCATATTAACAACAGTTCTGTAAATTAAGATAATAACTCTTCTGAAGTTTCTATAGAAAAATTATATAATCTAATACCGTACTCAAGTTACCTCCACTTGTGTACTAAAATATAGGTCTATGTTGTTTGTTGGGTGCAGAATAAAACTTATGGCACTACTACATCATTGTTTTATTTGGCACAAGGACTAAACACTAGTCGGTGGGGTGGTGAAGGCGGGGACAGGAAAGGGGGGGGGGAGGAAAAAGACTAATTGTTGAACGTAATATATTGAGACCGTATCTCGCCATACCATATTCACTGTGGGTTGTCATTTCGTGTATAAGATATATCACGTTTTATTTTGCACGCAACCGTTTGTCTTTTGTGGTTGCACCGTCTGTCACCTGCTTAGTGGTTTGTGTGCCAACTGTGCGTGTCGATACGGATGAGCGCCTATCAACAGAGGGCGATATTTATGCTCTTCAGACAGGACAAGACATTTTTATCGACTAAGTCGAAGTACATAAACGATCGAAACAGTGGGTTTGGCAAGGCGTTTGTAGATTTTTGACTTTCGATTGCTTTTTCTTGACCGTCTTAGAAGACAAGAAACTGAAACGTGTGGGGGGGGGGGGGAGGAACGTGCCACGCACATTTCACCTGGAAGAATTTGTGCTGATCAATGGCTATCAGTCCCTAGAGCTTATTTTCCAAATTTTGGCCATTAATCCCTTCTCCTCGAGATTTTGGTCTTTGTGCTCGAAATTCTGCGCGTTATCGTTCACAGAATGTTCATCTACAAAGCTTGTTCGGGAATAATCGATATGACGAGAAACAATGTATTTAGGGGGTAATTTTGAATCCAGAATTGACCGTCCCGGGCTGGAAAGAATTGTTCCTAATAGCAACAAAAAATAAAAAATAACTTGTCAGTAATCTACTCTGAGATTACGTTTCATTTCATCAAAGTATTTGGGAGTAAATTCGAACAAAGTTACATTCTTTTCGTTCTCTCCGTCCTAAGCAAACGATTCTGCCTCGTGAAGATTTCGCGTTTTCATTCAAGGGTGCAAGCCAGAGCAATTTCAAGATAATGCGAATGAAATCATTTGACGATGGTGTATTATTATACATTTGTCCAAACAAAGCACATTGTTACATCAATGCAGCCAGAACAAACAACGGTCGTCATGCCAACATCACATCTATCTGGCACTTAACTCGACATAATAGCATAGTGATCACTCTCCTAGTACGATTTGGCTAAACCAGGAGGTTCCCTTTAAGGTTTGGCCGTGGAGTTGTCCGTTTGGCTGTATGGCCAAACCAATAGTGTTCTTGTTATAATTTCTAGTAAGCAATAGTCCATGTGTACGGTATACAGGTATAGGTACACCAAGGTTCCGCAACACTTGTTCACCTAAATATCGTTCGAATCCGTGCAGAATTCAACGGTTCTGGTTCCGTACAAAGATTTCAACGCAAAAATCGCGGTACAGTGATTGAAACATTGCAGTTAGTGTTTGACACCAATTAATGTGAGCGTATCATAGTATCGCAGTACCTACCAAGGAATGGAGTATAAAGTCGGTTCATATGGATAAAAACGAAATTTTCAAATAACTAGTTCCTGCAGCGATCGAGAAAATATGTATTGACGCAAGGGTTTGCTTTCCCTGATTGAAGTATTTTTAGCTGAGGGGGACTAAAACGTTTTATACATTACCAAACAGCGAGAGAAAATCACCAAAGACCCTGTCAACAAGCCTACACAGTACCCACATGGGATATTCGTCGGCATGATGGGCTTTTTATGAGCACGCATTGAGCATTAAGGGCCCATCACTGTAAAAATTGATTAACACTTTTTTGCAACAGATAATAAACGCGTCTTGGCGTTTATGTAACAGAAAAAACAATAAAATGCATAAGCAAATTAAACGTCTAAAACGCCAACTTTAACACATTGACGCCACTTTAACGCCATCTCGTAAACACGTTTATGCGTTTATTTCATGATTACAGTAAACATCAAGTTGTTTTTAATAAAGAAAAATTTACCTATATATAAATCATGTAAACGTTTTTGCGGAGTGCACTTTAATTGACGTCATTATCCTTATCATGTGTTAATATTCGTTCGGTCATTTACTGTGCGTATCCATTTTGTTGTTCGCTTTCTAATTCTTAAACGCCATATATGTGTTAAAAAATGAAGACATCTATTTTTACAGTGATGTAGGTTTATGGTGCATTTTCAGTGGGTAAGTTCTCCCACGTGGGACCAACATGGACACAGTGGTCAAATCTTCATTTAGCCCACATGGGCAAGTTCAATCCCCATGGGGTGCCCAAAAGGCCACAATGGGGCACTCAGATGTTTTTACACGGGACCCAAGTGGGAATGTTGACAGGGAAAAAATACCATGTTTGCTTACAAGGACTAAAGGACCTGGTTGGTAGGTCTCGATTTTTGTTCAGGAAGAAAATGGTTGAAATTTTGAAAACATCCCAGTCTTTATCACTATACTCCCTATTGAGCAAGTATCTTCCTCATAGCGAAATTCTCAACCACACCGGGGGTATTAGAGTCGCAACGGCCAAGGCATAAAGTTAGAAGTGAATAAATAACAAAATTTTATAAATCAGCCGATGAAGATATGAGTTGGAATAATGCGTTCATTTTTCAACCTCTGAAATAGGCCTATACATTTTTGTAATTCTAGACTAAAGATACACTTTATAGGCCTAACTATAAAATATACAACTCAGCATGAAACTCATACATGGTGAAATATACAACAGCAGTGGATTTCAAAGTCAACACCTCACGGAGATGGAAATAGCTGAATACTTTATGTAAAGGAATTTGTAAAAGCTTACCGATTTTCTCGCTGTCGTTACTTTCGGTGTGGCTTGGTGTTGTTTTTTCACCCGTTGATTTTTTGTTAAGTGAACATGCTTGACACTTCGAAGACGGCAACACCAATTCCAAATAAAACGAATAATTCTCAAGGTGAGACTGCAGCGTCCAGCCAGACAGATTACAAATTACACTGATGATCAAAAGGACAAAACGTTTTTTTTTAAACTAAATTTTTTGTTTTGTTTTGCTTTAAATAAAATTGAAGAAAAACGTTACTCACAAACAGAAGAAACAATACAATTGCAATAAACGATTGAAAAGGCTTCATACACTTTTACTTATACGGAACATAAATATACTTTAAACATAGGAATTACAGTTTTTTAAAACACTTTTGTTCTCACTTTGCAAATATGTTTAGATGCTATAAACATACGTATCAAGCTCCTTAATATCCGTTCTGAGCATGTTAAAACGTATCTGATTGCTAAAATTTTTAGATCATAAACTGGACCTAATAAGTGTTAAATTGCATGCTATACATAAAATACAGCGTATACGTATACACAGTTTAAGAAAGGTTTGGAGAAACAATGCAAGGCTTCACTGCTTCCAAATCTTTCTCCTGGTTAAGTGCTGTCACTTCAAAAGCACGTTGTGGTTGTCGGTAGTTGTCGATGTTTATCGATAAGTTTCGATAGCTGTCGAAACTTTTCAATAATAGACGATATACTCGACTACTTCTCGGTACTTTTTGACTTATTAACGGTTAACTCAACAAGCAAACCGAAAGTACCATAAGTTGAAACAAGGAAGGGGAGGGGTTATTTACCAAAATGACCGGACATTTAACATGGAAGACATTCTACTGCAACCACACCAAATCCGTACGTTTTGTTTTATAAGGTGACACATTTGTGTCTCAAGACATGCATATATGCATGATATCATGTCTCCAGGTTAGGTTAGGGTTAAAGCAGTCAGCAAAGGTATAGGGTTAGAAGGCTCGAGACTTCTTATTTGCCTGATATCATGTTACGGATTGGGTGACAACCACAAACTGTTTATGAATTGTAATGAGTTCGAAAACTTAAATTTCATGATCATGACATGTGATCCGTGCACGGCTCCTAGATTTTATCGTAACTGAACACTGGACACGAGGGTCTACCAATGTTTCGATACGAGGGTCAGCTAGTGTTTTGGACCCACACATGGTTGGAAAGCCTAGAAATCTTTTGGATCCTCACGTGACCGGAACATTCTTCGGTGCACCGTCTTTCTAACGTTCATATCTACATTTCAGCAGATTGGGACAAAGACCTTGGAAGGAGTATAGCATTTTGACTTTTTTCAGAAATGATCTGTCCTGACGTCAAGCGACTTCATTTGAGATTAATACATGTATAATTTTTTGATTGTTTGTATTGCACTGTAGCGTCGGAAATTTCCCCTAAATCGACTAAAAAATAACACAATGGTAGTCCTTTACTACAGTAGCAAAAAGTGACAGAATTTGGACAGAATGAATGTCGCTGTAGCTCAGTTGAAAGCTTTCATGAGCTTCAAGGTACCGGTACTCTTTTATAAATTTGAAAGCAATTGCAGATGGAAAGTGCTAAATCAATGTGCTAATAGCACAAGACTTGATGACCAGTTAATTACTTCACAGAGAAGCTATGCTCCCTCTTTCTCTCATCACCATATTATTATGACCTACTTGCTCGAGATCATGTACTGTAAGTGTACTCAATGTTTTTAATGCAGCAATACGCGAAACCTCTACACTGTTCTCCTTGACTTCACGTCGTGTATGCTGTAAGATATTGTATACAGAAATTAGTAGTAATTTATGCCCCATAAATTCACTGAACACTGAATTATTACTGAGGAAGATATCCCCAAGTAACAACTTCTTAGGCCTCATTTTACCAGAGTTTAAAATGAAATCTTAGTCTGTATATTATAAGAGCCTTTCATTTAAATGTTCACCCGATCGGATTATGGTCCAATTTATCTATTTTTGTAGCTATGTCAAACATACTGATCAAATATCTCACAACCGAATCCTTAACAACAAATTTATGAGCCATGTGAAGAAGTTTCTTGATATGTTAAAGACCTGTCTTTATTATGCACATTTTAATGTACGTATAACTCTAACAAACCAATATATTTTTGTATTTTCCTAGCAGTGTGCTCCATATATTTAACGTAAGTGCACATAATAAATTGCCAGTCTCTGCAATTCGGGTATAAAGTGTTGTACCTCGAGGAGCAGAATCTGATTCCTCAGCCACTCTTAACAGCTTAAAGGTTTTCAAAACATATACACTGTAAAAATAGACGTCTTCATTTTTAACACATATATGGCGTTTAAGAATTAGAAAACGAACAACAAAATGGATACGTACAGTAAATGACTGAACGAATATTAACACATGATAAGGATAATGACGTCAATTAAAGTGCACTCCGCAAACACGTTTACATGATTTATATATATGTTAATTTTTCTTTATTAAAAACAACTTGATGTTTACAGTAATCATGAAGTAAACGTATAAACGTGTTTACGAGATGGCGTTAAAGTGGCGTCAATGTGTTAAAGTTGGCGTTTTAGACGTTTAATTTGCTTATGTATTTTATTGTTTATTCTGTTACATAAACGCCAAGACGCGTTTATTATCTGTTACAAAAAAGTGTTAATCAGTTTTTACAGTGTAGGGATATGGCTGAACAAGGAATATACCGTACAGCCTGCCACGTAGGCAAACAGTGCTGTGGCCCAACATCAAGTGGCTAGCAAAAACTGCACCGACCCGACTGAGACCCTACCCAGGTCACCTCAACTACTCATCGAGTTTTCGAATAGCAGTGGGATCCTGGGTTTGTTGCACACTTGCCCAGACCTGCATGGACCCGATTCACCCACTTTGGTTACCCCATCCATATGGTGGCCGCCATTTTGACTTTCTACAACTGTCACCTGATTTACAACACATCTTTACTGGCCATACAAGAGAATCGGGTAGCAGTCGGGGTGGTGACAGTAGCTCACTACCACGGCCAATTTGTTTTCAACTGCGACGTACCCCGACTCCACGACGAATATCAAACATGTTCGATATGCCTAAATTACTCACGACAAGAACCGATTGTCGGAACGCAGTCGGATAGTGACCAAAGTTTCGTACACTCTGCGCCGACCGGACAACGATTCTATCGCATTGAAGTGGGGTTGGTGCAGTATGTATGGGCCTTTAGATCAAATGTGGAATTCTGGAAGCGTAATTCAGACGGGGTGAACTAATACTCTTTTTCGACTAAAATTCCGTTTTGAACTTTTACTAGAAGATGTTTTATTTCCAACCCTGAGTCCTGCAGGTTGTAGGATTTTGACTGAAACAGAGTCTCCTGACGTACTTTTATAAGAACACAAAAGGTTAATTAAGTTCGATAAAAAGCAAAACAAATGACGTAAAAAATTGTTTTGGGGGCATAAGTCCTTTTCAAATAAAATATTTGGTCTCTGTAGGAAAGCAAAATCCCTTGAGATGTGCCTGATACATTATTGTGGGGGCATATCCCCCTTTTTGAGCCCCCATGCAGGTAACCATGACACCCTTGAAGGACATCTTCCATTCTTCCGATATCATTAGAAAAAACATTAAAGATCAACAATTCCTGGCAAACCCAACAAAAGATTCCGGTTGTTGTGAATTTCTTCATATTATCCATCAACATAAGCTTACGCGTAAGCGTTAGGAACACATACCACCTGAAAAACTCTTGGGTACGGAGCAGGGGTGTTGTGCAAAAATATAATTTGGGGGGTGTGAGAAGCGGTGACTGGGTGAAGGTATGCCATTTCACCATTTTTGTCCCCATACCCCCACCCAAGAAGAGTTTGGATTAATTGAAAAACATCCTCTTTCCAGCAAATTGAACTAACTATGCTAGTGGGGCTAACATAACTCCAAACATAGTTTTCGAAAACAGCTACTTCTCATATTAACTTGGCATATGAAGGGTTTTCAAACGCATTTTCAGACAAATTGATCATATGAAAACCATGACAATTTTTTTTTTTGGGGGGGGGGTCTGAGTCCCCAGACCTCAATGGGTACCACGCCTCTGGTACAGAAGCTGTCCAGGTTGGTCAAAAATGTGCCCATGTTGGGAAAAATTAATTTGTTGACCAACCTGGGTGGTTTTTACTCAACAGTTTGTAAGTTAGGCGGCATTCGTGTCTAACATTCTGCCCAAGCAAACTTTCTGCTCGAATTGGGGGAGGGGAGCTGCATCCGGCGTAGCCCCCACCTCGTTTTACTGTATTCATCACTTAACCTCATTCTTGTTGTCCTCCACCCTTCCAACCCTTTAAAGATGCTAACTGGTCGTGTTAAATGAACCCCCTACTAGTCTATGAAAGCTATGAACCTCACTACAATTAGAAATTCATGTACATCATGTGAAACAGTATCACCTTTTACACTTCGTAAGGAGTTCTATAGTGCTAATTTTTGAACAAGTGCGTCCATAAATCTTGGGTTAACTGAAAAATTTTTCTTCAAAATCATACGAAAGAAAAATGTGAAGGATATCATACCATGATAAGCAATTTGATTGATTTACCCTAAACTACATAGCTTATGTATAGCAACCGACGGAAATTGGGTCAACAATGGGTGTGACACATCGAAAACAGAGTAAATCTTGCATTGATAAAATGCTCTTACTTCTCAGTTCCCTCCCCCAAACCATTGCAAAATACTTGAAATGTGGAAAGATTTCTTTCTATAGCTCTGTGCTCTCATTGCTCGCCCGGCGGACGTGTATTACTCCATGCACGTATATTCATGGCTGTACTAGAGTGTGTATGTGAGAAAGAGGCGTACATATTCGTGACCTGTTGCGAAGGGTATATAAACACGACAGACTTCACCCCAGCCTACAGCTTCACTTTTGGTGTCGGAATAGCTAGAGTCGGATTGCAATTCTAAAACCTGAAATATAGTTGACACACTGACAGGACCGTCCATAAGCGTCATCTGCCCCTGGGAAACTATCGGTACTGCAGGGCCCCTGGCATGTACAATACATTGAATTTGAGATAACTACAAGGCAAAATGAGTGAGTAAGGGGACTCTGACGCGGTCCCCGCCGGCGCTGCATTCCTCTGAATAGCATACAACAGAAATAGTGTTTTCCGAAAGTGTAAATGAAAAACGTCATCTGCGTTTGGCGTAGAATGTGGCAGATCTGTCCATGTAAAGATGCCATCTAACTGTCTAAGACTTTTTAAGTTCCACAAGCCAACGTAGCCTATTGCAGTAAACCAAAGAATTGTGATCAACAGGTTACTCATAATATCATGAATGAACGCAAATGAAACGCCTCTTTTTCAATTAGGGGGCTAAACTGACACCTTTCTTGCATCATACAGTCATGCAAGAAAAGATACTGTGAAATTCGTCTATTTACTCGTGCAAAGAACCATACAAGCGACTGTATAAAATAGACCGAACGCGTGTAGGGGTGTGTTTACCGTCTATCTACTCAAACTGTCATAAGCGACTGGTCTTGAAAGGTCATAAAAGATGTATTATGTAAGGGACAACAGGCAGAAGAATAGATAATCACGGATCCCGAAGATCTGTTAAGACTACAAAAAAATTGGAGCGTTTTGACATTTTAATAAAGGGTTCTTAATCGCTCTTCTATCGAACTACCCGAAAATATGGAGGCGTTATATGGTGAACAGACTGACAGATTGAGTCCAATACTTGACACTCCCATCATTGATCCTTACAGCTATTAGTCAGGGACGTTTTGATTTGTAGCATTTTTTGCTATATTTGGTAAAACTTTGATAAGATGTAGAGTAGACATCAGACAATCGGAAAAGTATGTGCTCCATTTTTTCACGTGCAAGAGGGGGTAGCCAGCCAATTCAAAATGAGGGTCATTTTGACCATTTTGGCTGATTTGCCTCAAGAAAGGCTCTGTTGCGCCAACATTTGGGGTCTAAACCTTTTTAGGAGTAAAGGTGGTAAAATAAACACAGTCTCCCACAATATACTCAAAGTTTACCGAAAATATTGATCCATTTTGTTGTAGTGACCTGTCGAATATGGCCCAGAAACCGGAAAGTTTGGCAAGTTTGGTGCCTGGGGACAAGCCTTTGAGTACCAGATTCTCTTAAAGTGTGTATTCCAACGCAGGCGCGGAGCCAAGGGAGCGAAGGAGGCCGCCCCCCCCCCCTTGGGCAAAATGTTGGTATTTTTTATGTCTTTTTTTACAATATTACTAGTGCTTCCCCTATTTATATGCGGTAAATAGGCCTGGGAAGTGCCATTTCCAGCGAGCTGGGAAGCATTTTGGACCAAAATTTTCTCGAGCTCCGCGCCACCCCATGGGTTGGCGTGGATCACTGGCAGTATACTTGCCAACTCTACCGATACCGTAAGGGGACAAATTGTAGGCCTATACCATATCAGGAACTTGAACACATGGTATCTAGTGGCAGGCCTATGTACAAAAGCAACACCTTACACTTTTTTGGAGCTGTTATGTTATTCTGCATACTTGTAGAATGGTAAGTTATCTGCCAGCAATGTGTCTGTATTTGATTTCTATATGGTTATTCTACAAAATATTTCATAAAATACCGAATAATATGTCTCCTTATGCATACAAAATACAATATAAAGTATGCACTAAATCACATTTTTTTCACATTAAAAAACACAAAATCTTCGCAGAATATGGATGTCCGTAATTTTATGTCCACTCTTATTTGAGCGTCAAAATTCTTTCTGTGTACTAACAAGGCACTAGACTGCCAATATCATGAAGATGAGAACATCATGTTTGATACCTATAGAAATATTACGAATCAAAAATGCCCCTAAACCCATATTTTCAATGAAAAGTGAAGCAATTGCAGAATTTCGGTTTCAGTCATTTCATACCCATTCCCATTTGCAAAGTTACATTTTTTGTTTATATTACTGAGGTGCTAGGCTACAGATTTCAGGAAGATGAGAGCATATTGTAAGATCCTTACAGAGATATTACAGATCAAAAGCGTCCCTAAACCCATATTTTGTAAGCCTAGGAAAAGTGAAGAAATCGCAATAGTTGTGTTCTTGTAATTTTATGCCCATTCTTATTTGAGAGCCAAAATTCTTTCTGTGTACTAACAAGGCACTGGACTGCCCATTTCATGAAGATGGGAGCCTCTTATAGCACAGTATCAGAGATATTACTGCTCAAAAATACCCTTTTACTCATATTTTTTACTAAAAAATGAATAACTGATATTTAAATATTTGGGTTTCCTTTATTCAAATTCCGTTCTCATCTGTCAGTGTAATTTTTCTGTGTACTACTGAGGCACTTGAGTACCAATTTTGTGAAGATGGAAGATCTTATGTGGCTCTAAAAGAGATCATCATTGTTCAAACTTGTCTTGTACTGCCAAAACTTGTATTTTTTATTAATGAAAAATGAAAATATTGATGTTTTAGCTGTTTAGAGTCTATACCAATGGAAAATTTGTCTGCTTTACCAAATTTTAAAACATTGATGTGTGTCTTAACAATCCACTTTTCTTTTAATAGCAGAGAGATCAGTAGATCTAGTTATTCAACTGAAGGAAATATTGGGTATAAAAAAAAAAATGCGGATCCCAGAGGCCAAAATTTCCCGACAAAAAAAAAATTGAGAATTCTCAGTACCACTTATTTCATGTACATTTGAATCTGGGAGTCCAAATTTTCCCCACGTACTACCTGGTTATGGGACTACCCATTAACAAAAGTTAAGGTCGTTGGAATACACACTTTAAGAGAATCTGGTACTCAAACTTGTCCCCCGGCGCCAAGCTTGCCAAAATTGCCGGGTTTTGGCGAAAAGGGCCATATTCGACAGGTCACTACAACAAAACGGATCAATATTTTGGGAAAAACTTTGAGTATATTGTGTATTTGAGTATTTGATTATTTTACCACCTTAACTCCTAAAAAGTTTTAGACCCCAAATGTTGGCGCAACAGAGCCTTTCTTGAGGCAAATCAGCCAGAATGAACAAAATGGCGGCCATTTTGAGTTGGCTGGCTACCCCCCTTGCACATGAAAAAAATGGAGCACATACTTTTCCGATTGTCTGATGTCTACTCTACATCTTATCAAAGTTTTACCAAATATAGCAAATATAGCAAAAAATATGCAAACCCTAAAAAGCCACAAACAGACAAATCGGCCTGGACTATATCGGCGATGTAATATTCTCAATAGGTTCATTAGCGTAGAGTTCTGTTTTCTTGAGTTAGCCGATAGGCGTATGAGGCGGGGGGGGGGGGGCAGGGGAGAACTAGAGACTCAGAGATTTTGGCAAAACAAAAGGTACTCCCGCCCAAATCCAAATGGTCCAAGTCCAATACCGTAACGCTCATATCAGTTAGCCTGAGATAACGAAATGTTACGTCATTCTAGACTCTTTAACTAACTTTACCATATAGGAATACATTTCTCATTCGCAGAAGCTGTTTGCTCCTGAAAAATTTTCTTATTGGCCAAAAGAAAAAAGAAAGAAAAATCTCATGACATTTGCCCAAAAGTTTTGCCTCCCGGATCCTCAAAACCCTCCATGAATTTAAAAACAAAGAAATTGGTTTGACATGATTTATGGACGAATTTTGCATTAATGAAGTGTGACGTCATTGTAGC
Source organism: Holothuria leucospilota (assembly GCA_029531755.1). Lineage (NCBI taxonomy): Eukaryota > Metazoa > Echinodermata > Holothuroidea > Aspidochirotida > Holothuriidae > Holothuria > Holothuria leucospilota. The sequence goes on along the minus strand of CM055973.1, from coordinate 35,672,838 downwards.
CAATTAAGTCATGAAAAAAAAAACAATGTCTCCTGTTTTTGTTTTGCAGTTTACAAGGCATCTTTATCCATACTTTTTGTCTACATCAAAATTACCACACATATGCACGTTAACGAAGTACAAATGTATTGAAAAAAAATCATTCTATGCGTTCACAAACTGTTTGCAGATTTCCAACTAATTCTTCGTTGCTGAGTTTGGTGCAAAAAATTAGTACATTATTTATAAGTCGGTTTAATGAAGAGTGCGGTAACATGCTATGTAGTTTTAAAATATTTATCGGCTTAAATTTATCCTTTTCAATCTTTGGATAAAAGAAGTAGGCTGTCAGATATGCTGGCAAAGATGATTCTACTTATCTTTGCCCAAGGTGAGCATATGAGGAGTTACAGCCTTGAAACCGTCCTATTTAGGAGTACTTGCAATAGTTGAATTCTCATTCAGTCAGAGCATGGTTTTTAAAACTTCCTGTTAGATATGGGAGTGAGAGCAAAGCAAATTGACATGATCTTCCGCTATCCAAGGACCGTAGTCAAGGGTGGGGGACAAGTGGCGACTTCAACCTCTAGGAAATGTTCGCACCTAGCCTGTTTTTTACTACAAACGTTACTATTGGCTTAATAGATCTTAACATATCTCACACCTTGAGAAAAAATCCCCAGAGCTATATCTCGTACCTTTTCAACACCTTGTCTGCCTACAGATCTACCGCAATAGCGCCAGCGACTATATTAGGCCTATTATTTTATTCATAATCCTGATGTGAATTTAGAAGTGGCACAAAAGGATGATCGCTAGGATTAATTAAATCGATAGTTTACACTTTCTCTCACCTACACATCATCATCTCTCTTTCTAAGTGCGTTCATAGATACATAAAACCGTTTTCAATATTAATGGACCAAAATTTAGGACAAATTGAATGCAGTCCATTTGCAAAAGCAAGGCGACTATAATCGGAAGTTTGCTGGAACAAGTGATCGAACAATGGACATTGTAGAAATGGATGTATATCTGGTTGCAACAGGAAACAGCAATCATTAAGCGTGTCCGGACTGAACAAAAATATTTCTTTAAGAGCACCAAATGACAAATTTTACGATGTTTAGGGGAATATCTCGGTTAGAGTCACTCAGATCTACTACTATCGTACCGTACTTATATCTGAATGGGGACATATAGGTTATGTACATAAGATGAAACGAAACATAACAAACATACATGAATGTGACAACGTTTTATCCTTGTTCAATGCGGTCAGAACATTTTGTTGACTTTATTATTGAATATATATTGAAGTGTGCCGTATGATTGGCAGCAACGAGTGTTGGCTGAAGTACCCCTCGATGTGAAAAATAAGTAGAATTAGTATTAAAGGAGAATGGGCAAGTAAGAACAGAGTTTTCAAAATTACTGTCGATTTTTAATAAAGAAAACCTTGGTGTTGTAACTTGTAAGGATTTTCCGAGCTTATTGAAGAAATATCTGCATTACGGTCAATGTTTGTACAGTTTTGCTATGATGGTTTTCATTATATGAGATGCCGAGCTAAAGGGCTCTTTCCTGGGTCCAATATGTTTGGGAACTTGGAAACAGAAATTGTAAAGCCCACTGCTAGACATTGCGAATTCCGTCACATTTTTATGCCTCTGAATATTTTGGTTTATGTCGTACTAATTCTGCTTTTATATGTACGTTTCCTTTTTCCAGTACGGTACCTGATGAAGGCTAGAGCGTCTATTATAGCTTGTACTAAATAGTGGGAGACATATAAATCCACGTGGGCCATATCTTCTAAGTTGAAACGTATTCCGTACATCTGTCTGTCTGTCTGTCTGTCTGTCTGTCTGTTTGTTTGTCTGTCTATCTTAAATATGAGAACGAATGCAATAAAGCGCATAACTTGTTGATAAGAGGAGTACGAAATCTACAATTTTATTTCGAAATTCTATATTACCACTGGAGTATACGTGGAAAATAACTATTCTGATAAATATATATATATACATACATATATATATATTTATAGTCTTGACACTTACCGTTTTACCAACTTTTAACGTCTTTATTGCCTTGGAGGCTGAAGATATGATATATATGAGACAATTTTTAGACAGCTCAGTTAGCCTAGGGAAAATGCAGTCTCTACATTATGAATTGGAATACTGTTGTATCCAAATCAAAAATAGCCATTTTAAATGGTGACAATATTCTTTTTTTGCAGAATTGCTGAATTCATTAATGAAATGATAATTCCCTTGGTTCACCTTTAATGTGAAGTAGTCTGTTTATACTTAAAAATATCACAGTGGCATACACTGGAAAATAGAATGATTTGTAAGATTTGGGTAATGACTGCCTGTTTCCTTTAACCCAGACTGACGTAGACTTTATCGTTAAGGAGAATGCGAATAGGACGGGATAGATAGTGCCATAGAACAATAATATAGGACATTAAAGGCGGAAAATTGTTTTAAATTATATCAGTAATCCAAAATCAAATGCATTTCATTGCAAGCTTGTTCTCATAAAAACGAGCAGTTTAGTTCTATAGCTTTTTTGAGGACTTAGTTAAGTTGGGGTAAAGGGAAGAGGAGGAACTGGTGGAAATTCCCCATCACACCCACAAAGAGCCAGCATTGGTTCTACTCCTCCCACGGTGTTGGATTTTTTGCAATTCTCCATCCAAAAGTAAGCAGTTTTGGAGCAATTAGGGCATAGAAGAACGGGACGTATTTCACTTCAGAGATCTGTGCCAAATTAAATACTCACTTTTCTTACATAACGCACAATGATCTATTCAGAACTTACTACTAAGAAAGGCGTATGGGCTTATAGGTCCTATATGAAGGAAAGGTGCATAGCACCTTATGGGGTGGGGAGAGGTTGAAAGGAAGGGGCAAACCATATCACGCTGTGGCAATTCTTTTAAACTCTCTCACTGCATCTCTTAGCTGTATGAGGTAGTTTGGGTATTAAAAATTGGGGAATAGTCTTCTGCCTGAGGGCCACACCAGTAAAATGCTCAATTTTAACGATGCTCTGAAAGTTCCAAGTAGGGGGGCAACCTTCCCCTGTGCTCTCACGCTGGATCCTCGACTGACTTCCCACTGCCTTCCTGTGCTCCCCACAAAATGCCCCTCCCCCGTGCTCCCTGTTGGATTCGCTTCGCCACTTAAACCACAAAAAATTGCCAAAATTTTGACTGATCATTAAATCATCTTAATATAAAAGAAATCAAAAGCATTTTTAGTATGTCAATACTACAATCAGATTATTTTGTAACCATCGACTTAAAACGTTGACACCATGGTGCAGGCTGCCATTTCATTAGTTAAGGTGAACAAGCTTCAATAGCTCAGATATCGTCAAAGTTAGCAGGTGAGCTATATTGGATCCATGGGTGGCGATCCCGGCGGGACAGGGGGAAATGCCCCCCATATTTGAGAAATCGCCCATTGACTTTGATTTTTCACACAGTAAATTATTTCATTTTGAAATGCGGCCATACCCCCCCCCCCCCCAATATTGAGAACAAATCGCCGCCGTTGATTGGATCAATGATTTCTAAACCTCTCAGATGTTTATTTTCTGATTTCTATTTAATTTTATTGTCTATTTTAATGTATAAATTTTTGTACATTTGAAATTTCAGTTTCCTTCATCTATTATTAGTAACAGCTTGTAGACTATTGTATACGTGATTACTAGCAAGTGTTACTCAAGAATGCATTGTTACTATGACAACTCCCGCAAACGACATTATTTCAAAGTCAACTTGCTACCATTATATTATAAACCACTAGTTTTTAGAACAATCGAGACTTGTCGAAGGTAATAAATCGGACACGGTTACTACTGACGTGGGCACGTTACTGTAACTACCTATAGGTATGAACGATTCCTAGAAAAACAAGATAGACGTAGGCTAGGTAAATTTAATCATGTTTTATTATCGAAAGATCAACTTTTTTATTGTCCAAAGATCAACATTTGGCATGCAGTGGGTATGTGAAGTGTTTAACTAAGTCTTCGTCGACACAATTAGTTTCTAGATTTCCAATTGGAAATGGTAAAGTTTTTGAGCGACGGAAAAATTTAGTATCTCCCTTAAACCATAACAATGGCAGGCAGGAAGCATATAAGTACCAGGGAAACGTGCCTCTATAGAACCCGTTAAATCAGTGCTCAGATTATTCTCCTGGATTCAGCCTCCACAAAAGAGCCCTCACTGTATTTTTCTATGCCCCCTGTGTGGTCTTAATCGGTGTTGGGGGGATTGCTCAATAAGCACACAAGACTTGGAAGTGGGCCAAAATCGTGCAAATTGATGAAGTAGCAGTGAGAAAGGGATAACAACTAACTACACAATCCCACTTTGCCGAAACTTAACAAAACTTAAAAACATGCTTTCCCCCTTCTCCTTAGACCCTTCCCCCGGCCGGCGGTCTGAAACGTTGTGGTCCCCCAGTCGACAACAGCCTCCTACGCCTATGCATGAACGCCTCAGTTACAATCGGTCTATTGCGCTCCTCCCTTGTTACCCTCATGAAATATTCTGGTGACTTTGCAGCCGCATTAGTCAATGAAAGCCATATTTTTCCTTCAATTACGTTATCGTCAAATCTTAACCACATATGAACATCTTGTGTTGTGAGTAGTATACGCCAACTCCGTATGAATTAGTGATATGATGGTCAATTTCACATCAGTATCAAAATTATAGGAAATGTCACCCACAAGAGTAACTGTCTCTCATAAAACTGGTGTGACAAAACGTCAGCATATCTATCCTTTAAGGTACGTAGCTCCTTTATAAGAAGCAGAATTCCTTCGGGAGTATGTTTGCAGTGGCTTAGCTAGGATTTTGGGGGTTTTTTTTGGGGGGGGGAGGTCTGGGGGCTGGAGATTTTTTTGTGGCGGGCTATCTAAGCGGGGCACCAGCATGAGTTGGCGCTGAGCGTACCAATAAAATGGGAGATTTTGAAACATCCCAGATGTGCAATTTTGATGAAAAAATGTAAACTTGTTTAATTTTATTCTCAAACACAGTTTGTCACACTGTATCCAAATTTATTCAAAGTATTTCGGAGTGGAGTTATTCCGATGAATTTCAGTGGATTGATTGGAATGGAGATTTTCCACAGCCAGAGTCTATCATTAAATTGAGTAGTCCTGTTAACTGAGTGAAGTTTTTTGGCCCAGATCTCCAGTGGGGGCACTTGGGGGCGCGACGATTTTGTGGGGGCTGGCGCCCCCAAACCCCCCGTAGCTACGCCACTGAATATTTGGTTTTCGCCCTTCGGCTCTTCGCCAAAGACGAGTAGAGGTGACTTTTGAAAACAGTATCTCTGTATCCGTATATCGCTCAGTTCCTTCTCGGCCTTTGGCTAATACGATGTGTAGTATGTGTTTTCATCTAGTCTATAGAATGGAGCCAATCTTGAAAGCATGACAGATCCATGTTGTACACTTCTGAAAGTTAAGAAAGTGATAAGTTCAGCCTAAGAGTCCCTTCGGGGGCCGTGGTTCCTTTGGGGAGCAGTTTGGTTTGAGACTTTTGGGAAATTATCTGCCGCTTTCCTTATTCATCAGGGATTTAGCAAGGATGGCGAAATGGGAATCCAAATACGTGTTTCTGTTAGTACAGGTAAAATAATTGTATTGAGATATATTAAAAATGAGTTGTAAGACAGGATGCATGTAGATTATACCCTCTTAAAACGCCCGGGTCAAATGTGAACCCAACAGGATCAGTCGGGCACCGATAAGGGATCCAACCATTTAATTGACCAGATTTGAATAAAAACTATCCGAACTGGATCATTCTTTTTACCAAATTTGATCAGATAAATGATCGTGATTCAGGATTGGTTATCGAGTGATCGGGACGTTTTAATTACTGTATATAAATAGGTAGAGGGGCTTAGAGCTTGTTCTAAACAATCCTGGAATCTTTCTGTCAGTCTGTACGTATGGCGAAATCTGTGCCACTCATCCTCTTCCATTCCTTTTGCAAAGGAAAGTTATCAGCTCTAAAACATCAAAACCAAAGTCCATCATACCGGATTTTTAGCGCAAATACTTAACAAAATCTACCACAAATATCAACATTTTAAGACAAAGCCCTTTCTGTTCGTTGGCTAAAGGATGGCATTTTCGGCGACATGAAATGAAATCCCGTCCCTGCTGATCTAGTTTCATTTATTTTTCGCATTTTTGTCTCAAATTATGTCGTGTCATGCTAGTCCGTAATGGAACTTATTAGGCAAATGTAATACTGAGTAGTAGGGTAAGAACCGGCATCGTTTTGTGTGGGTAGCGATGTTTGTTGTAAGGGCCAAATACATATATTTGAAATTAAAGCGGCATACTGACACATATACTTCTTTTGCACTGTGATAGCCAACATGCCAAAATGAAACACACTAACGAAACGCAATCACCCCCCCCCCTCCCCCCCAAAAAAAAAGAATCACCCCAAAAAGAAAAAATGCAATCGCCCCAATTTGAATAGCTGTATCCTGGTATCCTATAGTTCATGTACGACTCTTTTTAATGATGTAACAATATCTTTTGCATGACTGGATTAGCCTCCATACGAATATTATAGGGAAGCCGTTTTTGTGATAGGGTGGTTCTAGGCTGGAATTGTCATCGAGGGAGGGGGGTAGCAGCGGTATGAGAATAACAGGAGGCATTAGGGATAACAATAGCTTCCTCATTAGCTCCCATATTCATCGGGAGAAACGTTGGTAAAAACTCACATTTTGTTTGTTGTACCGTACTAGTTTTCATGCTCAGTTACTGTTTTAGAGCTAGAAAATGAAAGCAAATGAAAGGAGGATAAGCGACAAGTATTCGGTGTTTCACCGACGTCACGTGATGGTGCGTCTCTGTGGTTGTTAGACATTTTTGCTAGCCGAAGGCCCATTGTGTCACAGTAGTATCTATGGTCATGCCGTGTGGGCTGTAAATATGCTTACTGCGCGTGTGCTGTGCCCGGCACTGTATGAAACACCTTCACATGAATTAAACACCTTCACATGAAATACCTCTATGGAGTCTGTCGGTGAAGCGTCAGTTCCCCATGACGACAATTTGTTGGAGTGGAAACAATGTATTGCGCATTTTCGACACGTTGTGTAGTTCAGTGAATGTTTCACTCTAGCAGTGAAGCGCGTAAAATGTTCCAATGTAACCATACTGCAGTCAGTTGTTGTTCTCACTCCAAAGTTGCTAGGGTAACGGAGAGACACGGTTGATAGACCGACCCCATAGAGGTTTTCCACGTGACGTCAGCGCGTTTTAGTTTGGCATGCCGGCGGTCACAGATCATGCGCAGGTGTTATCGATATACCAGCACAACAGGACCGGAGGACCCTGGACAGAAGAGTGACACAATGAAAGAGAGGGTGTCAAATGTCCAACCATGGAAGTACTACTTCTGCCTCCATGGTAACAAAAAAAAAAAAAGAAAAAAAAAAAGAAACAGAAACAGAGAGACGCGCAATGCAGTGAAATCAATGAAAAACATTTATGGGCAGGGTAGCCGTGACGTCACAAATCGGGTAGTAACGAACAAGCCGATGAAAACAGGTTCTTCGCGCAGACATACTACTAGCCGGGTTGCGCAATGTTTTTCCCCACGAGGTTACGGGCAAATGATGTCAATGGACCAATCAACCCCCTTAATCTCAAAATGAAAGTTTTTCTACATTTTTTGGTAATTTTGACGCCGGTTTATGAAAGATCATGCCAAATACTCAAGGAAGGTGTAACCCTAACCACTATTTTTGAAACAATTTTCAAAATTCATGAAATTCGGATTTGCTCATAACCTCGTGGGAAAAATATTAAGCGGCCGGGTTTGTTTTCATCGTCAACGTGACCGTTGACCGAAATGTCCGTACGACTTCCTCCGCTAAAAGGAAGTTTCATGCGCGCAAAGGTCAACTAACGCAAGCAAGTGCTAAACAAACACATGTGGATGCTGGGTCATGTAGTCCTAAAGCAATGAGCTTGAGAGTGGCCCACTGCTTAAAGCAATTTGCTCTCCAAAAAGTCTATAGCACGTTTACTGAATATGACCTTTTTACCTTCAGTTTGGTGCTGGTTCCCTATACCAAAGACATGTTTGTAGTACAGGCATGCACAATTCGAAACTCATGAAGATGTTACTTATTGCAAATAGGAGAAATAATAAGAGTCAATTGAAGACAACAATGAAAGGCAAAATGACAGTGTAAAAAGTGAACTTAATTTTTGACAACATGTATGTATGGACGGTGGACTACAGGTAGAAACCAATTATGGTAGAGATGCGGCATTCATCTGTCCATGGGAAAATTCTGGTATGGGATAACGCCACATACTTTTACCATATATTCAACAACTTCGACAACCGTGCAGACAAAAGTACTACACTAGGTTGTTCCCTGGAACAAATAACAGGCAACTCGATATAATGCAACCCTCAAGTAATACTGGTAATACTATGCAGGCTTGGAAAATTACCGTATTTCACATCAGGGCTTTATTTAATGAGAGATTCTGTGGCTCCCATATGGACCAGAACGGACGGACATTAATAACATATACCGGTAGTAGTTCAGGTTTCTCCTCATGAAAATCATACAGGCAGTCAACATTGATCCCATGTGGGGGGACCAATTTTTCTCCTGTATGGAGCCCATATGGCCTGGTCCAGCCTACTGCCCATAAAGTGTCCTTTGTAATTTCTGCGAAATGTTGCCCATATGGGTCAGCCAATTCTACGCCATGTGTGGCCCTGCTCTTCCCCTCATCCCACCCATATGGGGCCACCCCCTATACAATACAGGGCATGATCACCCACAGTACAGTAGCTAAAGTTACACCCATATGGATGCCCAATGGGCCAGCCCACGCTCGCATGCGTCACCAATTGCCTTGCCAGCCTACATAAATGTCAGTCAGATGTCCCTTGTATGTTTCCCATTTGATAATACGAGCCAAACCATGAACAGCCCTTTTAGGCAATCATGGCATGCGCGTCCAACAAGGGGCTATGTATCACGAATTGCCCCATTCCAGTACAAACCCATAATTACCTGGCTCAAGGCCTGATAATGCTCTGAAGATGATCATATTTCAAGTAATCGTAGCACAAAAGGGTTCCAAGTTCAAATATTACCCGCCGCGCCTAGGGTTGTCCAATAGACCGGCCGTAAATTCTATCTACAGCGAAGTACCGGTATGATTAGGAAGGAAAGTTCACCTGGTTGTGAGGGGTTACTAATACTTTAAGACAACGGGACCACGTCCACGTGTAGTTCTTACCACAGTAGCCATATACGACAGTACATTACGAGTATATAGGCCTACTAACACTAACACGAATAATTTAACGCTACCGCAACAGTGTCATCATAACTCTGGCCAATTTCGTATCGAAAAGAAACCTTTGAAGAGACTTGAACGACAAAATACGTGCCTTCGATGAAGACAGATTCAAAGATATAATTTTCTTTACAGACTATCCCCAAAGCTTCCTATGCCCTGACAAACTTAATCAAGTGTTTCCACAAGTAAAAAGTAGAATTCCTCATATACAGCATAGATGCCTTTGCAATACGGCTTTTCGCATGAAATTTGTTGTTGCTTTTTCATGAGTGGACATGGAAAAATGCTGTTAAACAGCCTGAGATCCATTGTACATACATGTTAAAACAAAGAACATAGGGAAAAGTAAGGTTTAAACCCCGTGATATGACTCTCCCGAAAACTGCAATAAAACTCAATGTGAATAGTTTACTTTCTTATTAAGTCGTAACTGGGACGTTAACCTCATCTAACCTAACCTAACATATTAAGTCGTAAACACAGTGGTGTATCGCTGCTTATTGAAAGGGGCTCATTGACTTGATATCGATTATTTTGTGATGAGTTTGAAGGAAATCACTGCATGACAATGCTTCTAATTAGCCTCATTACTCATGTATCACTTCGTATAGTTACCAAAAATGTGAGGAATTGTAGTTTTTTGGACAGAGGTTACATATGAATACCTAATGGCATAAAGTGTCTGGTCACAAATTTGTAATAAATGATTTCAATCATTAATTGCCCTATCATTGCAATTTCAGTTGTGTGTTAGATGTGCAGAATCTCTTAGTCTGGCCATTTACCATCAAGATGTGAGTAAAACTCACTGCAGGTGTAAAAAAAAATCATGACTTTTGTGAACCAACTCAATACGCCCCTTAGATCAGCGAAGCCACGAAAATTGAGTGTAAGGGCTCTGTCGCTGTACGGAAAAAGTTTTATGTGTCTCCATACATACAGTATACATTCAAGTTTGGAAGTTCAATGTTTTTTTTTCTTCATTTTCGAAGATTTGGAGTAATTTCCACAACGGAGTGCATTACGTTTCGTTTAATACTCCTGACATTGAAAAATTCCTTCGCCAGTAACTTGGGCAAAAGCAAAGACGTAATATTTGTATCACGCGCAGCTGTTTTCTTGCTGCACGGAGAGCTAAATGAGTGCCTTCAGTCCAGATCGCAGGACGCTCATTCTCCCTTACTTCAATTTCTATGGTCGTAATTTACATCTTAATATGAAAGTTAAATAGGCTATGTGCGTAACTACCGTACTTGACATTTATCTCCTTCATGTGGAATAGGTACAGGTCGTTCATCACATTTGTTACGGAGACTACGTAACTGCGTAGCTGTCCGCAATATAAGACAAATATATGGCACTGAGCCACTGTTTTTCAATGCAGAATTTATTAATTCAGTGTACCTGTTACGCACGATTGAAAAAAAATCCCTACAATCGAAGCTGTGGGCTTCGATTAATAAACCTAACCTTTTTAATTTTTTAAGCTACGTCATAACAACAACCGGATCGTGGCTTTCGTGGGATAGGCTATTGCCTTTCTGTATACCCTGGCCCCATCTATTGTGAAAGTAGGGGTATTGTGCAATTTGAGTTCACATCTATGGACAATCTTCTATGGTGATTATATCGTTCTCAGAATAACTTTTTTGGGACAAATTTGTGAATAAATAAAATTACCACAGCTAATAAGAGTTTGAAAATGACACTCACTTTTCTACAACAAGAATCTAAAAATAGCCATTCGTTACAGTGTACTAGACTAGCTCTTGCCCGTCCCGTAAACGCCGTGATATAGGCTGTTACAAGGAGAGAGGAGGTACCATACAGCCTGTTTAGCAGCGAGTGCATATTAAAGAGTTGTCCCGCATCATAAATGTAGCACTAATTGGAACCTTCTTGATTGTAGCAATCACTTAGACTGAGTTAATTTCTTTAAAGGCCGTTGATAAAATTGAAAGGTAGCTTTTTGTTAGCCTCTTTTACAATAATAACTCAATCCTACTCACTTCATACAGCGTCATACCGCTTTAACAGCAGGGTAATTAAAAAAAAAGTACGTCGAAAATTAAATATCGGCGGAAACGAAAAGGTATCGTGTAGACAAAACAATTAAGTGTAATTTAACATGATGATACAAAGTAAACGAAAAAAAAAAACCGTTAACATTGTTGGTGTTGATTTCAACACGATGCCTGTGACGTGTTTGCGTGACCTCGACAAATGCACTTTTTAGGAGATGTGGGGTCACGCGACGAACTTCGACTAGAATGCTTATAAGTAGCCCTTGTTCGAAGCGAAAGCAATGACGTCATTGACCGCCACCTCGCTCACACCGACAGTCCTATCATGGCCTTCCCGTCAAGCGTAAGAAAAGTACAAGGTATTTATTGTTCGCGGATTGGAGGCAAGAATTCGTGGCTAATTAAACTGCGCCGTTTTTCATGTAAGGTAAATTTACCACAGTAATCGTTTGCGTTTCGCCGTCCCCCATTGGGCGCCACGTGTATCTTTAATCAAATACTGAAGGCCAAGTCATTAAAAGATGTAGCCTTACGTGAGAAAATGCCACTGTTATTTCCCGCCTTTCATTCTTTTTCCTAAAAAACAGTGACTTGTGAAATAATAGTGTTGTTTTTGGATTCATCTAACTTTTTATATGTATCCTTATTCCACTCTTTTCGGAACATGGCGGAGTCACCTGATCAGTTCTCACAGTCCATCCCAACGAATGGCCCACCAAAGTCACGTGTACATCTTAACTATAAACATGCTCAAGGCTACACAACCCCATACACATGGGAAAGTGACCCACTTTAAAGTTAAAGGCCACGGGGAGTGGTATCTGTTTACTCTTGCCCACTGTACACACTACATAGCTTTGCCACATCATTAACTGCTTAAATTAGCCGATGGTCCAAGAGTAGAAAAACTGCAAGCCAGCTATGTAGGTATAAGATCATAGGCTACCAAGTATGTGTAGCTGGCAGAACTTCCCAGCCTCCAAGGTCATCAGCGAGTGGCCTCATTTAACTCTGCAACTTAAATAAAAAAGGACATGGTCCTACTTCTAGTGCAAATTTTATATAAAAATGAAAGCTAAGGCTAAAAGCCATTTTCTTGTCAATTACTGTGCCAAAATTGGCACTTAAAAGACAGTTCTGGAGCAGAGCCTTGAGCCAGGCCGGTAGCCAGGCAAGAAAGTGAAGGGGGAGAAATAGTTTCCAGGTGGAAAAATTTTCAGGGTGGGTGGTGAGATATACTGAAATGCATTAAGGCAATGGTAATTTTTGATGGGGGGGGGGCGAAAATTTTCCAGCCTACCCCCTCGGATACGGGCTTGGAGCCTTCCCTTGAGATGATGCATAATTTTTTGAACATTTTGGCAATGTTGAAATAAACCTCTATAGAGGTTCTTCACGTGACGTCATAATGGACCTGATTTTACCTGTACCGCCATTTTGGACGTCAAACTTAGTGCACGCGCAAGAACTATACTGTGTTCACACAGTATCGCTCAAAGCATAACATGTCTCGTTGATTCTTTTCAAAGAACATTTTCTTCATTAAACTGTGAGGGATCGATTGTACGTTTGCGTGAGGCTACATATGTCGGTTTTAACTACTGTATAAAGAAAGGCCGGTTTATACTTCCAAATTTTCAGGCGCTATCAAGCTATACGAACCATATGGCCGTCCCTTGCTCTTCCGGACTAATCACGGACAAAGCCAGAGTGAAAAATGTTCAACTTTCATAGCTTCATAGCGCTATACAAAAGTATCGTAATATCTCTAGTCGCTCATCGGATATGAAGTGAGCACAGGGCAATGTAATATGTAGACTCCCGAGCTCAATATTTCTTCTGAAGAATTTGTATATCTGTTGGAAATCGATAATAAAACTGAATAGCCTGTCAGCTTCCTAGATAATTATGTAACAAACTTTGGTCATCATCAGGGCAACATTCCTCGGAAAGCTTTGACTAATACTTTTGTACACAGGGTACATGTTGGGCGGCTATAATTTTGACATTCAATTTGTCTGACTCTGTTCATGGAAGTAGTACTTCCATGCTCTATTGTTGTCACATGTATTTGTGACGTCAGTGAAGAACCTCTACAGCTAGTACGGTGTAAGTACTACATTGTGACGTCACAACATAGTTTCCTCTGTGTCACAATGACCTCAAAAATAAGCTTCACTTTTTTATGTCCTACATTGTTTCGAATGCTTTTTCCAAAGTCCCCTCGACTCTCTGGCGAAGAGCCAAGGGGCGAAACCAAACTTTACTCCTGAAGGAGTTCTGCTCCCCAAAGCAGCAAATTCCCCAAAGGACACAAACTTTACTGACCAACCTCTCGCCCCTCAGACCTCTACATCAAGAGTAAGACAGCTCTTCGGTTACATAGCCGAATATTCGATAACCAGCGAATGCAGACAGTTTAACAAGTCTCAGGGTTTCCCCAGGGTTTTAGAGAGCGTGAGGTGGTGTTAGCCCATTGTGGTAATATCATGCCAGCTTTGGCACCAACAGTGAGGGAGAACCATCAATACTTCTGTGCCTTGTACAGTACAGGTGGCAATTAGCAAATTTCTGTGAGGTGATGGCCAAAAACTGTGAGGTGGCCGCCTAACAAAAAGAATGCCAGGGGAAACCCTGCTTCTAGATACAACAGGCACAGTTAAAATCGCACTTGGCATTGATGTTTTTGTCTTACTTTTTTTGAATGAAAACCCAGTTAGTGGATAAATACAACAAAATTTCAACATACATTTGTGTTTTCTAAGCTTTTGCAGATATATATCACTGTTTTGTGACCTTTTGGCAGTGGAACGCTCGGTTTGGCATTTTTGGATAGGATATCAGGGGTTTCCCTTAACTTTTTTCACTCGTCAGCCGGACAACCGGATTAGTGATCCAAAATTCTGGGTAGTCCGCAAGCCATTTTTACTAGCCTGCCTATTTTCATATTCAAAAAGCGAAATAAAAATTTGTTGTATTCATTGTTGAACAATAATTAATACAGATGACAGGGAAACAAAGGGGAATGCAAATAGCCTTTTGAATTATTAGAATACGGAAAATCTAATTCGGAAATGTAGATACGGCTAAGGGATGTTGAGAATGATGTCATATTTATAGTCCGTCAGATTTGTGCGTAAGGACTGGCAGTATCCTCAACGGGAAAATGAGTAGTAAATAACAAAACTAATCGTGACAGCTGGTATATATTTGAGTTGGAACTGAGATCATGTTTTTAGTGATAGCTAGGTCTGATTGTGCGTTGTATAATAAATAATTTTTAACTGTGAATAAGAGGTAGTCAGATTTTTCAACTCGCCAACCCGTCTACCGAGAGGACGGTTTTCACTCGCCAGCCGATATTTTCAGTCGCAAAAGGCCAGCGGACGAGTGCTAATTTCGGACCCTGAATATGGTATTTCAGCTAGACTCAGAGTTAGCAACAGTAAATATTAACCGTAACTCCGTCTACTCTCAGAGCATGACTTACATTGAGATTACGTCTGCAGGTAGCCTACCCGTACCCTTACACTCAAAAAACTAATGTGCTAAAATGGTAGCACCTAACGGGTGCTGATGTTGCATCAGCACCTGAAGTGCTGTTTTTGGCACTTGGATGGTGCTAACGCACAGCACCTTATAAGTGCTGATAGCGTTTTGGATTGGAAGTAATGGAATATTCTGGTTTGGTGGGCGGGGCTTATTTATCTAGGCAATTTTCTCTTCAACGATTCCAACTTCGACAACAAATGTATTTGCGTCTTTTATTTTGCTAGGAATTAATTAACTAGTAAGTGCCCCTGCTTGGCAATTTTAAGGCCGGTTAAATGGTATAGTTCATAACATTTATTTTGTAAACAATTACTAATTAATATATAAGAATTGTAAACATGACTTTAAATAGTTTCTAATGTCCTACATATTGCAAATGTCAACGTAATGTGCCTTTCGGAATGTTTTCTTTTAAAATTATTTCCAAACGATCATGGCGTTATTCCATGGTGTTAATTATACATGATATGCATCAGATTACCAAACATAAACAATGTTTTGAACTCAAATTCATCAAAATATGATCAAACTTGTGACAGCACCTTTGAGGTGCTGAAAAAACAGCACCTTCGAGGTGCTAATAGCACCTGAGGTGCTGTCCCTCTCCTAACACTTGCAAGTGCTGATATTAGCGCTTGATTTTTTTGAGTGTACCGTTTCCATGATCTAACGTGAATAAGAGGCATTTGTAAAGAGAACGATGAAGTGTTGTACGCTCAGAATATCTTTTCTACCACACGAAAACAAGAAATTCCAGTGTTTTGAAGTCTTTTTTCATGGATGCAAAAAATATGAATTAATCTGCGGAGTACAAACCGTCTGGTTGACTAAAGTGATCTTTCCCTTATCTCATCCTGAGAGCTAACTATAGGGAGTAAAATGAAATTGTCCGAGGAGTGAAACGACTGAACATAATTAGCACAATGATATTTGGTAAAGCTGGGACAATGCCAGCAAAACAACAATAGTGATGCATTATTTGAAAGCAAAGGACAAATTTATCTTCGGCTGGTTAGAACGGTATAAAATGACCAATTCTGGTCTGAAAACGAAATGTAATCTCGGAAACTGCAGTGTTTAATCTGGTATGTCGCGCGTGCCAGACTGTTAGTCCTATACCACGCGCCAGCTGTATTCATTTCCATAACAATTGGTCCGTCTGGAATCTGTAAACCGAAATCCATTCCTATATTTTTGGAGCTTTGCTAGCAGTCTTTCCAATTATTCTTATGGTTCCTTGTTTTGGCGTGTTCAGAGTCCCGTTGCTTAATTAGATCTTCTATTGTCTATATCATTGTCTTTCTGTTACATGTTTAAATCTACGGTCATGTTGCGTGTGGCGTCTGGTCGACGCCCCGAGACCCTAGACCAACCTGCGATTTGAGAAGGCTCTTGTTTACGCCCCATCCATCTTGATTTCATGACCAAGTCTGAGATGGCAAAAGAATATGGCTAAGGTGACTTCTACCAAGAGTTTGTGACAACTTCCAATGTGCATGTAAGCATGTACTTCAACTTAATATAAAATACAGTTTCTTTACTGATCGCTAAAACAGTGTTTCCACTCTTCCCGAAATTACCCGAAATTCGGGAAATCTGGGTGCTCTTCGGGACATTTTCTGGAAGGGGGATTATTTCGGAAAATTTTGGGAAATCTGGAAATAGCGTATGGCGTATGGAAATGACGTATGGCTTGACATTGTGAAATCCTGGATCAGCCACTAAAGTAGCATAAAAGAAGCTTTATTGAAAATTTCAAGAAATACCAAGCCGATTTCAGGAAATTTTAGATTTGATTTCAGGAAAATGAATTTAGAGTGTGGAAGCACTGATTTAAAATCACCATACCATAAGAACATGAGATCTGAGTGGCAATTGAACATGCTACTTGGAACTTGATGCTTACAGGCTGGCATAAGAAACCTGTAACAAATTCCATGCAATGTCTAATAAATTACGTTTACAGAAATATTCAGAGCTAAACGACGCCATCTGGCAATGACAAATTTCAGCTGCATCATACAGGTATATGATATTCCTTATTTCCCAATCTGTCTTAAATAAAATAATATTGAATCAGTTGCTAACATTTCCACAAGCCTCTCAGTAGGCGGGGCTTGAATTAGAAAGAAACTGTAAACATGGCATATTAGTGTGACGCATTAATTTATTGTAGTACATAATATAAAGTTACTCTGAAGGTTCAGTGGCACCTCAATAGGATCTGCCTCGTAGACAGAACGTGGACCCATGCCTTCTACCCGCCCGCCCTTAATCTAGCCTCTCCATACTCTGAACTTCTAAGTTAGGCGCAGGAATCATTTACTATGTTAATCTATGAAATAATGCGCTGATACATATCGTGCTAGTGATCATTTTTACAAGGGGTTAAGAAAACAGGGACAGCCCGATATTCATAAGGTTTTTTGTTCATAAGGTTCATTGTTCATAAAGGTCGTTATTCATAACATGATGAACGACAAAAATAAGGTTCATTGTTCATAAGGTTCGTTATTCATAAAAATAAATGATAAAAAGGTTCATTATTCATAAGGTTCGCTATTCATAATCGAGAATAAGGTTCGCTGTTCATAATAGAAGAAAAGGTTCAATATTCATAAACAAAAAAGGGTTCATTATTCATAATGAAAAAGGGTTCACTATTCATAATTGAAAAAAGAATTCGCTATTCATAATTGGAAAAAGGGTTCGTTGTTCATAATCGAGAATAAATCGTCTGCTATTCAAAATCCCCCCAAAAATTCAACTAGTGTCTTTGGAAGGCGAATTACATCCAATCTCGATAGACCATATAAAAATGCCGTCAACATGTTGTAGACAACACATTGGCCTACCATCCCTGCGAGTTTTAAGGGTGTGCCCCCTTCCACGAGATACAGGAGGCCTTTAAAAGTTAAAACTGGAAAAACGCCTTTTTCCCATATTATGAATATCGAACTTTTTTTTCCTATTATGAATAACGAACCTTCTTTCTTTTATAAATAGCGAACCTTATGAACAACGAACCTTCGTTTTACGATTAGTGAAACAACAATAAAAATTACAATAAAAGGTAAAAGCCAGATTTCTGAGGTTTTGAGTTTTGAAGAGCTAATTGTTACCACTTGGTATTTGCATTGCCATGTTTCTTTCTCAGAGTTCACCGTGAAACAATGAATAACAACCCTTATGAATATTGAACCTTATGACAAACGAACCTTATGAACATTGACCCTTATGAATATCGGGTAGACCCCAAGCAAACAAGGATATGGGGCCACTTATGGTTGTTTGCAGGGGAACAGTAAGATATCTCTAAACATTAATAAATTCTTTAACAACCCGCCCGTCTTGTTGTTCAGCTCCTATCATATGCATCAGGAAATTGACACAATTACTTGTCAAGTTTTTTTTTCAAACAGACTCCATCAGGCTTTAGCGCCACTTAAACCCATGGCCAAAATCTCACGTGACCTCCTTTGAGCTCTCCACCAATTATCACTACGGTAACCTACGTTAGGCTGACAACTCCCCGAGTGTATGTACAACTAAGTAATAAAACTTTACTACACAGCGATCGGTGCAGGGGCGGATTCAGGGGGGCAAGGGGCCCGAGTCCCCCTTCCAAAAAATTTTGAAAGTTTTTTCAACTTCATAAAACAAATGACAAGGCCCTATTCCAATGAAATAGGCCTATGAGATGTGTCAGAGTGAAACTCAAACTTGTTCATTATTTTCTACCTCAGAAAATAAGTGTTATGTTTATAACCCTGCTACTGACTTCCAACTGATGACATTTTGGTTTATATTGGCCTCAGTAACTTTCTCTTGGCATTGTAAGGAGTTACTCATGAGCGCTGTATTAATGGATTGCTAACTTCAGTCTATTACCGGCCAGGCCCACAGCAATATGAGCACTACTTCTACTTTCAAGGGAATTTCACTTATTTCAGAATTCTTTAATATTTGGAGGAATATTTTCGACATCATCAGGCTTTTAACTATAACTTGCTGCACTATTACCATGTAGTGTCTTATTTAAGCCTTGTAATTCATTTTAATGAAATGCACTGTGAATTTAGGGTAAAATTTAAAATTCACTAAATTATGAACATTTTCCAGCAATATATGATCAGTTCAAAAAATATACTAAAGGCATCACCATTTTGCATCTAAGCAATATTAAATTAACAAAAATTTCTCAAAGGGGAGGGGACACCTCTCCCCTTAGACCCCTCCCCAGAAAAGCATCTTTCCACCAACCAAAAATTAAAATCACTGAATTATGAACGCTTTCCAGTCATATATGATCAGTTCAAAAAATACACCACAGACATCACCATTTTGCATCTGAGCAACCTTAAATTAACAAAAATTTCTCAAATGGGAGGGGGACACCCCTCCCCTCCCCTTAGACCCCTCCCCAGAAAAGCATCTTTCACCCAACCAAAAATTAAAATCACTGAATTATGAACGCTTACCAGCCAATATAAGATCAGTTAAAAATATACACCACAGACATCACCATTTTGCATCTGAGCAGCATTAAATTAACAAAATTTCTCTAAGGGGAGGGAAGGGGAGGGGGACACCCTCCCCTTAGACCCCTCCCCAGGACGGTGATTACTCATTACATGCTTTGCCCCTATCAAAATACCTTTGCACTGCCCCCGGGACACCCCCTCTCCTTAGACCCCTCCCCCAGATCGGACTTTTGTACAAACCACTATGACCTGCCCCCACCCCTTTTGCCAAATCCTGGATCCGCCACTGAGGTGGTACACTAGACACTGATGTTTCAAACATACAAGTTTCAAATTTTGAAATAAATCATTAATGCTGGAAAAAGGTTTCCCACCATTCATCTAAATCGTCAGTTAAATTATGCATCGGCTACTGCAGTGTAATTTGTCTTCGAACTGGGTAAGCCCATTTTTTTTGGGGGGGGGGGATCTTTTGAAATTAAGGGCTTATTTCGATGTCCTCGATCGCAATTTTTTACACTTGCTGAACAAAACAGGTAAGAATCTCCCAAGATCCCGCGAAAGAGCAAAGGCTTCACTAAATGGAGGAGATGGGTTGAACTCCACATCGGTGAGCACCCCCCCCCCCTACTTCAATTCTTCTGCATTTGTAAAACTAGTTCTACGTACATTAAAAGCAAATTCCTTCTTTCTTACGTTGCACACGAATTTGCGAGGAGATCGTGCATAAATCATTACAGGCCCCAACACCCTGATCATAACTTACATGCATGTTGCTCTTTGCTGGCTTCTTTGAGATTTGTCACGGCACCAGGATTCAAAAGTGGGGCAAGTGAGGGAAGCAAACTTTTTTCGGGGGATGCTTATGCTTGCGCATTGCTCCTGTAAGCTGTAACCTTTGATTAGGCCTGCCGGCTGGGAGGAGAGTGGGGGGAAAAGGCCATAACTAGGGGAATGCACCCGCTTGGTGACGACGCTGTGCCTGACATTGCGTACATTGGCCCTTGTAACTTGATTTAGTAAAATATTAAAATCTACCATTACTCCTCAATTTTTTTCGATCCAAGCTAGGCCTATTTGTTCGTACTTATCTCTAGTGAGGCCGGAGAAATGCCTTAGGCCTATGTGGTAACTTTCTACCCCAGTCTGGTGTCTACCCACTCCTTACCGTCCCCTCTTATCCGGTCTAACACATAGGTCGTGTTTCGATGTTGGCTGCGTAGCAGACTGTACGGCATATTCCTTATTCAGTCATATCCCTGGTAGGGAAGCCTTAAAGAGGGGCTGAGCAAACGAAGTCCCGGGGGGGGGGGGGTTCGATGGCGCTTATGGTGATGTTAGGGTGCATACGTCAGTTCAAAGGGGATGTGCAACAGTTGAACAACACTCTATGAAAAAAGGGTTCTGTAGTTCTTCCTGGAGAACAAAAGGTGACGGTTCCAGACAGAACCTTTTTCTCTTAAATAATTCCTGAAAATAATTCTCGAATAACCTACAGGGCTCTTCATGTGGGACATATTAAGAACCAGGGGAGGACTGACAATGAACTGGGCTCCCGGGGAACATGGGTATGGGGCCCTCCTCCTTCCCAACCTAAATCAACTTTCCCTCACCGACACTACTTATAATGACCACAACCTATCACATAGGTTATCAACTCAATACCAGTCTTCACATTAACAAAGCTCACTTCCAAAAAGTCTAATGTTTAATTAAAGTAAACAGATCATGTTATGTTTAAATACAATTATTATAATAATATGATTTTCCGATTTCATTAAAATTTCCGAATGACCGTGTGGGCCCCCTATCTGTGTGGGCCCTCGGGCAGTGCCCGGTTGCCCGACTGCTCAGTCCGCTCTTGTACAGAACCCTTTTTGATAAGAGTGAATGACATCCGTGCAGACAATATGGCTTGCAGTGGTACCGAGGTAAATGTACCGCGACATGATGTAAGGCAGTAAGGGTTCAATTTAATAGATGCTACAACGTGCTATTCTTAATCACGTTTTTCATTGCCTTGGCGTGCTTCATGTAATGTTATTTACTTACATTTTGACAGACACTTCTGTTCAAAGTATTCTATAAAAATAACAACCTAGGGGTATGGAAATGCTGTAGAGACATTTCAACTGAAATTCCCCTTTCGGACTGTAGCTGCATATACCTATAGGAACAAAAGCTAACAAAGATTGGTAAAGAGTTCGAACTTTAGAACCGTCACTGACGCACCACAGACCGACAAGTAAACTAACACACAAATTGATAATAGGCCACTAAAGGGTCGCTTGTCAAAAAGATATACCGTAACTTTGCTTACGTCACACAGTATAAATGAGACAAGAGAAATTGGTTTGTAGTCTATTTATAACAGGTCTGATTGTATACATCTCGTCTCCTGAAGTCGCGTGGCACGGGGAAACAATCGTCGACAATAAAAGCCTACGGTTTTTTCCTCACAATAAGATTTGACGGGTCTTTTATGCTACAAGAGCGACCTACAAAATGGAGCACTGTTGTTGTACACGGTTGGGCTGGCAGTAGGATGTTTGTCCCCGGTACAATACGACAATAGTAACAATACCTAAACTCGAAGAGACAAAAAATAGAGTACGCCAACTGTATTTGAGGTTCGGATATGAGCCACATTGTCCTATGTCCCTGGTTGACCTGATGTTTCATTCAACTTTTCAAAGGAGAAACCCTTTCCTTTCTTTTGGCACAAAAGGTCTAGACTAGGGTAACCTAAATTTAGCTACAAGGGGATTCCCCTACACTGAAGGTATTCTGTCATGTGTAGCTTAAGTACTGGGTCAGTTTAGATGTGCATTACTACATGAAACCTGCATCACTATGTATCCTACCCCATATACTCATATATTGTGCTTGTTGTTAATAGGATATTTTACTTAACGTGTTTTATTTCTGACCAAGATGATCATGTAGGCTCATGCACAGACTATTTCGTTCGAAAGTAAACATTGATAATTAACAAGAACGTAATCAAATAATGTGATAATCACGAACGGTGATTATAATTCCATATGCTAAAAGTGAAAGTTGTTTTTTGTGTTTGTCACACTCGTACCATAACAAAAACAAACATGATTCTTAACCTACAAAGTCTGCTAACTGCAAGACTCTAGCTCTGTTGTCAATAGTAATAAAGTAAACGTAATTTTACAGAAAAAAATACTACGAAACTCTTCGTGATTTCAGGAAGCAACATTACATCTCATTCCGTCCAGGTTTTTTCCTAACTATGAAGGGCGATAATATCGCCATGGAAGTACTTCTTCGGAGGTAGTACTTCTCGGCATGATATAGCCCAGTAGGCCTATGAGTAGATGAATGTATGGTTTCAGGTTCCTAAGTCAGTGAGTTAGTACCATAAGTTGGTGGGTCACGATAGGGCCAGTTAAGGATGAAAAACAACGAATAATAAAACCAAGTAAACCTGAGTATGACAAGTAGGCCTAAATTACACCATCTTTGAAGGTTTGGTCATAGTTTGTGAAAGTGAGAAAAACACTTTCAGTTTCGTTCTTCACGTGAAAATTATATCGACAGAAGCACCAATGGTCAGTATCCCCAGCCATTAGTGTTACTGATCGTACTGCCAACACGGTTTCAATGTAGGTGAGCCGTTACCATTCCACTGGGTTCCCAACATATTTTAAGTGTCGGACTAACTGCCAAATGGGCCCTCACGGGCCCTAATACTTTTGGATCCCTACTCTGAGGCAACGGTCGTGCGATTGTCAATTGCCCGCCTCCTAAGCCTCTAGGTCCATAGGTAGTGACTACTTTGCCTATTGGGTCATCCAACAAGGCACCATATATTGCTGTGCAACTGGTAAACCTGGGAACCAGACACGCGAACTGACATGTCCAATCGTCCATATCAATAAAATAAACAACAAATTGGAAGATTCGTGAAAAGATATGAAAAAAGGTGAATCCAACCTTTGTGTAGGTATACAATAAAACAATACACCTACAAAATGGCAACGGGGTTTTACACAATAGACGCAAACTGAAATTGCATGACTGTTGAAACGTTTGCCTGCCACTCGTAGAAATTTCGTTGACATAGCGGTTGCAGAGAAGTGGTTTTGCGCCAAAACAAACCACTTTTGTATGTTGACGGGAAAAACTTGAGACCACGCTATTGTTTGCCCTCCAAGACCTTAGTAAATGTATTTGTTTTAGAAAAGGCAAAAAGTATTTGCCCAAGAGCCTACCTTTGGGCTCTTAAATCAACCAACAGGACAAATTCCTACCCCTTGGTTCTGTTTACCCGGTAGTTGGGCAAACATTTGACAAACTTTGATGAGAGCTTCTGAGGAAATTGAAGTGTCTTTGGGAAAGAGCTTTGCAAATCATTCGGTACCTATCCCCCCAAAAATGTTTTAAAAACTTTGAAAGAACATTGACGAATCACACTGCTGTATTTCTTGGGTGTGTTATTTGCACTTATGAAGCATATTACCGTCCCCCCCCCCCTTATCCAGTAATCTATGTAAAGTAGAGGGTACTGTATATAGCCTATAGTATCCTGGGTGGTGCAAAAACTTATCCTACTCCTAAAACCGAACATCAACGGCGTATTTGTCTGCAGTGTTTATGTGTCGTCGAGTTTCGTACTTAGACCTATCTCTGCAAACTTGAACGGTACAAAATTCAACTCTTGAAAAAAAATATTGACTCCAACAATACCATAAAAATCAGTGACGAAAGAATCGTGAGCATTTGAAGTTCATAGTTTATCTTCCAGAGAAACTTCGTCGATTTAAAAATGTACAGAAATGTTTCAGTTGAATTATAAAGCCCACGCAATGAGCTACTGCCTGCAATAGTTTGTGCATGATGTCTAGTTATATACCCCCTTACCCGTCTCTCCCATTCTTATGGATCACTTAAGTTACACCCTGGCGTTACACTCTATAATGCAGTGGCGTAGCTAGAGGGGGCCAGGGGGAGGTCGCCCCCTCCCACAAAGCCTCTGAAGGCCTCTGTCGGAAATTTCCAGTCTCTGTCCGAAATAAATAAAAACAATTTATTTGAAACACTTACAACACTTCTTACGTTTTTAAACAGAATTACACATCGAAATGGTTACTGACAAGGCCTGGAAGTGTCATTTAAGGCAATCTCGGAGATATTTTAATTTAATTTTTTCCGCGAACTACACGCCAGATGATGGTGGCGCTACTCTTAGATAGTACATAATTACTTCAAGATAATAATCTGTCGGAAATTTTTTGCTTTTGTCCCCCCTCCCCCCCCCCCCCACAAAAAATATCTAGCTACGCCACTGCTATAATGCACTCGTTTCCTCCATACGTCTATAATAATGTTTACTCTGATATGCTCAGAGGGCTTTACGTAAAGACTTCCATACAGACTTCTTGTGTGTTTCAAATTTGTAAAGGCAAATGAAGGTACCACAGTGGCGTATCTCCGCAAAACTGAACGGTTAATTCGCAACAATAGTTACATCCTTTTTCACACATGGAGGGTTTCCACGTAAACCATAATTGACCTATCCTGGAAAATGTTGACATGGTTTGTGGGATACAACTTTATGATATTACTACCAGTCTACATTATATTTGTGAGGACTGTTTTCTCACTATTCATGAGGACACGCAAGGACAATCTAGGTATGAAACGAACAAAAACGAACACCTTCTAACTTGTTTTATTCGGAAGACAAGCAAAACTGGGGGTTGATGCCTTTCCACTCTTTCGAACATCATCGAGCGCTTCTTCAAAACACATCACACGAAGCGTTTATAAATAATATGGTATCCCTTACAGCGTGATGAAGAATAACAAACGAAGTGTGGCTACTGTGTGAAGTGACCATACACCGCCCAGCAAGCTTCACCTAACTAAGGAAAAGAAGCGCCAAGGTCGAGTTCGTGTGAGAACATTTCACCGAAAAGTTAACGAAGCGTAATCGTGTTCGTCGACAACCGGACCAGAAATTTCCCCACAAACAATCTTTCTTAACTTGTTGAAGGAATTCCTTTGGTGCCTCGTCTCGAGGTCGGCGTTCAACGTCGGATTAGGTCATGTGGAAAGTAACAGCTCCCTAACGAAGCATAGGTGCAAAAGCTATAAAGACACCGTGTAGGCCTATACAGTTTTACGTGTATCATGGTTTCATCTTACACTATAATAAGGATACTGTTTATCGCTACGATTTGCTGAGATACAATTTCTAATATGAACCGGACTTTGGGTATTTGATTGAGCCATTTCAACAGTTAAACAGCGTCAGGGCTTGAACATCTTTTAGGCCGGGCACCGACTTTCACACAAAATAAAAGTAATAAGGCAAAGCTTAATTAAGAAGCAAAATTACTGTTCCCGCGTTCCATACTGGAAGTTAGTGATGCCATATATATGATATTACTTATTTCACCATTCTGTCATGAAAAGTGACGTTTGGTTTTCAGTGTAAGGTATACGTATAAAATGGCCTTTATTCAAACTCCTCGAATGCATGAAAATTGGAAGTTCAGTCAATTCGTTTCTGTAATCTTGTGCTTGTTATCGTTTACAAATATGTAAACAATAAAATTCCTCGGGTAGGCCTATTCTGTAAAATTTTAACCCCAGGAGCCATACATACCTAACCAACAAGAAACAGCGCTTCTTCAGTTACCAGACACCTTTCTAAACATGGAAACAACTCTTGAGCAATTTACGGTATCGTTACAAATTTTGGAGCAATCTTTTCAAATGAAATCAAGATCTTTAGATCTTACGCAACTTTCAGAATCAAAGCAAAATCTCATTTGATTGACAAGTATTGAGTCTATTAAATTTCTTGCTAATTCCCACTCCCATTCCCACTTTTTTCTTGATTTGTTTGTTCTCGCAGCGTTTTGTGTGTCTTATTCTCTTATCTTCTATCTTTCAAGGTTGATAGCTGTATATAACTGTTCTCTGTAACGTCCTATTTAAACCTCCACATTGAACCAATGTGTCTTGTTATGTATTATGCATGTATGCTCGTATTAACAAAATGAATGAATGGATAACTAGTTACTTTTTTTTTTCAAAATGAAAAAGAATTCCCAAAGGAAATGATATAATCAAGATAAGAAACAAAAATTTATGACTACAAATGTTCACATTTTATTCAAACTAGTGATACTTGATTCTGTCTTTTTGTCTCAGCATTTCCTACGTCGCAGGCTGAACGGCTCATTCCTTGTTCAGTCATAGTGTTTGGGAAGCCAATAAAGGGGCTAAGCAAACAGAGTCCGTTCCGCGGGGTAGTCCCAGCATGATACTTTGGTTGATAAAATAAATAGTAGATCGTAGTATGTTGAAGATAAGTCGTTCAAAAACCATACAGTGGTCTATATTTTGGGTGATTGGGTGTTCATTTGCGCACGTCGTGAGAACTTAACTTGGGGTTTAAGTTTCAAAATCGATCGCGAGTGGAGTACGGTATATTCATTCCGTATACACCAAGAAAAATGGTGAATGTTTTCATGTCAACTTAATATTCTTGAAGTAAACTAGCCTGTATGTATTCTACCACTACCTCACATTCACCCCTCTCAGTGACTGTCTTGTGGCTTGGACCTACCGACCGTGGCTCTAAATGTTGAGAGTGAGAGTTGTTGAAACTTATACCATGCACGCCCTTCAGTAACGTTTTAAACAGACCTTATATATACAATTTCAAAATTTCCGACACCAAAAGCAAACTTCTAACGGACACACGAGTCACTGCAACAGACTCTGTGGAAAGGCCCTTGTATCTCCGCCATGCCTATACTGTACACCTTATTTAGGAAGGGATCGCACAGCCACTTGAGCAGGCTAAATATAAAGCATGCTTTACGTATTTGTAGTCAGCCGACTATTAAATATTTAAAAGTGCAAACAAAACAACCAGTTGCACATTTTTAAGACTTGAGGGAATAGAATCTGTTGCCTTGTCCGAAGAAAACTTCCCAAGATATCTTTCCTTGGCCTATGTGACCTTTATTTACAGAAAATGCAAAGTGAAATTTTAATATACCCGATTGATATCCCAAAGGTCATCAAAACAGTACAGTCGACCTAGAAACTACATTTTCCGCTTCACATAACACTTTAATTCTCGTTACGAAATCTAAACACATATACCGGAGTCCGCGGCGACACTTCATCTAGCGTCGCTCGTCATCCGGTTGTACCGTGCAACTTTTAGCCCCATTTCCGCCGATCGAAATTTCTGGGTTCTGGGATATGTAGATAGCACACATATTGCCATCCGATGCTTTCTCCTGAAATGAAAACATTTTTCCCCCTTAATAACGCTTTCATGAGATAGTTGTAAATGACTCCCTGCGTTATATTTCAATATCGACCACATGCATTGCGTGTCCCCTTCAAAACAGATGCTATGTATATACACACAAGGCTTGGTTCGTTATAGGGATCTCTTATGTCCGACACAGTGAGCTATATGTTTATGTATTTGCATCCATACACAAATATGACTACATCATAAACTTTCCTCCGTCATCCCGCCCGACGAGATAGCTTTTGTGCGAATCCGTCGAGCCGTGAAATTTCCACCATTTTCGGCAAGGCTACCGTTTCCCGCCATTTCCTTTTTATCGTGTGCTAGTTATTGGGAATCGAATTATGCACACTCCGCCTCCTCCATTGTCCTCGTCATAAAAACACATGAAAATTCACGCATCGATGAGCTCCGACCAAAACGATATACGTTCTCTGGAGACCAGACGATTGTTGGTCGTATATCAAGATCTATTTGTACGAAAAATATTCTCGATTTCAAGCTCCCGCGGGAGGTTAATTACTGCTGACGAGACGCAAATGAAGAATCCACATGGTATTTTGAACTAATCAAACTTATTTTCTTCAACTTCAGTTAAAATGAAAATGATACAGTGTCAATAAACAGTTTGAGCCGAGAAATGGTCCATGTAGGTCCATTTTACGACGTTAAAAGTTTGCTAATGAAATAATAAGAATGCTTGTTCCCGACTGGATGCCACTAAAGTAGGGCTTCGGAAGAAAATGCAACGACAGTCTCATTTAGGACAAGGAAGCAAATTACACTTAATTTTGCGAAAAAAAATCGAGATTGTTGCCAATTGAAGAGGAAAAATTAATATTTTTAAATTACATTTGTAGCTAGGTTTGTACTCTAGAATTCTGGAAAAATGTGTTTTCACGCAGGAGTGATTCAACGAATTAGCGAAATGTTACATGCATTACGATTGACTTGCCAACCTTGGTACGCTTATGCGCATACGCTACGGGACTTACAGTGCATATTTACTCCTACGCGATAGCAAATCTGAGAAAAAAAACATTGATGCATAGATGCATTACAGGAATAATTACCTCTCAAATTTGTAGATTGCCGTTGCTGTAAAAGGGTGTAGCTCACTTTTTTGCCCCTCACGGAGGGCGTGTATACTCCTGCACCTATATTGTCTGACTCGTAATAGAGCATATGTACGGTACGTCAAAAGAGGCGTACATAATAATTATTCGACACAGGTCTGCTAGGAAGGTCAATCACTTTAGCAGGGAGTTGTCATTTTAAGTTTTATATTCTGAAGACTGTATGAGATTTACTGAAAAAAAAATAGAATTTTAAATTATGCACTACAAATTCTGACCTGTATAAAATATCTTTGGTTACCAATGAACAGACGCTGAACCTACAATAATGTATTTCATCTAATCAGGAGTAGGCAAAGTTCTTGTCAGGATGCTTCCCAAGAAGTCTCGAAAGTAATGAAAGTAACTTATGAATATGTATGATCCGTATTTGATAGACACAATATGATAGTGTTCTGATGGAGGGCGCTCATGAAAAGATAAATCTTTGGGCCGCTCAGAGCGCATTTAATTGATTTGAAGGTTCAGTATGATTTATATCTATATCTTATTCCGGCGAAGTACTAAATTTATTTATTGCAAGACCAAAAAGAAATATAGTAATTTGATTAATTAAATTTTGTTAGCAATAAATTTGGAAACAACTCTACCAAAATAGTTTCCTGATGTAAATGATGTGAGCCTTTCGTGATTGCTATTACGCAGCTGTCGTTGCCATGGCCATGAGACTTAAAAGGAATAGGCAATGGCCCAATTTTAGGAGTCCAGTCTGGTTAAGCAACTAGTCAAGCTGTCATTCAGGCTTTGTACTAAGTGTAACGCAATCATTCAAAACCCTTTCACCTTTCAGTGAGATAAAAAAGTGGTTAGCTTCACCTATGAATCGGGTACTTCTTCACCCACTATTGGTACCTTAATATTACAACCCAGCAGTTAAGTATTTGGCGTATATAAAGTTGAAAATTTAACCCAAATATTTAAAGTTCAAAAATTTGAAAGTTAAAAATTTAAAAGTGTAGTAATTTTTTTAAAGAATGCCTCCACTTGAATTCTGGGCTTCCTGAAGTTCAGCGATAAGTAGTTAAAGTACCAGGGGTACAATAAGCCCCCCACCAAAAATCAGAAAGATACATTTATTTAAAGGCAAAAGCCAGATTTTGCAGGAGACTCTCAGGAACCTCATACCGGTAGGTGTATTAATCATGCCTACATACGCCGTACAGGGCTAACTGAAAAGTTGGTACTGCATTTGCTTAAAAAACAATGTAAACAACCATAGTGAAATGGATTTAACATTAAGATGGTTAAAATGCAAAAGTATTCGTCACAAGTTGAACTTCCAACTACCAGTTTCTGTACTCTCATTCCCCAACTCAACTAAAAACATTTGTCCTGAAGGATCCAGGGAGGGAACTTTCAATAGACCTTATGCATTGACGTCACGTGACTTCATTTTGGTGGCAAAACAATGAAGCACATGACACACAGGAAGTAGCCTTCGCACGCGCGCGTAGAAGACTACCTGCGTATCCGACCGGCACACTAATCAGCTGTGGTGAAAGTTGAAATAAACCTTATGCATATGATGTCACAGAGCAGAAAGTGCTCCCTCGTTTGGAGGAAAATGGCGTATCATTACAAGCAGGGAGTTGCCAGTGGCAGCTCACTTTTTCACCAACAAATGCAGACAGCTGATTTGTGTACCGGGGGATAGGCGCGTGTCTACTACACGTGCGTTTTAAATCTGCGCTGCGAGTGCATGTGTGCTTCATTGTTTTCCTCCAAAATGACGTAGATGTGATGTCAAGGCATAAGGTCTTTAAAACGCGCTTGTCTCCATTGTGGAGCGCACTTTCCGTTCTGTGACGTCATATGCATAAGGTCTATAGAATATCAGAACTTAATACACGGTAATAGGTTCAACAAGTACTTCCAAATGAGCTCCATTTGACAAAAGAATCAATTTGAATTATTGCAACCCTATCGTAGAATAACGCTAACTGAAATAAGACACATATTATTTCAAGCAACTATCCTATTAAAAATTCATGGTTCCTGGTTATTCCTGATCAAACGAGTAAAAGAGAAATCGTCGTTTTCACATCTCTGTCTGTCTCTCTCTCTCTTTTAATTATATTGAGGTTTAAGAATGCTACACGTCACCCGCGGTTGTTTTTCTCATTTCTGATTACCTTTGCAATGCGATCGACCTAATAAAAGGACCCGATTGTAAAAAACTAAATTAATATTACTTGTAAAGGATACACCGTATTTTTACCTTGAACCTATACCACTCGAATGAATCCCGAACTAACCTAAATATTTCGACTTTTTACCGGGAGACATAATAAAGCTTTTAGGGCACTGGTCGCCTTTTTCTGTCATTTTGTCGGAGATTTGTTTTTCACAAATCACATCCAAAAAAAAAAAAAAAAAGACAGAAGAAAATCCAGCTTGTATAGTAACTTCCACAGGGACCCTTAACCATGCATAACATCCTTTTGTTAAAAACTCCTTACCTCAAAGAGTTTAGAGGCAAAAAGCCTTCCATTCATAACGATTCCGCCTCCTTACGACGTTTTCCTCTGCGCTGAAGTAAGAAGAGGGATCGCGGAACTGATCGATAGTTCGTGTGTCGGCGTTTTCCGCTGTGTTTTTATACCGACGCAGGCCAAAGTATAGGCCGCAAACATTTTAAAAGTCGAGAAGACAACAATAGCTTTTCCTTCTTGCACTTTGCAGTCTTATCTTTTTTCTTTTCGTTCTTTTTTTTTTCCTTTTTTTCCTTTTTTTCCCCTTTTTTTTCTTTTCCAGTTTTGTCGTGCCTAATACATTCAATGGTAGAAGTGATAGAGACCAGTCGAGAAAAAAAAAAACACTTGAATGCATAGTTTTTGAAACTCAGAATTTGGGGAGGAAATGCGTTATAATGGACACCGAAGGAAATAGAATGACAAGCCTCGGTTTTATCATATGATGTAAATGTAAATGGATAGTTAATTGATACACGGCTGTCGGAAAGAATAGAAATGGCGACTGTATTAGCCATTAAGGGAGTAATTCAGTTACTTAATCGATTTATAATGTAGAATCTGAGGGTTTGTGAGAGAATTCGGGTGACACGTTTCATTTTTTCCGTAAATACTCTACGTGTATCGGCTGGTAGGTGTATAAATAGGCCTATCATAGAAAAATTGTTAAAAGGGAAAAAGAAAAAAATCGTGGGCAAACTTGTGTCGTGTGGGTATATGTGTACTTATCAGACTGTCTTCAGGTCTTAGGTTGAACGGATACGGTAGAACAAAAATGTATTGATTCGTGTTTGCGCCGAGTGTTATCGCTGATAGATCATGATTGTGTCAGTTTCAGATTCTTGAGAGTTTTATTAGAAGGGTGAAATTTGACAAGAATGTTCCATGTTATAGCAATTTCTCAGATAAAACGGGGGGGGGGGGATAAAGCGAGACATTTTGAGCTAGATTAGAAAGTTTACGGGAAGGGACGATTTCATCAAACAGATCTTATTGTTTCCATCTTTGGACAAGAATAAAAATATTAAGTTTACCTCGGGAAAGGAGAAAGGGTGACTTAAACTATAACACGACGAAAGTTCATAATATCTTTTTCAATTATATTAAAAGAAAGCCGAAGACTGAGTTTTGTTCTTGTTATGAAAGTTAAAAGTTAAAGATGAGTAAGACATCACAAGCAATGAAATATTTTTTTTCGAAATATTAGTATTCAGAATAGCCATTTACGGAGTTTAAAGAAGTGCAAAATGTCATATGGAATGACAATATGACGAAATTGCAAGTGTTCTTTTCTTTCTTTCTTCCTTTCTTTCTTATCTTGGTCTTTGTTCTCCACTTGACGAGTTTTAGATAAACAAATTCCTAATTGGGTATTTTCTGATCATTTCTCCAATAAACTGTACATCTGTTAGTAATTTTACAGTCCTCTGGTCAATTTGCATCAACAAATTCAGTTGTCCAAGTTTAAAATATGGCGTATGTCATTATAACATACTTGCTTCAAGTCGTCATTTTGCAAATGGCGGTTCCTCGGAACAGGCTAATGGTCAAGAATTTAACAAGAAATGATGGTGCTGGTTTTTTTACCTCATTCTTAATGTTGACCGATCTTACAAACAACCGATCAGGGCTGTAACAACCGAGTCCGGACGAGTACTCGATTCCGGACTCGAGTCCTTTTTCTCCGGACTCGGAATTGGCCCGGAATGGGAAGTCACGGAATCGGATTGGCCCAGAATGGGCTCAGCTGGAATCGAACTCGGAGCCGATTCCAGTCGAGTCCACAAAAATGAAAGTTTCATTAATGTTACTTAGACAACATTATTAGTGGTACATAATTTAACAATGAAATAGTCACATACAGTCAGCTAAATTACAGGGTCAGCCAGAGCATGAAACTGACTCCTGAAAGGTGACCGTTTTCATTATAAGTGTAATTGTAAGTAGTACAAAGAGCACTTGTGTGAGACGCTACATAGTCAAAATGGCCGGGAATTGGCCGGGAATTGGAAAACTGAAATCGGAATTGGCTCGGATTCGGAGAGCACTGGGCTAGGAATTGGCGTGGAATGGTGGCCACTGGAATCGGAATTGGTCCGGGATTGGGTTAGGTGGACTCAGCTACAGCCCTGCAACCGATATTACCCAAACCCGATGTTTCAATTCTCGGTGTTGGCCGATGTTGGTCCATACCGTGCCCCAAACCCCCATATCACGGAATGTTCCATTTAATTTTCATAACCTAAGGTATTGGGACTTACGGCCAGGCAGAAGAAAAAACATCACGTTGTTTAGATTAGGGGTCAAGTAATATCGGTTTTGGTAGTATCAGAATGTAAAATACCGTAACTTTTATCAATATACCAATATAGGGTGATTATGAGAAATATTGGCCAACATCGCCATTAAAGACCGGTAATCATTTAATCACCACTTATTTTATCCTTTTATCGATAGGTTTTATCAATGGGTAACTTTCGAGGTATACGGTTCTCCATTAAATATTTTCTTGCAACATAATTTGGGAGGGCCAGAAGGAATTTAACTGGGAGAACTGGAACTGTCTGGGATGAGGCAATTCACCCTTTAATATTTTGAGAGCAAGCCCATGAGGAGTATGCATACTTTCGCTTGCTATGACGCACGAGATGACCTAATTGGAAATCAGCTTTTGCTACTAACGACATTGCTTTGTTGGCAATATTGCTTTGCAGTAGATTACGTAACTATCTACTACGGAACGATGTCCAGGGTCAATTTATTGGGTTTTTGAAGATGTAATAATTATTAGTTTTACGGGTTGTTTTCCACTAATTGTGATATGTCCAGTTTGCCCATACAGTGTAATGTTTAGCAACGATGACAACAGACTAACGTGCACTATATGGTCGTAACTGTGAAGTGATCCGCAATCTGTCAGCCTGCTGGTTATTATCCAATTACAAAGTTCAGTCGAAGGAGCTATCAAGTTCAGCTAATTTAAGGGAAAATGCAATTACCCAAATTGAATTAATATACCTGGGTATCCTTATTCATAAATGGCCCTCTTAAATCATTTGACAACATTTTTTGTAACTGAATTTTTAAATTTATGCAAAATAGGCCCTTTGTTAATCTTGAGAATGCCACCTTTATGTTATGACATTATGAAGAAACTTACAATTGAAACAAGAGATTTGTAACATTTAGTTCATGTGTCAAAGGGCGACTGCTTATTCCCTTTAATTTAATATACTCTTGGTCAGGAAGTAACTTGAGCACATTAAGAATCGTACATCAGATTTATCGTGGGTTAAAACTGGTGAGATTCACCTTCTCATTTCGACTAGTGTTCAGAGGTTTATGAGCAGGAGTTCTCTATCCGATCTCAGTCCTATCCCAAATCCAGCTCACGTGACCGCCCTTTAATGTAACCGTCCGACTTTACGAGGATGGAGGACCCAGGCTGCGCTACTGCTTTAAACACGACCGCTTGAACCGACCATACAATTGAGATCGCTGGAAATGACATTCGGCCTTGCTACCTCCTATAGGAAGCTACCCTACCCAGTATAAACACATTATGAGCAATGTTAAATTTAGACTTACAAGCCACAGGAGGGGGAAGCTCGAGCCTCATGAGCGCCCCACTTTCATCCCCCTCCCGGCCCGCCTCTCTTGCATCGAATATCCATATGTGAACATTATGTTGATATATAATTGGCAAACTTCAGACTTTACTTACTAGCAGCCTGAATTTGCCTTTTACATATAGGCCTATGCTTGTGTGTATTTCATCCCAGTTCTTGTTTTTATAGTAAATACTGCTGACCGTTGTTAAGAGGCTTGTCAAAATTGCGATTGTTAACCGCAGTTACGGAACTAAAAATATGTCCATTAAATACCTTAAAGTTTCATGAAAACTCAAAATAAATCAATAACTAGCTACTAAGAACGTTTGAGTGTTCTGAAATTCACCCTTGCCTTCCTTGATCACCTATTAATTTCACTTATTTTCCAAAAGAAGCTTCAATTTCGAAAGGGCTCAAAAGAGAAAGTGCTTCATACTTTTTTCAGAGCGATGATAAACGATGCTCAAAAACCGTTGGTCTATATATCATTTTAAGGTAAATTCAAGTATATATATCCAGAAAAATGGCCAATCTAAAGTCCAAGGTCTATGTTATGAGCAAGTTGTCTAAATACAAAGCAAGCCACAGAAAAGATCATATACAGTAAGGCAATACGGAAGTATTGGTTATGCCTATGGACAGTTCTCCAGTGAAGTATGGCGTGCTCCGGTTGGGGTGTGGCATGCATCAGTGTGTTATGTAACGAGGCGGTATGGTACTATGATATATGGTGATCATAAGACCCTTGGTTTTCCTCAAGTATCGTAAGAAGGTATAAAAAACTTAAGTATATTATCAAGGAAGTATGGACAAACAAGAACCAGAGTTTATGGGTTGTTCAACTACCACTGGCATGGTAAGGCAAACCGATGTATACGGTTATATAGCCTGCGTAGCGCCTCTGTGGATGCCGGCCCCTCAGGCTGCGACCCTCTTTTCGCAGCGATGAGCTGAACGAAAAAACTTCGTCCGCTTCGCGGGGTAACGGTTATATTGCCCGCGGATGCATTACTCCTGCACATATAGTGGTGCACAAGTTAGAGTACGTATGTTAGTATTCGACACCTGCTACGAAGGTAAAACGGTAATGCGATCTAGGCTAGTAGCCTACGGTGTGATGTGCTTTGGTTACGTGTAAAATTAAGTATGTGCTCTGTTACGACGTGGCATGCGGCATGCTACATTGTGGAATGCCGTCTCACTCTCGACCGTTTTCAATTATTCAAGAAATAGAACACATGATGGAATTGAGGTGTATATGCATTCTCGTAAATACATGGCTTTAATTTTAATGACGCAACTTTGACTGGCCTTGAAAAGAAAAATTGTAATTGAATTATTGATAACACTATAAACACATCTGTTCACATCCAAACATCGAGCACTTTTCTATTCTGATCGAAACGTTTATGATGCATGATTATATGACACGAAGCGTTGGAACACTTGCTATAAAATTGCTTCAAATGCTACAGAACACTTGAGTTAATGGGCTTTAAATAGATTTGTTGATTAGTTTTTGAAACCAAAGGATTAGGCTTTCCAGCAGAGCCACTCGTTTTTTTTCAGAAATAAGAATCTTAAGTTGCCGATTGATTTGGATAACTAGCTAGAAGTGTTATCCGTGTTATCAAAGTCGTTAGCCAAAGCGTTTTGTGGTACAGTTGAAATAAACATGGTGAAATAAAGAAAAAGTTTCTTAAAACCTGGTGATGTACTAAGAAGGAAAATTGAACGCAATTGAAAGTACCCTGACCTTTTAGTAACTGTATTGGAAATGCGAGATGATAAGTTTTATTCTTTAGTCTAAATGTTTACACGTGAATATGTTGACGGTTTATTGAAAATTTCATGTATTACAATGTACTCCTTACATTCTCATACACACTCCACCTCAATGTAGATGCAAACAAATGAGGTAAGAATTCGTCCATATTTTATCATTTTCACAAGTGTACATGCCTTATTGAACCCGTTAAATTTCAGTTAGATTTCCGACCCCCCAAAAATTGGACTTCGTGGGGTAGGATTATATGTCACTTTCTAACGCCCGAGCCTATCTCCATCGCCGAGCCTGCATCCTGTTTCCACTCTTCCTTCCAAGAGTTACGTGCTTGATTAGATAGGAAGTAAACAATGTCCCCGCGGCAATTGGTGTAATAGAGAAGGGGAAAGAGGTTTTTAGTAGTTTTAAGGAGACCAATACCTCATGTACAAAATACACTCCAAGTTCTGACCCCCGACGTACTCTTAAGTGTAAAAATTAATGATTTTAGGCACAGACGTACGAAGCTGTTCTCGACTGAGGGCTGAACGTTGTTTCAGACCGCCGTCCTGGGGGAGGGGCCTCAGAGGAAGGGTGTTCCCCTATCCTCTGGAAAATGTTTGAATATTTGACAGTTTGAGGGTAGGCTTTAGATGCAATCTGGTGCAACGTATTGGGCAAATTT
This sequence comes from Holothuria leucospilota, assembly GCA_029531755.1. Taxonomy (NCBI): domain Eukaryota; kingdom Metazoa; phylum Echinodermata; class Holothuroidea; order Aspidochirotida; family Holothuriidae; genus Holothuria; species Holothuria leucospilota. The sequence continues at coordinate 35,635,409 of CM055973.1, read as the reverse complement.
TGAATTTTTTTTTTACAGAGGGAACGAATAAGGGGTTTGTCGTCCTTGAATGTGACTGGGGCGGAAGTTTGCTCTCAGATAGCCCCTGCGATTGTTCAAGCAGGGTTAGTTCGATTGGCTAGTTAACAATCAGTCTTACACTCTAAAAACATCTAGTCAAATGTGGCACAAACCGGAATCTTGTCACATATATGACAAGATTTGTTTCGAAATTGACTAGAAATGGTTCAAAAATGAAACTATTCGTTTCATTTATGAGCCGAATCTAGTCAAAGATTTGACAAGATTCCGGTTCATGCCCCTATTGATTAGATTCTATTCAAATTTTACTAGGACATTTTTAGAGTGTATTTTGAAACATATGCTAAATCTTACAAATTTGCTATTGTTTTCCTTCCAGATATCTATCATGATGTTCAAGAACAGAAATATTGCACATTTAAAGGGAACAAGCAGTCACCCAAATTTATCTTGAAACATCAGTTAAATCTTTCAAATCTCTTATTTCACTTTCAAGTACCTATAATGAGGTTTCCAAACATGAAACTGTGAATATCATTAAGGTTACATAAGGACTTTTGCTGCATAATTTAACAGTTCGGTAACCAGAAAATTATCACGTGATTAAAAAGAGCTATTCATGAAACAGGATACCTGGGTACACTAATTCAAATTGGGGTGACAGCATTTTCCCTTGAAGCTAGACCAAGGAGTTATTCTGCCTGACTTTAACAATTCAGTGTAAGCATACTGTCAAGTAATTATAAAGAGACATACATAAATTAGGATACCACGATATACTACTTCAGGTATGGTTTATAGGCCTATACTGCACGAGGAATAAGTTTTCTCCCCAGCGGCGGAACATGAGGCAGACATAACAAAATCACTAGTTTGGTGGTGCATGAACGCCTGCTTTGTGTATAAAGATCCTATGTTGACTTTCATTTGTAACATATGGGGTTCCTTTAATATGGACTGATATTAATATGTGAATTCATATTGGTTTTGAGGCGACCCATGTATATGATGCACTTCAATTGAAGAATGTACATCCGTCAAATAAACTTGCCAAAGTCGTTTCCATCGTCTACACTTAAAGAACACTCAAGAGAACTGAGGATTGTCGAGTCCCCGTTGTCACTGTACTCTTTATAGCCTGTATTTTATTTGTTCAACGCGACGGTTTGTCTATAGGCACTACATTCTAATTAGTTTCGAAAGTGGAAAACTAATAAATTTATGCAAACACAGAAAGCTCATGTGAGTATCAGGAATGTTGTCCACCCTTTACAGTCCACAGTGTGGTCATTGTTGTCCACCCTTTACAGTCCACAGTGTGGTCATTGTTTTACACGTACGATGGCCCGCCCTCCAATTATTTCCCTTCCTTTATTTGCGATTGTTTCAAGATGTTTGGCTAAAAGATCTCTCGTATAGGTCAAATGTTTACCCAACTTCTTTTACTAGACTGCATCCTACATACGAGGAAAATGACACTGCAGGGCGAAAGTAAATGACCATTGCCTGGACACATCTTGACAGATCAAGGGTCTAAAAATGGTGAGGTGACTCAACCCTGAATAACTCCCCTGGAAGCAGGTGGCGTTTTGCATAAATAGAATGCATTTTGCTTGCTTGACTAATCCTACTACAGTATGTGGATATGTGAATACCATACCTGGCAATCTTAACATTTAGAAGATAAAAACTTGTCACAATTCCTTCACAATTCATCAAATATTAACCATTTTACAAAACAATTACTCTTTTGCTCTTACATTATGAATAATCATGATCTATGTGCGCAAATTCGTGACGAACACGGAGGGACTCTCAAGATGCCTTATCTTTTTCTTTTGTTTGTTTTCAAATCTTCATATCAAGAACAACAATGTTGTGATTTGTAATGATAGAATGCCCTGAGGAATTTATTCAGGATTAGCTGTTAACTACTTGAAAAATGTCCATATTATACTATACTATTAGCCTAAATAGCAGGTAATTCACAGGTAAATTTACATGTATATGATAAACAAAAGATACACAGACACCACTCACAATCATAATATTGCACAGCTTTTGAAAAACCTCACAAATGATCAGACTTTGAAAGCTGTACCTTGAAAACAATCAAAGATATTTAAATAATCTCACGGAGTATTTAATCAGTGGATCTTAATCTATCATCATATTGTTGAGTACAGCAGGGGTTTTGTTTAGACGTGCATAAACCTTGCACAATGCTTGGGGAAACCAAAGAGAATCCAGTATATATGATTCTATAAAACGGCTGGTCTTTTAATTTTGTATCTGCTAAAATATGAAAGTAGTTGTTTTAATGTATGGAAAAGAAAGAGTAGTAAAAATAGTGGAAGTTTTAATAACAATATTATAAAATATAAAAACAATGTTCAAAGCCTAATAAAAAGTAATAAATATTGATAAAGTTTATTGCCTTCACAATTTATAATAGCATACCCGAAGTCTATGTATTGATCTAAATAATTACGTCACGATATTTGTGTCCCTGGATTCCTAAATCCATTTAAAATTACTTCTTCGTCGTATGCATTATTTATGTGAAAGAAACCTGAAAACAGAGGCGGGTGTAGGGTGAGTAGCCCCATGTAGGGACTATAATTCGGTGCCCTGAATAATTTTTTGCAAGTTCAATTGAAGTGTCTCCTCTTTTGAGATACATTTCAATATAACCAGTTCACAACAAATCATATGCAATGTAACATTGTTCGAACATTGTATGAGACCTGTCTTCAAATTACGAATGTAATTGAAGACATCTTTCGCCAGTTAAATAACGGAACTGAAGACCATTATCAATAGTGTTGCGTTAGTTATACCCTTAAGGCACGGGCCTCCTTGAGAGCGGGGCCCTATAGACCTTGGCCTATTCACCGCCTTCTTAATCCGCTAATTGTCTGTAAACGAAGTAACATTAGATTGATAAGATTTAGCTGATCTCTCGAAATGAGGGCCACCGCTAAAAATGTCCATTTCTTTACAATATTGAATGTCATGATTGTGTGGGTCATGGTTTCATCATCAGGATTTTACTGACAAAATTCTTTGAAACATAGCTAGAGCATGACCAGACAGCATCCCGGGACAATTCCCAAAGAACAAGTACCCCCGACAATTCCGGGGGGGGGGGACAATTAACCCCAGACATCTTCCTCCACCAGAAAATTTTGAATTGACCGGGGAGGGAATTGTCCGAAAGGAGATTGACCGGGTGGGAATTGTCCGGGTTGGGAATTGTCTCGGGGCAAATCATCCCAAGGGAGTTGTCCCGGGGGAAAATGTTCGGGATGGGGGTGGAGGTTATCCGGGAACCACCCAGGCTTTTTCTTACCTGTAGGCTCATCAGTATACCTGTGAGTCTATTGAACCGAAGTTAAATATTTCAAACGTTCTATGTTTCATTCTCCGTCCATGCATCTGATACTTCCATAATTTTCTTTGAACATTGGAAAGACACATTTTGTTTTCAGTTTTCGAAAATGAAATACGGGAGTGGCTTTATGTGCACGACAGGCCCTAAAAATCTCATGGATACCTTAATTAAGTTTTGTAAAATTACTTAATTTAGTTTTCTATTATTCATTAACTACGCACCGGCTTTTAATAGCTTAGCAATAACATTAGCTATTACCTGTGTCCGTCGAAACAAGTAGATGGATACGTCTTTAGTACAGCAGAGATATGACGAATTAAGCGGCGTATCACACTTAAACTTTTTCATTTCAAGGTCTGATCCAGTTGATGACTCAATCAACCTGACCCCCCCCCCCTCATTCTCCCCTCCAACGTATTTTGCAGCCGTTTTTTGACACCCAATACATACGCAAATACTGAAAATTTCATAGTCCTGACGGCAAGACCTTGAGAACTAATACTTGGAAAAATTGCATTTAACCTATTTGTTTCATCATATTCAGGAGCGTACAAAACGAACATTGTGCAGGGAGTGGATCAGTCAAGGGTGAAGGGCACACATAGGTGTTGTCATAGAATGATGTTATAAATGGCGCGACTTTAGCCGAAAATCATCAGTCTGCAAAATACGCTCTAGGAGGGGGTGGGGCGGTTCTGAAGAAAGAGTACATTTTGTAAGGTCGTGGAAGTGATGAAAAAATGAATGCCCCCTGAGGGTTACCGTTTCCCAGACTTTCCCGGGGGAGGCCAATGACCTTAGCGGACCAGGCGGGTGCTCTTATGAGAAGGCTTTGTAATCTGTAGATGTCTTCTAAAGTACTATTTTAATTTAATAAGCCATTTGGGAAACTTCGATATACCATTCACGCTGGGAAGGAAAGTGTACCATAACAGAGACTGCATGTGCAAGACGGATATTTTGTGTAAATTACGCACAATTTTCGACTTTAAAACTATGATTCTCTAGACATCAGTCACGGGTCAAAGAGAATTTTCTTTAAAGGAAAAGTTCTTTTTGAATTTAATGTCCTTAACTTGGACCGAAAAGGTTGGAACAGAATGACGGTAAATTGTGGGAGACAACAAAACACTCGCTCGAAGCCTTCGTATCCTGGCGAAAATGTCCGCCGACTTAAAGACAGACAGTCATCACCCCAAAGTATATTTTTAGTGTATGTATATCAAAATTCTCAGTTGGTGACTGCTCTTTGATTGACATCAAAGTTTGAAAATCTGAAAGATGCAGAGTAGCTTACATTCCACACAAGGCAGAGAGAGTACTTTTATTACATTTTATAGCCTTGTATGCTCACCAGGACATGGCCTTAAGCAATAAAACAGGTTTATTCTTGCACAAGGAAGAGCCTCATACAGTTATGGGAGGAGCTAGAAGATGCATAGTTGGGAGAATTGGAACTGTCTGGGATCATGAAAATTCCCCTTTAATCTGTGGTACTACATGGTACTACATGGTACAGCAAAATCCAATTTCGCAACTCGTCTATTTATGTAATAAAGGATATCTATGGTAGGTGGACGTGAATGAGCATGTATAAAGGTGTGCATACTGTGAAACTGGGGAAGGGAATTGAAGGTAATATAGATCATTTCAAGATTTCATGAATGAATGTGGATACTTTGCTATTTGATCAGCTCCTAGAGGGAGGCGAGATGGGGGTGGGTAGGTGCAGACCAAACTTTTCTTGTTTTGTTGCTTCTTGTTATGATACACCAATTCTTTTCAACTTACATTTAGCGGGGAGCATATATCATGCCTTTGAACTCTTTTTAAAAAAAAACCAACACTGTCAAAACAGTTTAAAATGAAGTCTCGTATACCTATTTAAATATGATTTGACAAATTCATTATAGGATTCTGTTTAAATCAAACGCAGTACTAATTGCGGTAAGGTGCCAGAAGACATTCATCTTACAACGATGAAACATACCAGCTAATCTTGCACCAGCCGTTTCGTGTTGTGCCTCAATTTGCAGTGTCACTTTATCTCATGTTTTTAAATGGAATTTCTCCCTTTATGAGTAACACAGCCAACATTTCACATTGTCGAAATTAATAACTGTTGCGACTACTATCATAATAGCGTATACCAGGCAGGTGTATATATGTGTGTGTGTGTGTGTGTGTATATATATATATATGTATATATATATATATATATATATATATATATATATATATATATATATATATATATATATATATATATATATATATATATATATATATATATATATATATATATATATATATAGTAAAGTGAATAGTGAAAGTCAACTACAAGCTGACAAGCTAAAAAGATAGAAGAACAGCACCGATCTTGAAAGCTTTGGGTTTTTAATCAACCTTCGCCAGCCAAATTGATAATAAGCAAGCAGAGACGGTCGACTTTCACCGTACTACTTTTGTATTTTTAAATGTTCTACTGCTTTTATTTAAAGCTCCTTGAGATGTTGCTAGCCTTTTTTCTTTTTTGAGATTCTTACCTTTTATCTTTGTAACTATCAGGTATTTCTTAATCTTTTACATTTGCTCAAGTTGTAAATTTGGCTCTTATAACAGTTTGTTCGTTTGCTTGTTATCAATTTGGCTGACGAAGGTTGATAAAAAACCGAAAGCTTCCAAGACAGGTGATGTTCTTCCATCTTTTTAGCTTGTAGCTGACTTTCACCATTTACTTCATTCTTACTTTATTCATTCTTTGACCATATGTCTGTGGATCCTCTTTGGAAAATGGAAAGTTTTGCGCCGAGGAAGGACACAGGAATGTCCGATACATACGCTGTTTTTATCGTATCTGTGCTCTTATTATGTCATCTTTGGAATGTGTTTTATTGTTATATACATATATACACACACACATATATATATATATATATATATATATATATATATATATATATATATATATATATATTATATATATATATATATATAAGGAATAAATCGCATTTGGTGGACTGTTATTGGTGGATAAACCGTCAAGATTTCAAATTTGCATGACAAAATAACGGGCAAAGCGAAGCTGAGTCTGTTATTCTGCCAAATTTGGAGTCGAGACGGTGTTTGAGACAATAATAGTCTGACAAATGTGGTTTATTCCTATTCTACCACCAAAAATGTGTCAAAAACTTCATTTTTATCAGTTTTTACGTTACCTACCGTGTGTTGTGGAATAACAGGTCAGTGTTTAACCAATCAGAGTGCAGGATTCTCAATAACGGATGGCTAGAGGTGGTAGAAACATATACATATATATATATATATATTCATAGATATAAATCTTATACATATATATATCTTATGAATATATATATATATATATATATATATATATATCTTTATCTTATGTATATAAGTGTTGAAAGTGTGAGATAATTAGTGGTGGTAAGGTCTCGTATATTTTATTACACTGTTTTATTACATGTGGTGCTCAAGTGTGAAAATGTGACAGTGCAATTGAAGTTAATTAGGCAATATCTAAAGGTTTCGATAAGTTTCGTTTTAGTCATGGGAAAAATTCAAAAAGCAATTGATGGATTTGAACTTTTGAGTTACTATGGTTAATACTGATATGTGTAATATTGGTACATTCCCTAGGTATATGAAGTATTAATGTACCATAACATTGTTGAACTATTATTATGTAAACTGCACCAGATGTACGACAACAGCTTGGTGAAGGTCAAAGGTCAACATGTCTCATAATCTCTACTTTGCATAAGTGTACATCAATTCGTATGACAGTATATCATTTAAATCCAACCTTTTACCCCTCTGCATGGTCAAGTGGTTAGAGCATCCGACTTGCAGCCGGAAGGTCTGAGGTTCGACTCCTGGCCGGGTCATTGCAAAGACTTTAAAAATGGAACCTAATGTCATTGTGCTTGGTGCTCAGCATAAGCTATGGAGTAGGGAAGACAATCCAGAGAACCACAACTGGAAAAAAGCCGTGGCCGGCCCGACTTAAACCAGCTGGTTAGAAACTGAGCTGTAAAACCTCATCTAACTCAACTCTAATTCTACCCGTCTGCAACATCCCTTTAACGTGCTGAAACTTGAATTGCGGCCGATACCATCTTCCCCCTTGTACTTTAGAAATACTCTCCGACCCATATTCCTTTTTTACAAACTTGACCTACTGGTTTCTGGAGTAAGATGCCGAGGACAGGTCGTTCCGCCATGCAGACTATATTGTTGCATGGGCCTATATGCTCATACCACGTTACAGGGTCACCCATAGTAGTAGCATTTTGAAACACGAATATTTCATTTTAAAGCGCAATTCTCTTTGCATAAAAGGAAGATAAATTACATGGGAAATTGCGACGGGGGTATAGGTGGGGTAGAATGAGGGGGTGAAAGAGAGTTACCGAAACAAAGGAAGGATACAAAGTGGTGTGTTTACAAGGCTGATTATAGACCTTATGCATATGACGTCACGAACAGAAAGTGCCCGCTCCGAGGGAGGCTAGCGCGTATCATTGCAACGTACACCAACAAATGCAGCAACCGATTTGTGCACGGGTGGGATACGAGCGTAAGTCTACTACGCGCGCGTGCAAAGTCTACGTCGCGCGTGCAGTGTTCTTCATTGTTTACCTCTAAATGACGTCGGGTAACGTCAGTATATGTAAAGTCTATACCCAAAGTGTCAAAGGTGTTCATCTAAAGCCAGGACCCAAAATGCGAACAAAATCTGTTTTTTCATGAGACAATCTCCTTATGATATTGTCGATATCTGGCATTAAGTATATTTCGAAATATTTCTGAAATCATAAACGAGATCTTCTAGGAAAAAAGTATTTTTTTCTTTCAGTTTTAGCTGAAGAATGGTTCAGGAGGGAATTCTTGTAAAAAGTGGTGAGAAGTAATTGTATTAAAGGGCACATTGAGTTGATATGGATAACTAAACGAGGGTGTTGAAGGGTACTACCACATGACAATGCTTATAATTAGCATAATAAGTCAAGTTTCACATGCAATAGTTACGCAAAAAGCTAAAATTTAGAATTTTTGGGTATCCCGGCCGGTAACGGTTGTATATATATAGCCTAATTTTAAAAAAACGTCTGGTCACGAATTTTTGAAAACCGAATTGAATCGATAATTACTCACTCATAGAACATTTATTTGAATGTAGGATATAGGGATTGTCTAAGTTTGACCATTTGTCATTAGTATGTGATGAAAACTTAACAGATTTGGAAAAATTTGGTGAATTTCATGAACCAACTCAATTTGCCGCTTTAACATTGACGTCATGCACAAAAATATTGTTATTTTGGCTTCAAAGCAGCTACAAGCTTTACGTTAATTTTTTGTCCGAATACGTTCATAGCTCTGATCTGTCTTTATGAAAGTGGTTGCAGAAGACAAGTAAAGACTTAGCTTGCAACGAGATTATTTAATTAGATTTGTAGCATTTCTGAAACGTCATTATCCAAAAGTGTATGACAGAGTCCTTTATCATACACCTTGGATGCAGATAACACCTGTTAGCCATACACATTGAAAAATACTCTTCACCGCTTTCACGCTGCTTTTTAAACAAGTTATTAAATGTTGCTACAATATAACGGAAGCGTAAGTGGAAATGACAAAAACTCGATTCGAGACTTTTGCTTGCCGATTGTTTCCTTCATTTTCAGCATCAGTAGCTCAGGGAAACTAAAGACTACTCAAAAATTATTCATTTCTTTCAATTCTTGGTTTATGAGGTACTAAATACTCTTTTTAAGCGTTATGCTTCATATTTTCATGTCGATTTGTATTTGGTATAATTTATCGGTTTATGGTAGATCTTTCGCATCTTCACCCTCTTTTCTTTCTTTTGATATGTCAAACAATTGAGATCTTACAAAGGATTGATAGTTGTAACAAATACTCAACAATAAACGATGAATCCTTATATTTAGAAACATCAAGAACGCTTAACACACAGAAAACTTACTACAATGTATGATTGGTTTGCAAGCTTTATGCGATATGTGGATTGAAGGGCACCATTTTTGAAAGCAATAAAAAATTGACATTGAATTTATTCTTACATGTTTACCTTGGAACTGTTAAAAGTATAATATTATCTACAAGCATATGATCCTATACAAGATCTGTAAAGCCCATTGTATTTTTCTATTTCTATAAAACTGAAAATAATGAATGCAACAGGCGAAACAAAAAAATTAAACAACAAATCTATACGCTTGAGACACACGAATCATCCGGCAAACAATACCGCTTTTCTATTCTTTTCTTTTTCTGTTTTTTAAATCGATTTTGTTCCTCTCTTACACCGAGTTAAAAAACAAATTAATATCTAACCAAGGAACCGTTTCTCACAAAAGTTTATCAAGATTTCTTTCTTCATGATGAATAAATCCCCAAAATATCAAAAATCAAAACGACAATACAAAACTAAGATTTTTTTCATTATGTTCGGGTACATAGAACAATAACGACAAAATGAATTTTTTGATTTGTGTAGTTTCTTTCGACGGGCTCGCGTGTCTCCCTATGTAATAATACCGCCGCAGGCAGATCACTGCGTAAGCAAAATAGACAGTCGTATATAGTTGGAGAGATTGATTGACGTGTGAATGCTGTAATTAATATTTCCACACGACTTATTTCAAATCTTCCATTTTTTTCATTTTGTTAGGGCAGTAATATGGATGTTAACATCAAATAAGACTTAATAAAAAAAATCTGCAGATTCAACGGTTGTATCAAATAAAGCAAAGTTATATAGAAAGTCAAACTACCATTGTTTAATGAACAATAGGTGTTACGACTCAGCACGCGAACCGCGTTGCAAGATTGTGTTTATCGAAAGAAAAGGACAAAAAATTATGCAAACTTTCTTTATTTTTAGGGAGACTTATCCATGATAAAGGAGCAAACAGAAAATAGAAAAAATGAGAAAAAACGAGGAGTTATGAAATTGTAGCTTGACGACTATAAGAAAGCCCGTTTATATAGCTTCCAGAGTGACCTACTTTTATCACGTGCCGTGATACAAACTTTCATGGATTAATAGCTAGGTTCGGAAAACTGGTTGGAAACTATAGAAATCACTGTAGTTTTATTAAAGTTACTTGAAACAATGAATATGTTTAAGGCCTTATATAGCTTGCCGGTATCCCTATTTAGCAATGTTTGTTTTCTTATTTGACAAAATAAAGTCATTAAATTTTCAGACGAAATCCTACTTTTTACTTTAAGTCTTTAAATTCTCGATTTGACTAAAGCTGCTGTGAAGTCGGATATGAATAATGTTCAACCAAAATAGCGAACATGGGCCAGCCATCATGTTTTTCCACACCACTGGCCGAATGATTAAATAAACCCTTTCATTACTAAACTCTTCAGTCTCAAGAATTAACTCTGTCAGTAGATTTTATTTCCACAAACATTAGGCTACGGATTACAAGAATTATGGATGTTGCTTCATTTTTGATTCCTTGCTGAAGGCAGAAGGAATCTATGCAATCACGCGGACGATTGTGTGCGTGTATGTATGTGTTTGTAAAGCTTAGCTTGTAAACACGATATTGCACGCTAACAATAATGAGCATTCTTCATACTTGTTATATAACTTTATTATATTGAAAGGAAGAACCCTATTGTTTTCAGTGAGGGTCAGAGGTCATTTGATGTCATCAGAGGTCAGAAACCGAAAACCTCGAAAAAGCACGATATTTCATGATGGATCTTTTTCATACTTGGTATAAAGATGTGTTACTTTAAGAGAGAGGGAACCCTATGGGTTTGATGGAGGTCAAGGTCACATTATATCATCAGAGGTGAAACTACGAAACCTCGCAAACTAAATAGACAGTGGGCGGTACCTTCAAATTGTGTCCGGCGTTTCGCGATCAACGACAAGTTAGGCTGAATTTTTCTACCATTCCAAAGATAAAGTTATAAAGAAAAGCAATTTATTTTTTCACGAGGACAACTGTTGTAGTAATAATCTAATCTAAAATACCTAATTATGAACACGTGAAAAGGATGTATAGCATGATTAGAAATTCCATATGCTTAACGAGTTCTTTGATGGCGCCCAAAGGCTTACAGTGATTCCTTGCTGAAAGGGGTCGATTTGTTCACTAAGATTCATCCCTCAAATTTATACATTTTGACTATATCATTTTGTACGATGTTTTCACAACTTGACCTCAGGCTGCTGACCTCATATGACCTTTGAACCCCACCAAAAAGTGAATAAAAAAATGAAAAAAAGCATGTCTTAGGAGGGATTCGTACCCGGACAGTCTGCGTGAGAAATCGAGCTCTAATCCACACGGGCTTTCTGGTTAAGATTGAAAGTTCGGGTCAGTAAATTATTCATGAGCTAAAAAGAAGTACATTGATCCCCGTGAGAGCCTTTTTTTGAAACAACGTTAACCAGCTATCTAATTTTACATTGCTTATCCTTCTACAAGTATCAATCCTAGTTGTAAAGGTACGAAAATTTAACTTACACACACACGCTCATCTCTATTGAACTGTTCCTAAATGTAAACAATCAAAAACATCTATTTGTCTTAGGCTGAGAAATAACTTTCATTAGATCAATTCCCAATTTCATAATCAAATGAGGTGCTCAGATATATTAATGTTCAAATGTATTCACTCATTTCCAAGTGACCGCTTGCCCAACATAGCTTGTGATGGCCTTCTCGCACAATTCATTGAAGATTTTGTTTTGAATCGTATATTGGAGCTAAAATGTTTAGATGACCTCGGAAAATTAAGTCTTTTCCTGCAAAGCATATTGTGAGAAGATTGAATGTATAGTTAGATCGGTCTATAACAACAAGACAATGATACACGTTACGGAACAAAGTGCAACGGCTTTCAGAATAACAAAGAAAAAACAAAAGATTGTAATCCGAATAGTGCAAGAGTGGTATCATCGGTTATTGTGCAATCTACCATTTTAAATAAAGTCAATAGACTTCTCATATTATAAATATCTCAGCACAGAAATATTCTGTGAAGATGGGAGTTAGACTGTCAACAGTCATTTTCAATCTTTGAAAATGCATCTTAGACTTTTTCTGTTATCTTTTGCTCATGGTAAACTTAAAAAATTGAAATTAAAGGAAAGTAGTTAAAGACTCATGCGGGTCATAATGCAGTCATCTAAGTTTTACAGTATGTTAAACGCCAACTGAATCTTTCAAATGCGTTCGGTGAATTTAATATCCTTGATACTTCAAATAATTAAAACTTTACCGGAGAGGCACGTGACTTATTCAACCTGTAACTTATGAAATTACGGAAAATTCTTTGCTGACGATAGGGGCTTATTCAGACAGTTCATGAATTTCATGAGTTTTTGTCACACCTGTTGAGTTTACTCACATCCTTATGCTAAGAAGTCAAACTAAGAGATTCTGCAAATTTAACACACAACTGAAAAGGCAATGATTGGGTAATTAAAGATTATAATCATTTATTACTAAATCGTGACCACACACTTTTTCCCATTAGGAATTAATCATATGCAACCCCTGTTCACAATGAGTGAAGTTTATACCAATTTGGTTGACATGCTCGCAACTCCCCTTATACGAACAGCTGTTGTAATCAAGGCTTCAGGTAGGTATATATTCAAGAGAGGCTGGTCAATCAAGGGCTTAGACGAGCATCGCAAACTATAAGCTCTTTAGCCCATAAAAAACTGCAATTTTTCATGTTTTCGGTAACTTTGGGAAGTGATACAACATCAATGAGGCTAATTAGAAGCATCGTCATGCAAGTTTGAAGGAAACTTCAAACTTGTCACAAGATAATTGAAATCAGCTCAATAAGCCCCAAATAACCAGTTAATTTACCACTACGTACAGTTTTTCTTCGGTATTTGGGTACCTACCACAATATGCTGCCAAAGTTTGCTTGTGAGACAAGTTTCAAATAAACTTCAAATGGACAAAACTGATTTTATGGACAACTTTACCTCATGTAAGCAGTCACACCGATGTTCAATGCAAGTGTTTCTCAACCTATGGTCCGTATTTTTCCGGGGTCTGAGGGCTTCAATCTGTGTGTGATCTGCAAAAAAGTAACACAGCCTTCAAATTAATTGTTCTTATCACCAATTAATTTACTCAATTTTTATCCACTGTAAATATAGACTAATAGACTCTGAACAGACGTCTAAACTTCCTAAACATCTGAGGGTGCCGTTTTTTGTCATCTTGTTAAATTAGAGAACCTCCTACTCGGAGAAAGACAATCCAACTTTGCTGATCTTAACCCCAGCCAAATGAGTTTTGTGTATACATTTACTTGCATTCGAATTCGTGACGAAGATTTTTCATACTAATACGCTTGCAAATTAAGAATTTATGTCAACGCAAAGTTTTGCACTCAAACACGCGAAATAATATGTTTATTGGCTTACTCATTCCCACGGATACTATGGTACCATGACTTAGCATTCACACTACAAGTCTAGCCCTAACCATGGTATTGTATGTAGGAATCAAGAAATCTGAGCTAAAATGTTAAATTGGGTACTGCTACAAACAACGAAATGTTGTCAAAGCCTTAACTACTGCAACAGTAAAGTCAACTCAGGTGTTACCTACAATATGGCTAAATGACCACACATACACACATGGACTGTAGTATAGTATACTCAGGGTAATTTGTACAGTTAATGACTCATATAAGAGAAATTAGTACTTGAAATTAGCACTCGAGGGGAAACAAAAAGTATTAAAAGATTAAAAGAATACAAAATGAAAGCGTGTAACGACTTACACACTGAAGCATTACATTTCCTATGTTACTGTTGCACGTAACCTAGTTGTAGGCCTATGTATAGTCATTAGTACAGGACCGTGTGAAATTTCATTGTTGTATAGTTTATACACTGAAGCACTGTTTACTACACAGTTATTTTATTACAAACACTGTTAAACCCATTTCGATGAGAGAACTTAAGAAAATTGAGAAACTTTGTAAGTTCATTCAACCGAGTTTCTTCTCATATGCATTTCTTTATTACTAGAAGCTCAGTTTTCTGAACTTACAAAACAGCTTTTTTAAGTTTAGTCAACTGAGTTTCTTCTAGTGTGCATATCTTTATTACTAACTTAGACGATGAGTAAACTGAACTTACGAAGCAGCCTTTTAAATTCAGTCAACAGAGAGTTTTTCTAATATGCATTTCTCTATTACTAGAAGTTCAATCAACTGAGTTTCTTCTAATATAGATTTTTTATTACTAGATGCTCGGTTAACTTTACTTTCAAAGCTCCACGCAGCAAGTTACCTGTTTTTTTTTTAAAGATTATCCCAGCTTATGGGCTAGTTACAGTATATTCTGAACAAGGAGTATGTTCACTGAGAATACCTAAATTTATCTATGAAACCAAGCAAACTAATTCGTTACATAAAACACATACCGCTTGAATTATTTCATTTTCTACATTTCTCGACTTTTTTCCGCTCTCGTTTTGTATTTTAAAGATTTTTTATGATTCCAGTAATTCTGAGTATTGCACATAAATTTAAATAATTTTTTTAAGATGTATTTTCTCAACGCTGAGTACATTCATGTCTCAGCTCATAAAAGTATATATTTTCAAAATGTTCTGTCGCTCACTATTTGTGATTATTTCGGAAAAAAGAATGTTCTTCGAAAACCTGAACGACTCCATTTTCATGAATTTTTTAGATAAAACTGTTAAAAACTGTCTTAACAATTCTGGTCAATTACAGAATTAAAGTAAAGAAATGCAATAAGAATAAAAAGAGTGTCACTTTTCTTTAAACTAATTCGCAGCACTTTTATTGTGTTCTTTTGTATTTCTGTATTTTTTTGTTTTGTAATTTTACAGAAAATTTTTACAGTAAGGGGAAACCTCCTTGTGTATTATTTCCCACTTTTTTCAAACAAAACATATTGCTGCATGCCTTCATGAAATTCAAACAAAGCTTGTTCCAGTAGAATTTGTTCATTTCCTATTTTTTCCGACAAATTAAGGGCTTACTTATGACGATTAGTTTCATAAAGTGACCATTAATTAAGTATAGCCCTGTTCGAGTGACAAATACCTTTATGTAACGAAGGGTAATTAAATAAACCAACTCTAGTTATAAAAATATGTCCTAAAATACAACATAATTTTCTATCTTGTACATTTTTGATGTGTCGAGGTTCAAGCCACCATTTTCAATGTACATCGTTCAAAGTAAAATATTGAAAGCCATGCGTTCAATTATTATAATAAAACAGTCAAAGGACAAGCTGTAGTATACACGGATGACCGACCGGTGCAGTTACTAATGCACCGGGAATCCCGTAAGTTCAATTTCGTAAGCTTTAATTGTATGCATTTATCTGATTACGTTAAAGTATATTTGTAAACAAACAGCCATGAATTTTTTCTTTTTGTTCTTCCTTTTTGATACAAACTGACCAAACAATGGTACATGAACGAGGGTAATGTATTGCACAGTGCTGTCAATGTTTAGTAAAAATAACGTTAAAAATAAACCGAGCGTGTAATGATTTTATTGTGAACTTTCGGATGACAACGAACTCAAATACTTAATGACCCTAAATAAGGGTGAAAAAAGGAAGACTGTCTTTACGGGAAAAAAGAGTTACAACTCACCAAAGGCCAAAGAGTCCCTAAATATCTTCTTTTACAACATTTATGGATGTGGAATTTATTTAAACTAACGTCTCCTTCCTTAAAACAATGACTCTCAAGTTAGACCATTTAAAAAAATTATGAGGCAAAAAATGAAATAAAAGAAAAAACAACGTCATAAACGGTTATGTCTTCAAAAATGAAATTCATAATTACAATAAGTTTCAATAAGCATGTTCGTTGATCTGATATTTAATTTTTATTTGTGTGCTCCCTGGTGTGTGTATGTGCTTGTGAGTTTGTGTGAGAGTGATATTTTTTAGATCAAAGATGGGATGAATAGTTCATCGCTTATTTATAGACCCTTTTTCAAATAGCAATTACAAAGGATTGTGGGACAGAATTTTGTTATACGTCGTTTTATGCAACGGTAAAATGCCATTGACAAAACCATGGGTACCAAAGCTCTATCCCACAATCCTTTGCAATTGCTATTTGGAAAAGGGTCTATCATCATTTTCATTTTATTTAGAGGAATATATTGTGTTTTAAATTGTATCAAATTAGGACACAGACAGAAACCAATTTTATCATTATTAAACCAATCAGTGTCACCAACAAACTGGCTATAGTTTTAACTCCAAAAAGATAACGTTTTTCAAGAGTTACCCAAACGTTGCATCATTTGAAAGTTGGAAGTTTGGGTAAACAAATTATTCTACAGAAATTGTTCTACCCAGTAGTGAATTTAGCTCTTTGAAAATCCTGCATCTTGAATATCAAATTCTTCCCAATTGCGTATCATTCCTCGTCTATAGCTTATTGTTTTAAGCGTTTGAAAATGTTGTGTATCACAAACACAATAGCACATTTAACTTTATATTTGAAAAGGTATAAAAAGATGGTTGTATTTCAGAGAATGACGTAATATATAAATATTAGTCTCAAACTATGCTACTTCTTAAAGAACTCTACTGATAAGGTGAATAAGGTAATGAATTAACTGAGTGAAACCTGATAGAAAGGATGAGGGCGGCACAACGTTAGGCACCACCCACCTCCATGCCCTTCTCTCCACAGTTAACGACATTCCTATAAGAGTAAACAGAATAATTGCTCAACACACATTTAAACAAGGATATAACACTATACGCATGTGTGGCAAATATTAGTAACCGAGTTTCTCTCATTTCTCTTCAAGCTATCCTCCTGGCCTGCCCTCCGAAATGTGATTGGGACTTCCTCTGTAATGGACTTTTTGTACACTAATTTTTCAAGGGAAATCATGTGTTCACACTTTTAAGACTTATGGTCAGGTTTGACCTACTTAAGAAAATAGTTTCTTTCAGGAATTCGAGAAGAGGGATACCGGTATTATTTTTATTTTGCCTCTAACAGGGCATGCAGCAGACATGGTAGGTAGATCCCCAGGCGTATGTAAAGATATTTTGCAAGGACAGGAAAATATTTGCCCTGCTTAATACCTATGGGTGGACCCGAATTTCCAAATCACACCTCTGCTCCCAAAACCCGAACAAAAAATAAATAATATCATAGTGACTGATAGTGTAGCATGTTACACTCCCCATAGCCTTCACCCAATGCTTGCACAATCCAATGTATAAAACTTTCCTGTGTCAGATTGACATTCGTCCAATGGCATAGCACAATCTTTTGTATTTTCTGCCCTTAAATACCCACAGGCTGCATCAGTACACTTTAGGAACATTGACACTGGCGTGTACTATCTCATGGGGAACATTAACCCTTAGGCACATATAGGCACATACTATCCCATGGCCTCACCTCTAGACGACGCTTCAAAATATTCATTCACGTGACGATGAGATAGGACCCCGATCAAAATGAACGAGGGCTAGCTATACTCGCCAAGCTGTATGCCACTACTGTTTAATTCGACAATAAAGCCTAGAGGTTTATACTTTCCAACTTTCACGCGCTTTAAAGCTACAAAAAACCATATATTGTCATCCCTTGCTCTTCCGGGCCATTCTCAACATATCTCAGATGTACACAGTGTTAAACTTTCATATAGCTTTTAAGCGCTCTACTGAAGTATGCATGAATTGGCCTTACAATGTGTTTAATATTCGATACTATGACATTAGAAGGAGCTTTAACATTCACGCTTGAATTCATTACCAAGCTTGCTGTTGACCCATTGAGGACTCTAACACATTACTGTTAAAAAAATTTTAACTACCCTGCGGATTTGCTTTTGAAAGATTTTACCATCAAACATTGAAATTTTATAACTGTCATTAACCAGCCCTGGTTGCTCATTTTACTAAATATCATCCCAAGGATGCGGTTTTCATGATTTAATATCAAAAGAAATTTATTGAAGGTTAACGAAGAAAATAAAGCAATGAAACTAATCCCGTCAGGTAAGTGTGTCTCGCTCGGCTATCCTGTGCCTACAAGAGAATTTACTTTGGTCACATTCAACACTTTCCTGGTTTAACAAACTAAGTCACTAATTTAGGGAGAAAATGAAACGAAATGCAAGGTTATACGCAGGTGAGGGAGTACAGTCGGAAGGGGTAAAGAAATAAGTGTCCCTTTAGTACATTTGGTTACCCAACAGTCCTGTTTCACCCTAGTTCTGGACATCTTGTCCCACTTATAGTGTCCAGTATCCCTTTCCTATATTGACAACCTATATTGAAAATTACTATGTCACCCATAATCACGACTTATGGATATATATATATATATATATATATATATATATATATATATATATATATATATATATATATATATATATATATATATATATATATATGTGTGGATATATATATATATATATTATATATATATATATATATATATATATATATATATATATATATATGGATAGATATAGATATAGATATGCAGTAAGTTACAGAGCTTTTTATGTGCAACAAAGTTCACGTACAGCTATAAAGGCGTACACACGAGTAAGAAGTAAGGATGACGTCATAAAAGACGTTGTGAAGTAGCTGTGCTCAAAGTTTGAGGCAACTCCAAACAGAATGCAGGAGCCACGGGGCAATATCTGTTAAAGTATTTACTTGGAAAAGTATTTTTGTCGCGTTCGTTATCACTTCTAGTATGGGGGACTGAGGGGTGTGTGGACAGTACTGCATGGTGTGTAAGGCCAGGGAATTGTTATCAGGATAACAACTTCCTGTTAAGGCCACCCCTTCCAGCCCTTTTTACCCTACTTTTCCCTCCTTCCTTATAACCATGCATATGACCATGTGATGTGAATTCGCACTCGGTCAAATCAGTAGCGTCAATCTTTACTCGAATGTGTGTGTGTGGGGGGGGGGGGGCATGGCCACTTCTGTCAAAAATTTATTGTGTAAAAATCTTAAGTCAATGGGTGTATTTCCAAAATGTGTAGGGACATGTCCCCCTGCCCCCCCCCCGGACTGACGCCCATGGGTCAATTGCACAAAGCGTGTACCGAAAATAGCGACTCTATTAATGTAGTCTAAGAAGACATTTGAGTCAAAAAGTAATAACAAAGTACCCAATGACGTCACCATAGACAAGGATAACCAGAGTGATACTTAGTATTACTGGTATTATGTATCCACACTCGCTTTTCGGTAAGACGGGGGAGTGATCAGTGGCGTATTTAGGGGGGCATTTTGCCATGTCCCCCTCCCCTTACTGATGCTGATTTTTTGTATAGGCCTAGTACCGGTACCTCAAATATGAAAAAATTTTGAACACAAATTTTACGTCAAAGCTAACATATGTGGCACCAGATACTAGGACACCTAAGTATTCAAAAAAAAAATTCATAGGGCACCCTTCCTTTAACCCCTCCCCCGGCTTCCCCAGGCCGGCGATTACACAACATACTACATGCCGCCCGAGACAGAAATCGTGGCTACGCCACTTAGAGTGATTACATTCATTATCACGACATTGTTCCTGCACTGGGCATTATTGACATACGACAAAACCCACGTGTTATAAGAGATATCATACAACTTTGCCATAAACTTCAGAGTGATAATTTCTCAAAGCCGAGTAGGTGACCAATTCACATCTATTATTCTGATCTATTCTCCGTAATCCCACCCTCATATTTTCATGACAAGGAGCATGCCAATGCAAAAGACCGGGCAGAGGGGGCTGCAGCCCATCCTATTATTTGCAGTTTGAATAGGCCTACTATGTTTTAGCAATTGTTATCACAAGAGTATTTCGTGGAATAGTCCCATATTACCTCCCAAAAATACGTAAAGACGGGACTCTCTGCTGGCATATGCGTACTTATGAACTGCAAACATAGATCGTCATCGTGTAACCAGGTTCAACAAGGTGGAACGGGTTTCTTTGGAGAAAATAATTTGAGTAGAGATGGGATGGGAAACAAGCACATGTTCCAAAAGTTGTTGATAAAATACGGTATAAATGATGATTCTTTGTCATTTAAATATAGTAATCACCCGAAAATTCTTTAGCATTTGGGAACTCTGCTTGTTACTAACTTAGGACCCACTATGATCTGATGATACGCTATGCAGAACAAGACTTACCGTACTTAGCACATCAACTCGTAAACATTATAGTATCGCCTACTGTAAAATGTGCTCACTATAAGAATATAGTGAGTCACTTTTGCAGCTCACCTTTAATGAATCAAACTTGCTAACCTAGTGAGGTTACACTTAGTTCTTTCTTTCAAATATAATTAATGGACGAAACCAATTTAGATAAAATGTTTAATTTTATAGAAACTACGTGAATTTTTTAATCAAAGCAAAACATTTTACTTCTCAGTCAAGTGGTAATGGTCAACATTTTGCACAAAAATTATTTTTCATAATATCTTTTTCATAACATCTTAACAAAAATACACTTAGTGACGAAGACATGCTTAATGACTTAATTATTGTTACAATGAAACCTCTGCTAAGGAAAATGGTAGTAAACCTCAGCAAGCTTTGACCAAACTTATATTTATTGTAGGTAACAATGTGTTCCTGTATGATGTAATCATTGAATCATCACAAATTCTGATGTAACCCTCTTGAACCACTAATTCTGAACCCCTTCTTCACCTCCGAGTCTTTATGCGACTATTGCGGTACCTACCTATATACCTAGTACGCCGGGGGACCTACTACCCTGTGAATAGAATACGCAAAATTTAACGAAGCTTTCAGAATATAGATGGCCGGAATCCATACTGTCAAAACTGCCGATTCAAATTTGCAGATCCTCCCCTAGTTCTAACATAATTTGCCGATTGCTTTTGCTAGTCAACAAAGATATACGGTGAAGGTCTCAAAGATTGATAAAAATAAGCTGCACATTTTGAAGAAGTTTTCTACGAGTCTATACTGGGTTGTAAGCTGGACACATATCAACGGTTCAACAACACGTTTTTTGTCGATTTTTATTCCTAACGGCATATCACTGTAAACTATTCCATTTTGTCCTGTATGTGTAAATAGCCAAATTGGAATGGAGCCCATAAGCAGTGTTCAGGGCAACCCGAAGCCGCTCGAGTCGTACTGTTATTTGTGCCTAAGGTTAACAACCGAGTGTTGCAACTGCTTGCCCGTTTGATTCTCTAGGCTGCTGAGTATCTGCAGATGAAGTGTACCTGTAAGTCGTAGACGATCACATGGTTGCATACCGACACATAGACCTTACCGAAACTGTACACTGCTATACCTAACCTTCATATCGATAGAAAAAAAAAAAACGATTATAAACCACATAAAAAGGTTAATATCTGATAAGCATATGCTACATTGGATCCTACATAGGCATAAAAAAATTACCCAACTTGTATATTTCTATGTATTTTTGGACTGCTTGAAGACGATTACACAGCCTATATTTATTTAACTTTCTCATAGCACTTTACAATTATATTATCCATCCTGTGTCGCTGTGTAAATGTTGTACTATTATAGGTTGCTTACCACACACACATACGTCGTCAACACTCTGATGTGATCAGCAGCGCTGTTATAGTTCCACTTAAAAGTTTGTTCCTTCAGCCCGTCTAGAGGTATTTAGTGCCTTATATTTCCGCAATAGGAAAAACTTACAAACCAAGCGCAGTATAATTTCACCTTCTACTTGCTTTGGCCATAGAAAATCTTACTGTGACACTTAACGAGCCTACGTACTGTGCATTTATTTCCCTTCTGTGCTAAAAACTGCCTGGAAAAATTCATTCATTCCCCATCATAATAGGAATAATAGGTACAAGCCTTTTGAAACGAGAAACAAAAGGCATTTTACTTTCCAAGGATAATATACATGTATTCTTTTCGACATGTCTGTATAGCGGCAATGAATTGTAGCATTTTCTATGCCCTGTATTACACTTTATGGATTTTCGCTCCCTACACAATGGCATACCGTGCGATGGTGAATGCCTCTATTCAACAACCTATTCTGTTCAATTACAATACCCTCTGTATCTCTTCTTGTGCTTGTTTTGCTTTCTATATTCATTCACGGTACCCTTTGAACGATAAAAGGCAAGGTTGTATATACTTGAATAGCTCGAGAACGACGGCCGCTGGCCACATTAACTATACGAATCAAAAGCAATTTTCGACGTTCAATTGATATTGTTCTCCCATTCAAGCAATTGTTGTGTATGGAAATGCATTGACAGAATCGAAGATGGAATAATTTTACTCAAGCATTTTTTTCACCCGAAGACTGAGGTTAATGAAGTTCTTCCCTTCCGCCAAATCTTGGCGAAACTTAAATTTCAATTTGAGATGTTTTTGTGTATATTGTTTGCATAGCTCTACCATAGCATTCCGATATTCTCAGGATATTCTTAACCCTCATATTTTGATTGGGGATTTATTGCCTCGACTAGACTGGCCGATGTTATTGTCGAGACCACGTTCGATTGTGTGTAAAGAAAGTGCCCCAAGGCAACGTTAGGAAAGTAGCTCATGTTTCCTAAAAGCCCGTAAGAAATAAAAGACTTAAGAATACAAGAAAGCCATAAACCGAAAAAAAAAAATCTTTTAAATTTCTCACTTTTCTGCCCATGAAATATTGGTTGACGTTTCAAGATGGCTGCGCGCATCATTTTCAGGTCAATGGCATGAGCCTTTCAATTTATCACATTCCTGCGATCAGTGATACTTCGCGAAACTGTTACTTTGACTGAGGGCATTTAAAACAATTTTGAAGGGGGGAAATCGCATCGTTGCTATGGAAATCGCATGTGCATTTCGCTTCATCTTTCTCGTTTTATTCTCGGTTTTATGAGTGTAAATTTACAATGCGTCATCTACCTCATCCTCAAAATAGGGCAGCGCAAGTCGGACCGAACGGTGACCCTTAAAAGTGGATGGCATAGACTTATAGTTCTTCGTAAGCTGTTCTTGTTCCATATTGACCTATCGAACGAAAATAAGTCACACAAGGTTTCCTTTTAATCGTCAGCTGACTTGATTGTAAAATACGATTTTTCATGCCCTTGTGATAAACTATAGCTTATTTTCTGGGCAATCTCACGACTGTTTGTTAGTAAGTAACTTTAAGTCTGCAGTATGCGTGTTTCATTAGTGATGCATACGGTCAAAGAGAAAAACGAAGCAATGTCTGAAATAATTTTAGAAAATCATTAACGTCCTCTAATAGACAGGGAAAGTGGAAGCTTTTATGGGTCCATTTCAATGTGGTAAAATTTTATGAAGGGTCATATATATGTCTACGTGGCTTTCGAAATTTTCAGGTTATCCCCCTTGTAAACGTAGCATGTTGCGCGGCATATTCCTTGTTAAGTGTTTGGGAAGACTTAAATAGGGGCTCAGAAAACAGAGTCCGCTACGCAGGTTAGTTATCCCCAGTCACAATACAGTAGGCCAATAAATATATTTTTGTTGCTTTCAAAGTTCATATCACGTATTGTCTGCTTGTTAGTCCGTTGAATGTCATTTTATTGAGCGACCCATCGATCAAGTGAAAGTTTATAAAGGCTGCAATGGGGTTGCCAATTCTTAACTGATTTTATTGAACCCCGGTGAAAAGAAATTTGACTTTGCATTATTTGGATTTACCGTATACTGCCTGTCTGCACTACACTACCACACACACAAAACATAATAGCTCATGAAGAACGAATGTTTCTTTGCTTCTGAAAGTATATGGTTGCTGTTACATAATCCGATACACAAATGCCTTTTAAACATTTAGGGTATAGTTTCATGGTCAGAATCTACAGCAATATCTCCGTCACACTTGTTATTATTGGTCAAGGTACTTTAATCGACATAAAAACAGGCAGGCGCGGATCCAGGATTTTGAGAAAGGGGGCGCATACACTTTCGGCTGAAGGCCGACGAGCGAGCGAAGCCACGGTGGGGGAGGGGGTCCTCCCCCAAGAAAATCTGAATTCTAGGTGCGCGTAGATGCGATTTCCCAGCATCTGGGAAGCATACTGATTTTCCATATCTATGTGGCAGGAAAAGAATCGGTTAAAAAATCATTGGTCATCGAAAAGGGGGCGTGCGCCGGGTGCGCCCCCACCTGGATCCGCGCCTGTCAGGGAACATTCGAATTAACGTACGACCACTTTGAATATGGTAATTGGCATACGCATGTATAAGAGATCATGGCTCAACGGAGATTATCAAATTACAATACGGTATACAACAGATTGTTTGCAAAGGGTTAGTCAGCTACGACAGTGTCTTCGACTGTGGAGAGTTAGATGGCTTTGGGCAATAAAAATATTGTGTGAGGTGCTAAAGACCACTTAGTGTCTTCAAATGTGGGGTATTAGATGGCTTTGGGCAATAAAATGTTATTGCGGGAGGTGCAAAAGACAGTCAAAGAGATGGGGAAGGGGGGCTTAACAGTAAACTGTTGGAAGAATTTGAACCACTTATCTGGTCAATGAGAATCTATTTTCAAGGTTCATTCGTTCTCTGGTTAATTCCCTCTTCCCTTCGACCGACCCAGAAACATACACATGGGTTAAATAGGTTCTTCTCAAACCTCGTGAAAATCAACGCCCTCCGAAAAACCAGAGGTGGTTCGTCAGCATGCATGAATTTGGCCAAATCATGCTGTTACAATTTAAACACATTCCACATGGATCATTAGGACATCATATTACTCATAATTACGTCATATATTCAATCTCAGGGTGCACCTCAATATTACTCATCCGTTGTCCTTCGATAGCTTGTACAAAACAATATTATTTGTGCACGTGTTATATCTGCCAGTCTGCACACTCATAATTCTTATTGTAATTACTGACTTGCTCACCTGGTGATGCAAAGTGCCGAAAGATGGCCAACATGACTTTATGTTCTGTAGTATCTTCCAGTGGCTGTTTAAGAGGTGAGGGCGGGCCACAGGGAGGATGCCTGACTTATGTTGGCCCCCTTTGTCCCCTGTTCACTCTACTGGTGTCTCGCGGGGCATCAGAGACACAGAACCAGAGTGGCAATATTGTGTTCTAGCCGTCTAGAGTGCCATTCTATATCTGTAATGTCATATTTCCTAAACTCGGTCCTAACCTTCAGGGGAGTATATACATGAATTCAGGCGCGGATCCAGGTTGGGGCGCACCCGGCGCACGCCCCCCTTGTTTCGATGACCAACGTTTTTTTGACCAACGATATTTGTTGCCTCAGTAGATATGGAAAATATGCTTCCCAGATGCTGGGAAATCGCATCTAAGCGCATATACCATTCAAATTTTCTTTGGGGAGGACCCCCACCCCCACCGTGGCTTTGCTCGCTCGTGGGCCTTCGGCCGACGGTGTGTGCGCCCCACTTTCTCACAATCCTGGATACGAGCCTGGAATTCGCGGGGGGGGGGGGTGAACTTTTTTGGAACCAACTACATTTCTTGCAGACCGAATCTCATTGACATAGTTGTACGATCCGAATTTCCTAGATAATTACAATTTACAGGACGGTAGTAATAATAACTATAGGTACATGCATTCGAATATGACAATGATTGTCATAGGTTTAACTAACTGGATTTGAGACCGACTTTTTGGCGCTCAGAGACCGACTTTTTGACTTTCACGGCGGGTGTCACACACCCCCACACCCCCGTATTTACGCCCCTGCCAACCATATAATGTTGCTGAGGTCTGGTCAGGTGTGGGCCAAGGTCTTTGAAGAGCCACAGGCACGGAGTATGACAGTCTGTTTTTCTCTACCGCAGCTAGTCTACTCGACAGTCTCTTTGTAGTATATCTCGAGGACAAATTCTTCAATGAGAACCAAAAAAATTCGACTCATCGAGCTGTAGAGATTTGTACTTCTTATGTCACAGCTTGTTTCCAAATAGCTAACAAGTACAACTATACTTGTTTCCAAGTAGCAAGTAATAGATCAAGTCATGCCCCCCCCCCGGGGGCGTAGCGAAGGTGTTATCTTTGGGGAGGGGGTGTGGAGATTATGTTTTGCCTACGGATCTGGTAATGCGCTGTGCGAAAACGAGCTTTAGCGGGTGGGGTCCAGGGCCCCGTCCAGGGCCCCGCCTAAGGACCCCTGGTGGGGTCCAGGAGGCGCAGCCCCCGGAAGCTCTGAGGTTGAAGTATATCTCTGGGTGAAAAATTAAATCTCAGGATGGATATATTTTGGTTCATAATGCATCATCAAATACATACTAGCCCCCACCAATTTTAATGTATTAGGCTATTCCTCTCGTCAGGCCGCTATAGTTTTAAGCGGTTGGGATCCAGAGGTCCGCCAGTACTTTAGATAGGACGTTTTCTCAATGCGACATTTAATGATCCGTGGCCTGGGGGAGGGGGTTCCCCCTCCCTATTGGAAATTTTTGGAATTTGAAAGGTGCCTAGATCGCAAATGGTGCAATATTGAGTGGATTTCTGCCCTAATGAGGAACCTCAAAATTTACACCCGGGTAGAATTTGCGTGTCAGGTTTTTTTTGTGCGCCATTTGTCGCCGTTTATGCGACATTGTCCCACAAATAGGCGCTGGCTAAAACACTGGGCCGGCCTTAGGGCCCCTGGTGGGGGTCCGGGGGGCTTCGCCTCCAGAAGCTCTGAGGTTTTAGCATAATCTCTCGGTAGAAAATTACGTATCATGCAGGATTGGTATATTTTGGTTCATAATCCAATGCAAAGATTCCGGTTAGTTCTAATGTGTTAGGCCATTCCTCCCGTCATGCCACTATACTTCAGGAGCTGAACCTGTCGTTCAGAATTGGAACACTATGTGTTCAGCATTTAAACACTAGACGCGTCAGGCGTTCAAATACGATAAGTGGATAGGCGTCCGGCGTTTAAAAGGGGAGAAAAAGTGTTCAGAATCTTAACACAAGCGTTCAGAAATATGCTTTGAACGCCAGGTTCTGTATGTTACATTTCGGTGTTCAAAAGTTAAAAGCCTGAGATTGCAGTGAAGGGAAGACACGCGCGGCACGCATTATTTTTTCCCAGGATGTTTGTGGGTAAACCGGATCCTCAGAAGTTTGCAAAATGTGTTTGAAGTCAAGGTTAGGGTTTAGGAGACGGGCTAAGGATACCCTCTCCATGGGTAATCTGGTGCTGCTCCCCATGGTGACGATAAAAGTGAGGAATAATGTGCAGAAAGTGGTTTTTCAAGAATGCCATATGACCCGAAATAGTGCACCTATACGGAAGCCGTTAATTCCATTTCTTTTCCTGAGTTCCCGACGGACTCAGTCACTCGTCCAATTACACCGACGGCACACGGCCGTATAAGGCCGTCACATGCATAATCAATTTGTCGACGGGCCTTCAACTTGAATGGGCCAATTAGATGAAGAGCCGAAAATCGAAATAGCCGATACAAGACTGGCCCGTTCTCTCGTTCTCTTTTTTCTTTTCATTCTCCGTCTTCCCTTTCCCTCCCTTCCTTTCCCTTTTTTTCCCTTCTCTCTTCTTTTCCTTTCCCTCTCCTCTTTTTGCCGACGGGCGACCAAATATTGGGGGTGTGACACCCCCTACACCCCCGCTCACTACGGCCCTGCCCCCCCCTTCCTAGTCAAACGTAGTACATGCCTACACAGATTCTATAAAGGGAGGGGAATCCATCACTAATCGCGTAGCTGTTCCGTGGTAGGCCGTCTTGTCATACGTAACAGTGGCGAAACCAGGACTTTAAAAGAGAGGAAAGGGAGGTAAGATGGGGCAAGCAAATATCTGAGGGGGCAGAATTCTTTGTGT
This sequence comes from Holothuria leucospilota, assembly GCA_029531755.1. Classification (NCBI taxonomy): domain Eukaryota; kingdom Metazoa; phylum Echinodermata; class Holothuroidea; order Aspidochirotida; family Holothuriidae; genus Holothuria; species Holothuria leucospilota. Next base: position 35,607,113 of record CM055973.1, on the reverse strand, counting down.
CCGCATTTTTGCTGCAAGCTGTATACTTTTGTCAGTGGCGGAGACAGAAGATGGTGATTGGGTGGGGGAGGGTATCACAGAAAATGATATCGTAAGCCCACCTCAGACAAACCCACGAATTCAGGGTAATTTGTGCATATGCGCACCTGCGACAGTTTGCACACATGCAGGGCGGATCGTTTGATCTTTTGATCCTTTGTCACCTCGTGCAAGTGCCGTCCTGGCGACCGGTCGAAGGGAGAGGGGTGTCGTTTTGCTTATTTAAGGTGGCTTACATGCAAAATGGTGCAATCTTTGGCAAATTTTCGAACTGATCATACTTTGAAAAAGTCACATAATTCAATGAATTCTTATTTTTGGTTGGGCACAAGCGAAGGGTGTGTTGTCTAAGTAGAGGGGTGATAGCTCTTTCCCTTTAAGAACTTTTTGTTCATGTAAGGTGGGTTAGATACAAAATGGTACTATTCTTTGGCAAATCTTTGAAATAATTTCATGCTTAGAAATTCTTATTATTTAGTGATGTTTTGGCTGTGGTATGGCAGCCCCTCCAGGGCTGGTACAGGCCGGCATATGGCCTCCTGGAAGCTGTGTGGTAGTTGCAAAATGGCGATACTTCTATGAACAATGAGAATTCAGACGATCCTCGTGTAACGCGAAATGAGTGAGAGAGGGCAGTAGGAACAACCGATAACCAAATTAAAGGACTAACAGGCATGTTTAAGAATTGTTTTAACATCCACCGTCTACCGATAATATGTGCGCGAGAAACGCGACGTAAAATGTTTCAAACACAAAGACAAACACATACCTGCAATCTTTCACATCATGCTACAAAGGATACCGTATTGGTTACTCATATAATATTAGATTGCTCTAAGATACCTTTCATATCAGCGGTCTCTACAGAGGTTGGGGATGTACTTTTATTTTTCGCAAAAGTGTTCTAGAATAATTCCGTGCATTATAGCCCTGATATGGTTATGATATATATGCTATATAGAGTGCGAACCGTGACGGATGCGCGAAAAGCGCGCGGAAATTTTGCATTTAAAATGTCATTTCCATGGCAAAAGTTGCATGCAGGCTCTGCACCGATACACTTTCGATTCCCTAACAAATGTATCTGCCAATCAGGAGGTGAGTCTTCTGCCTAGTATTTCTTAAATGCTTTCAGTTTTCATAAAATATGTCTTCTCATGAATTCCCCTACCTTGCATTCCTGCAATGCCGTGCTCCTCAATATATGCACACAAGCAATCAGCCTTATTGTAAGATTCTCACCGATAAATAATTCGAATAAGCTTGAGACGGTATTACATGGTAATAAGTAACACAGCAATGAGGTCAGGCTGGCACGCGGTTATTTTGATAGTTTGTGATAAGATTTGAAAAAGTTTTGATAGTTTCAGAACAATTTGTAATAGAAAATGATCAAAATAGACCCATAACTCAACACCACTGCCACTGACCTTTGTATTGGAGCGAAATGAGTGGGAAGTGGAGGGGAAAGTTCACGAATGGGGGAAATGCCCTTGGTCCCCTTCTTGGTCCCCTTCTTGGTCCCCTTCTTGGTCCCCTTCTTGTTCCCCCTTCTTGGTCCCCCTTCTTGGTCCCCCTTCTTGGTGGCGCCACCGTGCATTAAACGTCCCGTGGTTTGGCTGTTTTATCAGGCAGACGGGGTTCAAACTAATACAAAGCATTATCCTTCCAGACAGGGGTAAGTCTGTCCGGACACGTGGTCATCTTATAGTTATTTCTGCGGGTATTTTTTCTTTAGAGACAAACTAAATCAGCACAATAGGTCGAAGTCAGTAAATCAAGTCTGCACACCGTGCAAAATATGCAATTAATAGGGCTTAAAAATTGTGTAAAGGTTTAGTTCTCTGCCCCTCGTCCTCTTCATCCTACTCTTCTTCAAGGGTCCTCATCCTTCCATCACCCAAGTCACCCCCTCTGGGTCTTTCGGTTTTGGGGTCTTTTTGGTCGGGCATACTCTCGCACCACCCTTGCCGAAACATGAGATCTCAAACAAAAGAATGTTTAGAAGGCTACCTTTCTCAGATGACGCGAATACAGTTTGACATACAATTTGGCCAAGTTGACAGTGCATTGGGGCCCTTTCAACTGACGAGTGGGAACCTCTTTATGAACGCAAGTCTACAGTCATACCGTATGTCCCTAACATGACACCGACACTGACTGAAGACGGTGTCGGTAGGAAGAGAGGTCCTTTGATGGGGAAGATGTATAAACTATGATAGCTATAGACCAACATCACCTTTTTAGTAATTTACTTATTCTAGTTGAGTATTTTTGTGCTGGACCACGCCCCCTCTTTCTGTATGCCCCCCTCTAGATTCACTCACGAACCCAAACAACTGTAGAGTGGTGTAACTAGAAATTTTAAATACAGGGGTTTGGGGTTATCGAAGACCATGGCACCGAATGTTTTTACAGTAAACCGATGACTGACGCCATCTTGCAGTATGATTACTCCCGCAATCTTTTATAACATTCATTGTCCATTTACTTACCTACACTGTAAAAACGTGTTTAGTAATGAAACACTTATTTTGACCTTCTTTGTAAACACGTTGATACTTTAAACAGGTTTAGCCATTCAACACTACATGTTAAGCAACTGCATGCGTTTTAAGTCAGTGTGTTAAAGGTCTGGTGACATGAAAAAGACATGGTTGGATACTTGATGTAAAAAGCATTAAAAACCTAGAAAATAGCCATAGTACCCATCAAAATCAATCAAATATTGACCATTTTACAGGGGAAATTCTAATTTACACTTATATCATGAATAAACATGCAAATGCGTGACGTCGTAAGAGGGACTCCCCAAATATGACTAATGTCACCCTTTGTCTTTACAACCTTAGTATCAAGGACAGCTCTAGCATTGGTATTCCCAGAGGGATTTATTTGGAATTTAAAACTTGTCTTCTTGAAAAATATCAATATCACTCAGTAACTGTAAACTATCGGATGAGTAGTAAAGCCGGATATTTTATATAGGGTTAACAAAGGCAATGCTAAACTATGCAACACTTCACGTCATTATTTTTGCATATAGGCAATGAACTACTTCAGAAATTATCAAACTTTGTAGGAGCATATCTTGAGAACGTTAGAAGATATAGAAATAATTCCAACGGATCTCTCTTTGGGAGAACTTGTTTTTTAACTGCCAAGTAAAACAGCTCTTTTTGGTGGCATGCCACTGTAACTTAAGACACGTGTGTTCAGCATCTAAACATTTTTTAAAGAGAGGGCATAAAATGTTTAGAAAAGTGTTTCATTCCTAGACACAGTTTTTAGAGTGTAGTTTCGCTTCTTGATATCTTTATTGTCATTTTGGTCAGCTATTTTGATGTGGGTTAGGACTGAAAGACAGACACTTATCACCCCAAATACATTTTTGGTTGGGGAAAACCAAAATTGTCAATTGGTGGCTGCTCTTTGATTGACATCAGAATCGGCAAGGCAAACGATGCAGCGAAGCTCACATTACACAGCATACACAAAGAATGTTCTAACGACACAGTATAGGGCCTTGTTAGTTCACCAGGATATGGCCTTAAATACAGATACTCATCACCCCAAGTATGATTTTTACTTAGGGAAAGCAAAATTCTCAGTTGGTTACTTCTCTTTGATTGACATCAGAATTCAAAAGATTTAGAGCAGCTTATATTACACAGCATGCACAGAGAGTGTTCTGATTACACACTAGGGCCTAGTCTGCCCACCAGGATATGGCCTTAAGCAATAAACAAGATTTGTGTCTGCACAAGGACAAGCTAAAGACAGTTATTGGAGGCCGGACCAGAAGAAACTCAGTTTGGAGAATTGGGACTGTCTGGTATGAGGAGATTTTCCCCTTAAAGACCCCAAACCACTCATTCCAACCTCTCTGTTTTGCCAGTGTATCATTGGGCTTGCTAATATACACTACTCCATCAGGCAACCTTAATGGTTAAAGGGAAGTCCATGAGTTTGCACACTGTCTTCGTAGTCTGTATACTTATTGTCGGCCATTTACAAAACCAAAAAAAAAAAAAAAAAACAGCCTTACTCAAGAGAAAGAAGAAAAACACTTAAGGTGAAAAGGTGGTGCTCCCTTCCAAGTAACGAGCGTGTTTCCAACCGCTCGCCATAACATATGTTTTAGTTCTTTCCAAAACCTATTGCACTTTCGTTATCACCGCTACAACAAATAAAGAGTAGCGGTTATTTAAACGGAAATTATTTGTAAAATGAAACCCTAGGTAGTCAGTAAACAGTCTTATAAGTGTTCTTGAATCCAAAGGTAGTTTTGTTATTCGTTTTGTCCATAAAATCGTCTACTTCAACTTTAAACTGTATTATTATACTTCTATATTTCTAAGTTGAACGGTTCCCATCTTTTGGTGGAGTTCCAAAATGTGAAATTATGGTGTCTACTATACTACAAGGAACGTTCACACTATGAATGTCAGGCAAAATGAGAAATCTTTTCTGAATGTCAAATTACTTTCTTTATATTCTGGGTGCAGACATTTAATTGACCCTCCAACTAATGCGTGTACCTTTATGTATAGATCGATATAGGCTTCTTTTATCAGACCATTTAATAATTCTGTTACTATATCTTCAATCTCGGCTTATATCCTTCCATCTATTCATAGCAAATTTTGTGTTTAAGTGAGATCAAGTTTCTTTAGTTTTCGTAAATGGGTCAATTAAGTTGTCAATTTATAGCTCTATTGAATGGTCTCCTGTTGGTCAATAAAATGAAACACTTAATCAAAAGTGACATTTCTGGTAAATGCAACGACTGAGTTTCTCAGTTTCATACCACCTACGATCGCCACATACAAAGTTAGTCACTAAAAGTTGATGATGTAAAAGTTGGGATGAGATGCCCGGATGCATCTTGAAATATGTGGATTAATAAAACCCACATATAATCTTTAAATGTTAGAATTTATATAAAAATAAAAAATAACAAAATTATACAACAACAACAGCTAGTAATTTAAAGTGTATACCTGAAGCATGAAATAACGAGAACATACATTACACTTATCGGTAAAATGAATCTCGTTCGTCTTATCCCCATCTTCATTGATTAAGTTACTAATAACTGAAAAGTTTAAATTTATTAACTTAATATAGCTGATTGCGCAATAATATGTGTTGTTCGTGCCTGAACTATTCAAATTCCATGCCTTTATATCCTCTGTGAACGAAACTGCTGTTATAACCTTGAAAAATTAATCTTTTCCTTTGTAGCATGTAACGAGGAGAGAGATGGTGTTGCCAGTTCAACCTATAACAATGAGACAATAATCGCAGTTTGGAAGAAGGTGGAGAAACAAAGATTGTGCAATCTTGTTTTTTATACGAGTTAAAAAACTTTCGCATTTTATATCAAGGTCAGGAATGCAATATGAAAATTTCATTTTTTCGACACCCGTAATATCTGTTTTTGTAATTTTTTATTGACGGATAACTTTAAATTTAACACTTTTACAGCTTTAAAAAACCTTTTATGAAGTAGCAGAATCATATAAGTGGTAGGAAGCGCTTCCCGGAAAATTCGCTAGCCCGATAATACCTACCCTTACGGCCCCCTGATAATTTTCACATACCTTAACCCCGGAAAATTCCCACCTGGATAATTGTCTCTCCTACAAATATTGATCATTTCCCTAGAAGAGTTGTCCCCGAGCAATAGACTGATAGGCATGAGCTGGAATTGCCTCAGAGTGAATTGCAATAATGGGAATTGGGTTAGTCGTCTGAGGGGTGGGGTTGCTCAGAGAAAATCGTCCGCCGAGGGGATTGCCCGATCACGAAACAGGTTGCTTCACAGATTTTTGTTTTCTCTCAGTGTTTTTTTTTTCATTGATAAAAACCAAATTTCATTAATTCGCCCAATATTTACTTAAATGGACATTTGTTCAAGTTAGTGTAAATAATCTAAGAAAGTCAAATGATGATTGCTTCAACGAAACAATTCAAACAGATTACGAAGAATAACGCAGAAAACGTTTCAACGATTGTGGTTTTGTGACGTCATATCAGACTTGCTACAAGTCATCGTTTTGGTATAATTCTGATACATTACTCCCGTTTCTGTTTTGATCATAAGAATTGAAAGGAAATTGGAAAAGCATTTTTGAGAGGAATTGTTTGCCTAATCAAATCCTTGGCAATGCAATGATGGTTACGATTTACCCCCCTGTGTTTCCTCTCTAATTTTTGTAACAATTAATTTTTCAATTTTAGACTCAAAGCACCGCTTGAGAGTACTTACAGAATCTTTTATTTCAACATTTCTACTATAGTTTACATTCTTACAAAGATGTTGTGCTATAGGCATATAGTGACAGAGTTCTGTAACTTTTGTCGCCTGTTAAATATATCCGTTGTTACAGAATAGATGAAAACAGTGGCACACATAAATTCTTTGTTTCTTTGGAATTTGGACTTTACAATTGAACAAAGCTATGTTATGGGCTAAGCACCTTACCTCATAAGTATCATTGTATTGTCACTGGTCCTCCGAAGTTTATAATTTTGCAAGATTTCCATTAAGAATTTTATGATCTCCTTTGAAAAGCCTGTTGAATCCACTGTATGGATTACAACGTCCAGGGACGTAGTAAGTGGGTGGACTGGGTGAGCAATGTCCACGGGCACCAAGAGTCCTGAGTCCAAGATATCAACAAATAAAATTCTGCGTCTTGGGCCGGGCTATGATGCTCGATTGTTGTACCTACGCCTAAACCTGACTCTTGCATAATTGTAAATATTTGGGTGGATGGCCAGAGAGGGCTTATGCTATTGGGTTTATGATACCATTGTTTTCAGCCCCTCACTGTTCCATGTCCATGGGCCCCAAAGAGTCTTGCTACGTCCCTGACAACGTCTGGTTTTATGTCGATAATAATACAATATCCACAGTAGAAAAAAGTCACTAGCACTATAGGCAGCTAGGGATTTGTTTGTGACATCCACAAAGACAAAAGAGCGGGATTTCTTAAACAAAGTCTTAAACCTTCTCAAAAATGTTTCACTTAATACTGGTTCCCGCTGTTTCATGAATAATACACTGCTATGTCGAGTAATCAAGTTCGGTTATATGTGTACTTTAAAATGACCTTTGCTTTCTATTATGAAAGACAAATTAATCTACACAGTGTGTACATGTGGGTGTGGGTGATTGTGTCGGTACCTATGCTCCTGCATAGTGGCGAAATAAGGGAGGAGCAGGGGAATGAATACTGATTTGGCTCCCTTCCACAATAGTCACTATCTCCTCATGGTATTCGTAGAGTTTAAGTGTCGAATTTTTGTTTCAGCGTGCAATTTTCTGCAACTCTACGGGACTTTGAGGTGCCAAATTTTCTAGACGAAGAACCCTAGTGACTTTTGTGCGATTTCCTGTAATTTAGGGGTTTATCGATGCCATAGTGGCTAACATACTGGTGGCACACTCATTATAGATGAGGTACTGTCTTGACAAGTATATATTGTGGAGTGCGATTCCCTAAAGTATAGGGCTTTTACAGCGAAAATTCTGTCTTACAATAAATATCCTCAGCTACCCTGCAGTTAACTTGTGTGCAAAGTTTGTAGATGGATGGCCTTCTAGCTATGGAACGCGAATCACGCAAAGTTCGTTAATGACGGCGTCATCGTTAGTAAAGGTGCGTTCACACCAAAACCGAAATCTGCTGCGTTTTGCGGGCGGGACGCGAAATTTTTTTCCCAAGACAATTAGGGGCAATTTTACACCAATGAAAATTTTGAAAATCGCCCCATTCGCTCTGAGATAACAAATTTCGCGTCCCGCCCGCAAAACGCAGCAGATTTCGGTTTTGGTGTGAACGCACCTTAACAGCGGTGTACGCATGATCATCAATAACAACGTGGTGAATGTTAATAACAACCGCGTAATTGTAAGTAACAGGGTGGTAAAAATAGTTAACAGTGGCGTGATCAGATGCGACCGCTATGACAAGAAGTTAACAACGGTGTAATCTGTAATCAAAGTTGTTTACGCCCTTTACGCGTTCATAAAAGTAGCCATGTAATGCCAATCAACAATCTACAAACAGGCGGGATGTGGTGCTCTTGCAGTTTACGCAGATACGAGAAACGACGATTTAAACGGTAGCAACAACACGATTTGTATAATTAGCGAAGCCTTCTTTAATGGCGCTCGTAGCAAACGGCGCTCCTCAGATTTAGAAAGCTGCTGGATGTGTGGTCTAATGGTTTTTCATTCAGCTGTACAATCCAGCGCGGTATTTGAAGAAGAAAACTCGATGTGACATTTTCAATTTTTATTGCACATGCAAATATAACTAAACGGAGCAAGTTATAATTCCAAATGGCGGATTCTTAGGTAGTGAAAGGACTATCAACTCAGAGATAGCCCAAGCAATAGAAAAACCTGACATAGAGAAGTTTCGAATATGTGGAAAGTATGCATTATCTTCGGGAAATGACGGGAATTCAAAACACTGAAAAAAGAACATTTTTTATGAAATTAAGGTTGTGAGAAAGCAGATGCCTAGGCAAAACCGTTACGCGCATTGCGTGGTCTAAAGTTACGAAGTAAAACTAACACAACGATTCATATGCGTAAAGAAGAGCTGTTCTCAGCTGTTGGGGGACGTTTCAGACCCCTACCCTTTGAAAAACTTTTGAGAGCCCTTAAATGCAATATAATGCTACATTTTGCGAAGTTTTGAAATACATTGTTGAAAACTTTTGATAGTTTATTGAAAAAGGTTGGTAAATTTCACGGACTGGACATAAGGGGTTTGGTCCTTAAAAAGTCGGGAAAGCAAATTTTACCCCCATCCACTTCCTACAATCACAAATTCTCAAACTTGTGATAGTATATTTTTCCCCACAGCCTAAAATCGCTGCTAGTATAGGCGTAACAGGCCTGTTAGCTAAACGAGTGTTGTACGTGTGCAAGATATATTTCATCCGTCTCTCAGACATAAGTTCACTTCTGTCTGAGAATGGCTTCCTGCCTATATGTTTTGTGAATTACTTATTTACAGAGCTTTCTTGAGGTTGTTATCTTGTCTGTGGATTCTTGTGATAGTGTTAGTGCAGTACGGTAACTAAAGTGAACGAAGTGTAGGTTTGTGGAGCGGATAAGTCCTTGCCTTCACGACAGTCATCGTCATTTCTAATCTTGGGAAAATCATAAGTGGGGTCACTTAGGGATCTGTCCTGGGCCCATCCATTTTAGAAAATCCGCTAATGGTAGGCAAGAAACGATGTCCCTCAAGGGAAAGATAAAACTTCATGAAGTTGCTTCCATGGACACAACTAAAATGTAGATGCAAAAGAACTTTCCAAAGTATGATAGACAACTAACAATCTAAGAATGAAATGGAAAGGAAAAGGTAAACAACATCTCACAAAGCTGTTCTTAGGTCTTCACAGAGTTGAAAATAAAAATGAGGAGATCGCTAATAAATTCAAAATAAAAAGCAAAGTTTCTCATTAAAATACTTTACTCAGTTCAAATGACACTTAACTGTATGCTGTAGGCCTACGAGAATGTAAAATCTCTAAATGGATACGGGTTGGGCAGTGGCGTAGCCAGGATGTTTTGAGTAGGGGTACTGGGGGTCACGAACCTTCCCTAGGGGGGCACAATTTCTGAATTGTCTCCCTCTCTATAGGGCTTATATACAGAACTGTGCATTCCAAAATTTTCCAAGGGGGAACCTGGGGACACGACTTTGTCTGGGGACACGTGCCCCCTCATGCCCCCCGTAGCTACGCCACTGGGGTCGGGGTAATGATCCTGTTCAATGAGTGCGAGTACCTGTCAATCAGAGGCGCCACCATGAGTTGGTGATTGGGAGCACCACAGATGATGTCGCAATCTCACCCAGATAAACCCAGAAAGTCGGTGAGAATTGTGCATATGCGTACCTGTGATAGTTTGCACCCGCTGGCAAGAGTGACATCGCCAGACTTTTCGAAATGGGGGGGGGGGGCATCGTCCCATCGGAGGGGCACACCAGCATGAAGGATTGAGAGGTGATGGAGGCGTCATAGTGACGCGAGGTGCTCCCCTGTAGGAGTTGTATTCTAGGGACCTACCGTAGGTCCCCTGGGTCCAGATACAACGCCCGTTGGGGTCCAGCGGTGAAGCACCGGAGACTGCATAGTTTTTTTTTTAAATTGTGTTCCTTAGAATGAAGCATCGTTGAACTATCTCCCGGTATGACAGGGGGCGCCCTTACACTGCAGCTTTCAGAACTTTTCTGACAGCTTTGAAGGTGCATCTACAGCGGCGGATCCGGGGAGAAATCTGGAAAAAAGATGCCATTGTTTGTGATTTATTGGGTTGTGGGTACCTTGAAATTATACTGTGACAAATGCGTATCCTACATTTTTTCAGCTATAAATGAGAAAGGGGCTGACTGGTGCCCGCTGAGATCACTTCTGGTACTTTCTGGTATTAAAAGTGTTAAAGAAATTTTCGTGCATGTCCTTATACTATTTATGGGAGGTATCACCACTTTATCAGTTTATGGTCCCTGGTGCGGTGCTTGGCTCTGCCTAGGCAAGGAGTCAGGAGAGCAAAGTTGCTCCTGCAAATATGAAGGCACCGGTAGTTAAAATACACGAACATTAGCCTATGCGATGAAGCTATGTCATTATCCTCACATGTTATTGGATGCGCTTTACAAAAGGCAACAAAAATCGCAGTCTTAACAGTTTTCGAACATAAAATTGGAATAAAAGATACTCGATGTGGGAATTGTACTGAATGAAGAGGACTCACAGTCGCAGTGGTCCCATAGCTGTTGAAAATATAAGGCAGTGCTTGACAAAGTTCACAAAAATAGATGTGCCCAAAGCGGTCGGCAATAATGTAGTTTTGAGAATTTTTTGTGCAGTTTTAGCAAAGTGCCAGTTTGTCCTCGTTTCTAAATCGATATACAAATGATTTTTATGTGCATAATTTTCTTCAATACCCAAAATCTCAAGGGGGACATGAGGGCAAGGGATCCCCCTTGGCGACGCCACTGGAGGGCAGATCCTTTTTTTTCGCCTTGGACAGATGCTTCATAGGGAAGGAGTCTAACGAGAGGGGATATTCAAGTCAGCTTAGGTGCAAAATGGTGCTGTCTTTGTCAAATTTTTGACCTGATCATTTGTTAAAAATCTCACAATTATGTGAATTCTTATTCTGGTTGAGTGTAAGGGAAGGGTGTGTTGGAAGTGGATGGGTGACAACTCCACCCTTTGAAAAATGTTTATGTACGGTGGCTTAGATGCAAAATGGTGCAATTCTTTTGCAAATTTCTCAACAAATTTCATGCTTAAAAATTCTCAAAACTTTGGCTCATTATTTTTGCCGTGGCAGGGCACCTCTATACAAAAAAAAATGTACAAAGACAAATGCAAACATTACCGTTTGTGCTACTCATGAAATCAGATAGATCTAACATTCCGTCGATGGCAAACTTTTAAGGTACTTAGCTATAGCCCTTATTTTATTGAAGAGATGTGTTTCCCTCACACAGACCGTCAGTACTTTCTTCCACTTACACGCCAAAATACCATATGTACGTACGATCCAGGGGCTAGGCAGCCCAAGCCCGTTTCGAACGGTTAACTTTACTTCTACATAGGGGTATGGTTGAACTATAACCTATCCTTTGACTTCCATATTTTTGAAAAGTTCAAGAAAGCTAAGTACACTTTGCATCGTATATGGTCCATTCATTCTCACTTGAGGTGTTTAAAACAGATTACGCAATCACTATTGTCATATCCCAATTGGATTATTGTTATTGCTCGCTGTATGGGTTGCAGGATTGTATCCGAGTCCACCTAACTCGATTCCAGGCCAATTCTCGTTCCAGTGGCCAGCATTCCGGACCAATTCCGAGTCCAGTACATCTCCGATTCCTAGCCAATTCCGATTCCACGTCCCCAATTCCGGGCCAATTCCGACAGAGTTGTGCCATTTGACAATGGGGCATCTCGTGCAAATGCTTTTGGTACTATTTTGCACTTACACTCATTTCAAACGGGCATTCTTAGGAGTCCATTTCATACTTACACGGCTCACCTTGTAATTTAGTTGACTGTGATCATTCATGTGCTGAAATGTGCTCCAATAACAAGGCAGCCTTAAACTTTTATTTTGGTGGACTTGGCTGGATTCGGCTCCGAGTCCACGTCCAGAGGCATCCCATTTCGGGCCAATTCAGATTCCAGGGTCGCCCATTCTGGGCCAGTTCCGAGTCCGATGAAAAACAGACTTGAGTTCGGGTCCGGACTAGGACGTTACAGCCCTGATGGGTTGCCCAATGCAGGGAGTTGCCACTCGAGTGGTACACTCATTGAATAAATCCATTTATGACAGCAGTACAGATCGTCTGAGACAGCTCCACTAGCTTCCAATTAAATACAGAATTTTATTTCGTTTACTTTTTGCTCTAGATGTATTAATGGTCATTCAACAACGGTATGAGTTATTATTTTTCTAGGTATAGTCTTAGGTCTTCCTCTGATTCTCCTTTTTTGTACCGAAAATTAATTCTTCTATGTTCGGGGATAAGGCGTTTTCTGTTTCTGGGCCGCAAAAATGGAATGGAATTCCTAGTTATGTAAAAATTAATAATTTTGATAGGTTTAGAACGAAATTTAAGATACTTTTTCTCTACGGCTTTTGACAAGTAATTTCCTGTATGTTTAGGTTACAAAGCCACACTAACTACTATGTTGCTCTGTATAACGTGAAAGTGAGCGCTATATAAATCTTACGACAAATTTCTCTTGCAGATTACTGGAAATGTCGGGCAACGTACTCTGGTAACAAGGGTTTTTCTTCGGCCAAAATAATCGGCGGGCAAATCCCAGACAAAACAGCAAAAGCATGGAAAAGACAAAAATGCCGTTTCGGCAGCGTTGTGTGGAGGAATCCATAAAACTTCAAACTTCTCAGAATGATGACGAGACTGCCCGCAAGCTAGTTTTTTTTTCATAGGATACCGACGGGAAAATCGATTTTTCAAAAAATTTTAAATTTGTTTCAAAATCATGGTTAGGGTTAGAATTAAGGTTAGGGTTACATGGATGGGGGTTATTTGGCCTGTTCTTTCATAATCCGGTGTCAGAATTACAAAACAAGGGTCGGAAAGCTGCTATTTTGGAATTAGGGATGTGACCTCTTTCCAAGAAGCTGATTGGTCCGTATGAATAGAATTCCCCTCGCTATCCTACGAAAAAAAAAACTCGCTGCCCGCAAAGAGACCGTGGTCTCTGATGGAGGACGCTATACAAAATTCTAAGTGTAATGCTGTTATGGAGTCTGACCTTGGAAATATCTTTTTCATAGGTTTAACATGAATCACATCTGTATAAGTCCCTTCTTCACAGGACCTTATTTTACTTATATAAAGTAAAAAATGTTGAAGCTTATTTCCCAATTTAACATGGTAGAATGCGCAATAATTTGTGATGTCACTCTTGTCCTAACTCAGATTGCTGTCTTTATTTTTAAGTCGCTGCACCTTGTCCCAAATTGTGATCACTATTTTATTGTTACACAGTGAGTTGACTATACAAACCTCTCCCCTCAAAACATCGAATGCAAAAAGACAATAGTTTCGTCGGGGTCAAATAAACGTCTTTGTTTAAGATAAAAGCAATAGCAGTTAATATGAGTATTTTTATATGAGCATTGTGAAAATTAAGCGAATAAATTCCAACATTTCAACGACTGAATAAACTGTATGCATATGCCGTCACATGACATGGAAGAGGGCCCTCAGCTGAGGTGAGCCCGTAGGCTAATTAGCTCTTTTACAGACCTTATGCATTGACGTCCACGCGACGTCACTTTGGCGGCAAAACTGAAGCCCTCCTCACGCGCCCGTAGAAGACTACGCGCGTATCCCACCGATACATGAATCAGTTGTCTGCACTTGTTGGGGTAAGCTGCAATGATACGCGCTTGCCTCCATTGTAGGGCGCACTTTCTGTTACGTGACATCATATGCATAGGGTATGTACGTTACATTCACTGTTTGTCCTCTAAATGACGTCGGTTTGGTTACCAAGTAGTATCGTGACGTCAATTCATAGGGCCTATATAAGCTATGAAGACGGGAGATGCACCAGTGAGATACATTTACAAACTCTGTTTCAGTCTTGTAAGTCTTAACTTAAGGCAGTGCACTTGGAATATTCCAGTGACAAATGAAAGGTATTTAAAATGCAAAGAAAAAAAAATCAATTTTCTTTACAACCGTTTCAAACCTCACAGATATCTTACTCATAACTCAAGATATTCCTTTTTGCAGGTTGACTGTTCTTGTCAACAGTCGCGGAAATTTCTTCTCAACAGTGGGGGAGGGGGTTGATGATCTTTCAAAAAAATTTACTGTGTGAAAAACACAAAGTCAATGGGGGAGTTCTTTGAAAGTGGGGGTTGTAACCCCTCAACCTCCCCTGTTTTTCCGCCCCTGCCTGTCAAGAATAATTTCACTTGCTGAAAGGTATAACAAACTTTGCATTAATACAGACATGTTGCTTGCAAATGTTTCTTTTCTTTACTAAAATGTTTATTTCTCATACTCTGAAACTTTAATTAACGTTATGCTGCATTGTCAAATAGACTAGCTTACGACAGACTCGGAAGTAGCCACTGGAATCGGAATTGGGTTGGACTGGGTTAGTTTTACTGGGACACAACCCTGGGCTCAGTCTCAAAATCGATGTACAGTGGGCAAAATAGAGACAAAATTGCATTCCATATTTCTTTAAACAGAAGTCCCATCACAGATCAGACGGCCGACGGTTAAGATATCATACGCAGTCCAGCCCTAATTGAATAAGTTCGATTCTATTAAATGTTGAGACTTTCAGGTCCATCTGAGAAGATGTTTGTTTAAATGAATTGTGACTAATTTTGTTTCTCTCGGAGTGTCAAAGGCGCTTTACGGTAATAAGGAGGGTAAATTCCTGGTGATATAAAATATAGTTGTGAGAACAGTAATACCAGATATTATTTCCCAGTAATCATGACACGTACATATCGCTATATAAATCGTCGGTGCGTTAAGCACTCAAAAAGTTCACGCATTCAGTAGGCACATTAATGGGTGAATTTCCTCATCCCAGACAGTTTCAATTCTCCTAAGTTAACTCTAGCCCTCTCCCAAAACTGTCTTGACTTTCGCCTTGTGCAGATACAAGCTATAGTTAATTGCTAAAGGTCATATCCTGGTGAGCATGCAAGACACTAATGTGTAATGAGAACATTCACTCTCTCTGCATTGTGTGGAATGTAGGCTACTATTCATCTTTTGAATTTTCCGATTTTTATGTCAATGAAAGAGCACTCACCAATTGAGATTTTTTGTAACTCCTAACCCAAAATGTACTTGGGGTGACGAGTGTCTGTCTTTAACCTGTAAGAAATTTTCCGGAAAGTTAATGTTTCTTTGTGGAGGTATCCTGATTGTAGACAGTTGGCCAGCATTGTAGGCGGGCATGGGGGTTACAGACTCCACCCCATTCACGCAGAAAATTTGCAATTTCAGGCAAAATTTACGGCCCTACGTGACAAACACGCATTGGAATTTCGGGCAAAGGTATTGCAGCCCCCAACTGGAAGTTCGGTACTTTCATGAGTTAGGACTCCCTTAAATTTCTCCACGCAATCTCTGAGGTATTTTAAATTACGGATATAATGAGATGAAGTTTCATGTGCCTAAACTGCCCTTTGTTGGGTAAGCTTATAAAGGTAGCCAAAATCACAGTCCTAAGCAATTTACGATATGAAGAATTGAACTAACCAATAATATGTACACGGGAAGAAAAACTACAGGAGTGGTCTCAGAGCCCCTGTGAAAATAGATGTTTGAAAAATAATTCTCAAAGAACAATGCCAAGCATTACAAGTATGGATGAGGGCGAGGTGCGCCACAAAAAGTTTATTATGAGAATATTTCCAACGATTTTGAACCCTCTGACAGAAATATGAGACAACATTCGGTTCTCATCTTAAAGCTTATATTAAACGTGAATATTAACAAATACACAACATGAATTATGGGCAAAAATATGATTTTTATGATTTTGGTGCAGCTCATATTTCCAAATAACTTATTCTAAGGAAATATAAACTTAAGTCAATTTGAACACTACTTTGGTCAAAATTGGAAAATCGAGTTACAAAAAACAAAAAATAAAAACATTCTGTATCAAAAAATGTCAAATATAATAGTGTTATGATGATATACATTATTTTCAACGTGAGAAAACTTTTCCAAAGAGAATAAGAACAATTCAGTATTTACTTAAAAACCCTGACAGTACATTGCTATACTTTAGCTACTTTGATATATTGAAAAAGTTTACTTTTAAGGTACATAACACCCCATAACTTATTCCTGAAGTATTAAACTGATTTTTTTTTTTTATTTTTTGCCTAAAAGTACTTTTGTAAATTTGATTTATTTGCCTATGGTAATTAAATAGTAGCTAGCATAAATTTGAGGTGATTTTGATTGCCTTGCCTTGTAGAGAATCGATAAAATATAATAAAAGTCATATTCTGCTCATTCTGGGGTAAAAATATGATTTTTGTAGTTTTGATGCATTTCATACTTGCAAAAATGTCACTTCACCAGGAAAACGTGGATTTAAGTTGATTTCACCTTTAGTTAGTTTATATCGACAAGTTAAGGTGCAAAAAAAAAGACGAATACTTTTATTGTAAAAAATGCCAACTATCTCATGACGTCAGGCTTAGGGCGTTTTTCGCAATGGAGATCACAAATCAAGTGGCAGGGAGTCATATATCGGAATATTTTCTTAAAAAAGTATGTGGTTTGGGAACATTATATACAGCAGTATAGCCTGTGAGCAAAAATAATTTGTATCGTTAACACGACGATGAAAGGCTAAAGCCAATGCATAAAATCTCAAAGATTAAAACAGCCCGAAAACTAACCGAGGCGCTGTTAGAAAGCAAACACAGTGCATGTTTCTCCTTATCACCATTTCTCTTTTCCCTCCCTTCCCCACCCCTGCCTCCCCTTTTCATCTTTTCGTTGACCTTCCTCCTTCTCCCGTCCCCCTCAGATTCTTCCACACTCCCCCTTTTCTTCCTGACTTGCGACAGGCAGTCAATTTGCAGCCCTTGATCCATTTACTTCGTTTGTCTCTTACCCCCCCCCCGTCCCCATCTACCTCTATACCTGCTAGCAACGGCCCTCCATCAAGTTTTTGATGAGCTTTAACCTGTCTGACATCCACGTAGTTTTTCTTTCCTCCTATAGTTTATCGAACATTTTTCGGATGTAACACAAACTGCTGTGTGTCTCAATACTTTCTAGTCAGCCCATTAATTGCATGTGACACGCACTCCTCAGTCCACGTTGATAGAGCCTACTTTCAAGAGCTCAATTACTGCACGTGTGCTATTTACACGTTACCAATAAGATTACGCAGGCGAGCAACTATTTATGCCAACAAGGCTGGGAGAAAATTATAAAAAAGGTACGAACATTAAAATTTTCGTTGTTATTACCAACTCTGCCAAGCAATGTGTCTGTTAGTACGGTGGCTAAATAGGGACATGGAAAGAAAAAAAAGGGTCCTTAAAAAGTCACAATTTTTACTTTTAATCTCAAAATTTGGACTGTTAGAAGCCAAAATTTTGACTTTAAAAGTCAAACTTTTGAATTTAAAACTCAAAATTTTAAGATTAAGAGTAAAAATTTGGACTTTTCAAGGAGCTTGTTTTTTTCTTTCTGTGTCCCTATTAATTCACCAAAGTTTGTAGGAGATTATCCCCATTACTAGAAGGTTATTGGTGTAAGGGAATGACTGTGGGCTTGAAACTCTACAATCCTAGAACAAACATTTACACAAGAACATATTCTACTATGGTTTCATTATTTGTGACCAAGCACAAATACTAACTTTAAAGAATATGATTACGAACTTTCAGGTTGTTAGCGCTAATGTCGTAACAGTAACTAAAAGTAAATTCAATAACACATTTACCAACAGTTACATATTTGAGGTCTTTCCCAATTTTTCCTCTCAAAATAAAAAAATGGGTTTCTTCTGATAAATGACAAGTCAAACACTGTACATAGCTGTTTTCAGAGCAGTCTGGATATGCAGGGGTGTGAACCTCCCCCCCCCCCCGAAATCGAAATCGAAATTGTCGAGGGTGGGAGTTGTTCCGGGATCGGGTTCGTCAGCAGTGCTGTAAAAAGAAATTTGCAATTGGTGAGAGGATCCGCTGCCGTGCACCAAGGTTGAGGCCGTCAAGTGGCATAGTGGTCACTCTGCCACGTCCCAGTATGTTTCATCAGTGCATGGGTTCGAATCCAGTTTGATGTAGGCAAGTTTTCTTCAAGGACTCTGACCCCCCACCCCACCCCCCACTTGGTACGGCTTGCCATCAAAATCGGTTGCTTGGCAGACCAAGTCGCTTGCATGCACGTCGGACTGAAAAGCCTTCTGGAGGAGTGGTTACTACCCGACATTCCATTACGAGTCGGAGCGATCATGCAAATGAGATTGATCGTATGGAAAAGAGCTATTTAAAGGAGATTTGGGAGCTAACAGGCCCGTGTCCAGGGGGTTCAGGGGGTTCTGAGAACCCCAGCACGACTTGGAGTTCCGCCCCGGACATTCCGCCCGAAGGCCCGAAAAAAAGGTCCTCACTTCGTCGGGGACACAAAACACAAAATATGTCCCTAAAAGGGTCAAAAGCAAAAAAAAAATGTCGTCAGTTTTGGGACATACCAAATACCAGCTGAGAATGACAATAGGCTATACCGCGCGCCGGGCGAGCTGAAAATTTTTTGTACCGCTTAGCGTAAAATCGAACCTCCCCACTGAAAAAGCTGCATATGGGCCTGGAGCTAACATGACGGAAACCTAGGCGCCATAGCAACCCAAAGCTCTTCCAATGTTGTGGTAACAGATGGTACACTTGAAAGACATTTCAACTTTTTGCACATTACAAACATACGTCTAATGCCTTCAAATAGGTGTGTGGGTCTGCTTGGCCCTCTAGAGTACCTTTTTCATAAAAAAAAAATGAAGAAAGTAAACTTTAGCAGATGTGATTTCTTGGCATTTGAGATCAAGACAGTACAGAAAGAAGCATTTCTATGGCATTTTCATGTAACGCCAGATACCACTCTGCATTTACGGAGCAAGCGAGCCGGTTATCATGCCCATGCACTTAAAAGAAAAGCTAAAGGGAAGCTGCACATCAGATATGAGTCCAGTACTCTAGAGCCATTCCCACTAGGATAACAGTTTTATTTTATTTTAACCAGAAGGCTCTTTTCAAATGTTTTTGGAAACAGTTTGTGAGAGCTATTTTGGGATTTGCATAGACTAATTTTATTGTTCATGTTGGCAATTATCCCGGACGGAAACAGGGCTATTTTGGCAACAACTATTTTTGCGCCTTCCTCAACATCTATCTTGGGACTACGAGGGTGAATTAAAGACCGCTCCACGTATTTATTTTGTAAGCTTATTATCACGCCCGCTTGGGAAGCAATGAACTAAGCAAATTTCCTCCACCATACATTAGTGCGTATACAGCCATGGGCGTCCGGAGGAAGGGGAGGGGGCACTTGCCCCCCCACCCCCCGGAAAATCAAAAACTTGGAAAAACGAAGAAAATATAACATTAACATTTCTTAACAGTTCAATCAGTGTGAATTTCTACTCTCAAAACAGGAATTAAATAAAAATATCAACACTCAGGCCCCAGCAGCCCCCCGAGCATATTTTGGTATTTTTTAAAGTTTATATTTACGATATTGCTTATGTTTCCCCTTTTTATATGCGATAAAAAGGCCTTGGAAGTGCAATTTTCAGCGATCTGGGAAGCATTTTGGGCCAAAATTTTCTTGCGCTCCGCGCCAACTCATGGTGGCGCGGAGCGCTGAGAGTCTGTCTATGCGCTTCGCCCCCCCCCCCCCTTGACAAATTCCTGGCTACGCCTTTGTCAACACTGTGTGAAAAAGTAGCATCTAAACTCTTTTCTGGGAGTGAAATATTTCCCATGGAAAAAGTTGGGTCCCTAAAAATTTAGCCCCCCTTGAATTTTTTTCTGCGGACGCCCATGTATACAGCGTGTAACTATAGACAAGTTCGGGCTAATCCGACCTCCTAGATTACAGATGACCCTTCTCATTAGTATATAGTACAGATAATGGCCGCTTTATGGGCATTTTGTTATCTGGGCCTAAAACTAACATTAAAACCATATTATTTGGAAGCAATGTCAGTAATGGTTCAAGAGTAAAGTACCGTAAAAACCTAAAAAAGGGCTCCGACAGGCGATTTGAGTCCGTGGGGGGGGGGGGCGAATGAACCCCTACGATATGGACGCTCCGCCACTGGCCAGGGGTATGTGCCCCATAAAGCCCGTCGTGTCCCTCTTGCTTTCTAAATTAAATTTTCGCTATTAAAAATTTAAGATAATTCACACACTAGATTTGGACACGCGGTAGGCCTCGTCACTCTATCACCTCATTAATCAATCAAGGGGGTTGGAGGACTGCACAAAATGTTTCCTAAGTAAATTATGAGGCCCCCTTCGCTCTCACGTAAATTTGTGTGACATAACATTATTGCTGGGAAATTTTTTATTGCAAAACTGTTGTGCCATCATCTATATGGTCAAGGGTTTTGGGACCACTGAAGTCATGAATCCTCCTCATTCAATACACTTCAATTCCATGTTCGAAAACACGCACTCAATAACATACCATAAGAAAGCACTTA
Source organism: Holothuria leucospilota (assembly GCA_029531755.1). Lineage (NCBI taxonomy): Eukaryota > Metazoa > Echinodermata > Holothuroidea > Aspidochirotida > Holothuriidae > Holothuria > Holothuria leucospilota. Next base: position 35,586,275 of record CM055973.1, on the reverse strand, counting down.
AACATTTACGTAACAATGTTTGTAATTTTAAATACATAACAAACTGAAAGGCTTTGCTCTCCTGCATCCTTACTAGAGGGAGCCAAACACGTCACCAGGAACGTTTAAGTGATATCTCCACAAAAGAGTAGGCTAGGTCAGTAGGTACTTGCACAGAAATTTCTTCAAATCTGAATATCGAATTTTCATGTGCGCTCTCGGCTCCAAAGGTTCTCTGCACTAACCTTCTTTTTCTCTTTCTAGCTGATAAAATACTTGAAAATCTTCCTATCCCTGTCATGATTGTAAGGCGCTTAAAGACCGCTAAATCGTATACAAGGCCTTTTTCCATCTTTTCCCCGAAGATTCCTGTTGTGAGGCACATCGGGTCGTATCGGGTGCAAGAAAGATGCGCAGTCGTTAATTTCAAACCAAGTGGTAGTATTCAGTGAGGAGAAAGAAAGAAGAGGTCGCAGGTATCTTAAAATAAATTCTTCGAAAAAATTCTCAGATTAAAAACCTTGGTAAACACCAGTAACATATTAGCCGTAGATGTGGGAAAGTTGCGCAAAAAGTACTCCCATTTTGTAAGTCAGTTTGGGGCAAGGTATTCTACCAATTTTCCCGGACGTTCCTACATTACCCTCTGGAATAATTCTTGCGATCCATTGAAGAAAACAACTTACAGAAGGAAACAAGAAAACAAACGGAGTAAACGTGAGTTCATCAAAAACTCTCAATTGATCCACTGTAGCTTTTATTTTCAAATTTCCATGGGCCAGGGCTAAGGCCTAACTAAACAAACTAAGTGCCCCAAACATCAAAGGAGTATCGCTTTCCTGGTGGAGCTACGCCCCCATAAGGGACACGAAACTGGACGTGACCATCCTTTCAGCCTTCAGACCTCTACATCATGAACGTTCGTCTGGTCCATTATTTTGCAGACTGGCCGTGATTTATCTTTAAGGTTGAATAAAATTGTACTAAAAGGTATTACAAGAAGATATTTAGTTGGCATTTTGAGGGAAAATGATGCAACGTGAAAGGTAAAAATTATTGCCGAAATCGAAATTTGCAAAATTCGTCAAACTATGTAGAGGTAAATTGGTAACAATTCTTTCTACATTCCTTCTTCTCACCACTCAACCTCACATTTCTAACTTAGACGTAAAGAAATGACACATTTTACTTCCGTTAATGAGATTAAACCTGATTGGTCCCATCAGAATGACGTCACTGATTTATAGTGCAGAGTTACCGCAACGGTTTTGAAAAATCAACGGGCTTTAAAACATTCGGAAACTCCCATTGCTTTGACGACATCACATTTTCGTGAAAAATTCAGGAATAATGCAGTGGTGTATGTAAACTTATGTACATGTACAAAACACTCGAAATATAGCAATTTCATTAATTCCTTTCAACCAAGATGCAAAGGAAGGCCGTCTGTACTTTTATCCGTCCTTTTCGCTATTTAACGAAAACTATATTCGACGTCAGGTTTTTTTTTCCAATTCTTTTTTACCTGTTCTTTTTTAACTGTCGAAAATGTCGATATTGAGGACACCGGTTGACATTCGATCTGTGCTCCCTGCTATCTTGGTTACCTTCACCTCAAGAATCTGCACTTCTCCTGACAAATATCCGCTCAGAAATTGCTCCTCCGGAGAATTAAGCGCCTTAATGAGTGTCAGACTCCGACTCATGACACGTCAATCTGCCGGAGAGTTCCGCTTGACGCGGAGACGTGATGCCTTCTCTCCGTCACGTTTGCGGACTTAATTACATTATAAGTGCATTACAGAAATGAAGCGACCACAACACAATACGAGCAAAACTCTTCCCGCCCGGGGTTCAAACATCACAATTGTTGATAACAAAAAAGAATTACAACCCAGCGACGCGTAGGTTGTTAGTTGTGTCGAATTTGTCCATCTTCTGCAGATATCTCTCTTCCATTCCGATTTACCGACTTGGAGCGATAACCTTCACGGAGTCGCAGTGGCAGAGAAAATTCTCAAGGATACCAAAAAATTGCCAAAAAAAAGGATAAAAATAAATAAAACAGAATAAAATAAAAAGGAAGACTGATGCTTCTGGTTGTTACTGATGACAAGCACATATTCTGATATCGATTAATCAGAATATAAAAATGAAAAAGTTTTAAAGGCAAATTACTTTTATTTGATGAGAATGGGTTTAAAAATTGGCAAGTTGTTCACTTTGACACAAGTGACAGGAATTCCCTGGCAAATATTTGTAGGGTTTTGAAAGGGAACAAAAATATCCATGATATCTCACATACGTCCAACTAGTGGTAGCCTCCAGCCGAAGTGATGTACCGACGCAAATTTGTTATTAAACTACCAGAGAGTAAAGGTTGCTAGAAAAATCAAACTTTGTTTGAAGGACAACTTCTTCGTCCAAATTTCACGAAACTTCAGTGGGCTTGAGTGTTTCATTGTGGATGAATTTGAGACGAAAGGGGTGGTATTTAATTCATAAAATTAATGTTACTTGTACTTTATCGGGGGCTATGTAAACTAATTCCTCGTCTCTGATTAATCATCTAAATTTTTTGCTTCAGCTAATAAACTTTTTATTAACGGTCTATTTACACACATCCTATAGACTGATAGAGGCAATGAAGTTCTGCACATGCGCAGTGTCAAAGTTTGTTTGAGGCAGATCCAAAGAACTAACAATGCTCAACACTTTAGCAAACACTAAAGCAACGCTAAACACTTTAACAATGCTAAATTTGTTGAAAGACTATTCCTTCAAACTGATTTAAAAATCAATAAAATTTCTATTTTTTTGTTGATCATCAACAGATTTTAAATTCTTTTTAACACTTTTTTGGAAATAATTACCCAATTCATACCTTAGTTTTCACAAATATTTCACATTATTCTCTTTTGAAAAATGCAAATTTTACTGGCACTTTAAAAATTCATCGATAAAAACTATTTTGATAACATCCTCAAAATCGTTTTCTCATCTGTATGGTTTCTTTTTAGCAACCTTTGAAGACCGATTGTGTACTGTTTGTCCAACTGTGCGGTCGCGAGTCCTTATCAACAAACAATAAAATTACATCTTTTTTCTTCTTTTCAGAACGCAATTTATGGCAATTGCTTTCCGAAAGCAAATAAGTCCAACTCCCAATTGAATCTGCTGGTCCACGTCGTTTTCGTTAATTAGCTCATAATGGGAGTCCTTCCTTCGGTTTGCAAGCGGTTTTAATCTGTTTTGCTAATGTAGCGATAATGAGTTGGTAGAGTCACCACGGACGGCGACCACTAGGAAACAGACTGAGTGAATCAATCTACTAATGAACAACTATGGTGACAACCAATATTGGGAAATAAAGAAAACACTAGCGTTTGCCTCATTACGAGTTGTGAAGATGATGAATTTAAAGAGGATTAACTTTTTGAAAGAGAAAATATTGAAAATGACAATGCAGTTTAACAATACAGGTTTTGTAAAATAATAAGATAATGTGAAAGAACGCTATAGGCTTTCATTTTAAGTGAAGTGTGATTTTCTCAAACCGTTAAAGTACATTACACTAGCACAGCGATGGCCAAACCTTATAATTCCACTGTATTTTTAAAGCAGCTTTTCAGGATGAAATTTCTGTGAAAAGTGGGTTAAATTAAGGAGGATAGACTTAAATTTAGGGTCATTTATGAAAAGAGGGTATGTTTATTGGTAACTAATCATGAATAAATTTTTCTGTCTTCTTTTCCAAACAACTTTTTATGAATAACATAGCTTGGTTACAGGGAGAGGGGTGAGGGGTGTAAATAAACATTGTAAAGGTATACCAACCCGAAGTTTATTGGAAGAGATATGCTACATTTATAGTTTGCCCATCCCTTGTACTGCACGGCAGTTGCAAATACGTGGTAAGCACAAACGTTTTATTGCCCGATTTTTTCACTTAGGCCTACATCACACCTACAGTCCTAGAGGTATGTCATGTGACCTCCCACCGTTGGGATTGCCCGGCATCGCCGGGCACAGTACACGCGCAGTAAGCGTATTTCCAGTACAAGCGTACGGCATAACCATAGACACTATACTGTGACACAATGGACGCTAGCTTGTCCGGCAAAATGTCTGACAGTCAAAGAGATGCGCGATCAGGTAACGTTGGTGAAACACCTCTAGGCCTATAGACCTTATGCATATGATGTCACAAAGAGGAAAGTGCTCCCTCGTTTGAAGGAAAATAGAGGGAAAGCGCGTGTTATTGCAAGTTACACCAATAAATGCAGACAGCTGATTTGTCAACCAATCGTATACGCGCCTAAGTCTACTACACGTGCAGTGAAATCTACGCTGTGGAGTGCACGTGTGCTTCATTGTTTTCACACAAAATGACGTCAGTGTAATGTCAATGCATAAGGTCTATAGAGGTTCTTCACGTGACGTCATAATGGGCTCGATTTTACCTGCACCGCCATTTTGGACGTCTAACTTTGTGCACGCGCAAGACCTTCACTGTGTACACACAGTACTGGCCAAAGCGTGAAATGTTTTGTTCCTCTTATTTCAAAGAATATTTTCTTAAATTATTATAGACTGATTGTAGTTACGTGTACGTGTAAGACTGCGTGTGGGCTACATGTGTTTGCTTTAAATGCTTCATAACAATCACAATGAAAAACTCTGTTCCACAGTAATATCTTTGGTCGTTCCTCAGATATGAAGTGAACAGAACATTATAGGCAATGTAGTGTGTGGACTCCCGACTTCAAGTTCTGAAGAATTTCAGAAACCCATCAGTCTAGTTCTACGTTATACATTTGGTAGAAATCGATAATGACTGTTGGCAGTGTGATTTTTCTTGAAGATTAAGCAACAATTTTTCGCTACCGTCAAGAAAACATTAAGAAAATACCAAACATTTTAACCTTTGAGCAATACATTTTTACACAGGGTAAATGTTTCGCGCGATACGTTTGACGTTCAATATGGCTGACTTTATTGTTGTCACATGTATTTGTGACGTAAGTGAAGAAACTATACAGGTGGGTGGAAAATACTACAATTTAAATTTCGTTTAAGGCAGGCTGAATCTGTTGTAGAAATTCTTTGACTGTATCTTTGTCATAGTAACATAAACGAACTTATTTTTTCTTGGTTTGTCTTTTCTTCTGAAAATTTAGCTTACTAAAGGATGATGTGTATAATGTACTGAAAGGTAGTCAAGGCTGAAAGGCGGCAATGACTTCAAAATGCTGTCAAATTAATTATATATGTACTAAACGTTGAGAAATGTTGTAAGATTTCGGTTATTTATTACGGAACTCTATTTTCTATGCACTTGACAAGCATAATCCAAAGCATTTTTTTTTCTCGAAATCATACGAGTCATAGCTGACAGGTAAATTTAACATCAATCTTCTCTTTGAAACAGAGCTTCTACAAGTTTGGATGGCCATAATTAGCTAGAAGGGCACAAGTAGTCCAGGTCTTTTCAACAAAATGATGACAGAAGATGGGAAAACTGTCTTTTAAGTTATGCAAATGATAAAACAACTGTTTACAAGTACTTTAAAGCAAAGAGCTCCATTATGTCTTCTGCTGTGGTTACAGTCTGGACATGTTTGTTACTACAGGGAAATCTAAAACAAGATCTAGCCAATAGGGGCACTGACCCGAATCTTGTCAAATATTTGACTACACCAGGTTCAAATTTACTAGATCGGCGGAGTTTAACAAATGAATCAATTGAGTTTACTTATGTGCCAGACCTAGTCAAATATTTGATAAGATTTTATAATTACTTCAATGTCAGTATTGAATAGGAAGTTTTTGTGTGTGCGATACTGGCAGATATAGTGAGTCTGTTGTGACGTCACAGGGCCACAAGAAGAAGGCAATTTTCCAATTCAGTCTTTATAATGTGTTTCATTTATTTCTCAGATTAGAGCAGTTTTGGGCAGTAATTTTTCAGATAATTTATGTCTCCAGATATAATTTATGAGAAATTATATGAGGATACAAACGTTTTCCTATCAATTACAAAACCCCGTTTTGGGGAGGTGGAGACGGGGGGGGGGGCATCAATTGTAGATATTTATGAAGTGTTAGGGTTTCTGAAATGTGTCTCAAGTTATCTTTCTTGTTAACAAAATTTTGCGTTGAATTTAATCAGTTCGCTTAGATTATTTTTCATCCTATACTGGTTGCATGAGCTCTTCACAGCTGTATCAGTAGCCGATAAAATAACATAGTAGCTGGCAAACATTTACGGCGTTTTCAGTTTAACTAACAGAAAAGTCTGAGAATAATCATGGTCAACTCGCGACCATGATGAACGTTGGCCCATCTCTGTCTAATTGCTCATGGTTTAAAAATATTACCAAGATCTATAGTATAAATTTCTCCGAGTGACAGCTTGAAAGGAAAATAAGATTCCACCAACGTTAAACGAAAGAACTAAATGTTATTTAGTTTTTTTTTTGAGATACACTGTGCTGATATTGAAAAACACCTTTAAAAAACTTGAACTGACATGTAATGTCATTGTGCAGTAGAACAAAGCTGCAATGTATGCACACTTGCCTACACTACTCGTAGGTTGCTGTATCTGTCAACGCTCTACAGTGTTTAGTTTAGATATACATGTAAACATTCACAAATGTTACGTGGACAAGTAAAGTGTTGGCCTATCCGGTAAAATCAGGGAGGATGGATTCATTCAAACTTCTTCCCATCGAGCGCAAAATATCATGTTGTAAATAATTTCCAAATCTATTTATAATGGTTGCTTGTCCTGGTCTTCTTGTGTTCACAAAATTGAAAGTTTTATGCCATGAAAAATGGACCATTTTCTTAGTTGTGTCAATTTTGGAAAATATGTATTTACCTTCACCTAAACTGTGCCTTGGTGTTACAAATAGAATCTATGTGAATTTTCTCTTCACATTAGAAATACTCAAAGCCGAGAAGTATAGGAAAAAGAAAGAGAAATTATTACATTCTTCCAAGGTCGACACAGTTTAAACTAAATTATCGGAACCCTTGTCAGCGGTTAATTATAGCCATGACAAAAACACGATTTTACAATCTTATAAGTAACACACATTTTAATACTTTTTTGTGTCTCGCAGACGGGAAACGAAACAGGGTCGGTCGCTCTAATTATGGAGCGGCCGCGAAGCGAGTTCTAAATAAATTTTCTCTTACCGTTTAATCGAATATTTGGGTGATGACGAAGACGATTGCTTTGTAACCGTATTTAGGTTAAATCTTTTCCTCCGACCATTTTCTTATCACGTCGTAAAGGAATTTCAAAGTAATATTTCTCTTCCACTCATCCTCATTGAAATCTAACTTAATGTAAAAGTTAGAATTGTATGGGAAAACGAAATATTAGTTAGTGGGGGCGAATAACTGCATGAGGATTGAAAATCATTTTAAAATGTATGTATGTCTTCAGCTTTTCTGTATTTACTTCTCAGTAAAAGGGTAGACATAAATCTCTTATCTTCTCCCATTTACAACTTATTTGAATGCATTGTTTCCTCTGTGGAATCCAACAAATTCTATGCCTAATTATGCGTGACGTCACATCTTTCCTTTTTCTAAAATTCAATTGAGAGCAAATTCGCAAGACCACCCTAATAGATAAGTCTACCGTATGCTTAATGAACATAAAACACATCAAAATCACCAACTGTGTATGTGGAGGGAGAGGGGACTAAGTAAATATGAACCAATTCTCGATTCCCTGTCAGCCCACATTTCATGTACGCATAAAATATGTACGCATATTTTTTTTTTATCTTTTTTCACAACCTGGTAGAAAGTCCCCCTGCCTGCCGCCCACCTCCTAACCTCACAGTCATATTTGCATAAATCAGGTTGGTTCGTAAATGGAAGCAATAACCACCCACTTTGAAACACCTTCATACAACGACGTTTTGATGTGCACACTCAGGGAAGTTGCCGGGAAATTGAACCTATCCCTTTCAAGTTTCCTGTACCTGCTCTTTCTTAACACCAAGTATTGAAACTTTAGACACAGAGAGGCCCCCATAAATTTTTTACCTAACCTACTTTAGTACCTCATTTGTCCAACAAAAATTTGACCGGTCCTACTCCTCCCCTGACCTCTAAGATGCTGGTCAATCATATCCATAAACTCAAGCTGTGCAAATGTTATTGTAAATTTCTGAAAGCAGGCAGCATTCTTTCAGAACTGAAGCCAAATATGTAAATCTAAAGTTCCAACTATACATACGGAAACGATATCCCACTTGATAAAGCCACTACCGTCCCCCTACTATATGATGAGGGGCCCCCTATTTGACCCAGGACCTCTACAGTCTGACCTGTATAGCCCCCTTCCGTCATTGCATACAAATATACACGTTTTCTTTATAATTCTAAGTAGAGAATGAAAGTCATTTACACCTCATTCTACATTTTTCATTTTGCATGTTTTCAATGTTTGCTATGTGCATTGTTGGTCACGTCGATATCCTTTAACATGAAAAATGAAATATGTTTAATATTATGTTCAAGCGTAAGCCCTTCAAGGTTAGGTTAGGTTAGATGAGGTTTAACGTCCCAGTTTCCAACCAATTGGTTCAAGTCGAGACGGCCACGGCCTTTTTTCCAGTTGTGGCTCACTGGCCCTTCAAACGGTAAATGTAAAAGTAACCTTCATCCAATCAGTGACGTAGCTAATGTGGAAGCCTGGGTTGGGGCGCCAGCTGATCCAAAAAAGTCTCACCCCAGCTGCCCCAATGCAGGGAACTTAAGACTCAGGAATGAAAACATATACAGCTTCCATATTTAGATCCCCCTCCTTATAACAGTATAAATGGTGGGGTGCCCGGCCCTGTTGTTGTTAAATTCATGCAGAATAATTCCTTGCATGGTTTAACGTTTATTTGCGATGTTTACTTCTTGAAAATCGTAAAAGAGAATTGTATCGGAACAGGAGGAGATTTGTAAAGATTTCTCAGCTAAGTTAGGTGATGCCTCGAAACAAGATGGCGGTGACTGCTATTCCTTATAGGTAGCGCACTACTAATTATTCCTCCTTTGACTTACACTAATTTGGTCCGTTTCGTGGCCTCTGGATCCTTGTAGCTGTTTTCAACGGGCACAAGCTACCCCTCATATAAAAGCTCACGAATCGGCCGTTTACAATAATTTCAAATTTGTGTACCATGACGATTGAAATTTTGAGCTAGGAGAGCTTGTATAAGTTTTCCTTCTTTTCTACTTCATTTGAAATAACATTTTGCATAGCGGAAGGATGTATTGCAAAAGTGCCTGAAATATCTTCGATTTTCTTAATTTTTTTTCAGGGATGAGTACTTCAATTCCTTTCCTACCTCATATACATCACAAATTGAACACATTACTTCAGCAACATGGTCTAAACTGTCCCCCATTTTTTTCTAGGGTGTCAAATTCGTAGGGTAATATCCTCCGCGAGATTCTCCTTGAATTAGTGGTATGCTACCTTAAAGTCCGTTGAATCAATTGAGGAGGAACTTTGATAATACTCTTGTCTCTATCTGCACACATGTGGTTGACAAACCTAGTTTACAAACTAAAACGAATACATAATTATGGAAATTTAATCTCTACTCTCTAAATTCAAAAGAGTGAAATTAGGGACGGATCTAAAATTAAGACTGAATATTCACTCTTAAAGAGTGAGAATGATTTTTTTTTTGATTGAAATCTTTCAATCCAAATTTAGATTGGTCCCTAATTTCACTTTAAAAGAGTGACTTTTAACTCTAAAGGTTTAAGAGAGTAGACTAAAGAATGAAAATTTTCAGACTGAGGCACTTTTCGTGAAATTTATCATTCCTTTCCATGATGCATTGTTACGGTGTTCTTTAAATCACACTCTACATAATTTATTAAACATTATATCATATTTAATTACAGCAAAATTGTTTGTTTTCAGTTACTTTCAAGAAATAAAATTTTTGTCCGCAGTGGCTGATACGGAGGGGTAACAAGGGCCCTCTCTATTGACAGCTAAAAACCGTACTAGTGTTTCCATACAATTTACTTGCCTTTAATCCTAAATCGACGTGTAAAAGACAGGTCACTATCCTCACAAATTTTTCTGTGTTCGTTGCTTGTTTATTCCTCTGACCCTGGACGACCATACAGTTGCGTCCTCCATTGAAAAATCCTGGATACGCCACTTGTACATCAGTCACCTACTCTCTTAATGCAAAAGAGTGAAATTCACTCCAAAAGAGACCTGTAGTTTGGGACCCCCCCCCCCCCCAGTAAGAGTGAATTTCACTCGAGGGGGAGTGAAAATTCACTCGAAGTAGAGCGATATATCATTCCATGCGAGTGAAGTATCGCTCTGTTTGGAGGGACTTTTCACTCCAACCCGAGTGAAATTCACTCTTACTAGGAGTGGTCCCAATCTACAGTCTCTTTTGGAGTGAATTTCACTAATAAACAGAACTATATCTGTACAAAGATTACTGCAACTGATAATTCAGGACTGCTGACTGGGTGTGAAGGTGTGGGAATGGAAGATCAGGTCTTGGAGTCCAGGGACTGCGTAAGAATTCTATATAGTGTGTCCGAATCCACGGAGATTTTGCCGAAGACTTTTATGTATTTTGAGGGTCTTGATTGGTTCATTATTTGATAAACTTTTTTTAATGCTTATGGAGTTAGGTATTCTACAAAAGCAAAATTATGTGATGTAGCAGTTGGGTTTGCTGAGACCATACACACATATGTACCTACCGATATCATGTCAAGAACACTTCGTCATGCTTCTTTTGACCAGAATGACTATTGAGAATTTTCTTTTATAATGATTATCTTTTGGTTTTATTAAAAATATAGTATCATAAAAAAAAAAATTTTGAGGAATAATTATTACCCACCAGCAGTGTTAAAAGCATGCTGAAATTTCTGAATTGGGATAATCTAGATTTGCGTTGGACCAAAGCTCTACTTATAAATTATCTTTGGGAATCAGTCACAGAGCAAATTTGATGTTAGTTGTGATGAGAGCTCTCAGTTAGTTTACTAGACGATAGCTTTCCCGGTATGACATTATTAGAATGACAAAAAGAACATCTGCGTCAAGTTTCATCACAAGTCACGTGATGCCTGTATCACAGCTTAACTTACTTCTATATAGTGCCAGAATGTTTTTGAGTAAATCTCCACAGTCTTCTACTTAAGCGTAGCGTATGGTGCAGAAACGGATTTCCACTAAAAAGTAAAGCAACGTACACGATACTCTTAAGGCTGATCATACTTTCAAATTTTCACGCCCAATAAAGCTATAAGAATCATAAACGGTTAAGGCCGGCTTATACTTCCAGATTTTCACATGCTATAAAGCTATACGAACCATATATGACCAGCCCTTGCTCTTTCGGGCCAGTCACAGATATCATAGCTCAAAGTTGACAGTGTTCAACTTTCACAGCTTTATAGCGCTATACTGAAGTATGAACCAACCTTTATCCCTTGCTGTTCCGGGCCAATCACACACATAGCTCAGAGTTGAACAGTGTTCAAGTTTCAAAGCTTAATTCGTAACGCTAAACTGAAGTATGAATCGGCCTTAGAAGTAGGTGGATTTCTATGAAGGTTACTTGCACTTTTTAACATTTTATGAGCGTTCCAGTTTAAAGGTCATCTGAGAAAATTGTATCAAACCTTTACCTTCTAGGCTTACACCGCTGTCCACCTCGAGAGATTCTTAATTCCATCCTTGACAAAGACACCTTCTAAACGACAATTTTCATTTTTTAACCCTTCCCTTTTTTCGATCTGCTCTCTCATTAATTAACAGCTTTTGAACCTTTCAGTATCGCTTGACAATAAGTAGTACCATAGAGTCACTTTCAAAATGACATTTAGCTGCGAGGGAACCAGACTTTTTTTCTGGAAAAGTGGGAATTAGTAAATTACGAAAACATAGAGGTTATTTTGTACATTCCTAGTCGTTTCGTGCTTAGGGTTCCGATCCTTATTACACGACACTCATTGGGGATTTCAAAAGATGTTACTAAACGTGAAGGACTCAAATATCTATGAAACTTTAAAACAATTTTATTAATGGAGTTTCAAGGACGTTGCATTGAGTTTTTAGGAGAAAGTCTCCAGAAGTTTAACGATTTGACACTATGTATTGTAATAAGCCCTTTCGCAATTTCAAGGCGCGATGCATCATGGGTACTTTCGGGGGATAAACAAACCACGTCGTTGCGAAGCAACACAGCGATATTCGCCGATAGCTATACTTCTATTTCTTTGCATTCTTTTAATGTTAGTCTTCTCCCAAGTGAGAAAGTGATGTAAATTGCATCAGTGACATTACAACTTCTGAATTTTTCGTCCATGAAACATTCAAAACAAACTGTTATCCAAGTTTTGGAAAAACGGTCCACGCAACTTGGCTACATGCATTGTAGGCATAGTTCCGCGAAATCTATTCCACACTGCTTGTGTGCGTCATTGGTATAAGTCTGTAACTTTAATGCTAAGAAATGGAAGAAAGTGAATTGTCTTTTGAAGAAATATCTACATGGACGGTGGCATCCCTGAAAGATTACTTGAGAATTCGTGGCCTAAAACAAACTGGAAATAAGACTAAACTAATTGCTTTAGTGTATGGAGCTTCCCAATTGGGTGTGCAGCCTAAACCAAATGAAGTTGAAGAGGATCGGAAGAGATCAGAACAATATCGAAAAGTCTTAAACATCTGTGGGAAAACACTTCCAGACCCACTCTCAGAGTTAAATGATAACTGGAAAGGGGAAAAAGAAGGGGTACATTGTTGGCCCCCAGTCAGCTACTACGAGATAGCCGAGTGGCTTTTGCGAGATGCACCATGTGTGAGTCAACCTAGCATAAGAGACAAAAAAAGAGCTTCAACTTTGCATGACAGACTCTTGTCTGACTACAAAGAAGGCAAGGCATATTCTTATTTTTCAAGCAAATGGTTGCATGAGATACTGTACCATGATGTTGAATCACAAAGCCCTGTTTGTTATGTAAAGGCAAACTGTACACCATCCCAGGCCATCAAGAATGTTCCACATACTGCATGGGTTGCCCTTTCAAAGGAAAGTGGCAAAGTCTTCAGTGCATACTGTACTTGCTTTGCAGGGTAAGTATTGCAAGATTACTTTCCACCTTCATTTTATGTAGTTCTATTTAACTATGATGACCATGTTTTGGCTTGGTTGTTTTTTTTTTTTTTTTTTTTTTTTTTTGAAAGGGGATTTGGACTTCAGGGCATCTTATGGGGCCTTGGCCCTCCTTTGCCCTTCAGGCTGTTATTTTATGTTATGTTATATTATGTTATGTTGTTATGTTATGTTATGATGAATGATGTGACCAGAAAAAATCCTGCTGTAGAGTGTTGTATTTTTGTTCACAAATTTTAGCATCCACCAACAGTCTCAGAGTATTTAGAGTAGGCTAGTTATAATTTAAAAATTTGTAAATGTTTCATTATGTTTTCAAATTATCACTTCAAGTTAAAATTACAAACAATAGTTTTTTAATGTATAAGTTTGTTCATCATCTATCAAGCTACAATTTACATAATTTGTCTTTTTTGCAGTTGTGTCAGGTTTCCTTGTCCACTGTTTTAAATCGAATCACCATGTTTTATCCTTGCTTTCCAGTCTGATAGAGAAAACCTTAGTAAGATTATTTTACATGTATTTAGGGTGGTCATTCCTCCAAATTTCCACCAGCCAGTCCGGTTCTTGAACAACCTGTCCTACACTTGGGTTCACGCCCTGCCAGATGTGGAATTCGCTCAGGCTCAAATTTTCAGAAATAATTTCATTTTCAGACACAACACCCAATTTTCACAACTCTAAGTATGCAGCTTAGAACACCAGGAACTGCCATTTCAGGCCATCTGGGAAGTTTGTAAAGACAAAAATTTGTCTATGATTTCACTAGTACATTATTTTATGATTCGAAATTTACTTGAACAAAGGAATCATGGGTGCAAGTGATTACAGCATAATACCAAGTCTAATGTTTGAAATGCTTTTAGGTACAGTACTTGTATTTAATGCCAAGTCTGGTTTTTCTCTTTTCATTTCTCTTCCAGCTTGGGCTCAACTTGCAATCATATAGCAGCAATACTTTTCAAGCTAGACCATGCCTTCATGACTGGAAAGTCAAGGAAAGAGGTTGCCTGTACATCAAAACAATGCACATGGAATGTGTACAGTGGAGGTCAGAGTGTGATAAAAGGGAAGCCAGTATCAGAACTTCAATGGTTTAAGCCAACGTACACAAACACAAGTAAGAATTGAATACTATAAATTAAGTAGATTCACAAACATATATATTACTCAGTGTTCTCCACAGATTTTCATTCAAGAGAGGGGGGCAGCGGCCAAGTACAACAGGGTCGCTAATCACATTGGCCGGCAGACAACATGATTATTCCCTGCCAAAAACGAAAGAATGTATGTAATTCTTTGCTTCCAGTATGATGGCAGTCGTTTTTGGGGGTCGCCTTTTTACTAGGGGTGGTGGCTTTTTCAGGGGGCTACAAATTTCACTTGGGAGAGGAGTCCCATCCCTAAATCCCCTTGTGGAGAACACAGTACTATATACAAATTATTTCATGGCAGGTTTGTGTTTCATTATGAAAACAAGTCGATGAAATATGTAGCTTGCAGATGCTGTATTTTTGTAAAGTGTACTTGCCCAGAAGAGTGATATGTCTTCCCAAAAAGCTAAGTCCTTCCATTGACCAAAAAGAAAACTACAGTATATATGGTATTAAAACAGGTTGCCTGATCTGAGTATAAAGAAATTTTTTACTAGTTCAGAGAAAACTTTTACAATAGTTGCCCCAGACAAAGGGACTTGTTGAATGTTGAGAGGCAGGCATCCCTGCTCTAGGTACTGTACAATAGTTAAGTTCTTGGTTAATGCATCTGTGTATTGGGCAAGATGGTTACAAGTATATACTGTACAGTATCCGTATTGTAAAGTACAGTATCAGTCCTGGAGTATAAAAACCTGGCAATAGCAGGGCACCCTAACCTCTAACCTCAAATCATAATGCCATGTTAAATTAAATACTATTTCTGTCGTGACTAAATTGTAATTGCAACATTTCTTTTCAGAAAAGAAACCCATCAACACTTTACCCAGGAAGTTGTTCAACCCAACCTGCTCATCAAAAAAAAGTCCATCCACCCAGGGGCTGTATAATGCAATGCTGGCAAGTTGCCAGGACTCAACACTTTTCAGGTATCTTGAAGACGATCATAAAATATCAACACCTATATACCCACACGATGCCACCTTTAATGAGGTACTGTGGGTTAGTAAAGAAGTTGAGGTTGAAACCATACCTAATGTCCCCATACCCCAACCTTTACCAGCACTTGCAGTTGGTACCAACACAATTTCTGAATTCTTAGATCAACTGCCAGAATATACTGTGGAAGAAGTCTCCCAGATTGAGATAGCCACTCGTGGCCAATTTGACAACCCTCAGTGGAAAAGGATGAGGGAAGGTCGTATAACAGCTTCAAAGCTAAAATCTGTTGTGTCAAGGAACAAGACCCTCCATAGTGATGACTCCAATCATAGTAAAGACCCTGTACCTATTATTAAGCAAATAATGGGTTATGAAACTATTAATGAAAACATTCCAAACTTAAAATATGGGCGTCTAATGGAACCGAAAGCCAGAGAAGTGTATAGGCAATTGCTACATGAACAAGGGCACCAAGATTTAAGTATTAGAGAATGTGGACTGTTTGTTGACCCCCAAAATGTATTTATTGGTGCATCCCCAGATGCACTGGTGGATTGTTCCTGCTGCAGCAGTGGGGTGCTGGAGATAAAGTGTCCCCGTTCAGTGATTGGTGAAAAACCCACACCAAGTAATTACAAACCACTGTCACATACAACAGGCTTGTTGGACAAACAACATGCATATTTTTTTCAGTGTCAAGCACAAATGGCTGTAACAAAAAGATTGTGGTGTGATTTTTTTGTGTACTCGCAGGAGTCATTTTTCTATTTAGAACGTATACACTTTAATGAATCTTTGTGGGATGAAGCTGTGCCTTCTGCAAAACAGTTTTTCAGTGAGTACATTGTTCCTGAACTTCTAACTAACAAAATCAGAAAAGAAGTTCAGAGTCAAACTGTGCCATATGTACCAGCTGATTCAAAACATGCAGAGCCTCCACAGACACAGGACACTGTAGTTTCCATCGCATATGAACACAATGAGACCCCATCTTCCTCAAATGAAGGCTTTATTATTGACAAGGGGAAGAGAAAATTCAAAGGTAGAATTTTAATTAAAGGTAAACGACACAAGGGGGATGGTGGTGCTAATCCTATTTACCTGTGCAAGGTATGCCAATCTGCTTGTAAGGATGAGGTAGATATTGACACTCCTTCTTATTTCAGTATTGGATGTGAAAACTGCAAGTCAAGGTATCACTGGATATGTGTCAATATCACATCCCCTCCATCTACTGACTGGTTTTGCAAAGATTGTGTCCATGGGCAGTAATGCATTTCAATGTATTTCTTTGGATTTTCACGAATTTATAATACAGAAAAATCCCATGTTATCAGCTTGTTCACAAAAGTTTTATTTGAATGTACTTTCACAAAACTGCATGGGATATTGATACATTTTTTCACCAAATTTATTTCTAAAGTTTTTTAATCATATACAGTATTTAACAATGAAAATTGAATGTCAATGTTTCTTTGAAAAAACCATCCATAGGCCAACCAAGGAGTCTGGTGGGGCAATTTCATGATCATCCTGTATGTACTGTATGACTGTAGACCACAGAATCAACCATAAATTATAGTACTAAGTATTTAAGTAACAAAGTTTTTTGTAAATTTTAAAGCTGCAAAAAGAAATTCATACTTTCTCTTTACTCTTATTGCAATATTTGTGATATTAAGGTGTTTAAAAGGAAAATCAACATACTTAAGAAACTTAAATAAGGTCAAGAGTTTCAAGTGTTTAAATTATACCAGCTTCTTAACTGTTTGGTAAGAGGCTGTCCATGATCAAGACTTTCATTAATAAAAAGCTTTCAATATACAAGTTCAGAAAGCTCAGTTGGGTTCCATTGAACTTGGCATACTGGTGTAAATATAATGCCAAGCTGTTGTCTTTTTAAGGGAAGAAAATAAGTCAGGAAAATAGGCTTATAAAAGTTAGGCTGGATTAAAATGCCAAAGCACATTGCTTATTTTCATTTGGGGGACCTCCAGGGCCAGTCTTTATTGCAGCTAGGGTAGAAATAATTCTGCAATTACCTGAAACTCTTTAATTCTAAGGCTGCTTTTCTCCACCCAACGAGGTGGGGAGGATACTCAAGATAGTAAGCTAAATTGTCACTTGGATAACAGTGGTTAAGAAAGACTTTTCTCATGTAGGCTAACATTTATTCAATTTCTGATCATGTAACAAGAAAGAAGAGCTGATGAAGGGTGAAGTTTCCCTTTGAATAAACAAGTGGTACCTTACAATTTCTGTTCTCTTTCATTTGAGTCTCATCGTTTGATATGTACTTAAGTTTCAGCTGAAGAAGTGTACCTGGCTATCTCACCCCCTCTCCAGACATATTTCCCCCACCCCAGGGCCTGTCCAGGTGATCTTGAACCCTGCCCCCTCTTCGATGTCAAAAGGAAGACTGAAGGCCGGCGACGCAACAACAGTATTAAATTCATTAACTTTTGGGCTCTGTGAAAGGAATTCTTGGCTATCGCTGGCAGGCTCTGAGGGGCGGCCACCTAAGGGGGCAGTTATACCCCTACTGTACATGTGTGACAACAGTGACATATGTAACATGGTGTCCACTTACAGTACATGCTTAGACTAAATGTAGATTTTTTTTTCCTGAGTTGTATATTATTATACCCTTCTCTAGTATGGGAATACATTTTATGATAAAAAAGTGTCAAATTTTACAAGAGGGCATCAAAATCACATTGCTGAATAAGTGGACACTGTTACTGCACATACAGTATGACAGAATACAGTAATTGCTATTTATTGCTATTCACTGAAAATTTGAATTTCTTAGTTTCAAAATACCGTAGATTTACAGATTACCAAGTGTAGTTAATATTAATGTACCCTTAAAGTAATGTAGTTACAGTATGTATCAACTATGGTGCAAAGTAAAGATTGGTCTGTAAATGATATTATTATTATTACTGTTTTCAAGTTCATGTTTTCAGAAAAAGAAAATTGAGAAAAAAGATACATTTCTTGTTACATATCTTGTTCTTCTAGCACTAAAAGGTTCCCTTTAAGAAATTAGGTCTGGCAGTAAATTGGTTAGTGCAGCACAGATTGTAATTATATCATCAGCTTGAGGTATTAAAGAAATTGGAAGAGTTCCTGAAAGAATTTTGAAATCTTTTAGTCTGTTAATTGCTCTTTCCACATGTATTCGCAAGTTGGCAACCTTCTTTGTTTGTTTCACATTGGATCGAGTCATTTGTCTGTTTCCTTTGGCAGCTGGTGGAATTTCCAATGAAGAAAAGCGAAGCATTAGGTCTTCCTGAATGGGGAACCCTCTATCAGCCATAATGGTATCATATGGCTCTATTAGATCTAAAAATCCACTCTCACGAACAATATGTACATCTGATGCCCTGCCACCATAAGAACGTGAAACAAAAGAAAATTGTCCATTTGGAGTTATTCCAACAAGCACCTTTAGGGTATTATGTTTTTTGTAGTCTGACCAAGTTTCAGCTTGTAGATCCAGCGAACGGGGCCTCTCTATAAAGATCTCTGTGCAATCTATGATGCACCGTAGGTTTTTACAACTTTTTTTAAACTGGTCAGGCATATGCTTTGTTATAGTGGCCCTGCTTGGCCACAGTATAAAACCCCTTAGGATTGTTGATAGAAAACGCAGCCATGTATTGATTATCTGTGAACATGTGCCAGACCCTACTCCAAATAAAATTGCCAAGTATGTGATTGTATGGTCCAGTCTTAATCTCATCAAGACCATAAGCAATTCATCCTTCAATCCAAGTTTGCGCTTTGGTCCTGCTTTTGTTGGTGTCTGTTTGTATTTCCTTGGAGTAGCCGTCTTTTTTGGGGTGTTGCCAGTACCTTTCCAGTATTGCATCTCTTTGGCAAATGGTTCAATATAAGTGAAGAAATCATCAAATGCTTCCTTACTTCGAAAACCAGTACAGTGACTTACTTCACTATCATTCACTAAGCTCTTAGCTGAGAAAAGTGTTTGCCTTTTTGGTTTTACTTCTGACTTACTTTCACCAGCTGGATTGCTTGTGGAAGCACTATTCAACTTGGCACTGATTAGCTTTTCTTCTAATGTGTTAACTCTGTGTCTCAAAGAATTTATCTCGGACTGTTTTGTTACACATCCTTCACATGTACAATTTAAAGCACAGTCACACTTGTAAATATACCTGTGGTCATGGTCAACTTTAACAGAAGGTGGTAGATCTAGCTCTGGTTTAAAACGCTTAACTGGAAGCCTTTCTTTTGGTGGTGGACGTTTGGGAGCTGTTTTGGAACTGTCTTTTCTCCTTACCTCATATCCCATGTGTAATACAGGATCTGGATAACTTACTGAGGGTTTACCATCAGGAAAGTGTTTGGAACAAATTCTGTCATATGGCTTATTTTGCCAGTTCCTGCCTTTTTCGTCTTGCCTGTTCACCAGTTTGTTCCATCTTTTTCTGCCTTCCGAATTTCTTTTTTCAGTTGGGAAGGGAAAGAGAATAAAAGGTGGAGGGCAGTCGCATGGTCTTTCACCAAAATGAGTACCATGAATGTCACAGTAATTTCCTCGCCACTTTTCCAAATGGTAGGTGCTATTCCCACAATGTTTAACTGCACAGATCTTCATTGTTAAACTGTAGCTGTGGACATAAGAATACCAAACATTTATCAGGTACGTTACCCTAACCTACTGAAAAACTCCCTTGTAATGAAAATTGTGATATTTTGCCAGATATCCACATTGATCAATCATTTTGGTTTGGTACTAGGACTGGGAGTTACTGATCTTTTTTCGTACCGGTATCAGTACAAGGCCTAGGCCTAAGTGGTCCCTTTGTTTTGAGCTATGAAAAAAGGTAATATTCTTTCTTGAATAGGTGAGAAATTGGAATTTTTTGTTACACTGGTTATGCTTTTCACCAAAATCATTAAAATTTGCCCATGTTCCAGACAAAAAACTTTGGTGTATTACTTAGTTACAGTTTTTCCAGGGACCATGCACAGTTACATCAGGACCACTTCACAGAAGAAATAAGTCTGCCTGATAGACTTTTCCGCTGTGTTATCCCTACACTTCCCTGTTTCATCTGTCTTGTTTGAACTTCCTTTTTACTGTCATATCTATTTTGATGTTTTACTGTCATATGTATTTTATGTTTTCAAGTGCAAATAAATCAAATCAAACCGGTATAGCCTATGCCTAGACCTATGGACCGCTTGTAGTAGTAGACTGTAGTACAGTAGTACTTGCCTATTGCTCGGTTAAAGTTACAAGTAACGTTAGCCTATGCTAGGCCTACTAAGTTACAAGTTTATTTGACCATTTTCTCAGTGATTACTGTAATTTTTTCGCAAATAACAAACCTTATGACGACAATAACAACTTTAAGTAATTTCCAAACATTTTGGTGAAATATAAAATCCAAGAAGTCCGGTATTCCTCCAAAATACAAGAGAAGGGGTACTTACGAAGTATCCAACACAACAGTGCAATCATGTATGTAATGCTAGTTCCGCGAAAGTTGCGATGGTTTGTTTATCTCTCGATCATCAAATCTCACGCATGCGCACCCGAAACTCCGAAAGGGCTTATTGCTTTATGTGTTAAAATTACAGCTTGTAGGTCAAAGATCATGGAAGAAAACCATTTGCTACCAAGCTCAAGTAAGTCTACTCCTTGGTGAGGGCGCTCTTGGTGGCGCTTGTCCAAAGATATTATAAGCGTAGATTCCAAAGTTAAAATGGCGCGGTGACTCCCCACCATAGAAATAAAAGTAAGGGAGAATGACGTCAGCTGATCTGGACTGAAGCCATTGATTTGTCCTGTCTGTACGGCAACAGAGCACCTGCGCGTAATACAAATATCACGTCATTGCTTTTGCCCCAAGTATTGGCAAAGAAACTACAAGTTTCAAGTTAGGAGTATAAAACAAAATACTTGAGGTACCATGACTTATTTCTGTTGTGAAAATTACTCCAAATCTTTCGAAAAACGCATAAAATAAGATATAACTTCTGCAGAAGAATGCACACTGTACGTACGGAGAGACATCAATCAACCGGTCTTTTGCCGTACAACGAAAGCGCCCTCACATTTTCGTTGCTTCACCGGTTAAATATGCATGGTGCATTGTGTTAGCGTTCTCCCTTACTTTTATTCCTATGCTCCCCACGAAGCCCAAAATATCGGGGCGGCAATGCTTATCACTTTTCAGTCGTTTTGAAAACATACAGGCAAATGAATGGCTTACAAAAGTATTAATACTTGCTATTTCGAAACATTGTAATGTAAGAAGTATCACTCCTCAATGCTAAATTCCACTTACAAGAAGTTTATGTTCTTTCTGACGGCATTACAAATAAGTACACTTGAATTTGAACGAGCAATCGCTGGTTTAAAGTTCATAGACTTATTCGCTGTTATTCATTGGTCAGTTTCTATGGTATTTTTAAGTAACGCACTTTTATATGCGCGTTTAATTTCTTACGCGCTTACAACGGGAAATCAATTAGCGCGTTTGTTTCCGAGCGCGCAGAAGTGTGCGTCAAGCATTCCGTATAATAAACAGAGAAATGTATTCTGCGAGTAAAGAAAGCGTTGTAAAAGTGCGCTCACGCTAACCTCTTCTAACAATGGAACTTTCTGTAACGCATTCTTGTTTTTGTAGGCAGCTCACCGAATAGAACGGCGCATATGCCAAATCCACACTTCCGTCCCGATATTTGCGTCTCCGTGAGGAGTCACAGAGCGTAACAGTGTAGGAGTTTGAAATCTATGCTTATAATATCTTTGGCGCTTGTG
This sequence comes from Holothuria leucospilota, assembly GCA_029531755.1. NCBI lineage: Eukaryota > Metazoa > Echinodermata > Holothuroidea > Aspidochirotida > Holothuriidae > Holothuria > Holothuria leucospilota. The sequence continues at coordinate 35,564,205 of CM055973.1, read as the reverse complement.
CTACACGCTGAGGAAGACCAACTATTGTCTTCTTACTAAAAAAAAAAACAATTTAGTCAAAAGGGGCACGCGGACCAGGATCTTGTTAAATGTTTACTTAATTTGGGGTGAAATTGACAAGGAATTGGGTTAACAATGTACCAGTTCGGTTCGTTTTTGCGCCAAAAATAAAAAAGAGTTTGCAATAGTACGATTCCGTTCCCCTTTTGATTAGATTCTTTACAAATTATAATAGAACGACAATTGCAGTATTATTGTAGAATACTACCATGCTAGTGGTAACACTTCCTAAGTGAAAAATCCAACAGAAGTAGCACTTTCATGAGAAAATTTATTGTTACATAATCAGGGAACATTCATTACCGCCTGCACACACAGAAAGACACATAGAAACACACACACACACACACACACACACACGGGAGGAGGTAATGTGTAACGTACGTGACACTGTTACATGTTACTAAATCATGGAACAAATATTATAGTTTAACTGTAAAACTAATTGGCGGCGCTATATGATTTTGTATACGTTGCAAAGTGACGAAACTGAAGCCTGCACAGACAGTACATTTGAAATCTAAGAGATCTTGAAAGGAAAACTAAGCAGTCACTTGTCAGTGACCTTATTTGAAATACCTGCGTTAAAAGACCGGCCCATACTTCCATATTTCCACGCGCTATAAAACTGTAAGAGCCGTATATGGTCATCCCTTGCTTTCCCGGGTCAATCAAGGATATAACTCAGAGATGAGCAGTTTTCAACTTTCATAGCTTCATAGCGCTAAACTGAAGTCAAAACCGGCTTTAAGTGTAAAATGTCACCAGGAAGCCTAGTCTTAAAAAGCAAAGATATTCACCCCAAATAAAGGTTTAAAACAATGATTGCATGTGGTAAAGTATTAGAGTGCCCTCTTTCTGAAAGAACTCTACGAAAGCCCCAGATTATTTAAGTCATACATCAGCGTAGCCCAGCGCTTCTCAACCTATTTTAACTCGAGGACCACTTTGCCTCTTAGAATTTTTCTGAGGCCCACCTTACAAAAAGTTTATTCTTTTTTCTTTATTTTTTATTTTTATGGCGGATCTCGCGGCCCACCTGGGAGAGCTTCACGGTCCACCAGTGGGCCGCGGCTCACCGGTTGAGAAGTGCTGGCGTAGCCTACAAGTGAGTTAATGTCATGTGCGACTTACAATATTCATGGAAAACGAAAGGGGGTGTGTAAGAACTCAGGAGTGGTGCCAGGTGGGGAAAGGGAGAATAATATCTTCGTCGAGGAAGCTTCCACCTCCCCGTCAGGGAAATTTTCCAATATGGTCAGGGGGCCTTAGTAAGCCCCGACGGTGACCAGTCGCCCGGAAGGTTACTTGTTTGCTCTCAAGAAGAGCAAATTCTTCAACAAAACTCCAGAGTTTTCCATTCTTCCATCTTCAATAGATATACAAAATTTTCAAACATTTTTTTAAACCTGCTTTAATAAAAACCTACTCCTAATGGGTTGCCCTCTACATACTATCTTCATTCACAGCAGTTACTATACTGTTTTCACGACTTATTCATTCTATATAATGTCATAAATTGCTAACATAGTTTTTGTCAAAATTTAAAGGTTAACGACAGAATTAGGCTCATAACCTACTACTAGAAGGGAAATGATGCGCTCAACTGAAAGTTCTCGAGTGAAATCAGTCATTGTATGTCCTTGAAAACAAAATTAGACTTACTTCTAATGTTCTTTATGAATCTCAAGTTCTCTCCAAGAGCGAGGTACTTCAATATGCGAAACAGAAACGTTATCAATTATTAAAGTGTAAAGGCTTTCAAACGTCATGAGTTTCCCACGCTAGTCCCATAAGAGTCAACAACTAGTCACTTTTGTATTAGCGTTGCTCGCCATTTTGACACGTTTCTGCACGCTGCAGAAGTGTGCAGTAACATGAATCGACCCATTTTTTTTTTCAATTTTTTACTTTTACATTGGCTGAAAGATCCTATTAGGGAAAGGACAACGCAGACATACATTTTTCAAAGAAGTCTTCGTAAAGCCCATTTTCAGTGAGTAGAAAAAAAGCAAAAGTGTGACATATTTGTAGAGCAACAAACAAGAATCATTTCGTTTAGCTAAATCTGGGACAGAGCGAATCAACATTCATCTGGCAACAGGCAACAGTTGAGGGCTGTGTATGGTAACAAAAGTCTCAACCAGGAATTGACCTAACAAATCCTTGATTTTATAGCAAGTAATCAATGAATTCATTAAAATTGGGTAAAGCTCCATACTAGAGTATGAATGTCTGAAACTTTATCAACGGATTCGTTGGCTCGTGAACTAGGGTTTTAAAGGGGGGGGAGGGACAACAACGGGATAGTCGAACAGAAAACTCAGCAAAGAGACGCCTTGACTTTTCGGAACGACTTCTCACCCCTTTCCCGGAAACATCCTGATAAAGATGCATGACATATTGACGGAAAGATCGTCCTCGGTAATATTTGATGTGCTCTGCGAGTACACAAGAAGAAGGCCCACTGTTCAATACCAGAGGCAGAGGTCCTCCCACCACCTTGCGGTGGTCCCTCTGAACTGACAACACGTAGTGCGGCGTGATAAATGCAATAACGTTTAAAATTAAATATACACAAGTCTACCAGAAAGCAATTGGGCACATGCGCAAATTTCACAAGCTGGACAAAAACAGTTAAGCCACCGTATCTACAACTCTTACTCCAAAATGCACTGAGCTATAAAAGATAGATATTAGAACTCAATCACCCAAAATTGAGCATAATCTTCAATACGGCTTACGTGTTCAAGATGGCATACACACGCGGATCTTCCTGGTTTTTAATTTGGTCCTATAATCTGCTGCACATTTAGTCTTGCTCAAGATTGTAGTATTAGTTGTACAAAGTACCACGTTCATTGGGAACTATTGTGAAGACGCCCTCAACTGGTCCTCAAATTTCTTGTCGATACTACGTTAGTAATGAACGAAATTCTCGAGTACGTACAGTCTAGTTTACAAGCGCCCTTACTTAAAAAACGTGCAAGAAGGGAACATTTTACTAGCGTCTTGACCAGCACCAACTGCACGTAAGTGTACGATGCGTATTTCTACGTGGCCACTCTAAGATACGTCAGCGCCTTACCGATTGTCATGCTGGCCATTACAAGTTCATGCACACAAAGTGCGTTAGCAATGCAAGCGCACAACAAGTACTTTAACCTTCAACCCTCAGTGCTGATCGAGGCATATGTATATTCCATACATCCCACAGTTTATAGCTTAAAGGGAGAATGCAGTCACCCCAATAAAGAATTGTATAGTAGACTGTCCTATTTCCTGAATGGCTCTTAAGAATCATGTGACAGTATTTTTCTCACTCAGTTGTAAAATTTACAAGGAGCAACTGCTTGGTTTACCTTGAATATGCAATATTTATGTCCTAAAATATCATGAAAGATACTTGGAACAGCAATAAGAAGAAATTTGTGACATTTAGCTATTGTTTCAAAATAAGTTTGGGGCGACTGCTTTTGACCTTTAAATCAAAACTTTCGACCTGGCCTACCCTTGTAGAAATGACTTGTTTCCGTTTACAAATTGAATGCCTGAATAACTAAATGTTGTAAAAGACTGATAAACACTACACAAGGGAAAATTACATTTATATTTGTTGTTGATGCCCATATAGAGGCTTTGTAAAGCATGCGTCGGTAATGTACCATGCATATTATACCATATCATATCACATTACATCACATCATATATCTCATCAACATCTACTACATCTCCCTGTGGGCTGGGGGTTGTAGAATATGCCCACCGTATTCCCTGCCTGTCCTAAGAGGCGGCTTAAGGGGAGGACTTGAAACGTATCTGAACCATATTTGAAACAGAACTTGAACTTGAACCATATTTGAACTTTACCTTTTTTATCACTATATAACACATTCGTGTTGGTGTGTCCTTAAATCTCATCCTACTAAATCAACACTAATGCACTACCTGACTGCTTTATGATAAATATGTAAAACGCATATCCTCCATTAGCCTGCATAGCTAGCTGCGATTTTCCATCTATTAATGAGTAAAGTTGGTCAATGGGTCCAGAAATGATCTTTGAGCAAGCTACATCTGCTGCATAGGGAACAACTTTCAGGCCGACACGAGTCTCTAAAAATAAGGGGTGAAAATACATTTCGCTTCATCTTCAATGACGTAGCTACTGGGTTGGCCATGGTGGCCAAAGCCACCCCCACCCCACCCCATTAAGTGACAAATGAGCAAAATCAAAAATACCGGTAACGAATTACGTATACTTTTCTTGACCTGCCAGCCTGCACAGCTGTGACTATATAAACCTTCTAGTTACACTTTGTAAATGACAGGTTCACTGGCTAACACTGCACTCATAAGAATATCCAAATATTCCACCCTCAGTAACAAAAATCCTGACTACGCCAGTACTTATAGGTGTGGAGGGTATGGCGGGGGGTTGGGGTAAGGATTTTAAAAAGAGACGGGAGCCAAATTTCCTTCTTAAGTGTCTGTAACAATGTTACATGACTTCTGTGTGATATTTCAGCGGTTCAGAGGGCAAAACTTCCCCATTGCATCACCGTTAAACACGAGGTAATCGCCGAACTTCTCAAAGTATAGGCCAAATGCAATTCATTTCTCAGAGAATCTTTTCGACGTGGCCAACCATAACCATCGACCTCCCAAGTAGTCTAGTGGTGAAGATTCGATGCCCTCACCGCCGCTGCCAGGGGTCGATTCCAGGTATGGGAAGGACTTATTTTGTGCGAAATGTAGTGGTGCCCCTATAAGAAGCAGACCTAATGCAAAATTGTGGTCACTACCTTCAAAAAATAAAAAAGTGTGTTCTCGTTCATCCTAATAATTACGGGCACCTGTATGTTTCATGCAGGAAAAAATCCTTGCTAGATCTTTGGAAGTCTTGAAGGAACTTTTTATAGAGACTATTTTGTTGAACGCCTTTTCATGATTTTTCGGGCTCAAACTCATCAACATTTCTGTCTATTATATTTTCGTATCCTTAATTAATTAGCATACATTATAGTGTAACTGTACATAAAGTTGTAAATATTGTTAAATATCCAAATATGTTTCTGAACGGAGAAAAAATTTGTTTTTTCCTTAAAAGAAAGAAGAAAGAAACCCAGTGTGTTCACTTGGGATGAAGGGGAGGGAAAATGCCTGTATTGAAAACAATCATCAAGGTCAGTACTTTTTTGTCCTTTTGTCCTTTTTTTTTGTTTGTTTTGTTTTGAGTTTGAACATGATCCTCATCTTTTTCCGGCAAAATTAAGGCCGTTTCGTTCTTCAGTTAAACTTCTGCTTGTGTTACTAATGCTGATGAAAACCCTATTGCTTAAATACTTTTATTCACATTTATTGTTAATGACTTTGTAAAGATACATTTCAAGCCAATTAAAACATGGAAATAATTCTATTGTTTCTCATTTTTCAATCAAACAAAGTTTACTTCATTTGCGTAGTTCATGATTAGGATACAATTGTTTCGTTTACTTTTAATGTACATACTAATATATAGTTTCGATCGCTATGAATATCTCACTGTATTGAAAACAGATTCTGATAGGTTAAGAGTTATTTTTGCATGAGTAGGGTGCTACCTCAGTGGTTAAATTAAAACGGGGGAGGGGACATGCAGCAGGCCAGCCTTCATGCCTATCATGAAAGGTACAAGAATATTAAATATCATTTAAAACTTCAGAAACTATTAATATTAAGAAGTGTTCCTTCCAAAATGGTAGCATAGAGCAGATCTATCAAGAGATTCAGGTAGGTACGTGAATGTTTTGAAAAAAAGGCTTATAGTCTGGTATGAGCAAGTTGGGTCCCTTCGTGACCAAGGGGAATCGAATTACTCCAGTTTTCTCTCCTCTGGTACCGTACCACTGTTTCATTGTTTCCACCACATTTGGTCAAGTCAACTTAATCCTCTTGAAGAATTCCTCAGTTTTCCTTGACCACTGAGGAGCTGAGAGAAACGATACTAATTAGTTTAAGTTACAGACCGCGTTATAAAGTTTATTTTGCAAAAGACCTGCAACGGTCAAGGTCAAACATGACTCAGTAAACAGCAATGATGGCAAAAGATTTGTCCTTTTGTAAGGTGAAATGGACAGTGACCTTTTATCTCACTCTTGTAAAAGTATTTGATTATTGTACTTGTTAGCCGTAAGAAGAATATATTCCCGAGATGCCGATTTGAACAAACTGTCATACCGGGCATGTCCGGTCCATTGGTTAACGTAGGACATGTGTGTGTTTTAAGAAATAAATAACATTTTTATGCTGAAAATAGTGTGAGAAGGACATCGAGATAAAACGGTATTCAAAGTGTACAACATTCTTACCTTTTAATGGAATAGTTTAATGAAAAGAAAGTCAGCATCACAACTAAATAGCTTAGTTATTTTTTATATTGTGACACTCTGTATTTGTGATATAAAAACTTCTGGCATAGAAATCTGTTGAAAATCAGGTAAATGCGGTTGCACACCGATATAAGGAAACTAATACAGTAGTATGTTTCTTGAGTTTCCGATCAATCAATATCAAATGGCATTATTATATATTCGGCAAAACTCGAATATTTCTCATAAAACTCCCATGTAGTCTAGTGGTTAGAATTTGTCGCTCACGGCCCGGGTTCGATTTCCGGCACGGGGTGAAAGTTTTTTTTTTCAGTTTTGCAGTCTTCGTGGCGACCACGGAGAGTTCTTTTGGTGATGGTGGATTGACAGTCGTTGACACTTATACATCCGACCTCGTCTGGGAAACTTTACCCTTGGGAGGGGGGTCGTTGGAGGTTTCTATATTAAGTGAATCCTAATGAATGTGGGGGTTAAATGTGTGTTCTTATTCTAGCAAAAAACATAGGAACAATTGAATTGGTATTGTCCTAATTATCTTCAGATGGATATTGACTTTTGTGAATGATTCTGTGTGCAGATGCATGTGCCAAAATTTTGGCTTTCAAAATTAATTTTCATGACAAAATTTAAATACCGGCTCCCTACCATAAGAAACTTCCAATTTTCCAAATAAAGCATGACTGATAAAAAAGGTGGAATAGGAGTGTCTGGAATCTGGAATAGGAGTGTCTGGTAAACTACTATATGCTTTCATTTTTCTTAAAAAAAAAAGAACGTTTGGCTTACCAAAGAGGGAGGATCCTTTTCCTTGCATCCTTGCATTGAGGTGATCCTCCCTAGCCCTAACCCTGCCAGAGCACCGAGGCAATTAAGATGAAACCACCCTGGAGACGACTAACGCAAATACTGTATGCTTTGTCGGTTTTCAAGATAAACTAGACTTAGTGTTGAAAACGCTCAGTGTGCTTAATTTTATGTAATGCGTGATTGAATTGTCACGATTGAAAAAGAAAAACCATGTACTTTTCTGTTTACACCTCATCCCATCCGTACGTAAATCCGAGCCATGTCAGACGAAACACCGGAGGGGGGAAGGGGAAAAGCTCGGGGATGTGAGGGGTGAAAATAGTTTTAGGTGTGAGATATATTAATATGCGTTAGGTCAATGGTAATTATTAAGTTTTTAGCGCGAAAAGTTTTAGGGGTGCCCCCTTTCCCCTATTGACTACGGGCCTGCGTAAATCTATAATTGCTAATTACGTTACATATATGATCATTTTAAGTTTTCATTGAAAACTCTCTGGGGAACACGTGCCACCGTGCCCGTCGATCGTGTCGGAGCGTTTAGTGCTGTGTGTTAGGATGTACAAACTATTCAAAAACTCGGTAGAAAAGGTGAACCATTCCACAAAATGTTGAAATCAAGTCCAGCTAGCGGCCTTGAGGATCAGGATACCGAATAAAAATCAGTTGGTAAGGCTGTGTACCGTTTTAAATTAAAAACGCTTACATTTCGGTTTTGATGCGATGAGTTTAACAACATGCCCTCTACTTGGCCTTGCTTCTAAAATTGAATTTTCATGTCAACACTCATAAGAGACGAAGTCCATTGATTCATCTGAAACTCGATGTTGCTTTTTAGAAAAACAGCTCTACTCAACCTGGCGTTGAAGCCCTAATTGCTGGTAAATAAGTGTCATGGGTCAAAAGTATTAATACTTATTTCATGATAAGGAGTAAATTTTAAAAACATCCATAGGAAAGGTACACAAAGAACCAAATCAGATGCAACGTTACAGTAACACTAAACATTTTTCAGCTGGTGGCGCTCTTTCAATATGATAATTGTTAAACTTAGAAAGAAAGGCCATTTGTCGACTGACAAGTCTCTTAATATACGCGCTCTTTTACAAAGAGGTAACATGACTTCCTCACTGATCTGATTTGCTTGAAGAGAGTGAGACAGTATAGACTAGCGGCGAAGTCTGAAAATTTTCGACCCCCCCCCCCCGTACAACTTTATAAAAGTTGACACCTACCCTTAAAATGTTCCTTAGGATGTCAGCTTTCATTTTCTGTTGGTTGTCACTTTTAAAATTTACCCGAACATGGTAATTAGGAAGGTCAAAGGTCACGAGTCTATTTTCACCCAAACTTCAACAATCTTGGTACTATACATGTGTACTTCATATTCAGGGGAGGCTTTACCTTGAGTCTAGTGTGGTAAATAGTTTGATAAATTTACAATAAACATCCCTGAACTCCAATCAATATATAAAACCCTTAATTATCAATATTTACTATGGTTTCATTGAATATTTTCGTTAACTATTTTTAGTTTGCCCCATTACAAATTTACACAGTATGATATTTTAATGCATCTTATGCATCTTACAGTGTTCCACCTTCAAATTGTGTCACTAAAATCTTGGGTCAAAGCGGTAAACAATTAACAAATTCTTTGCTTTTCATAAAAAGAAGCATTTTGAGTATCCTGTCACTTGAAACTGCCTTCATTAATCTGCATATGAAAAACCGAATCATTAAGCCCTCTTAGAGCCAGTTTCATCCAGGCCCTTAGCCAGAAAACGTGCTGAAGGGTGCGAGAACGCTCCCAGACCGTCAGAGGGAAAATCATTTTCAAGGTACGAGATGTGTTAACATAAAAGGCAAAGGTAATTTTTGTTCCTACAATTTCTACCAGGCGTAAATGTTGGTGGGTCCCTCCACTGTTCCTATGTTATGGATCTGTATTTTCGAACAGAGTACCCGTTCTCCCGATTGTTCAGCTGGTCAACTACCCGGTTGCTTTCAGGCTATATCTGAATCTGGTTAACCCGTGATTTAACCAACCATTTTTTGTACTTGTTGCCAGGCTAAAAGAATAATTGGTGGCAACGCATCTTCTCCCCAAAACCCCCGAGTTTGCTGAATGCTTCTTACCTCCAATCACTTGTCGACAAAAATGTATATTGTGCTAGGCAAAAAGCATAATGTCAGTCCTTATATAGAAAGGAACCTGTTTGCTAAATATCCGCCTCACGACGCTAGATGTGGCTAAAATTAAACACCTAATCCCTAACTGTGATTACTAAACACTGTCTTTATAACTTTACCAAAATGAAAGAAAGATCATATATGAATTTGTACCGTATTAGCAGCCCCTCTACAAACTTTCTTGAATTCATCTCAGCATGATCATTTTTTGAGAACTACGAACTATTTTATTTAAAGGACTTTTTTGCAAGTAAAACCAAGTCTTGTTATGGATATGTGCCATTTCCATGTCGGGACTTGAAAACAACATAGACCGGTGCGAGAATTCTTCACTCGCTTTCCAATACAGGGAAACAACTTTTAATTGTATTGCTCTATAACCACAAATTATTTAAGTTTTATTCACCAGTTAACAAAATGAATTAAATTCATGTAACAATTACCATGGGTGTAAGGGACACTTTCTTGGGGGAGGAGGCTAAGCCGTTTGCCCGAAAAACTGTTGTAATCCGACCAATGGCCCGCTTTCACAAAATGTGCCAGAGAAATAGGATTTTTCTCCAAACTCCGGCGGCTACAGCTCCCCATACCCCTGACTAGTGCGCCTATAATTTACAAATTTTTCTATTAAAGAGTCTATTAATAATCAGTAACATCTCTAGACCTAACAACTTTAAAAGGGAACGAATGGTGCAAAAGATTGCTGGACAATCTTTTGCACGAAGTCTACACATTGTTAACAAAGGCGCTATCAACACCTTAATAGAGCCTCTGCCCTCTCACTAAAATTTTTCAAGGGGTTTGATATCACAGGAGATGTTCTTATATAATTGTGCTCTTATCAATAAACGGAAACTATTTAGTGCCTAAAAATGTAATGTTTTCAAAGAAAAAATTACAAAACCGCAGAGAAAATCGCATAAACTGTGAAGAAGATCCTATTTCCTGGAGCGGCGAGGAGTCTCGGCCATGAGGACATTCATGCTCACTTATTTTCAAAATCACGTAAACACACACAGAGAAGAAACCTAATGGCTTGGAAAACGTAGGTAACCCATTCACATTTACCAAGTAGTGGCTGTAATTTCTCCCAAACCACTGCTTTTAGCCTATATGAGAGGACAAGTATAGTTTAACAAGATAAATTTAAATTTCGGAATGACGGTGGGTTGGAAACAATGCACCAATCGAGGCTCCTTAGAGATTAGATATCGCCCATAAATTTACCAAAAAAAGAAAAATTTTTTTTGGTCGCAATGGACCCACCAAGTTCCATTGCGACTAAGATCCAACTCCCTCTCATAAAAAGATAGCAGAAAAATGTGTGTTGAAACAAAACAAAACCGTACTCTGTCACTTTGTAGCGCTAAAATGATGTATTAGTTGCATGCCTTCCCAAGCAAAGACGCTTTCTGCCTTCATAAAATTTACCATCATGTTCGAAAACATTTAAACATACATTCACTGTTTTTGCAATGGATATTGCTACAACCTACCCCTTTTCGCTGATCTGGTTCATGTTGGAAAATAGTAATTGCAATGACAGAAACACCGTAATGTATATAAAAACTTAAAGGTCGTGTGACATGCCACCAAAAAGAGCTGTTTCACTTGTCAGTTAAGGAATTACGTCCTCCAATCAAAGATGCGTTGGAATTATTTCAATATCTTTTACCGTTCTCAAAATATACGTCTTCAAAGTTTGAAGATTTCTGAAGAAACTAATTGCCTATGCAAAAATAATGATGTGGAGTGTTGCACAGTGTGAATATTTCTTTTGTTAACCCTATATAAATTATCTCTTAATTACTGATCATACAGATTACAGTTTGGTAAGTGATATCAATATTTTTCAAGGAAAAAATTTTAACTTTTATAATAAACCCCTCAGGGAATAACAATGCTACCAGTGTCCCTTAAATTAAGGTTGAAAAAACAAAAGCTTATATGTGCCATATATGGTATGTCCCTCTTTTGATGTCACATATTTGCATATTTAGCTCATGTTTATTCATGGTACAAGTGTGAAATAGAAATTTACCTGCATTTGATGGATTTTAATGGGAATTGTGGCTATTTTCTGGATTTTTAATGCTTTTTACATCAAATATCCAACTATGTTATTTTCATGTCACACAACCTTTAAGTCAATTAATTTAGTTAGGATATGTGATTTCGCACATTTAATTTAATCAATGCATTGGTTCCACACATCCTAACAACCGAAACCAAAATTCAGATTTCTCTGATACAGCTACGAAATAGCCTACATTGCATGGTAGGCCTATAAATATTTTCGTTATATCCCACTTAATTTTAAGGATTGCAGTAGGCACGTTCTCGACATTGGTAGGGACGAAGTCCATAAGCACAAAACAAGGACAAAAGCGACGGATTACTGAAAGGATGGTTCATAAACTTTTTGGCTCTCTTTGGGCGGCACAAATTTGGGGCTTTTAGTGGAGAAATTTCAATAATTTGGTATTTTTATTGAAGGGAATTTAAAAAAAATATTGAAGTAAATGTTAATGGTGAGGTTTGCAATTTTTATTGAAAAAACGGCCCTCTTTGAGTGTAACTCAACTAAACTGTTGGGACGACCAGTCGCCGTCGGAGATTAAAAACTTCATCGCACACACTCATTTTCCCTAAAAAAGATTAGAAAATTTCCCCGACGAGGGCCCCAACCTTTCTCGAAGGGGCCATGGCCTCCTCACCCCACCTGGCCTCACCCTAAGTTGCTTTAAAACATCTGAATAAATGTTGTTTGAGAGTCATATGATTTTCTGAAGGGTCCTTATGCTGAAAAACGTAAAATGCAGATCAAGTTTAAAAAGTGCGACCTTTTATGACCTTTGACCTTAAAACTTTGTATGTTCGGAAACTGAAGAAACATTCAAAAGTTGTATTTCAAACATCACTTGTCCATAGTTTACAGAACGCGTGGGAGTGTCTGGACCAGGGGTGGCGCCAGGATTTGCTCGACAGGGGGGGGCCAAGCTCCCCGATGGGGGTGCCAGTAACCCGAAGCTTCGATGAGGGCGATATGGTGCCGAAACGATGTTTGAGGCAAAATTTTGGGGCGCGAAGCGCGTCGAAAATTTCGGACATTTAATGGAAAAAATTTGAAAAAGTTGGGCTTTTACCATAGAAAATTTGAAAAAAATTGGAGAAAATTTGGGGGGTTTATTGAAGATTTTGCCCAAGTTTAGACCAAAATTAAGTAAATCGTCGAGGCGTCTACCCGTTGTCGGGGACTACATATTTTATCGTATACATCGGGGCTCCCCGACGAAACCGGAAAATTTCCCCGACGGGGGGGGGGCAGCCTTCCCTGACGGGGGCATGGCTCCCCTGCCCCCACCTGGCGCCACCACTGTTCTGGACGTTTTTCTTCTCTGTCTTCACCAATGGTCTAGAATTGAATTGAAAGGTGTTGAAAACAGACCTTTCAACGTGTCTAAGCCCATTATTCAAATGTCTTTGTTAAGGCTACGAAAACACCCTAAAGACAGATTATAATTCTTTTATTTTCTTTATATTTTGAGCACTTTAAGACTGCATAAATTGTTCACTTTGACTCATAGCATTTCATAAGTCTCGTCATATTAAAGTGTGTCAAAAATACTAAAATTTTGAAAAATTGACCTTTTTGACCTTAGACCTTGAAAATTTGCATGTTCGGGAACATTTAAAAAGTGGCAACCAACCTAAAATTTAAAGTTACATTATAAACAATAGTTTTAGCATAGTCGCTATATTTTACAAATCAGTACCGGGTAGGTCAATTTTTAGAGCTCTTTTTCATTTCGCCGCTAGACTAGTAACTTGCTTAGGTAAACATATTGCACAGTTTGAGCCTGAAACTATTACAAAGTAATTTCATGGTTTTGAATGTGGCTTCGAGAAGGTAATTTGTCCAACTTTTACGAGTAGAATCGTTTCTACTGATATATACTGTAAATACCTATATAAACAACGTTGTCCTTGCCTGTCATACCGGATGTTTTGTTTTCTCATTTTATTTCGCTCTAAATTATTTTACTGACTCAGTCATACGGAAAAAATAGTAAAAGTACCTTGGTTGATACAAGTGGCTTATTTTATGTAATCTTAATCCTCCACTGCCTGATTAGGCCTAGATCCATTCAGAGGCATATAGGCTACAAGCAAGGGTCCGACTAGTAAGGGTTACCCTGCAGTGAGCCTGCTTGTTTTCTATCCTTTGATCCTTTCATTTTCACCTTCGACGTCAGTCGACGGCAAATATGGAAGAAAAACCAACTGTTACATTATGGAAGTGTCTTTGTTTGGGGCTAACTAATTAGGCTGCTGCGCTTATACTTCGTTCTCAAAAAGACTCTGTGCCATGCAAAGTGACAACATACTGCCACTTAAAGCCCCTTTCACAATTGGATTATGACCTGTTTACGAGCGATTGCGACCAAATTTTTTCGCTTTTGCAAGGTGTCTTGCGAGGAGTCGCACTCGTTGCAGTGGCGCAGACGGTCGCACCAGGTCACTCCTCAGTGAACTGGAACCAGGCCCGTAGCCAGACATGGTACTGGAGGGGGGCCAGAATTTTTCCAGGGCGGGGAGAAAATTTTTTCAGGGGGAGCCATATGTGTACAAATGTATTACGTCAGTGGTAATATTCAAACTCTCTGGGGGGGCAAAAAATTCAGGGGTTTCGCCCCCTGCCATCCCCCTAGACTACGGGCCTGACTGTAACTGAACTGAACCAGGTCTCCTCTTAATTTCGAACATGTTCAAAATTCAGACGCGACCGATTGCGACCGATCCAGGCGCACCAGGTTGCATTGAGAGTAGTACGAATGTTGTGCAACGTTGTCAGGTATCGCGCAACGCAACGCACGAGGTGTTGCGAACCCAAAATCGCATTTGATCTGTATTTGGTAGTGCAACATTCGCACGTGTGCTTGAGACCTCAAGCGATGAGTCGTGCGTTTGGTTGTGTGTGTAATGTGGCCATGGGACTTGTGCTCGACATTCGCATCCGATCTTGCAACATTGTGCTACCGTTGTAAGACTGTAGGAGAAAATATGCAAACATTACTACTGGTATACATAGGAAAACAAGGCTGTCAGATTCATTATGTCTTCAACATTCAAAGAAGAAGGATGGCGGCTGCTGCTGTTAATGTTCCTCCTCCCCCGAGGTTGAGGTTGCTGCATGTGAGACTACGATTACAGCAAGTTTGGGGCGGTATTTACACTGGTGAATGTTCGCACGAACGCTCGCACGAGCGATAGCATGATCGCACCACCCCATCTCATCCAATCGCGCGTCAGCTCGCACGACCATGCGACCAATCACATTGTATTATGGGGTGACGTCACCCGATCGCAATTATTCGTGCAACACTCGCATGTAAACGTACATCCACTGGCACGAACATATGCCAGGGGTGGCGCCAGGATTTCCCCGACAGGGGGGCCAAGCTCCCCGACGGGGGGGGGGGGCCAGCAACCCAAAGTCTCTACGAAGGAAATAAAGTCCCGAAACGATGTTTGAAGGAAAATTTTGGCGCGAGAAGCGCGCCGAAAATTTGGGCCTTTTTTGGAGAAAATTTGAAAAAATTGCCGGCATTTTCCATGGAAAATTTGAAAAAAATGGGGCTTTGAAGAAGAAAATTGGAAAATTTGGGGTTTTCATTGAAGAATTTGCCCTAATTTAGACCAAAATTAAGTAAATCGTCGGGGCGACTGGGCGTTGTCGGGGACTACATATGTTATCGTATACATAACAGCTCCCCGACGAAACCGAACAATTTCCCCGACGGGGGGGGGGGCCAGCCTTCCCCGACGGGGGGGGCATGGCCCCCCCTGCCCCCCCCCCCCCCCGCTGGCGCCACCCTTGACATATGCCCAGGGATCGTGCAACGGTCATTTCTAGACGATTGTGTTTTACGACCCCTGTTGCATTTGTGAAAGCTTTCTACGATCAATTAAGTGCGACAGAAGATTTTTTGCCCTGTCGGACCATGATGGATCTACTATACAAAATAGCAGCTCCAAATTGTTGCAAGTAGTCGTGCACCAATTGTGAAAGGGGCTTAAGAAGTACAGCTGTTCACCGAATGAGATTCACTACTATTCTCGTAGAGACTGTAAAGTCTGCTCGGACTAATATACTATGCATCCATGATAACATCTCTACCAATGTTTTTTCACACACTGTTCATTTTCCCGTCTGACATCCTCTGTCTTGCGGACTACGCGCATCATAAGACGAATTTGGGTGCGGTATGGGTCGAATTGTAGGAATCTGTGCGAAGGCAAGGGCCACAGTGAATGCATACGTACCACTCTGTATCGCATATTCCTCCGTCGATTACATGGGAAGCCAGGGGTGGGGTGAGTAAACTGTGTCTGCCCTACGGGTTGCACGAAGGATAGAGTAATACTCCGAAAATATGTGACACAATATACAATCTTCGGTTCGGTAAAAGCTACTTATCTTTTTCCGTAATATTTCCACTTTCCTTCTGTTACAACCGTTGCTAATTGTGTGTAAATATGAAGGGGAAACCTGGTCAGGTTGCATACGGTGATATTGAGGAAAATGGCAAAACATTGCGCTTTATGTACTGCCGACCTATAAACAAATCAAGATTATTTCCTCACCCAAACCACTCCAACAAAAATATTAACCCAGGTCAGGAAAGAGGCCTACACTTGGAAAATAAGTAGTCTGATGTTCACTCAGTACAATCATAACTCAGTGTTTCAATGATTTCAAGTAACTGTAGAATCATGGACTTATTACATGGTATAATGCAGCCATTGATTATCAGATATGTTCACAATCTGCGTGGGGGATTAGGGAAGTATGAACTGATAAATATAAGTGTACAAGGCAGGAGGCTGGAGGCTGCACCTCCATTCGGGCAAACTATTTGTTATTTTAGAACTAACATGCTAAATTTTGCTAAAAATTGCGAGCAAAACTGTAAATCTCCCATCCTTCATAAGTAGCCCCCTTCGCTTGTGCAGATGAAGGTTACCTTGGAAGAAAGTGATAGGGGACGTTGTGCCTCCTATAATTCTGTACTATCTATTTTCAAATAAGGTATACACAATCGCCATGGTAACTAGATCACGTAAAATGTGTCCCTTTTATTGCGAGGGGTCAAGAGATTGGTACTGGTAGGAATGCATCTGTCAAATGACTTAGACTATCTTTACAGTGCTTTATTACTTCCTAGTTTCCTTTTCAAACTTCAACAGCGCCAACGTTTATCGAATTTTAGCTCAGTTGCAAACGCGGTGACGCTACAACAGCGGGCAACTCCCTTTAAGGTAGGAAGACAGTCAGAGGGGAGAGGATCAGGAGAAAAATCCCCTTGTTTCTATACCTACCATTAGAAAATATCGACTACGGATGGCTATAATCAAAATCCTGCTAAGTTTCCCCTTTGGAAGTGCAGGTGCCACTTCATGTCAAAATTCTCGGCTTAACTGAGTAATTGAGTTAAGGGCCTGAAAATGTCGATTTTTTGACAAACCGTATGATGTCGCCGGAAAAACAATAAAGAATTACAATTACAACAATGAGAATTTAAAGTTGCATGGTTGTATACATTTGTTGTAATTACAAAGATATAAATGTTTGCACATCTCGAAATCAGGGGAATTTGGAAAAAATTTATTAGCTTTATGACTGGATGTTCTTGATTGTGAGCGGAAAAAGGGGCTCTCGCTATTTTCTGTAGGCACGGATGTTGACGTGCTTGAATATTTTCTGTAGGCACGGATGTTGACTTGCTTGAATTTTTGTCACTGAAATTGCTCGTGGAGATTGATGCAAGCAATTTGTAGCATTAGTGTTTAACTACTGACAAAATAATTTACAAATTGTTTTCCCCTTGTTAATTGTGCATACTATTTGTCCCACCCAAAGATTTGCCAGACTGTTTCCCTTGGTGACTTTACAAAAACAACTTTTGTACTACACCCAACCAGCCCAGAAATGTTAAGTTGGTGGCCATGCTCTTGCCTATACATTTTTTTTTAAACAAAGAGGGGCGTTGTGTAGTGCTTTAAAAGAGGAAACGGTCTTTCTCAATATTGTTACTGTGTTAAGCCAGTAATCGAGGTGTGTCCGCAGGTAAAATGCTATCTATCACAAAAGGTAATAAGCTACGGTAACTTCGCGGCTTGAAGCATACGTATAATAATGCCTTCTCGTCAGCCTAGCCAAACTGCTAACGTTTATGAAACAAGTTAGGTAAATACGTCAAAAAGATAAAAAGCAAGAAAAATACAATAGAAAAAAAATCGTCTTAAATTCTTAGCCAAGTTTACTTTACGCAAAATAATATGCCACTATAAATGATACAGCGTTAAGCTGTTTTAGGTAATATGCATAATGTGAAAGCACGGAAACCTGCATAGCTAGTAGCTACGTTATCCAATTTCTTATTTGTTTTAATGACAACGTAAACGTAAATCGTGGAGTGCATCACGAAGTAGTTACTACAGTCGCCTTCACAGCGGAGCATACTCATGTTGGACCTTTAGTACTCTCAAGCCCGTAGCCAAGGGGGCCAGGGGGAAAGTGTTCGCCCTTGTAGAAAATGTTACGTTACCATAAACACATTTTTACAAATCTCACTCCCCCTTGAAAATTTTTTGCCCCCCAGCCATGTCACCCACCCCCTCCCTTCAGTACCTACGGGCCTGAGTAGCCTATATTTTCCCACATACAGGGAGGTTATAATTATTTTGATCCAGTTCGCGTTCAGACTGGAGTTTGCTTACTGGATCACAACAGACAGAGAACTGCGTATTGTGCAACGTTGAACTGTTAGAAGTCTCATGTAACCACACAGAATCAACTTTAAAGATTCGAGTGGCTTAATCAGCGGTGTGCTCACACTAAAATTTGTCATCGTCTTTAAAGGGCGTGGTCCTCTCAAAAAGAGACACCACAATCTCCGGAACGAATGCTGCAGGTAGTCGTTTCGACTGGAAAATTCATCCACTTATCGCGGTCGGATCCGGAGATTTCCTTCGAGAATTCCAGTCTGAACACTGGATCAAAAGATCACATAGATACGTTACCGATCATGCTACCTTTCGTCAGCATGTGATCATGGAAAGACTGACAAATAAAGCTTCCTGAATGCTTACAAAATAATACTGGGTACAAGATTTCTGCACTGACTGTGAGACCGCCTTAGGTCTTCATTATAAGTCTTAATGCAAAATATTTAACGTAATGTAATAAGTACTAATGGGCGTAGCAACCTTTCAGACTCTTATGAGTGTACTCACAGAATTTGAAAAGTTAGTACCACGGCAGATAGGAGCAAATACTTAGTGCACTTGCTAAGTTTTCCAAAGCGTACGTGTAACTAAGATGGTGTTGTGCCCCCAAATCTCCCTTCCCCAAAACTAGCAAACAATGAAACAAATATGAAATGGAATCTAGTGACACATATAAAGTGAAATATTTACCTTTGAGAAGAAAACTCTCCCTAACGTAGACGTCTGCACTCATTCTTCTTCTACCTGCCCAGTTAAATATTTGTTTAACTGTAAGGAAACAACGTTTTTGTTTCAAAAGAGGTATATCCATTTATAATCCATACATAAGCTATGTAGCCAAGTTTTCCTCGCTAATAAACTCATATGAACTACTACTACAGTGTGATGGCATAACTATACACCAGTGAAGTATGCCCTGTAACCAGCCTACATACTAAAAATGATGTCTTTCCCAAACTGTCGTTGGTTTTACTTTACTCATTGGTTTCTTGACATAAGAAATTACTATTTCATTATACCGTGTCTCTTCTTTCTGCCACTGTTTTGATAAGAAAACAATACAATGGGCTCTTTTCACAACAACTCAACCTCCGAGAGGATGGAAAGAAATTAGCCTTTTGTGAAGCACTCTCTATTCATCAGAAGAAGATGGCCCATTGTTCCTAACTGTTTTGTTTCTATGTGCTTTCGTGGACACTCTTTTCAACACTTTCCATTTTTCTTTCTTTCACTCCTTTTCTTTTGAATTCATTCAAAACCTTGAGCTTTTTTTTTCTTTTTGATGCAGTCAGTAATATTGACGTTATTTTGCTATTGTTTGCTTTGACTGTACAGTTTCAAAAGGTGATTATTCTCAGTGGAATTATCTTGTCTTTCTTTCTGCGAAGGCAAATCGAATAATGCTCTCGAAATATGTAGAAAACAAGAAATTTAGGGCCTTATGCTTCAATTTTATTGGAAAGCTAAACAATCTGTCTCCTTGGCAGCGAGCGAGCTCTTTGAAAAGGGACAATGGAAGTTTGGATAAAAGAAACTTTGAACAACGAGAGTCGGATGCACGAGTCACAATTAGAGAAGGTGATATTTAGACTAAACAAGTCTTCGAAAATCATCAAACCACACGTTAAGGATCATAATGCTCTCGTGATGTCATCAATTTTGGTAAGATCTGAGGCAAAGTTTGCAAAAATGTTGCGATTCTGACGATAGAGAAAGATCTTTTGATAGATCACGTCTCACTAAAATATTATTTCCGTTCATGTAAGTTGACAAATAATACCTTGTTTGAAAATGATGACGTTTTTTGATAGATCTTGCAATGGATGGTTGAGCTAAACTAGCCCCATATATTTTTTTCAGGTTTCAGCAATAGGTTTTTGGCTGTAGAGATTTCCTCTCCGATATTTTTGGACCCCCATGCAGGCTCGGATTTAGAGGGGCTCCCCCTGACGACAGCAAACAATTGAAAGGGGAAACAAAGAGAGAGAGAGAGAGAGAGAGAGAGAGAGAGAGAGAGAGAGAGAGAGAGAGAGAGAGAGAGAGAGAGAGAGAGAGAGCAAAAGGGAAAGAGAAAGAAAAAGTAGCGCCAACAAATAAAAAAAATCTTGCATATATTTAAAACATAACTTTCTAGGGGGTCGGGTGGAATTTCCAGCTAAAATCATCTTTACTAAATATCCATTAAAAAAAGAGGTTGGAGACAAGATGGAGGATTATAATGAAAAGGAACAGTTGAATGGCATAGCGTTTATGCTGTTTGACATATGTACACGTACCGTAATAATATATAGCATGGGAGGGGAGCACGGCCTGCTGTAAAATGTCGTAACATAGTTATGTTAAAGAGCGCAGTATTCTGAAATCTAGGAAATCTGAGATACTACATTTTTGTCACAAGGGCCTGCTAGGATGCTGACAGACCTAAAGCTTTGGACAGGCTAGCCTGCGTAGCGCCTCTGTGGCTGCCGCCCCTCAAATGTTTTTTTCGCAGCGATGAGCTGAACGAAAAACCTTCTTCAGCCTCGCGGGGTATGGACAGGCTGGCACGTTGCCTACGTAGCATTCTCTACGGCATATTCCTTGTTCAGTATGATATCCCTAAACCTTAAAGAGAGGCTGAGCAAACAGAGTCCTCACCGCGGGGTAGCTAGCAAGGGGACGTACCCTCGTGCAGACTCGTATAGCTCGCCAAAAGTGTGCTATAGTAACACAGAGACAGGTGACACGTATTTCATGCATCTATATTTGAATGGCTTCCATTATTCGGTATTTTAAAGGTCTCAAGAAATGATCCTCTAGTCAAGCCCGCAGCCAAGGGGGAGGGCAGGGGCGGCCCCAAGAAGAATTTCCACCCCCTAGAAAATTAAAAGTTATCAATGCCTTTTAGTGTATCTCGTCCCCTAAAAGAAATTCGTTCCCGTATCCTATCTCGCTCCCAGGCTCTCGCCTCCAGTACCTTGTCAGGCTATTGGCCTTCCACCAGCGTCAAAAAATGAAAAAAAAAAACAAGTTGAAATATTTTAAAGGTTATTTTGCTTACTATATGCAGATGATACTGTTGTTTTTTTTTGCTGAAAATGACGTCGATTTTCAACTTGCTTTTAATGCAGTGAGTGAAAGGTTGTTTTGATGAATGGCTCTTAGCCGTCAACACTAGTAATACTAAAATTGTTATTTTTCTAGGGGAAAAGTTATGAAATCACTGACAATTACATTCGGTGTGGAAAAATCGAATTGTTGATGATTTTGTAAGTTAGGTATACTCCTTTTAATTTTAACAATAATTTTAACAAAACCATGAAGAAGCAAGTCCACCAAGTAGGGGGGGGGGCGTTATACAGATTATTGGCTAAAGTTCACAACTTGCAATTGCCTTTAGATTAAACTTTACTTGTATTTGATCATGTAATTCAGGCGCGGATACAGACATTTCGAGAAGAGGGGCTCAAAGCCCCCTTGAATATTCTCCTGGATTAACATTTTGCTAACTTTCGAGTATCTATTATTCTTGATGTGGCGAAAAAGGATGGGGGGTGAGACCGGGAAAGCCCCCCCCCCTTTGGATCCGAGCCTGTTATTCTCTCAGTTTTGACTTATGGATGTGAAGTTTCAGGAGTTCAGTGATATTTCTCAAAACGAAGTTTTCCATACTAAGATTTGAAAGCAAATTCACAAGTTAAGTAAGCCCACAGCCAATTGTATGGTATAAAGGTGTTTCACCGACGTCATGTGGTAGCGCGTCTGTTTGCTTGCTATACTTGCTATACTTGCTTTACTTACTATATATATATACTTCAGAAAAGATATTAAGATATGAAGATCCTGTACTGTAATATTTCAATATTTTAAACTAAAATATCAAAATAGCGAGATGCTGGATGTTAATTTCTCAATATCGTTCAGTGCAGATATTAAGATATTGAAATCCTGGAATGTAATACTTCAATATTTTACAATAAAATATTGAGATAAAAAGATCTCGGATGTCAGCATCTGAATATTTTACTGAGAAAAAGTCGAGAAAGTCACATAATATCTCAACATCTGCATGACACCTTAAAAGCTCCGTTGAGCAAACTGTTAAGATCTCTCTTTATAACCCTATAAGTTATCTCTTAATTAATGATCAGAGATTATGTGAGTGACATCAATATTTTTCAAGGAAACAATTTTAACGCCCTAACCCACCCACCCGCTCATCCGCCTAAAACTTACACCAGCTGTAAGTCTGATCACAAAAAGGGGGTGGGGTAAGTTTTCGGTATAGATGCATATCAGGCTGCACAACCTGACTACTTGACGTCTGATAAGCAAATGATCCGAGACATACAAGGAATCAAAGTCCTTTCATGAGCAGGATCCAGTCCTTGACAGGTACCTCGATCGAACGATTCTGTAAACATTCCAAGATATATAGGCGTATAAACAGGTAGGTTGAGGGGCTGCATACGGCACCCCTTCCATTCGGCTAAAAATTGATATTTTCTGGCAAGTAAACGATATTTTTGGCCAAACATGCTTTACAATTTCAGGAACAAAATGCTGCATTATCTCGTACGGACGTACGCTTATGATTCTAAGAAACCCACTAAAGTATTTAAAAACCACAAAGCGTAAATTGTAGTTAAACATAATAACTCTTCATCAACCTGCAACTTGATGCATATTATTCATTGCTTGCAGTGTTAGCGGTTAGATACCTATTTTCGTGCAGTAATTAGGCACGATTTCAAATACGTGTAGTATAAAAGTCAGCAAATAACGTCGGCTCTTGCATTATTCATTTCAATTTGTTTCATACCTCATGTGGTAAGTCAAGTCTTCTTTTTAAGTTTTCGCTTTTAAATCTTCTCTTTGAAGACTACCGTCTTCGGTCTTCGTTTTGCTTACACCCCGTGTTATTAATTACACTGGTCGGAGGTTCAACGCAGAATTTCGAATAATCTAAATTTGTTTTAGGCCATATGTGCATTTTGTTAGTATGTAGAAAATTTGATTTTTTTCCCTACACAACTTGTATTAAGAGAGGTTGAGAAAGAAAAGATGTGCAACTCCATGGATTGCCATTTTGTTACGTTTACAATATGTCACAAAATAATTCCTTGTGTCGTAACTATATTTACAAACACGTTGTAAAATAGGCCTTTTACCACATTATAGCCTATCTCTATAGCCTATCCATATTTTTATGATGGTCTGATGCTCCCGTAGAGCTTGCATTGCTTGCCCGCCCCGCGGACTGGTTAAAGCCTCGTATTTATTGGCTGCGCTAGTGTCACCAGTATGTAGCTTAGGTTACAAAATGGTACATACTACATACCATACACCAATTTCAAAGATTAGTTGGAGACATGCAAACATGACCTTTGCTCTAGGTTTGTTGTCTGTTACATTAAAATGAATTTTATGGCCATTGTATAACCGATCACATAAATCCACAGGTTGTAGCCTAGGACTAACTCATACGCAGCCAGGCACTCTGCCTCTGTACCACACTGAAGTTTCTTGTTGGAGTTCCCGGTAAGTCTTTAAAATTTTTTAACATATGTTGTGTTTTCACTTTTTGTGAACTAGTTTTTTGTCTAGTGGAGAAATCTCTAAATGACAATGACATGTGCCTTTCACTGGTCTATATGGACGGTTTGATACAGTAAGCGCCGAGGGGGTAGGGGGAGGGGGTGCAACATTGTAGCGTTAGAAAATTACTTGGCGTTCACAAGTTGGCGCAAACTACTCATACACCAACCATAGTGCAGCTAGCGAGTATACAGGCCAATTGTGTGGAATGTGCGCGGTGTGGAAGGTGAAAAAATTAAACAAAAAGTTTGGAATTGATCAGCTGATTGTCGTAGAAATCATACCTTCCTCATGGGATGAACTTTTCCAAGTTTGTGTACATTTTAAATTCGTAAATGTTCAGTATGACGGCCGTGCACAATTCTTCCTCGAAACTGAATCAAAGAAATTCTCATCAAGTATAGGCAAGGATTTAGTTCCGATTTGCGGTAAAAACTTTGAATCTTAGAGCTTGACTTTAATAGTAGATCAAATAGGATGCTTTTGTTAAATAATATAAATTGATTCTCTATATATCAATTGTGATTGTTGGAACTTTGCTCATTTCAGTAGGACGGAGCTAATCCTTGATTCGTCTTCTATGTTACGATATTGTATTTCAGTTTGGGTATGCAGGGGAAAAGTTATTGAAGTGTAGACCAGGCGCGTAGCTACGGGGGCCCAGAAATTGTGTGTGTTCTAATAAAATTTGTAAGAATTAAGGACCGCGATCAATGCCGTAACCCCCCCCCCATTTGGTACATAGGCCCTCCCCCCCCCTAAAAATTTAAAAATTTGATCCTAGCTACGCCCATAGTGTAGATTAAGCAAACCTAGATATCTGTAGGGATATCAGGTGCATGTGTAGAGAAACCCTAGACCCTACTATTATGAAATTTTCTTCTTTTATCAGACTAAAAATATCAAATGGCTTTATTGATAAGGAATAATTTACATACGTTCTTTAATCATGTCGTTCGGGTTGAAAGGCCTCTCTCATTTTCACTCCTTTGGTAAGAAAATTATCTACCAATTACCATTAAGGACTGCTGCTTATTGAACTTACCACCCTTATGGAGGGGATACATGCCATCTACGTATACGGGTTAAAACCCCCTGTATGGAAGTGATACTGTAACATGAGGCATATAAAGTTGTACCCAGCCAAACAGTATTAATTCGGGCCAGAGTTCGAGGTCCTTATAACTAATGAACTGACGGCCGGCAGTGTTTTCTCGGGGCCTAAGTTTTACATTATAGTCAGGGAAATAATGTATATTGCATTTTGGTTACAGCCTATTTGTATGAAAATAGACACCGGAGCGTCAGAAAGGTATATGAGCTCCATTTTTGTACATGCAAGGGGACTGTTGGCAGCAACTTCAAAATGGCCATCTTTTTCAACTTTTTTGTTGTAATGGTTCAAAAATTGATCTTTTCTCCGACATTTAGAGCCTAGAACTTTTTTAGGATTGACAGTGGTCACGGTAAAAATTAACACATATCTCTTACAATATACTCAAACTTATCCACAAAATGTCTAGTTGTTTTTTCAGTGACCTGTCGAGTATATGTCATTTTCTGCCGAAAAAAAAAACATTTGGGCAATTTTAGCATTTGTGGCTAACTTTGAGTACCAAATCTCATGAAATTTATTACCACACGATCTCATCTTTGTCAATGGGTAACACATAGCTCGGTAATGCATGCTGAAAATTTAAACTCTCACACTCAGACCCACAAGAACTGACTAAACTGAAAGTTAGCAATTATTTTGTTTTTTCACATAATATTTGGGCATCGGGCTGTCTGCATTATCATTTTGGAGACCAAATGTTGCCTTACACAGGAAAACTTTTGACTAGCAAATGTAATGCATGAGATTACAGAGACCCAAAATTATGCAATTTGTTAATGTTTTATAGAAAAGTATGGATTTAGGGGAATTTCTGAGCAGTAATATCTCTATCAATACCATACGAGATTACCGCCTACATGAAATTGGTAAGCATGTGTCT
This sequence comes from Holothuria leucospilota, assembly GCA_029531755.1. Lineage (NCBI taxonomy): Eukaryota > Metazoa > Echinodermata > Holothuroidea > Aspidochirotida > Holothuriidae > Holothuria > Holothuria leucospilota. The sequence goes on along the minus strand of CM055973.1, from coordinate 35,538,410 downwards.
TACGAGTACACTACATACACACATACTACGACTCAAAAATGCACCGAAAGAAGTTTTTTTCAACGAAAAATGAGAAAATTGTAATGAAGGTTTTCCCTGTGTCATGTCTGTTCTTATTTGCAAGGCAAAAGCTGTTCTGTGTACTAATTAAAGCTATTAATGAAGATGAAAATATCTTGTATTACAATTATGGGATATTTCTCCATGCATGGGAAATTTATTTTAAACTACTAGTGCTGTAAATTAGAGCCAACACTTTTCCGCGTTACGGAAAACGGACAGAATTCACGGAATCGGTAATAGAACACGGAATTCGCGATTTTGACCGGCAATGAAAAAAAACATTAGAAATATGAGCAGAAGTGGAAAACTTTCAGTTTTAGAACACTCAAAGCGGAGAACAATGGATACTCTTACTGTTTATCAAGGTTTACTAGACGACTACTACTACTACTACTACTACTACTACTACTACTACTACTACTACTACTACTACTACTACTACTACTACTACTACTACTACTACTACTACTTCTACTACTACTACTACTACTACTACTACTACTACTACTACTACTACTACTACTACTACTTCTTCTACTACTACTACTACTACTACTACTACTACTACTACTACTACTACTACTACTTCTACTACTACTACTACTACTACTACTACTACTACTACTACTACTACTACTACTACTACTACTACTACTACTACTTCTACTACTACTACTACTACTACTACTACTACTACTACTACTACTACTACTACTACTACTACTACAGCTTAGCAGCGTGAATAACGTACACACATACGCAGGACTACCGAGACCCAGACTGTCCTCAGAACCGTGCACAATTCATATTAAATTTTTTATCTATTGAAAAACGGACAAAACACGGAAAACGGCGGGAAAACGGGAAGATCACTGAAAATGAAAAATTAACAAAACGGAATCCCGAATTTAGAAAACGGAAAAATTTTGGCTTTACTGTCAATCATGGAATGAACTTCCAAGTGGCAAAAGGAATATTAGTTCGTATTCATCCTTCAAAAATCAAGTTAAAAAATATCTAGTGCGGAAATATTACTTCCAGAGACTTCGTGAACATGTCGAAAGGGGACTCTCCATTATTTCATTATTTTTTTCCTCCTTCTATTCTTCTGTCTCCTTTCATGCTAACTTTTCTATCCGCGTATATAAGTTGATATTCCGTAAGGTTACTAGCTCGATAAACTTTTTGTTTGTTCAAGTGTTTTCTCTATACTTACACTGTACGTTAAAATTGCATTTGTACTTGTATTTGTTTGGGCGGAATGAACGAATGGACGAATGGAGGAATGAACGCACGGACGCATAGACAAATGAACGAACAGACGAATGAATGAATGAATGAATGAATGAATGAATGAATGAATGAATGAATGAATGAACGAAAGAACGATAGACTTGCTCAATTTCGTTCCCATGGGACTCAAATTCGTATTTTTCGAACTTGAAAAAGAGATATTTCTGTTTTGGAGATTACGTCAATACTGGTGGCCATTTTGATGTTGCTGGCACTGATCGACCACTTTGCAGATGAAAATGGAGCAAATACTGTTCGCATTTTCTGGTGTGTAGTTTACACTCAATCAAATTTTTATCAATGAAATATATCAAACACAAATGCAACCTGCAAAAAACCTCTATTCCAGCCTAAGGTAAGCCCGTGAGAAGTTTCAGGCTCTCGATTCACTTAGATGTAAAGTTAGAGGTAAAAATATGGGATTGTCTGTATGTTACGGATTTTACTTTATGTTGCTGTATGTACCTGTATGCTATGTATTATTATTTCAGGTTTTTACTGCATAAGGAATAGCCTGAATGTGTGAATGTGTTGATGTCACTGAAAAAGTTCTCACATGGGTTTTCAAACTGCTCTTAGTACAGGTCGTAATGTAACTTTTTGGGGGTTTGCATTTTTTTTTTTGTTGCTATATTTGATAAAACTTTGATATAATATAGAGTAGACATCAGACAACTAGAAAAGCATGTGCTCCATTTTTTCCATGTGCAAGGGGGGTAGGCAGCCACTTCAAAATGGCCGGGATTTTGATCATTTGGGCTGATTTCAGCTCAAGAAAGTTCTCTAACGTTTGCGGTCTAAAACTTTTTAAGTGGAAAAGTGGTGAAATTAACACAATCTCCCACAATATAATGAAAACTTTCCCCAAAATGTTGATCAGTTTTCCTTATTTTTTTTTTGAAGTGACCTGTCGAATATGGCCCTTTTTGCCCAAACATGGCAATTTTTGGCAATTTTAGCTCATGGGGCCAATTTGGACAACCAGATTCTCTTAAGGTATGTATCCCCACGACCTTATCTTTTGGTTATGGATAGCCCGATAACTAGGTAAATACAAGAGGGAAATTTGGAATCCTACATTCTAACCTACATGAAATAAGTGCACGGTACTGAAAATTTACAATTTCTTTGTTTTTCGTTGGAAATTTTGGCACCGGGGATCATTTTAATGCCCAACGTCTCCTTCAATTGAATAACTAGATCTACTGATCTCTCTGGTATTAAAAGTAAAGTAGATGGTTAAGACACACATAGATTTTGAAAATTTTAACTTAAGCACGTCTTTCATTGATGTAGCCCCTAAACGTAAATATTTCAATTTTCATTACAAAATACAGGTTTGGTTTCAACAAGACAATTTTGAGCATTTTTGATCTAATACGGCTATATGAGATGTTCCATCTTCACGAAATTGATACTTAAGTTCTTCAAAGGTACACAGAAGAAAATTACACTCGCAAATGACAACAGATATTATATAAGGGAAACCCCAATATCGATTTTTTTTTCACTTTTTAGTGAAAAAATATGTGTTAAAGGGAATTTTGTGTTATTATCTTCATGGAAAGGGTCCTACAGGGCCCAGGTAAAAAACGGAAAACTTTTGACCTGCAAGCAGGAACACACAGAAAATAGTGGGAACGCAACTGATGCAATTTCTTCGTTTTTCACAGAAGATATGCGATATGTCAGTGGTATAAATTAGCAAACTTTTAAATAGGTGGGTTCAGCTTATTGCGCATCCAATCAATATGTGCTAATTCAAAGCTTTTCTGTGTAATACAAAGGCATTAAATTACCCATTTCAGGAAGATGATAACACATCATATGGTATTTATGGAGATATTAACCCTAAACGCATTTCTCAAGGAAACTAGTGTAGAAATAGCAATATTTGGGTTTTTGAAATTTCATGCCCATTCTCATTTGACAGTCAAAATTTCTATTGTGTATCACTAAGGCAGAATTAAAGCCGCTCCATGAAGATGAAAGCATATTGTGTAATACTTATAGAGATATTATGGCTCAAAAGTGCCCATAAACTTATCACAAAATTTGGGTTTCCTATATTTCATGCCCGTTCTCATTTGCGAGTCTGCATTCTTTCTGTGTACTAATGAGGTGCTTGCTGTACTGCTGTACTACAGATTTCCAGAAGAAGAGAGTATCTTATATTAAGGCTCAACAGTGCCCCCTAAACCCATATTTTTCGAGGAAAAAAGAAGGAATCGTAATATTTGGGTTTCCTTAATTCATGCCCATTCTCATTTGCGAGTCGAAATTCTTTCTGTATATACTGAATAAGGCACAAGGCTGGTCATTCCTTGAAGATGGGAGCATCTTGTGGCACACTATAAGAGATATCACTCAGGTTAATGTGCCCTTAAGCCCACTAAAAATGAAAAAAAAATTCAATATTTGGGTTTCCCTTATTCAATATTCCGTTGTCATTTGTGAGTGTTATTTTTTCTGTGTACTACTGAGGCCACTTGAGTACCAATTTCATGAAGATGAATCATCTCGTATGGCTCTCGGAGATCGGAATTGCTCAAACTTGTCTTGTAGTTTTGCAAAACCTGTATTTTTATTTAAAAAAAAAGAGAATATTGATGTTTTAGCTGTTTAGGGGCTTCACCAATGGAAGATGTGCCTAGTCATAAAATTTTCAAAATTTATGTCTGTCTTGTATATTTACAATCTACTTTACTTTTAATACCAGAGAGATCAGTACCTCTAGTTATTGTTTTGAAGGAGATATTTGTTTTGAAGGAGATATTGGGAATAGAAAATCTCAGATGACTAAATTTCAAAAGAAAAAAAAAGAAATGATGAATTTTCTGTACCACTCTTTTCACGTAGGTTTGATTGTGAGAGGCCAAATTTTCCCCACGTAGTACCTAGTTTATCGGGCTACCCAAAAGCAAAAGGTACGGCCGTGGGGATACATACTTTAAGAGAACCTGGTACTCAAAATTGGTCGCAGGCGCTAAACTGCTAAACCCTGATAGCACACTGCGTGGCACTACGTTGGGCCAATGTAATGCCAACTGTTGCCAACTGTTGCCAACCATTGCCAACATTGTCCCTATGCTATATGGGAAACTGCCAAAATTGCCGCTTTTCGGCGAAAAAGGCCACATTCGACAGGTCACTTAAAAAATCGATATTTTTGGGGAAACCTTTAGTATATTGTGGGAAACTGTGTTAATTTCACCACTTTCATTCCTTAAAAAGTTTTAGACCCCAAATGTTGGGGCAAAAGAGCCTTCCTTGAGCTAAACCAGGCAAAATGATCAAAACGGTGGCCATTTTGAAGTGGCTGGCTACGAATAAAATGGAGCACATACTTGTCTAATTGTCTGATGTCTACTCTACAATATGTCAAATTAATAGCCATAATAGCAAAAGAAAAAGAAAAGAAAAAAGAAAAAAAGAAAAATGCACTTAACCAAAATTTTCGTATTTGTGCTGTGAACTGGGTGTGTGGGTTTGTCTACGAGAGTGCTACTACTTTGCTTATTGGTATTATTTCTTTTGCCAAAATATGCTATAAATTGGCGAATACGATTCACTCCGTAATTGTATTACCACCGAATGATGTCTTTAGTTGTTCTTCTTCACTGTAAATTTACTCATAAACTCGATCCTTTGGTGATCATTTGCCTCACAAAATCTACAAAACCTCCGTCCTTCCTGCAGACGACGTTGCTCATGGTCACCGTCTAATAGACGACGAAGTAAATTCAGTTGTCCAGGAAAAACAAAGCGGAGTAGACTGCGCAACTACGCTGTAAAACTGCTTACACTAACTATTGGCATAAAATTGAACGTATGCTAAGCCATAACGGGGTCATCCCACGAGACCGAAGGTCCACGAGACCGAAGGTCCGCGAGACCGAAAATCAAAAACAAAAAGGGTCCACGAGATCGAAAATGAAAAAAGGTTCGCGAGACCGAAAATGAGAAAAGGTTCGCGAGACCGAAAGTAAGAAAAGGTCCGCGAGACCGAAAATGAGAAAAGGTCCTTGAGACCGAAAGTGAGAAGGGGTCCGCGAGACCGAAAGTGAGAAAAGGTCCGCGAGACCGAAAACCAGAAAAGGTCCGCGAGACCGAAAACCAGAAAAGGTCCGCGAGACCGAAAATAAGAAAAGGTCCGCGAGAACGAAAATGAGAAAGGGTCCGCGAGACCGACAGTAGTTTCAGTCCGCCGTACTGCTCCGCTCCGCTTTAAGTTAATGCTGGCACCCTGTAGTATTTACATTTTGCAAACTAAAGCGTTGCCCTTGCAACACCACCCTTCTGGCATGAACGTTCCGGCCTCGCGAGCGGATTTTTAATTTCGGTCTCGTGAACCCTATTTCATTTTCGGTCTCGCGGACCCTATTTCATTTTCGGTCTCGCGGACCCTATTTTATTTTCGGTCTCGCGGACCTTATTTTATTTTCGGTGTTGCGGACCTTCGGTCTCGCGAACCTTATTTTATTTTCGGTCTGGCGGACCTTCGGTCTCGTGAACCTTATTTCATTTTCGGTCTCGCGGACCTTCGGTCTCGTGAACCCTATTTCATTTTCGGTCTCGCGGACCTTCGGTCTCGTGAACCTTCGGTCTCGTGGGCTGTAACCGCCATAACATGCAGACTCGGACGTCAAACCCGCGTATATAGCGATTGTTTGCGACTGGCTACATGTTAGTACAAGGGTAATCCAGCCACGACAAATTATGCACCGCAGTTAGTTTCAGATTTTTGGTGACCTTTGACCCTCGAGGGTCCCACCCACGGACTTCTTATATACATGGACAGACCATATTGCACTAACGTCCTATGCGTAAATTGTCTCCACCGTACGTACACGAATAGGCTTACCAATATGGCTGCCTGCTATAGTCTTGTGTGTAAAAGTTTGGACTTGCTCAAGTGGCTCGGTATCGACAAATTGTGTGAGAAACTTGTAATATTTTCGAAAGAATGCAAGCTCAGGTCAAATTCGACAAATAGAATGGAGGACTGAGATATTGTTCTTCCATTCATACTGATATTTTGTCTGAAATGTTGCAGATTCATCGTCAAATTGGGCAAATGGTAGTATCCCGGCGGCCATCTTGGTTAGCCAAAATTTGTTCGAACGGTGGCGACCGTATTGATTGCGTAATCCTCTGTCCATGTATTGAAGTCCGTGGTCCCACCATATTTCATGTGCTAGTTTTACTGTTTATACTCTATCGTATTATGCATTGACTTAGATTTACGGCCAATTTCTCCATGTAAAATTCATCGTTCATGCGTCATATTTTAAAAGAAGCTAAGTTCTACAGAAGGTAGACTGGGATGGCAAATTGAAGGTCGTCTTTGTAAAGTTTGGTGAGAAAAAGTTGTTATTTGAGAACGTGAGGAATGACGCTCTCTGTGGCTAATGAGAGTAATGAGCTGGGCGAAAACTTAGGCTAGGCCTATAAAGTTCGTGTTACTGCTACCCTGTGTTTGAATAGGGAGCTGTATCCTGTATCGTGAAATAAAAAACATAGATGACACAAAAATTCTTCAACATGATGTTGACAATTTGTGTCAGTGGGAATCAATCTGGCAGATGGGGTTTAATAAATCTAAGTGTTTTACTATGAGAGTCTCCCATAAAGCAAATCCAAATCCTTATTTTTACCAAATGGGTAATCATACTTTAGAGCAGGTTAATCACCACCCTTACCAAGGAGTTGAACTCTCTTCTAGTATGAACTGGAAAAGACATATTAACCAAATTGTATACAAAGCAAACCGGACATTAGGCCTATTGAGGCGAAACCTCTCGCACTGTGATAAAGATACTAAGACTGCAGCGTACTTTGCTCTTGTTCGACCCATTCTCGATTATTGTAGTACGGTATGGGACCCCTATACCCAATCCGAAAAGAATTCTATAGAAAGTGTCCAGAGGCGTGCTGCCAGATTCATCTTTAACAACTACAGTTGCCAATCAAGTGTTTCTGAGATGATTGAAGATCTTAAATGGGACAGCCTTGAAACTCGACGATTTAGGGCTCGTCTTGTTGTAATGTATAAAGAAACGCATGGATTACTTCCAAGTAATGTAAGGAATCATCTTATTGACCCTTCAAATGTTAATCGACGGACTACCCGTCGTACTAGTGGAAGGTATCCATACCATTATCCCTCCACTAACAAGCTTTGCTATCAGAAATCTCTCTATCCAAGAACTATCCCTAGCTGGAATCTATTACCGGAACAGGCTCGCTGTGCCCCATCAGTGGACAGCTTTAAAAACCAGCTCTTAGCCCTTGATCAAAATCGTTATAGCTAGTTATTCTATTCATCCAACTCCCTTAGCCCTAGTTCAGCAGCACGGGATAGCCTTGTCTGGCGTTTGTGCTGCATTTGAAAGAAGAAGAAGAAGCTTGAGATTGCACGACGCGGACGTTGGCTACGACGTAATGACGTCATGTTGTAACTAGGCGCATGCGTCTACGTGAACTTCGCATTGTCGGTGTAATTCTACACCGGGAGTCGCTCGTTTTGGCGTTGTGGCTGGAACGGCAACGAGAGGCAGCATATGACGTCATATAGTTTTGTTGCCATGCCGATCGTTGCATTAGATACTTAAAATACACGTTGCACGCATATCATAAATTCATCGTCGTCCATTATATCAGTTAAATAACCATAGCAATTGCTTCACGAACTCGATGAAGGTTTGCTACTCTCCAACTTAGGCCTACTGTACATAAGGAGTAAGTTTGACTTATACTTCCCGCTAAATACTGTTACCATTAACAGATCGGTTTGCACGTCTGCTACTCAAACGAAGTTCGAATATCACCACGTGACTTTCATGCCGCGTCGTAGAAATCTAAAGCGCAATAGTTCCAGGGCGCGGACGTCAGCTCAACGACGTGAACTGTGGGTTAAAACGCTGCGACGCCCTGCCCACGTCGTGTAATCTAAAGCTCCCTAATGTGTGATCGAGTGTGCCTTGGCCAAGTCGTCAGGAAAGGACTGTGGTCGTCGCCGAGAGCTCACTATAGTATACACAGTTGTGACGACGACCTGTGAAAATATCAAGGTGGTCGGCCTTCTGTATGATGGTTGGACACAATTGCAGAATACCGTGCGATTTGAGGCTTTTTTGGGGGGGGGGGGCTATGGGCTATGCAGTCCAGAGTCACTGTGTATCCTAGTAGCTCTTCAAGACAGTTCTGAGTCTGAATCCTGACTGTGTATCATCATAGCTTTGTAAAAGACAACCAAAATTTTGACTGCTTATCCTCGTAGCCTTGCAAAGACAAGTTAACCTTCATAGGCTAGATAACAGGAAGTTGTCTTGGAATATATATGGACATTGTATCCCAGTAGCCCCATGAAAACATATCCCAGTGAGGGGAATTGAATTTTTACTGCATATCCATTTATCCATTAAGCTTCTCACAAGAAAAAAGAAATTACTACTGACTTTGTATCCTGTTAGCCTCTTCTCTTGAAAGGTTGTAGAGACCGAGAGAGTGGGTGGAGGAGAGACAAGCAACTCAAAAAGGAGATGTGGACATGCCTGTGCTCTGGAGTAGACTGACTCTTTATTCAACTCCTCTCCTGTGAGAGAGCTAAAGCTTTGTCTAGTCACAGTGATTATACATAGCTAGAACAGGTGCAGTAATACTTAGTGATGCATGGGCAGTTAGTGTACAGCTGCCAAGTTGAACCCTATACAATTGTGCATACTGCAATAACAAACAATCCAACACAGCTGTGACAAACACAATACATAAACACAATACACCTATACAATTAACACATGAAATCCCCTCTAATACCCAAGGCATATACATACCCAGCTGTGTAATACTCTTGATCCCTACAAGGTAACTAAACAAGATACTGTACCTAAATCATAGCCATGAATAGTGATACAATAAGGCCAAGTAACAAAAAAAAAATATGTTTACCGTCCAGAATTTTTCAGAAAAGTAGGATGTGCCCCCCCCCTTTTTTTTTAACACACGTGTCAAAACTGTGTGAAAAAGAAGACAAAAAAGTTGCATGCACAACTGTAATGAGTATATTAAACAAAGCAAAATTGTCTTAGTTATCAAATCACATTCGTGGGCTGCTTGTTGAAGTTTCAGTAAAAACAGACTGTAGTTGCGGTGTCCAGTCGTTCCTTTTTATGTATCAATAAGGAATATCACCGCAATTTGTGGAAAAGTCCAGAAGGTGCTGAAATAAAACATGATTTCCGCTTTTCAAAAATAAAATTTTCAAATAAAATAAAAAGGATGCGGGTGGGGACGGAAAACATGTATTTATTTTACTTGGCCTAATCATAGCTGAGCCATTCTAGAGATAACATTTGTTGCCTGGATCACTATAGTGACTCTGTAGCCTTACTTGGGGTTGGCACTAGGCAACGCGATTACAAGAATAGCACACCCACAAATTAATTCCTGCAAATTATACACAGTTGAGACTTGAGAGGGAAATTCCCGCAGCAGTTTTTAACCTGCCATACTGGAACATCTGTGCATTTTCCCAAAGAGCAGCAAGGATGGCACTTTCTGTGTTGGAACAGTGAGTTTTCCACAAGCATGTTTTCTATGAACTTTGTGGATCAATTTCTACAAAAATAATCAAGTTGTCATTACATCCCTGTAAAGCATTCCTTTAATACTGTATGAAAAAAATCTAAATGCCACCATGACTATGCAGTCTTAGTTTCCGACGCAATCAGTGTAGTTGTGCATTGAAAGCTCCACAACGTACTGTAGGTGTTATGATATATAGACTCTCGGTAAGATCGGACTGCTTTGACTCAAACATGAGACTAGGGTAGGCTCCACATATGTCCATATAAAAAGGGAACAGGCCAAGTCGGTCCCAAGCCAACTCATCCCCAAGCCAACTCAGCCCCATTATGAAAAATTTTGACAACAGTGTTTGTCTTACAGTAACATATTTGTTTTTGGACAGAGCACTTGGTTGTTATGGAAAAAGTTACTCCCTTAAGATTATCTCCTCACCATCTTCACACATGATCTTTGTTGGGCTAATTTGAATTTTACCAAGTGTAACTTCTTTCCAGTTTTGTTAGTAGAGTTCAAATTTTCCACACACATTGCCATTTTGTTATCTTGCATATATTAAATTTCGTAAAGGTGGATTCCCAATTCCCTTTGCCTTCAATTCCTCTTCATGTTCTGTCACACATAGTAAGTTTGGAATCTACCTCCTATAATTAATATGTAATGTTACCAATGCCTAACATTTTCAAAGGTATTTTGAGTGGAAAACTGCCCTCTCAAAACTTGCCATAAAATATCTTAATCAAGGAATTTTTACCTGAGGCAGAGTTGGCCTGGGACGGAGTTGGTCTAGGGCCGAGTTGGTCTTAGGCCGACTTGGCTTGGGGCCGATTTGGTTTGGGGCTGACTTGGTTTGGGGTGGAGTTGGTCGGGGTTGAGTTGGTTTGAGGCGGACTTGGCCCGAAAGCTATAAATACATTAGTATATGGTTCCAATAGCTCTGAAGGAAAAACATTATGATACAACAGAATTACAGAAGTAAAGCTTTCAAAAATATTACAAAGGGCTTAGAGTATTTCACACATGCGTCACAATTATTTTATAAAATGTTTGCCTACAACATAACTTTGGTTGTTTTCCAATTTCAGGATCGATCTTGCTACCCTGAGGCTGTATCCCCACACATGTAGAGTGTACAGTGGAATTGAAATTTGAAAGAACTTGAGCGATCGTAGGCTTTTCGGACAGCAAGCATGGGATTTAAAGCATACAAAATTCTTTTAATTATCTGTCATCAAAAGCAATTAGGCTACTAGATAAAAGTAGCTGAATTTGTTTTGCTTTATTTAGCTGTATCAATTTGGTGCATGTTTTGGCACACTTTCTGGAGGACCTCATACAGAGGAACTCATGTACAGTAGTCATATTTGAAACTGAAGCCAGCACTAGATGACCAGCCTGTTTCTGCCGATCTGCACCCATTGGAACAATGGTAGAAAGGGCGTTTATTTAGAATCAGTGACTGCGAGTCAGGATACAGTTCTGATGGTTTATTAATGTACTATACCTCCATTCAGGGTGCCGCAACCCCCTTATTTTCTCTTTTTCTTTTGTATTTTATTTGAAGGGAGTAATTTTAACAGATGGTTGGTTCCCAAAGGGGACAGGAGAGTCAGGCATGCCCTGTTTTTTTTTGAGGAAATAGGCTTAGGCTATTATGTACCTCTGGGTAAACAAAGGTAGGAGGATGCCAAGAATGACAAAATTGAATTCATTTTAGTAACTTAATATGACACATGCTGGGCCCAGGGATGACATATTTTTTTCAGCTTTAAGAAAAATTTTAAAGATTTTTATTTAAATCCATTTTGATGATTTTTTTGTCATAATCAGGGATATACATACATTTTATACAGTATCAGCAATGACAGCAGCTTCACCATGGATAGCAAAGTAGAGATCAAAACACTGGGGTTTTTTGTTTTTGCTTTTTTTCAGAAGCAGTCAGAAATTGCACTTTCATATAGTTTGGCTTTTAGTACACACCTTTCTACTTCCATGCTTCCCACCAATATTTTGTGGTGAAACCCATTCACTTTGTACTGTAGAGCCCAGCCTCAAAAACACTGTTGTAGGTGACTCAGTACTGGGCTTCCCACTTTCTGATTGCTGTACAGTATTGAGTTTAATTTCCATAGAAAGAGGGAGATGTCATTTGCAGGCAAAACTTTTTCTACAGTTACTGTATGATCAGTTATAATTCTTTGCAATAGTTACTTAATGCTGAGTGCTGGAAAGCACAACTCATAAAGCAGCAAAAACTGTTGAAAATACATAACAGATGAAATGTAGTACTCTTCAGGGGTTCGTTTGTGCCATGCTTATTGCACATTTGCTTTGTGAAATGTCTAGTCGAAGCAGGGCTCAACATTGCTTAAAGGCTGTACCATGGGAGTTTTAGTTAAAGGCTCTCTAAGCTCACCCCAGACAGTAACAATTCTCCCTACTACAGTAAGCCCCTCCTCCAATTTACACCATGCCTCCTGTGTAGTATACCTCTAACTGAGCCACAGTAGCCTGCACTGAGTTAAATTGCTCAAGGCAATATTGTCAAGCACAGTGTAAGCATGGTCTCATGTACAGTACTGTATCCCATGTCACCTGGTGTTACCCTGTGTTTATACCAAGGCAAACCTCAGGTTAACACTGTGATTTCTAGCGCGTGTTCTCATGTACCAGGTTCAGTTGATTGGGTTGTGACGGAAGTCAAATTTTTTGCAGGAATTTTTTCTCGTAGTTATCTCAGATTGTTAATAAACTTTTAATCATTATTTACAGGCTACAGCAGGAAATAAAAACACTATTGACTGGAAGAAATAAGGCTACACTTACTGTCAACCCAAGACACAAGCCTATTCTACCAGAATACTGCTTTATTGGCCTAGCCAAAGTGCAGTATAGGAAATTTGCCTGCAGCCCGCATCATTTCAACACTGTCAGTGTACCCAGCTTCATCCAAATTGATCTTGGTCTTGCATTGTTCTTGCTTGCAAGCAACATCAATGTTACATACCGTAAAACACTCCTTATTTGACGGTAGTCTCTTTGAGTCCAAAGAAGCAGTCTTTGTTTCGCTAACAATTTGGAAATAACCATTACGGAGAAAAATTCCCATAAAATGCCACAAATATGCCTTAGACTATACTCTACAAAATTACAAGCCGAACTTGAACACTGCTATTTTCTTTCCAGCAAATATATCTTTTAGACTAGCCCTTGGCCAGGGGGGATTGAGGGGCAAGGGGAGCCCCTTCGAAAATTTTTCGCCCCTAGATAAAAAATTACCATTGTCTTACAATACATTTTATTACAAGTTCTTGGCCTCTAAAACATATTTCATCTGGGCTGGAAATTATCTCCCCCTTTTAGTACCTTGTCTAGCTATGGACCTGCATTTAGAAGTAGGTAAAAATTCATGAAAAATGCATCTCTAGAGAATAATTTGCCTTCTCCAAGGCAAATAGTAATGGATCTCAAGTGAGTTTCGCCACTCAGCAACTAGCAGTAGTTTATTTACTGCAATACTGGTCTGTTTAGTGTGTACATCGCTGATGGAAAGTAGAGGTCACAAAGCCTGTACCTGTGATCTGTGGTTGATTACACAAACATGGTGTTTAAAATTGCAGAATCCTCCATTCAGAGGTGGATCAAAATTTTAACACTGACACCGAGTAAACCTGTGTTCTCACGGACTCATGCTCGGGGTAACACGGTGTTACCCCGAGTGCGAGAGACCACACTATGTGTGGGTGAGCTGACAATGGGAAAATAACAGAGTCAGACTGTACAAGTCAATGTTTACCAACCAAATTGAGACTGTATTGTTTGAATGAATGAATGTCAATCAAAGTGCAGTTATCAACTGTATTTAGAACTCTGGGGATATTCCTAAATGTTTGGGGAGAGAGTTGCTAGCAACTCCCTGGTTTGGCGGAATGCCATATCACCGTTAAATCATGTTTAAAATGAAGTTAAACAGGTAACATTGTCATTTATCTTTACATGTAAGTGGAAGGTTGGAAACAATTTCCACTTGAATTTGTTAATTATTTATTGAAAAACTTATAAAATTTACACTTACCATACAAATCAATGATTTTGTGGAAAACCCAAGTGATTTAAATTGTGTTTTAAATCATGCGGAAATGACCTGTATTTGCTTATTGGCATTCGTTGCACTTATGGGTATAGTAAGGGTAGGTATTGCATAATACTGGGTTTAAATTCTTTGCCAGGTGAGTAATGTATACAGATATGCTAGGCCTATGTGTGTTAGGCTAATGATGACTGTTAATTGCAGTTTGTGTATTGACACTTAACAATGTGGACAAACGGTTCGTGTACAGCTGCTTCATCGCCAAACGATGGTAATTCTTGCATCAGTATGATTCTTTGTTTTATCTTTTTGCTGCAGAAGTGCTTTAACTCGAAGTCTCTCTCAGGATGAAATGGAAGGTTAGAGCTTAAATCCTTGCTATGGGAAACTCAGAGTCAGTTCTAAAAGAGAAGAAGGTTGTCGTGGTTGGTGGAGGCTATGGTGGGGCACATGCTGTTGACCTTTTGAGGGGCAAATGTCAATTGACGGTCCTGGACCCTAGAGAGTACTACCATTATTGTGTTGGGTCACTTAGAGCTACAGTTGAGCCAGGTAAGTTTATGGTTGGTACTGGTGTTTAGAAGGCTTCATATTGTTAAGAAATGATGTGAAATTTGTCTGTTTGTTATGTTCTACCCCCAAGCAAGGCAAACACAATCAGCTAATATTTTTTATCTATTGTCAGCTATTCCTAGACCACCAAAAAATTTTTTTACAACTATTTTAATTTAGCCTGTCAGGCTGTAACTTGTTGCCTGGCAAACAGTTAGAAATGTGATAATTGATTTGTCTGGTTGCAAAGTTCTCCACCTCAGTAATTTTGTTTAATGTTTTTGAGTTGCAAATTTGCAAAGAAATAACTTTTTACCTCAGTTATGCCATGTTATTGAGCAGTGTTTGGACTACTGTTAACCTAAGTTGTTTAATACTACCGTACATTTCTTTTAATGCCTACTATATTTGTACTTGTTCAGGGTGAGCAATTTCTGTGGGTCCTTCCATACGCTATATGCAGTAGCTCCAAGCCCGTAAAAAGTTTGTAAAAAGATGGTGTAGATCTGTATAGTGTACTAGGGTATGCATTTTTTGTGATTTAAATTACGTATGTACAGCACTGTGCAGTTTTTCTCATGAGTTCACTCTAGTTTATCACTAAACTTTACATGGCTTCTGCTTGGAAGCCATTGTAAGTTAGCTGAACAACCATAATGGCAGCAGGACACCTAAATATTGGGAAGTTGGATGTTCTGCAGGAAAACTATCTGAATTTATGCACCAATTAAATTATTCTCTTCAAAATTACCAGCTGACACTGCACGGTAATAACTAAAATGTCCTATTGTATGATTCTGTGTACTGCCTTTTGTTTTCCAACTTTTGACCAGTGCTAGCTTTATACTAATTGTCTTTTATCTTTATGGCCAGTTGCGCTTGTAGTATTCCCATACAATTACACTACAGTATGTTATTAAGTTATTCAGTGTATTGTGTATTGCATCACACAAGTTGGATGGTATGAAGGGCTGCAGCTAGTGCTATTCACCCCCTCCCCTCGTCCTCAACTGAGCTGCAGGCTCCTTGCATCTGTGGTTCACTGTCCACAGTCATAGTACCAGGTGTGGAAAGATTCCTGCTTGTGGTCAAGCTAGACAGTTTTAACATATTACAATGCCTGCTTAGAGTTACTACTGTTTGGGCTCATATAAGCAAAGGAAGTTTGTGTTTGAGTCTTTGAGATGCTCAGCAGTAATGTGCAGTTTATACTGCTAGGGAAGGTTTGATAATGTACTCACCAACTTGCCAAAGGTGAAATGATTTTATGTTTTCTCAATCAGAAAATAAATGCACTTGATGCTATGATGAATAACACACCAGCTAGCTGATGACCATACAATTAAGACTGTTTTTCTCTGGGAGGGTGGTGATGTTTGCCCAAATCCAGACTTAATATAACTGTCCAATTTTCAGCCCGACTGAAACAAAATATCTGCTCGTTTTAGTCAGGTTTCTGACATTTGGGGTGGCTGCCCTGCCCCCCCCCCTTCCCGGCCTGTATGGCCATGAGCTAGCCTTAATCATATTTTGCATTTTTTACTGTACTGTACATAGTTAATAATGTAATAAATAGTATGAATGGTTATCTAACCTGCGAACACCTGCAAAGATGTCACAAACCTTATCACATGACCTTTAAGTACAAAATTCTCATATTGAATTATCACTAAATTTGATGTAGGTCTACAATTTTACCTGAATTTGAGATCACGAGTTTTGTTTAACTGAGTTACTGTACTGGGGACTGCACTTGAATGATTTCCACAATACAAAGTAAACCTTCTCCATACAGTGTGCATACATGTATGCCTACAGGGCAACCTCCAGTTGTGGAAAGGGGCTGCAGTACAGTAACTTTTTGCTTGAAAACTTAATGCATGTTTGCATATGTTCTCCATGAATATAGCAAATTTTCTGTCTGAATGG
The DNA here is from genome assembly GCA_029531755.1 of Holothuria leucospilota. Classification (NCBI taxonomy): domain Eukaryota; kingdom Metazoa; phylum Echinodermata; class Holothuroidea; order Aspidochirotida; family Holothuriidae; genus Holothuria; species Holothuria leucospilota. Next base: position 35,521,894 of record CM055973.1, on the reverse strand, counting down.
GGGAGGGCTGCATTCTCTGCACCCCCTCCCTGTCTCGTATGCTTACAATGTGTAGAAGAGAGGTATTAAAGTTGAGTCATCAGTTGATCCATCCCATACACTTCATGTCTGATATATGTTGCAGTGACAGCCATTGTATCTTTCTTGTAATAAGAAATAACCATATATAATTGAAATGCTACAAAAATAAAGTGTTTCCTGTTATTTTCTGATTAAAGCCAACTTTCTCCAAAGAAAGTTCCTTGTTTAGGTAGTTACCCCTAGTGAAAAATTTGATCTACTTTTTGGCTAGTTCAAAAGAGCCTATGGCATTTGCCCATTTTGCTCATCGGATAAAATTGCCTTGTGGTCAAGTGGTCATGTTCCTAATATAAAATGTTTTTAACACACTTCACAGGACTTGAAAAGAAGATTTTGATCCCATACAAGGAGGCATGGCAAGGAGTGTACAGACAAGGAAAGGTGACAGCAATTAACCCAGATGAACAATTGATATTATTAGAAGATGGGGATAAAGTATCGTATGATGTTGTCATCATTGCAACTGGTTGTCATGGTCATTTCCCTGGCAAGATAGACCTGAATGTTAAAACCATGGCTGAGGCAGAGAAATTGTTCAAAGAGAAGCAAGAGCAGGTATGACATTTTGCAGAAATAGCCCAAAATGAGCACCAGGGGACATAACCTTTCCATCACCTTTCCTTCCAGGCCCCTTGCTTTCATAGGTGACAGAAATTTTCTCCAGATTTAAGTATTTCTTCTTGTCATTCTTTCTTCCGTCTTCCCCCACTCCCTTCCCCTGGTCATCCAAGAAATGTGAGGTTCATCATGATCATTGGGTGTGCCTGGTAAAATGTTCTGCAGCAGCATTTCACTTAAATTGTATCAATTGTTTAAGATTGATTTAATGGTATTGATATTCGAACACGTTCCTCATTCTAAGTTTAGAAGAGGACCTTAAGTCTAAGATTGCAAAGTATACTTAGTCCAACCATCATCTTCATAGTACGTTCTTGTCTATGCTGAGATATTAAACACAATTTGAGTCACCTAATTTTACACAGTAAAGTTGACCCAGAAAGTTGTAATGTGAATCAGTACTCAGATTATCTGTCTTTGATTATTTTTGCCACTGCAGTTTGATAAAAGATGTGATCTATGCTCTTACTTTCCTGGAGTGACTTGATTTATCTGCATAATAAATAGTACATGAAAAGGTGAAACCTAGGGAAACAACAGAAAACATAAAGATAGCAAAGCAGCTCTGAGAGTTAAGATGAGCAGGAATGATAAAGAAAAGTGTGACAAACAGACCACCATGGTCACTGTAAAATGAATACATACTTCAAACACAAAAGATTAAAAAGTACATGAAAATATAACTACAGTATTAAGAATATATACAGAAATATAGAGCCCTAACACTTCCACCCTCAATTTGGTAAAAACATACTTTTATTTGCTGATTTAAAAATACTGAAAGTAATGCACTTAGGTAATTATTGTAGTCTATAGGTATGAAAGAGTTCCACAATAAACAACAGTGTTTGCTCTTTAACTGTTTCTGGAAGGGGCCAGCTGGACTATTCAGCTGAAGTTTCAAGTTTCAAGTTCACCATCTTTTCAATTGGCATGTAGTACTGTACTCTAAGGAAGAAAGACTTTAATAAAGAAAACACTCAACTGTTCATTCATTACTGAATTTACTCATTATAAATTTTGGTATTTTGAGGGAAATTTTAGCAATTGGAGGGAAATATTGAACTTTTTTTGTATTCAGAAATACTGTGGAAAATTTGACCTACTTCCTAGGAAATTCAGTAGCCCTGGTGACCACACAGCATAAGTGAGAATTGGGTCGTGTTTCAATAATGTCTCAGCATTAAAAGATTAAAAGCAAAGAAAAAACATTTACAGTAACATGAGTAGTGACAAGAGTGACATCTCAAATATTGCACAACGTTCCAATTTAAATAAAGTCATACACCCATGTATGAACTATCATATCATAAATACGACAATGTGACCAATGAGTTTCATTCTTTAACCTATGTAGCATGTAGTTTTCTCATTTTAAGCTTTACGTGCTGTGACTCTCCCTGTTAAAGCGCTTATAGTTCAAGCTGTACTTTCTCCTGGTCCTTGAAGTCTGCAATTAGTTTTTGCTATATCTTACATTTACTAGTTTCTATGCTTCATACCTGTAATACAGTTAACTATTAGATCAACTCTCCCAGAAGGACAGCTTTATGCTATTTAGAAGTGAAAAGCCTCCAATGAGTCAGGCTATCAGGAATAATTATAACAATAAATGTCAATTACTACTAAGAGCTGTCTGCATGGTATTCCCTTGGAGATTTCAAGGGTATGAGGTAACTTTTCAGACTGAGATGAGTACCTTACTTGTAGATATTAACAGTGCAGAAAAAGTTAAGATGTCAGTTGAAAAAATCACAAAATGGGAGCCTTGGGAGGTAAGTTTAATAAGAATGTTGTGTACCAGCACATACTACATTTTAAATTACTTCTTTGCATTTTCAAAGGTGAAGAAGGCTGACAGAATAACAATTATTGGAGCAGGAGCAGTGGGTGTAGAGATGTCAGCAGAGATTGCGACTGAGTACCCAACTAAAAAGGTCACTGTTATCAGTTCAGGAAGTGATATCATCCAGGGACCTTTTAAAAAGCAGTTCCGAGATGGTGCCAGGAAGCAACTTCAGAAACTTGGTGTAACACTGGTTCTTGGTGAGTTATTCAGCATCTGTGGTTGTGGTTATTACCCATGAGAAGGGTAAGGTAGGGGCAGATACTGCTGTTGACATACATTTTTCAGGTGAACTGGAAGTGTATCTATTAATCCGAACTGGCCAGACCTGAAATAAAGCTCAGAAACAGGGAGATTTCCAGTGAATGGTTGTCAGAAATTTGTCTGAAATATTACAAGTGATTGTGTCCCTGAAAATCGACATCAAAATTTTAACCAGTTCAAAATTGCTGAAGATAACAAAATTATACAAAAATAGTTCTTTTAATGTATTGATGGTTTTCAACCTCAGTAAAAATAAATGCTTCCTTGGGGAAATACAAAGGACTTATGTATTCATTTTCACATTGATGTTTTGCAACATTGGAATGCATTCTGTTTATATATATATATATATATATGGCTTCATAGCTCAGTGGTTAGAGCGTCCGCACTAGCAAGCGGGAGGTCCTGAGTTCGAACCCCGGTGGAGCCAACTTCTTTTCACCTCAGCCAGATTTTCCAGTGTCACAGTTTTTCACCATATATATATATATATATATAACAAATAATAAAACACATTCCAAAGATGACATACTAAGAGCACAGATACGATAAAAACAGCGTATATTTCGGACACTCCTGTGTCCTTCCTCAGCGCCAAAATGGCAAGTGAAAAATTACAGCATTTTTCAAACTTAACGGTAAAACAAGTACAGACCAAAACAAATGATAGACAAGCAGGTTTAGTTGACCTTGGCAGCTTGGGAAGGGTTATTAATTACAAAGGGGAAGTCACTTAAGATCTCAAGGTCCTTGTTCAGGCCCCTAATATGAGTTGACAGTTTAACGACCCACTTGCTCTCAGATTTGAGGCGTTCGTTGACAGATTGGTAATTTGAACCGAGCAAAATACACTTTAGATTTGAAATGGAATGATTCGGTTCACCACAGAAATGTTTAGCAACGGGAAAATTAACAGATTTATCCTGAATAGTCTTCTTATGGTTATTGAATCTAAATCTGAATTTATTGCTTGTCTGCCCGACATAGTTGCCTTTGTCGCATATATTACAAAAGAGTAAGTAAACCACATTGGGTGTATCGCAGTCAAGGGGAGGAGGACGAACAATGCACTTTGTGCCGGGAGGGGTAAATTCTTTGTCTGTAATAATAAAATGACAGACCTGACACCTCGGTTTGCTACATTTTGCGTTGCCTATGTTACGGGCACCAAGCAGTCGGGAAGATGTGAGTAATGTTTTGAGACTGGGGGGCTGACTGTCAACTCATATTAGGGGCCTGAACAAGGACCTTGGCATCTTAAGTGACTTCCCCTTTGTAATTAATAACCCTTCCCAAGCTGCCAAGGTCAACTAAACCTGCTTGTCTATCATTTGTTTTGGTCTGTACTTGTTTTACCGTTAAGTTTGAAAAATGCTGTAATTTTTCACTTGCCATTTTGCGCTGAGGAAGGACACAGGAGTGTCCGAAATATACGCTGTTTTTATCGTATCTGTGCTCTTAGTATGTCATCTTTGGAATGTGTTTTATTATTTGTTATATTACATGGAGCATACGTGGATTTTTCTCATATATATATATATATATATATATATATATATATATATATATATATATATATATATATATATATATATATATATATGTGTGTGTGTGTGTGTGTGTGTGTATGCAGCAGCAGAATACATCCATGGGCAATACTTAAAATACAGGGAGGTTCCAGAAGCAGATATTTTTTAAATTGGATGAGGGGCTGGAAGTAAACATGATGGTTGAGAGAATTTCAATTGTTTGGGATAACACCTAGAAAATGGCCAAATTCCCTTCAAATTTCATCAAATATCGACCAGTTCACAGGGTAAGTTCTATTTTACACTTATATCATGAATAAACATGAACTAAATAAGCAAATGTGTGACATCAAGAGAGGAACTGACAAGATAAATACTCATGTTAAATCCTTTGTTTTTGAAACCTTCATTTCAAGAACAGTCGTGACATTGGTATTGTCTGGGGGATTTATTTTGGAACTTAAAATTATCTCCATGAAAAATATTGATATCCCATACCAAACTGTAGGCTATCTAATGACTAATTAAGATATAATTAATATCAGATTAACAAAAGAAATACCAACACTGTGCAACTCTCCATATCATTATTTTTGCATAGGTAATGAGATTCTCAAGAAACCATCAAACTTTGAAGCAGAATATCTTGAGAATGGTAAAAGTTATTGAAATAAGGCCAACAGATCTTCCCTTGATGGATTTTACTCTTTAACTGCCAAGTAAAATCAGGACTTTTTGGTTGCATGTCACCATAACTCCAAAGAAAATATCCCCACAGAAAAAGATAGCAAAGATTAGGTGAGGGTAGCTGGTGGGGGTAAGGAAAGGGAAGCTTGCTCTGATTTCATTTAATGGTGTGCTGTGAGGAGATTGCGATCTTACTTTTGTAATAGACATATTAAGCGTCACAGCACAACATTTCTTCAGTGACCTTTAGGTATGCAGGCTAGGACCTCACTATTTCAAAGGCAGCTTGGGGTATGATCAGCTTTCAAAGCTTTCTACCAGTGGTCTAGCAGTATCCATCCTGGTTACAGTGCAGAAAAATAAATGGACACATGCTTAACTAAACAGAATGCCCATTACTTAACTTGCACAGATATGAAGATAGCCTGTATCAGCTGGCATTCATATTGCGTGTTTTGTTTTGTCTTTTAGGAGGTGGTTATAAGTCAAAAAGAAAAAAAAGGAGTATATAGTTTGTTCCATCATAGAATGATGTTGAGGTGGGAAGATTGCACATTATCATTCTTTGCTTTCATTCATAGAGGAAAGAGTTTCCAACTTTGATGACCTTCCAACTGATGGATCCTCCTCATGCACTGTCAAGACAGATAAAGGCACAGAGATTGACAGTGACCTTATCATCATATCCACAGGACTTCATGTCAACTCAGAAGCTTATGAAAGAAATTTTGGTAAGCAAAGGTTGTCATGTATCAAATATATTGGAGAACAAATGTTATTCTGTAATGTAAGGGAGTGGAAATGTAACTCAGAGATATTTTCATTGTATTGAAGTGAATTGTCTCAATTAATCATCTGTTTGCTTTTGATTTCATAATGTTCTTCTGCCTTTTGGCATGGATCTTACTTTTCTGCTTTCCCCCTTTACCCCATCCATTGTAGCTACTTTCTTTTTCGCCCATCTCCCATCATTCAGATGTTTTACTCTATGTGTTGGTCTGCTGGTGTGTTTGTTGTCTTTGTTTTTAATATATGTCTGCTAGAAATTGTTGTCGTCATCTCTGCTGCCTCCACTGCCATCCACCACCACCATCCAGTTTGAAGTCAGAATTAATCCACTATCAAGTGGCTAAGATGGTTCATGGTAGCTCTCATGGAACTCTTCAAAATAATGCGATCCCCAATGTTGGCAGGATCCAGACTCCAATCCAAGAGATCTTTATGCACTGTACTAGACCAGGTCTTCCTCGGTCAGCCTCGAGGTGCTGTACCAGCAGTCTGCAATTTAGTGCACCTCCTAATCTAACCATCATTACGTTGAACATATCCATACCAACTGATCCTTCTCGTCTGCAAACTGGCCTCTAGACAAGGGATTTTCAGCTCTACATAAATGCTGTCAAGTCATTTGTTTTCTTCTGGTTTCAAGCCACATAACCGTCTCAACATGGAACGTTCATTTCTCTTCATTTTCCTGTGGTCTTCCATCTTGGGTGCCCAACACTCACTGCCTTAAAACATGGAACTGTGCACAAAGGTGTTGTATAAAGAGCCACGAGTTTGTAATGACAGGTTCTTGCAAATAAGGACAGGAAGCATTTCTTTGAATTTCCCCCAACCAGACCTTGACCTCGCTACAGCGGCATCAGTACAACCGCCACCTCCACCGACTGTGTCACCAAGATAGCAAAACAAATCTACAACATTCAAGTGATGACCATCAACATCCACATATTCAATAGCCTCCCAATGATGGGTCTGGCTTCCCCACGACATCTGCTACAAAGTTAGGGTCTTGACGGATCCTACCAATGATTCCAGAGCAATTCTTGTGGATCCAATATGAACAAACCCCACAGGAATATCTACCATAGTCAAGCAGAGAAATGAGGTTCGGCCCGGAGAGCATCACCTAGGTCTAATCCATGTTGACTATCAGTCCTTTCTCTCCCAGGTGCTTTTTCCAAAGCTTGGTTTTATCCACCAGCTCATCTAGACTTTCAGGTATTATGACTAAGTCATCAGAATACAACAGCTCCCAAGGACAGCCAGTACTTAACTCCAGGGGCAAGGCCTCAAGCAAAACAATGAAAACAAGAGGACTCAATACCGAGTCACTTCATTGAATATTCTTGTATCACACATGCTTAGAAGAAGTGATCCCAAAAACTTACCTAATTCACACATATTATCCTTTGGAAGATTTCATGTGAATACTTCTAGCAAACTTGTAGCACCCTCATTTTCAAATTAACTTTCCTCTGCACTCCACCCAAGCATTCCAGTATAGATTATGTTAATTAGGTCAGCATTCTACAGCTGCTGAGAAGCATACATCCAGTTCATGAACTTGTATATATTAAACTTGTGCTATAGGCTGCAGATAAACTATCAGCTTGGTTGCATCACTGGGTCACCCTCAGCAGTGGTCTACAGTCTCTCCATACCATGCAATCAGTCATTTGGAGACGCTGGCATTTTCTAGCAGAAAAGACAAACAAGTACCATAGGGTACTTGGCGTTGCTTATTACATTTTGCTACAGTTATATCGTTTTCAATGGTGCCACATCACATCCACTTGTACTGTTTAGCACCCCAAGGTGCACGTTAATAACAATGAAGTCTTCATGCATATTTAGACCTTTATGTACATCATCCTAACTGTATGCTGTGTAATTAAAACCATGTAGCTTATTAGCATATCTAGACCCAGGCCTAGCCCTGCAGCATCACAGATTGCTGTCATTTCTGGTATAAAGCAAAGCACTTCAACCATTGCAGCATCCACAACTGCCACAGAAAGCTTTGGGGGTTCAGCTTAACACCAGGGTTTGAAATTATCACTCGCCTGCTGGCCATTTGTGACTGAAAACATTGGCGGGTGAGTGAAACCCGCCTCTTGGTTGGCAAGTTAAAAAATCTGACTACCTCCTGTCCACATTTAAAAATTATTTATTACAACACACAATCAGAGCTGTTTATCACTAAAAAAAATGATCTCAGTTCCAGCTCAAATATATACCAGCTGTCACGATTAGTCGTGTTATGTACTACCCATTTTCCCATTGAGGATACTGCCAGTCCTTACGCACAAATCTGACGGACTATAAATATGACATCATTCTCAACATACCTTATCTCTTTCTACATTTCCAAACTCCCTGAATTAGATTCTCTGTATTCTATTAATTCAAAAGGCTATTTGAATTCCCTTTCATGTTGCTTGTCATTTGTATCCATTGTTGTTCAACTTGTTAAACTTTCTCATATTGAATGGGAAAGGAGAAGTATCAAAAGTTTAATACCAGATGATTGCCTCAAGTTGAATGAAGTCAATGAGCACACTTAACAGGCATCTTGATAAGGAGGTATTGAGTAAAACAAATTTATTTTGCTTTTTGAATGTGAAAAATAGGCAGGCTAGTGAAAATAGCTTGGGGACTACCCAGAATTTTGGATGACTAGTCCGGCTGGCAAGTGAAAAAAATGGGAAACCCCTGGTGACACAGGCATTGCAACCACAGGCAGTGCATCGCTGGTAGCATTTTACCTCTGCCAGATCAGCAAGCATACTGGCAGCAACTCAATCCACTGGAAGAGCTGGACCAACTTTATATTGCCTCAACTCAGTCAGCCTACTTCAACTCAACTGATAGCACTGGCAGATTCACCAGCTCCCGCTATCACGGTCTGTAACTAGGTGTAGATGTCGGATGTAAAATAAAACCAACACAGCAGTAGTGTACAGCCGTCTTCCTTCAGCCACTACTAAACATACCCCAGCACATGTGCATACCACGTTTATCATAACTGCCTGCTAACTAGTACATTTTATTTAACTTTGCAGAACTGTTGCGATTACACACTCTTCTTACCATGTGTAGTTGTCAGCAGAGGCAAAGCCCCCCTCCCAGAGGTCTAAATCTGTGCATACATCCCTTCTCTACTTGACTATAGACTTGTCTCATAGCTGGTTTCTCAGTCCCATAAGTACTGATTTCAAAAATCACCACCAGACCCTTGTACATTAGTGTTCTGTACCACAGTGTTCACCCTAAAATTGTCCGAACCCATCCCTTTCTCCAGTTTGAAACATTTTTCGTGCTTGTTGTTCAATTAGGTTTATTGTCACTGAACCAAGGAGGAAGTGCACAGATAAAACTGTGTGCACAGAGAATCATCCTGAGAGGGCAAACATAACACATATGACGGCAAATTAAGATCAGTCAAATAAAGTAATATTGTATCCCAAATTCATCATTTATCAACACAGGTTTGTCTGTTTCTGAATTGTTAAATCAGTGCAGAATAATTCATTGGTTAGCCTTTGATATGCTGTACAGTATTTATCCTCTGATAAATCATAAATGCTGATACTTGCAGGAGAAATAGGAGATATGTAAGATGTGACTGGTGTCTCAAAGTAATTTGGGAGTTACTACATATTCCCTTTAAATTATGATCCATTTTTTTTTCAGTTGATGTAATGGATGAGAATAAGCATCTAAAAGTGAACAAATACATGCAGGTTGAAGGTCACAGTAATGTTTTTGCCATCGGAGACTGCAGCAATGCTGACAAAGTGAAAATGGCATACAAAGCTGGACTTCACATGGAGGTTGTGGCCAAAAATATTATTGCTTTATTCACCAATGGAAAAATGACCCCTTACAAAGAACGTGAGTACAAATTGGAAGAAAATATGAAAATGTTTTTGATGTAAGACATTAAATTATGGAAAAGACAATTTTTTGCATAAGTTGTGAAATTCATTGTAACTTGGAAGGTTTACTACATTGTCATGTACATACATGTGGTACGAAAGTCCTGTTCAAATTTGCTTTAATTACTTCTGTAATTCCGTCACCAATTGCTCCAACTTCACTACACCCCTTAAAGAAATTAATAATGCCCCCTATAGTTTCCCCACTGTGAAGAAAGAACCTTAAAGTGTGCCTGAAGTGTAGAATTACAAGAATATATATTTTAGAGATTGGAAAATGTATCTTATTCATCCAACTCCCATTGCCATAGATTGTTCCACTGCTGAGATATAAAATTTTGAAATTCATTCACTTCATGTGAAATAGTCCATTGTGCAATAATTTAGGATGTCCTTGATATACAACTCATATTACCTGTTTTTATTTCATTTTCAAATTAACATGTTTATATAACCTTGGAAAGCTTCCTGTTTTCTTGTATAGCATGTTGTACAGAGAGGGCTTGTGTAGTCAAGTCACCCTATAACAGTAAGAAAGTGATCACATTTTGGCACAAGGTGCAGTGGTTTTCAGAAGAAGGAAGAAAAACAAAGACTGTAATTTGAGTAGCACAAGAATGACATCACAAATTGTTGTGAAATCTACCATTTTAAATTAGTGAATAAACTTTAACATTTTATATTTCAGCTCAAAAATATCCTGTGAAGATAGGAGCTGGACCATGTGGATTAATTTTTCATGCTTTGTAACCTATGTTTTTGAAATTTTGGACTTTAGGTACACTTTAAGGAAGAATCCCTGTCATAAATAGATGTCTCCTTTATGTTTCTTTACCTCTTTCATTTCAGAGACTGTGATGATGCTTACTTTGGGGAGATATGGGGGCATTACCCAGTTTGGTTCCCTCATCTTTGGGCCTCTCATCACCAGGTATAAAAGCAGGGATGTTTTCATTGGAAAAACTCGTAGTATGGTTTTAAAGAAGACCAGAGGTACAAACTATTTTATATGGATAGCTCTTGTTATAGCTGCTGCTCTTATAATACTAACAGTAATTGTAACAGTGCTACTGAAAAAATTCTAGTAATTCTAGTTGCTGCATCTGAAATAAAAATCAAGACTACCTGCAACAAAATCTTGCCTCCTAACTCTTACCCATATTACCCTTGTCCTTGACCTCATCCAGTCCTCCCCGTTTTGACATTCAAAACAGTATAGCAACATTCCACATGCTAGTTGCTCTACCTGTTTATGTTTTCAGTAATTTCAAACATATTTCATTATGTGAATAAGTGCTATGGCCAAATGAATAAAGACAGTGACGTTTAAACAAGGGAAGACCTGTTTAACATTATATAAATCTGAGATGAGTGATACAACCTACATAGTTAACTTAAAGGGAAATACTGTGTTTGATGTACAGAAAATTTGCATTTTTTTTTTAAAACCAATATCTATAGATACAAATTGATAGATAATTCAAAATAAGGCAGCACAACAGCTTTCTTTTCAACAAATAAGAGTCTCACAGAGAGAATTTCAGTTATTTGTCATCCAAGGATAATTAGTTGACCCAAACTTTCAAAATATCAAATGATTCAACATCCGTAACTCTTGTAGTGCATAATATTTTGAGGAGATACAGCTATTGATAGAGTCTATTGGTGAGACTGAATGGTTTAATAATGATTATAGCTATTTTCTCCTCATTCCATGTTGGTGCATTTTAAAAGCAATATTTCCCTTTAAGGTCAAACTTTTGAAGTTTGCAACTTCATGACTGACAGTCCTTTTAGTCCAAATTCTTGTAGAAGCTGACGGCAGTTAATCATGCGTGCATCAAAACAAGGTAACAGAACTCCAGCTCTATCAGCACAATGTGCACTCAAGCGAATAATGACTTGTGTTGCTTAATAAGTAGTTCCAGTGGCTACAAGGGCTTGGCCAGGTCATATGTCCGGATTGAGCACGGTTGTGAAGATACAACTCGCTGGACTAAGACCACAGAATGTGAAAGTTACTGACCATCACTAATAAGACTTTCCCGGGCTGTGTGGGATTACTCGGGATTGTAGGCTTATGGGCATTTGCATGGCATGTTAAGGGAAATGTGTGTTCACAATGCTAACAACATTGCACAGACCAAAAATATCATTTATCATTATTAAACCGTTCAGTTCTACCAAAGAACTCCGCCAATAGCTTTACCAAAAATATTACACTTTATAACAGTGAAGGATGTTGCACCACTGGAAATTTGAAAGTTTGGGTAGCAAATTATTCATGACCTAAAAAACAGTGTTTTTTTTCTGTGAGTAAAGCTTATGTCTTGAAAATAAAATTACTTCATACCTTCCTTATAATGAATTGCTAACCATTCTGTTATCTATAAATCATGACTTTAAAGATATGAAGTGCAGTACTTTCCTTCAAGTTGCACTGTTATGAACTTTTAATATAGAGTGGTAGTGAATATCTTTAAGAGTTAATCAAGCAGAAAACATGAATTTTACATGCTGTTCCTAGATGTATTGATTCATCATTTCACTTCTCTTTCTTTCTTTTTACAATTGGCAGTTTTTCTCATAATCTAAATGATACAGCTTGCATACATGAATACAGTACTCTTGTCAAGATGTATCAAAAATTGAAAAATATCACATGAGAATAATTCAGTGTGTTATTGAGAAAGTTAATTTTATTTGTAAGTGATTCAAAGTGATGTCTTTTTACAAATCTTAAACACTTGTGTTGCTGAATTTGCATTCCTTTCTTGTGAAATTATTTTATATAATGCTTAGCATAGTGGTCATTAGTGAAATCACCTACCACTAAAGTTGCTATTATAGTCTGACATTTTTGGTGAAATCTTTTGCTTAGTTTACAGTTACCAGTCATGATTCAAAGTCCTTAATTCTGGCTTTCATCATTTTATGACTCTGTCATTATGTCAGCCAGCTTCTAAGGCTGACGCTATATCAAAACAATGTCTAGGAAGTAGCATAATGGCATATATGAAGCTCCTTATCTGATACAATGTGTCTCCTCTTCTTAAGTGTCTTCATGTTTAGTTTTGGTTCTTTTGTGTTTAAATTCCACATTCATATAGCCAGTGATGAGTCTATACTCAGTATACCGTAGTGAATATGCTTACCTACTGTAAGATAAGTATGGTTTCGACAATACATGCAAACGTGACTTTGATTTTCATCCTAAATAATGATAATGCAGAATTACTATACTCACTTCTTTGGCAGAATCAACTGGTAAACATTAATGAACTTGATGTTCCAAAAATTTGATTCTAGGTTAGCAAAGGTTAATGATCAGGTTAGCATTGGTTGGTACTAATGATAGGAGAAACAATCACGTAACGTGTATGGGACACCGAAAGCGAATGAACGCCAGACAGAAGCACCCTCCTCCACCAATGAGGAGGTTGACCTCATTCCAACTTATTATCATAACCCTCAGCCTGGTAAATAACCACTACTTTAGCAGTTGGCCTTGCATACTCTCCCTAAGTAGTTTTCACCGTAACATTTCTAATATTATTGTTTGAACCTGGGTACACATGAACAATACCACGATTCGTTTTACAAATTACACTCTGTGCTTTGGGTTTTTGGTTTCTCTGAAGGGACCTTGAGAATCTTCGTTTGAAGCTCTTTCCAATAACATATCATTCGGGCAAAGATAGGCACCTCCCTGAGGGTCATTAGGCAATCTTCCTATGGGACGTTGATAATCAAATTGACAACCTCAAACAACCATGTTTAAAGTTCAAATGACGTTAACGTTTGACTGCCAATGGCTATCTTTAGTGGTGACTTACAACTCTTGACAAGTGCTTCTACACAGCCATTTTGATGAGAGGCTGAAGGTGTAATAAATCTCCATTCCACTCTTTCATCAGCGCAAAACTCATGAAATTGCCTTTTGTCATATCTAGCTTTCACCATTTGTCGCAATTCTCGCTGTGCTCTTATGAACTGCATTCCATTGTCACTTGTTATAACTTTGGGGCATGCTTAAAAGGCAAAGAATCTCCTGAGAACTTGGATGAATTCCATTGTAGAGACATCAACGGCAAGATACAGATGCACAGCTTGTGTATTCTGGCATGTGAATACTACTCCATAGTCCATAGTTCTTACTGGTTTTGTTGCGACTTACTCTGACTTAGAATGGTCCAAAATAATCGCATGCTGTATAATAGAATGGGGGTGTCCAGGGCATCAAGCGATGCTTTGGCAAATCAGCCATGAACTGTGGCTCAACCTTATGTTCCATCTTTCAGCATAGCACACATGTATGTTTATACTGTTTTGGCAAGTTTGTGCCCACCAGTTATCTGATATTTTCTTCGTATTTTGGCTGCAGTCGTTGCAACACCATCATGACAAATTTCATGGAAATACCTTGTAATTAGGATAGCTATTGGATGTTGTCATGGCAGAAGTATGGGATGGCGACAATCGTAAGAAACTAGTCTGTGCTCTACTCGCTCACCAACATGAGTAACTCCATTCTCTTCAAATGGACTGAGTGTTCTGTGTTCTCCTCTCTTTATCTGGTCATGTAAGGGCTTCCGCTTCCTGGACCCAGTACAATTCTGCCCTTTCTAACTATGTAGGGTTGGTTCACCATCCATTTCCTTGTTGCATTTACTTTTTAGATTTCTGATAGATCTTTGCACATATGCGGTAACTCGATCTGATCAACTTCTTTCAACTTGAAAACCTCTCACAGTCTATGAAATCTGGTCTCGATGTCACCATGGCCACCTGACAAATTTATGTTTTTCCTCATTTCCTGTTTAATCTCGGACTTCTTGATGTGGCCATTCTTCCTCTCTTTGACATAAGAAGGGAGGCCCTTTTATCCACCTGTCGGATAACTTCTCTACTGGCACACCTTGTGAGATATCATTGGCTGGATTTACATCTCCAGGCACGTGTTTCCATTGTGCCGGATCTGATTTGCTTTGTATCCCTCCAGTTCTGGCTGACACAAAAGGCTTAAAAGTCCTAGCTTCACTGTGAATCCATCCTAGGACTGTATCGTACTGTCTGTCATGAAGACAGTTTCACTTATCTTCAAGGTGGTTTGCTCCTTGATAGTTGCATTGAGTACGGCCATCACTGCTGCTTGTAGTTCAAGCCTTGGGATGGTATTAAGTTCTTTGAGCAGAGCCACTCATGATTTGGCAGTGACAAAATATACCTCATACTTGTCATCATCCATCTTCCTTCCAAGATAAATAACGCCGAATGCCATCTCAGATGCATCACAAAATATGCATATCATATGCTTCCCAATTACATCTGGTGGTGTAAGACATCTTGGAAAGGATATGTAGTTCAAACCTTCCATTTCCTTGAACAACGTTACCCACTCCTGTCTTTCAGTGGGTGGCAGCTTTTCATCCCAGTCTAAACCCAATCACCACAAAGTCTGAATGCCAATCTTCGCTTGTACCAAAAACGCAGCTGCAAAGCCAATGGGATCGAAAATTCTGGCAATCTGGCTTAGTACTTTCCTCTTTGTGAGTTTGACTTCCCTTTCCTCAGAAGAATTCAAACCTGGTTTCAGTTTGTCTTTGTAGGAAAACTCATCTGTCTTTTGATCCCAGGTAGTTCCCAGAATCTATTTGCATCTTGAATATCTTTGTCTGTATCTCCTCTGTCTCACCACCTACCTTACTTATTACAATGGTGGTGTTCTTTCCCTGTAGTGTAAGTTTATCTGCAAAGGCTTCTCTTATCAGAGATATTTGTAACCCTGAGTCCAGCAGTACATTTTCCTGATGTCTTTCATTGTGGAATCCAAAACACTCAGCTCTGATAGCTGGCAACAATGTATGTGTACAGCTCACCAGTGCAATACTTACACTGCTGGTTTCTGGATCAAAGTGAAGTAAAGGATGGTGGTAGAATTTTCACGGCAGTCCTTTTTCCCACTGGCAGAGAAAAAGTGTGTGCAAATGTTAAGGCGAAATGATTTTTTTTCCCCCTATTAACAATTTCCCCCTATTGTTGGTTTATATCATGCAATTTTTCCCCCAAGGTGCAAATTAGGCAAATATATGTAATAAAATATCTTTATATAACTGTGCAGTAAATTGATGATGAGGGCTCAAGAAGCTGGAGAGTACATAGTACTACATACTGTAATTCTGACTTGCCATTTATTCAGCCCATCCAAACATTAAATTACCTAAGAATTGTTGTGCTAATGATTTTATGAAAGTTAAATTCATCACACAGTGACATTTTTCTTCAGTGTTTTAATTACCTGCTCAGTGTTTCATATGTAGCGATTTAAAAGCATACTAATTTTACCATATATTTATGACGTTATCCTGTGAGTGTCAAATGTTATACACTAATTAAAAGCAATGTTTTACTTTAAGTCATGATTGCAGCATACCGCTGCCATTGCCTTCCATATATGATTAATTGTACATTTTATTTTATTTCAAAACTTATACACTAAAACTTTCTTAGAGTGGCCTTATAAGGTCATGCCATCATACACTAATTTAATGTAATGTTATACTAAAATACAATGATGGCAAGCTGGATTTGTCTTTATTGGTACTTAAGAATGACAAGGCTGTTCTGCCACAATGCAGACCTGCAAAGTCACATAGCTTTACCTTGTGGGTGTGGCTCACAATTTTACACCTCAAATCTTCCATTTTGATGAATGCCAGATAAAATTCTGTGGTTTTTGTTTGACATGTGCTATGTTACATTATATTTGTGACAAAAAGTGTTCTTTTTAAATCATTATCATGACATAAAGGTACACATGCTTTATTTTAATTTCTGTCTCTGTCACCTCAATTTTGATATTTTGTGCTCATTCTCAGTTTTTATTTTTAGACTAGAAGTGTGAGTACAATTTCATGATTACAAGTTCAAGAAAAGTGTCATCGTCCCTTGTAGCCATTATGAGCACAAAATTGTGCATTTGTGTTAAATCTTTCAAAATTTTTGAGTATGAGTTGGGGTATTAGGATGTATATCTATTTAAACTACAAGTATATAGCAATACACACCTTTCTGTAATGTGTATAGTAGAAATTCTTGATAAGCAACAATGCTTTATGCTGTTTCAGTATGTGAGTACAAATCTATTCTTACAAGTTAATGTATAGCCAAATGTGACAGTATGTGAGTATAAATGTGCACTCATTACTACAAGTCTACTGTCCATGGTGGTCGTTGAAATTGAAATTGAATTCTTGCATTTTTAACCAAGTATATATAGAGGTTGGCAAGAGTCTTACATTGTGTGTGAAATCCAAATATGCCTTAAAATTGACCTTGAAATCATGTATACCCTTCAAGTATTAATACATTTTGTGTATGGCAATTCCATCTGGGTAAGTGTAGTATTTGTGACCTTTATGTTTCTGAGTTATTTTACCAAAAGAATGCCAAAAGGAAAAACAGTCCTCCCCAATGAAACATTAGTTTACCTGTGTTTGCTATGTCAATGACAGTTTAAGTGATCATGTGACAATTTTCTTTTATTCTTTGGTAAACACTTGTTAAATGATGCAAGATGTTGGTTTACCAGTTAAACTCAGTATTTGCAGTAAGAACCATAGAAGATATCTGTTTGGGAAATACAAGCAGACTAATGGGTGCAACTAATTAATCTCTGGCAAATCTTTAATGCCATGTAACAAAGTATATTTGGAGAGTGAACTTGCACATCTCAAAAGGGATAATTTTCAGCAGAGGTTGCTGCCTCCTCCTTAGGCAAGGTATTTTTGTTCAGGGTAGGAAGCAATAGCAGTTAATCCTTGGCGGGCCTTGGCATCACTTTGGAAGCATACATGGTAACTTCTAGTATCATCGTGTATTCTGCAATATCTGCAAGGGTCTTGACCATGATGTATCTGGCAAATAACAATCTACATAATACTTAATACAAAAATACTATTTTGACTGTGATCTAAAAGCTCCATGCTATCCCCATGTCGCAGATAGCCCAATGCTAATAAATGGAAAACATTTCGGCCCCCTAGAAAATTAAAAATAACTATTGCTCGGATGCATTTAAGTATTATTTCGTCTCTCAAAGAGTATATCTCGCCCCCCTTGGAAGCTCTCTTGCCCCCTTACACCTACCCACTCAATAGTGTCCATTAAGTGGATCTCATGGATTTCTTCTCCAACAGTACCAAGGAATCGCCTTGCATGCATTGAGTTGTGCTATATACCTCTTCCCTAAATCTGTACTCCTAATAATATTGGGCTTTCTTGAGTTTTTAATAGCCACAAAATTTGTGCATTTGCTGTTTTTGTCAGTTTGTCAGGCATATTGAGAACTTCAGATGCTGGGGCAAGAGGGTGGCACTTCGCCACCCCCCCCCCCCCCACCTGCTCTTTTCCAGAACTTAAAAAGTTATAAAAATTATTTTAAAAAAATGAACAAAAGGATGCAAGACCAGAGAAATTAGGAGGAAAGTTTTGATATTATGGATGAATTTTGTAATATAACATGGTGGAAAACATTAACATCAAATACCATGAAAATGCTAAAAAGATTTTTCTAGGGGCACTTTGCGTGCACCCACATTGAATACTAACTGGCGGAGCTTACAGGTGGGGAGGTAAGGGGCAATTTGTTGCTGAAAAATTTTGTTTCATACTCTAATTAAAATTTCCTTCATAGCATGAGCGCTGGCTCCCCGTCACACTTTTGTGACTTTTAAAAGTCCTGAAATCTATGTATGTCATTACACACACTGGTCCTTTCATACAAACCAGAAAACCTGCCCGTGTATAGGAAATTACCCCTTTATTACTCCCTGTAGGAAAGCTCGAGTAAATTACTGTTTCCAAAACCCTTGCAGTCCCTCCTGCTGTGTTCTTTTTTCCCCGCCAACTACCACCATCCTCATCAATTGACTGACGGTTACCAACTTAAATTTGCCATCAGCACAAGAAAAATATTTCATAGGCATCTCAAATTTCACCTAGGAGATGCAAGATTTTCTCTGGGATTGTTCCAAAATGTATCAAATTTAAGAAAAATTCTCGGGGAGAACCTCAGTTCCCCAGCCTCCGGCTTTCACGGTTACAGGCTTTGCCAGCCAGAGCAAAGGTGCAGCCCCCAATTAAAGTTGCTTCCCAGGCATTTTTATTGCAGACTCACATAGCCATATCTGTGTAAAAAATTACACATAACAACATTTCATTGATTTTGGAAAGTATTATACACCTACAACCCTCAAACTTGATCGCAATTACAAAATTACACTTTCGAAACTACCTTATTTTTCACAGTGATAAAAGAATTGAGGGGTACTTGTCCCGGGCTGTAGACAAAAATGAAACATAAAGAAAAAATAGGTGACTTGGAAAGTAGGAAAATTTGTTATGTAATAAATAATACTGCATTTGAAACATAAGGCTACAATAAGATAACATTTTCTTCGGCACGCTTCGCACGTACCCGCATTTAATACTCTTTCACGATTACTTTTTGTACAACATCATGCATGTTCTGTACTAGCTTTATACAAATGTTTGCATTGTCATTGTGACCACCCATAAGCCAAGCCCCCTTCATCATAAAACTCACCTGATTTTTCTGGGTAAGGCTATTATTTAAATGGTCAAAATAATGATTTTTGTGACCTATTTTTTCACATCCGATGAGTTTTAAGATATCCAAATGCTTTATTTCAATGGTTTTAATTATTTAAACACCTCAGAGCTTCCGGGGACGTTGTCCGCTGGATCCACCGGGGCGTTGCCCCTGGACCCCACCAAGGGTCCCACGGCGAGCCCCTGGATCCCACGCTTTCATGGGAGTGCTGCACGCTCGATGAATTCATTGCAATTGTTTCTTTACCTTTGTGTTAAGAAGACGGAACGTGCCGTGGCCAAAGTTTGTAGATAATTCGGTTTTATTAGTGTTACAAACATGGATTGATTTCCTGCTCAATGAATGTGAATATGTTAATTGTAATTAATAAATAAAAGCCTCAGTATTACAGCAGTGATGACAAACAAGAAGCATTTCCAAATTGCTAGGGATTTTAATCACTTAGTCCAGGAAGTGCAAACCTGCACATGAGATAAAAGGCTGCATTTCATTGGTAACGACGTTTTGCCTGTATCATACAATGGCAGTCTGCTCTGTCATGAGCGTAAGCAGCTTACTAAGTCACCACCTCGTTCTGGGAGAGCTCGTAAATGTGATGAGTACGGAAGCCGAGAACATTGCGGTGGTGTGAAATCTGACATGCCGGTTTTCCCACCCCTTTCTTCGGTAAATATGGGAAGGAGAAATCAAGATACGATTTCTCCTTACCATTATCCACCGATAATGTGGAGTGGAGAAAACCAAAGTAAGTGAGGGGGTACTTCAAGAAAGGACCATTACACAGTGTCTATTTCCGAACACCCTGTCCATAAATGGACTATGTCCATCAATCCTCTTTTCAATTTAAGTACATAGCTAGCTCGCTCGTCAAAGATTTCTCCGTACCACGGTGGGATCATCCCACGTTGTTAATAATATAAACACATTTATATAGCGCCAATCCGTGTCATGTGCGGCGCATCCATTTATGGACAGGGTGTTAGAAAATAGACACTGTGTAATGGTTCTTTCTTGAAGTACCCTCCCTCTTACTTTGGTTTTCTCCACTCCACATTATCGGTAGCCTGCGGAGCAGACTCCGTAGCAGATTCCAAAAGATGGCGCTCTCTCAGAAATCATAATACACCCTGTATATATATTCTATACAGAGTCTGCAAACCTTCGTCCAGTTTTCATCTACACGAATCCCCAAAATACGGGATAAATTATTATTCATAAGCAGGTCACATGGTGTTCACGGTACTAACTATTCATGACTATCAACGGCCTGCGACGACGCACA
Source organism: Holothuria leucospilota (assembly GCA_029531755.1). Taxonomy (NCBI): domain Eukaryota; kingdom Metazoa; phylum Echinodermata; class Holothuroidea; order Aspidochirotida; family Holothuriidae; genus Holothuria; species Holothuria leucospilota. Next base: position 35,501,229 of record CM055973.1, on the reverse strand, counting down.
TACGAATACTTCTGAAGATACGGTGACATCTTAAAAAGGTACGTAATTATCATGTATGGGATAAACATCGAGCTAATTCTTGCAGTGAAAAGTCAAGCCTAACGTTAGGCGGAGGATCTTGTCCCAGATCTTGCCGGTTTGTACAAACTGGCCTGTCTATAGGTCCTCGCATGGCCGCAAGACGACAACGTTCCTTGCTAGCTGTATATGTATACATTGTACACGGTAGCAGCTAAGCCAGTAACTGTACAGTAATAGCCGTGCTGCACTGCATAACGTGTATACAAGTGAAAAGAGCTGTCTGCTGTAGCAGAGCAACCGGTCGCTCATGTTGACTCCACCCCTTACCAACGTTGATGACGTGTGTATTAATTAACATGAAGTTATTTTTGTCTCGGAAATGAGATTGGCTAGAAAGTTGGCAGGCTATTGTATTGTATTAAACTTCGTCTGTGTACTGTACATTAACATTAGGTAAGCAGATACTAATTTAAGAATTGTACTTGTAGCTGATAAAACTCAACAATAGCCTGCTTACAGCAGGCTACATTATCGGTGGATAATGGTAAGTAGAAATCGTATCTTGATTTCTCCTTCCCATGTTTACCGAAGAAAGGGGTGGGAAAACTGGGCATGTCAGATTTCACACCACCGCGATGTTTTCGGCTTCCGTAGATGAGAGTAATAGACAATATGTACAAATAATTGTCCAGTGATCATAACTAGTCTTGTTTAAGACTCTGGTTTATTTCCGTCCACCACATATCTGGCTGTGAAGCATGTGTACCAGTGCCCCCTCTAAATCTACTCTTCAACTCTCATAACAGTTCTCTGAGTTCAAGAGTAGATTTAGAGGGCGCACTGGTACATATGCTTCACAGCCAGATATGTGGTGGACGGAATGAACTAGAGTCTTGAACAAGACTAGCATAACAGAAGACGTTAATTAATTGCTCGCGGTTCTTGACAAACATTATTTAGTCGAAATTGCTCGGAGCAGGATATTCAAATGGTCTATTCTCAGGACACAAGTCGACGAATACAATATGGTAAATTTTTCAATAGGGTAAAGAAACTTAAACTTGGATTATTGCAAAGTGTTCAAATGAAAGTCATTCGTACAAAGTTCCTGACTCCACCCAGTGCAAGATGTGCGCGATACAAAAGGCAGAAAAGTTGAAGAAGATAAACGCGTTTAGACAAAAAACATAATTAGACTGCGACCACCTAGTTAACAGGTTCAGTTGCCCCTATCTTACTTGTTTTGAAAAGAGGTAAGTGATCTCATTCGTATATTTCTTTCTATGTAAGTCTAAAAGATGGATGACTGAGGGCGAAAAGAATCGTGTCCCCCAAGGAGTTCTGATCCCCGAAGGAGCAAAGTACTCATTTGTATATTTGAAGAAAGTGTACATTGTTAAAAAGATTTCTGCTAGCTTCCTGCATGGATGGACTGTTATATTGATACAATATGTATGTTAAGGGTGTCTAGACTTTTTGGGGGGCGACAACTTGGGGTTTTGCGACTTGTATTATTCCATGTATTATTGTTTCATAGGCTAACGAAGCGAGGGGGACTCTAAATAATTTCACTGAGGGATCGAGATACCTTTCGTCCACACTTATTTTGGCAGGCGCGGATCCAGACATTTCAAAAAAGGGGGTGGGGGGCTGAAAGCCCCCTTGAATATTCTCCTAGATAAACATTATGCTAATTTTCGCGTATTTGTTGTTGACGTGGCGAAAAAGGGGGGTTATCCCGAGGAAGCCCCCCCCCCTTGAATCCGCGCCTGTTTTGGGATGTTTCGGCATATAAACAAATGGCCTGAAAGGTATCGAAAATTAATAATCGTTGTATTGTTGTTTGTTTTATATTTAACCCATTCTCAACAGTAATAAGGTGTAAATAAGTCAAAAAATGTTGGCGCGCAAACCGTGAATGAACCTTTACAGTTAACAACGGCATACCGTAAACAGCCGTGGCACAACGGGTGATAAGGAGGAGTGGGTTACCCCAGATTTTTTCTTGCCCCAATTTTCCCCCAAATAAATATAGCACCTATCCCAAAAATATCCATAGCTGTAGGCTCCTTGTTCTACTAAAGGAGCTTACGACAAGTGTATTAGATTTTGGATAATTACCATATTGCCTTTAAAAGGCACAGTTTCATGACCTTCGCCGACACCGGTAGAAACTTAGTACGTGTCCCATTATCTTACTTTTGGACAGCTTATATGATATTATGTACCAAAGCCTCGTGCAGTTAGATGGGATTTAACGACACACCAACACGAATGTGTTATGTAGTGTCAGCTAGATAAAAAGGTAAAGTTCAAAATACAGTTCAAGTTAAGTTCGGTTTCAAATACGGTTCAAGTCCTCCCCTTTAGTCGCCTCTTACGACTGGCGGGGAATACCGTGGGCATATTCTACAACCCTAGCCCACAGGGGGACCAAAGCCTCATGCAACCCCTATCGTCACTGGTCTAGTCCTCCTTCGCAATCTCCATGCATCATCGGATCGCCCGGAGTCTTAGTATTGGTCAGGGTATACAAAATACCAAATTGTTGTATTTGTGGTCTAATAAGTGCACAGTGATCACATACATTTGAATATATCTTACATTGCGCCTGGACACACATGAAAGGCCGGGGACGAACCTGGGCATTCCATTTCTTTCCCCCAAAGATTTGTTTTGCTTGCCCAGTAGCGTACAAAGAAGAGCAGTTCTTCCCTGGCACCAGTCATGGTTAGTGTAATACCACAGCTTCAAAATTCTCTAAATCATAAAAATTTCTTAACTATATAATCTATTTCGGGGGTGGGGAACCTCCGGCCCGCGAGACCAATTCATCCGGCCCACGAGGCAATTCATAAATGTAAATTCAAAATCACTTGAAAAGTAATTGACAATATTTTTTAGCCCACGGTGCCCACCGTTTATCCTGCTTATGCCTATACGTCAGTACCACTTTCCGGGTATTTCACGTAAATCTGCGGCGAAACACTACCAGTCAGCCAGTAGACCTATATTACTAAAACCCCTGCACAATCAATGTAACATACCAACCGTTTCGTTTAGACATAATTGAGGCGCCGAACTCTTGTAGCCAGTAGTCTAGAGGTAACGGAAGCTTTGCGTTGCAGATAGGCTACATAACCTTGTACAGAATTATATATCACATGTGTAAGTCTACCTGTTGGAGTACAAAAGTCAGTGGGCATTGAATCTATTCCTGTAGATTTGGAAAGGGGTGGGGGTTCAGAACTGTTCCTCCGAAGGGTGAATTTAACGTTAGAAAGTGGGCAATTTTATAATTGAAAATTGCTAGAAAAACATAAAGCAGGTTAAAAATACGCAGTTTTTCTGCGCGCTTCGTGCGCACTTTTCTTATGTTCTCAATCGTTACTAGTTCATGTATTAGTCAAAAGACCAATGGTGACATTGTGACACTTCTGACTTGTGTATCCTTTCTGTGTCATTTTAAGATAGTGGATGAATGTTCTATCGCCTAGAAATTAGTACAAATTCCAGGGCTTCCAGGGGCTTCGCCCCTGTTCCTGTCAAGACTTTGCCCCTAGACCCCACCAGGTCCTGCTGGGGGACCCTTTGCCTGTGCCCTATGGTAAAAACTGATTGTAACTTCTGTGTGTGTGCGGCCCGCGAGTGGATAATGACCTTCAAAACGGCCCGCCAGAGAAACAAAGGTTCCCTACCCCTGATCTAGTTGCTGAACTATTGGTTGGGGGTGGGGACGCGCGAGATACTACTATTACACAATGGACGCGTGTCCTTCAAAACCACTCGAGATGCGCAATCTTGCCCTTCAAAACCAAAGAGACGCGCGATCACGTGAAGCGGTGAAACCCGTCGTGGCGCGCACTTGCTAACACAAGCAACGACTCCATTGCATACAGAGGTTATGGGTGTGATGTTGAAGTGCCCTGACATACTTTTATAAAAAACCTTAGTCTAAAAGATTATAACATGTGTTTAAACAAAAGAACCTAAACGAAGATTGCAAGTCTTGTAAAAAGTAGTATCTGGAAATATGGATGTAAAAAATAGAAGAACTTCATCATGAATTATTTGTCTGTAAGTGTCAAGATATAAGGGGTGGAGTTTTCAAATTTCGTGTGCTTGGCACGTAGAAGCTTATTTTATTATTAAATATGATAAGGTTTCATATACGTATTATTTTCAAAGTAACAAAGGAAAATTATAAGGAAGAATACACTCAAAAAGATAAAATAATTTATCAGTGCCATTTTAGTATTTTAATTTTTAATTATATATCAGATTCTCAAATACAAATATTGTCATGAGGATACTTCACCCAGGGTCCTCTTAAATAGGATGATTTATCCATATGATCGTTTTCAGATGTATTATTCAAGTTATTTCTCAACACAGCTTTTTGTCAAGGCTTTTTATATATACCCACTTCCAGAGTATACATTTGATCATTTAGATCACTTGATAGGCTATTTTACTCAAGTTCCAAAGCGACTGCAAAATTTTGGTAGCACTTTGCCGCATTCTTTTTATCTGTGAAGTTTCCTTGTAAAGTATATAATTGTTTCCCCTTGAATTTAAAGCCAAACATCGAGTTTAACAGAATATGACTCTTAACCTCTGTCCATTGGTTTAGGGTCTGGAAGACACACTTTCCTACCCTTGGGTCCAACCCAACGTGTTTAAAGGAAATCGACCAATCCGTTTACGAGGAGTTTTTCACACTTAATTCGGCTTAAAATATACATCTGGCCTTTGACGATGTGACATTTGACCTCAGTTTCGAAGGTCACCACATATTTCGGAAGTAGGCCTACATGACAATTTTATTTTACGTTCAAATATTCCATAACTTTTACTTTCGAAATTATGCGCGACACAATTTTCTACCCTTGGGTACCGGTATCGTTCCACCACGATTGAAGAACATTGGCCTAGAACGCCCTTTCTGCTCTGTTCAGGAGAAGGCGCATATCTTTAACGAGGGAGGGTAAATTATGAGATTAAACTTTGATGCCATTTTCTGTCATCTGATAATCAAGATAAGTAAACAAAGCAAAAATGTAATTACTAGACTGTGTATTATGCATTTTAAGGCAGTGTGATCACTCTTCTAATTCCGAATAGGCTAGCAATTACTGATTATGTATCCGTCGCAACTACATTGCAAAACGCGGTGGACATATAGTGGTCCTCCCCCGTCAGGAAACTTTCGAAATGTTATCACTGTTCTATGCGATCTTATTCAATCTGACGTAGTTGTACACAAACATTTAAGTGAAGATAAGGTAATATCACAAAAGAAAGAGATGACGAAAGGGATGCTGTAGGGAAAACGCCCCTATGAATCAACACATTGCCAATGTTTACGCAGGGTATACGTAAACTTTTCTGTCTTGGGAGGTTTGTCGTAAACATTACTGAGCGTCACATACATCCTCAAACTGAGCAGGTAGATGCTCCATACTGAAGTTAACAAGCATTGTTTGTGGTGGCGGTCAAAGGTCATTTGAGGTCAAAGGGGGTCAAACTGTGGAAACCTGGTATGTGACTGCGAGGGATCTAATATACGTAACATGTGGACGAACCCATGTTGTTTACAAGATCCCATAATTTTGGAGGAGGTCAAAGGTCATGCGAGGTCAAAGAGGTCAAATTGTGAAAACATCGTGAAGCATGATATCTCAAGAAGGATAACTGTGGGGGATAAACCTCATTGAGACAAAGCGCTTCTTTTCGGCAAGGAATCACTAAGCCTTTGGGCTGTCTGGTGAAATGCCCATCCAGTTCTACATATGATGATGCTTTAATACTTTTCATAGGGTAATGTCCGGTAATTTGAAGTACCGGTGACTCACAACTTAAAAAAGGAACTGTGCTCCCTTGGTTCCTCAACGAGGTGGAGCAAAGCATAACTCCAGGGCTCATGAGGTGGTGATACATTCACAAGGGAGTACAATTTACTACACGGAAATTTCTTAACCCTGAATGCCAGTGTTTTCTGTGCTCTTCCATCATAACCCAGGGCTGGTCTCAACGAGCATGAGGTAACCTTTTATTCTATTATTGCTAATAAAAATTCAGGAAATGGTATCTTTGTCCTACGTTGTTTAGGCCCCCTAAAGTACAGCACAAACAACAGCTTTTTTCAAAAACCCCGAGCAAGGCCCCGGATCCCCCTCCGTAGATGCACCTTCGATACTCTTTGGTGAGAGCTTCCCCTCAGTAGCTAGCACACCTGGTAGGGGGTTGTCCCAGTATTAATCCTTGGGAGTGGAATTATCGTTCGAAAGCCCATTGAGGCCCATAACATTATCTGTCGTTCCTAAAACCTCCACCACTGAATTATTAAATTGTTAGTCCGAGTTAGGCTAACAAAAATGGTCAAATTGTGATTTTGGTCTGTTCAAGTTAGTGCGCATTCATTGCCATTTGAAAATAGCTAAATGCTTAGTACTAATGAACGATCACAATTTTTGTATTATCCCAGATCCTCCGGGGCTTCACCCCTAGACTCCCACGAAATACCTACGGCGGGCCTCTAGACCCCACTCCTACTCCAAAGGAGAGCTTCGCGCTCCAGAAGACCTTTCCAGGGCCGCTTAGTCCTTCCTACTGATGTGTCCCTCTGTTGGAACTTTGTGTCTTCAGTGCCTCTCTCTTCGAAAAGTTTGGGACACCACTGGCTATAATGAAATGAATTTAAAAAATGAAAAGGATCAGATAGTCGGTTTACATACCGTACCCTGATTCAAAGTAAATCTATTAGAGCCAAAGCAATCATAAATTTTACTTAATATAATGAAATCAGCACAATTTTCGTCTATCACACAGGAAGATCTTCTCATGATCAGTGCAAAAGGACGTTCAAACGTATGATAAACAGCATTGCGTATAACATATATGTAAATGAGAAATAGTGAATGTCCTTCACCTTGTGGAACTTCCGTGTAGATCTCTGAATAACTGGAGAAAGAATTACTGACAAGAACACTGTTTTCGATTTTTAAGAAAGACGAAACTAAGGGGTCTTCAGCGATCACCATGTAACGAAAAAATTATCTTACAAACCTTTCAAGATATCAGTGTAAAACACACCACGTATTTTACCACTATCAAGTTGTCAACGAATAGAATTGACCATTTCTTGTAAGTCATAATAAGTACAATGGCCCTCTTATAAGTAAGATCGAATTGAATCGATTAAGTCATAAAAACGATTACTACTTTTTTAAGAACGTTGTCTATGACCACTTCTTTTTACGGTAAGGTGGGGTTTCCCCATGCAGTCCGGAACACATTGAAACGTCCACAAAGCTATATCCTGGACGACAGACCGTTAGGTTTTTATATCAAGTCTACAAATCCATTTGCTACTAAGCAAACTTCCACAAGCTACTATATCGTTAATACATACAATAATTATGAAAGAAGTTGCTATCTGGTGTGCACAAAAGCGTCATGATTTAAGTCTGACATCCCTTCACAATGCATCTAGGAACTTCTAATTTATTCAATTTCTATACAAGGGTTTTATGACGTTGTTGACTGATTTTTTACTAGAGAGTGAGTTGCCTTTTTAAACCTTGCTTTCAGAAGAGAAACAAAACACTTATATCCTGGAAATATTTGGTCAAGTCTATCGAAAACGGGACATCGTTTGAAAAGGAGTGCAAATACCAACACCAATTTTGAAACGTCCGTCAACTTTGAATTATAGAAAGTAAACAGAAGAGGACAAAAGAGCGGATATCAATGTAAGGAAGCCAATAAACGACGTTGGCGAGCATGTCACAGTTGGGAACGAGTTAACATTTCATTGTTCCTCGGTGGTGCTTAGATACTTTGCCCAGGGACAAAGTAAGGCACAGGTTTGAGATCTCAAGTAGAAGGTACGGACAGGAGGGGTAAAAAAAGCAATATTTCTTCGTCGATAGTTAAATTTGAATTAATGACTTGTAGGTTAGGAACAGTCCCTTGGTCAAATAAGGCGTTGAAGGGGTGATATAGCTTCGGGAGGGGGGGGTAGGTTATCCTTCTGGAGAGGGGGACTTTTTAAACATGCATTAAAGCAGAAGTTATTTGTCTTCTCAGAAAATCCTTTTGGTGAAAATTTTTCTAGGGGAGTCACCCACTGGCTCCTGACATATGTCCTGTTAAAAAGCCTGAAATCTTTCTGATAGTAGCCTCGAACGCCTGCCAACCTGGTCGAGCACTATAGTAGTCAGATGACTATGAAGAAAGGAGAATTTTTAAGTTTAATTGTCTGCATTTTCATCAACCCATTTCTTCTATGGGAGGGGGGATGGACAATTTCAAAGGAGTTTTAGTAGTATCAAAAACTTTTTGATGCAGTTTAAACTCACCATTTCTTCAGTGGAGGAACAGTGACTGGGTTTTGAGAGAAAGATTAATTATTGGGGACTAACGATGGGAACAAGTGGAAGTGGCAAGAGCCATGCCCCGTGCCTCCATGATTGCGTTACCGGGATTAGCAGTGAGATCACTATAAACTAGTGCTTCTAAGATGCAAGGTCAAGTTCTTTGAGCTGCTCTCGATTCTGTCACACATCAAAGCAGAAGTTAATCAAACCAAATGCGATATAAGTGGAGGGGAAAGTCCTCAGGCTAGTCAAAAACTTTAACAATTGAAGTTTATGCGGTCCGAAGGTCGTGGTTTTTAGGAATACGTGCACCATGAACAGGCCTTAACTTAGCGTCCGTTGTGAACTTGTGAACAATAAATTAATCTCACAGAAGGGAGAAGCAAGTACGGCACGGTGCACGTTAGGCGCGGATCCAGGGGGAGCTTTCCCGGGCTCACCCCCCCCCCTTTTCGCCACATCAGCAACAACAAATACGCAAAAATTAGCATAATGTTAATCTAGGAGTATATTCAAGGGGCTTTCAGCCCCCCTTTTCGAAATTTCTGGATCCGCGCCCGCACGTGGGAAGGAGGCGTAAGCGTATGGGGCTGACTTTCACTTGCCGTCTGACCACATAAGTTTGCACGAATTTTAATGCAGGTTTTCCTGAAAAATACTTTGAGTGAAGATAGAAATAGTCTTCTCGGATTGGCGGGTGGTGTATGGGGTGGTGGATGCAGCCCTCAGCCACCCCGCTCGATTGCGCATGGAGGTAGGGTCAGAGTTAAGTTAATGGGAAGGACAATGGGGATGTGGTATATTTTATGAAAGATCTGAGAAGTTGTTCAAGGCCATGCAAAATTTAGAGGGGACGATCCTATTTGATCTGGCCGCTCTGCAAAATTAAATTTTTGGACATTGGAGTGAAGATTTAACATAACAAGTTAAAGGGCATTTACAGGAGGGCTAAATCCCATGAAGATGCCCTGCAGTCTATACTCAAAACAGAAAATCCAAACAAAGACTCAAAAAAGCCCAGTATGAACATATTCTACCGCAGTCGCAATAGAACTTGTCTATTAACCTTGAAAAGATCAGACCGAAGGGGAGTAAACAACTCACCCAGGTGAGACTTTCTCATTTTGCTGGTTAGTTAGTTAGATGAAATTTAACGACACACCAACACAAATGTGTTATATAGTGTCAAGCAAATAAATACGGCGCAAATCCTTCCCTTTAGTCGCCTCTTACGACAGGCGGGAGATACCGTGGGAGTATTCTACAACCCCCAGCCCACAGGGGGCTTCTCATTTTGTTGGGTGGAAGGGAAGGGTGTGGTGTCTAAGTGGAGGGATGAAACTCCTCCTCTTCAGAAACGTTTGTTTTTGTAAAGTGACTTATATGCCAAGATGGTGCTATATCTATGGCAAAGCTTTGTACTGTTTAACTTTTAAGGAATTACCATTATTCAGTGATATTTTGGCTGTGTTATGGCACCTCTCCAATGCTGGTACCATCCTGGAAGCTCTGGAGAAACTACAAAATTGGGACGTTAGTATGATGCTTTTAACTGACATCCAATTAAATGACACTACAGGAGAACACACCAACAACTTCACAAAAATCGTAGTTTTACTAAGTGGAGCGAAAATTCAAACTTCCAACTTTGATGGGGGAATGACCGAGAGGGAAGTAAAGGAATACCATGAATGACAGCTAGAGGATTTAATACGCATTGTACGTATGATGCTTCTTCTCTGTAAATGCGCTTAATGACCTTTGAATAATTTTGTGCAAGGAGTGATATATACTTCAAATCATGTACATTACGCTACAATTCTTTTTCTTCTGATACAAAGTCACATTCTGATTCACCGCGCATGCGTTGAGAGGTTTAAGAACTGATTTGTATAGTAAAAAAGTAACATACAAAACATAAAGGCAGCAAACACTGTTTAAGTTGGAAGGGAGACTAATTCCAGTCCTTAGTTTGTGGTAAAAAGCTCAATTTATGACAGTTTGACTCTGCATGGCCGCATACCGATGGCAAAAATGCGAAATTTTGCATTAGAATGTTTATAAAACATGCACTCTTACCTTTGAACAAATGCATTTTTAAGAAAAAAAAAATAGATCTGTAAGGTTAATGTGGGCAGAGGGCAAGAGAATTTTGATAGTTTGCGAAGGATTAACGAAAATTTTTGAGTTCGTGAACGATTTGTAGAATTGTAATAGAAAGAGATTAAAATAGGTCCATCCGTCGATCAGTCAAAGAACATACCTCATCCTACCTCCTACAGAAATTTCTGAAAATCGATTGCCCCCCCCCCCCCCCCCATCTTCACCGGCACCACTGTTTCAACTTGAAGGCTACGGAGATAACACCCGTCGAAAATCATAGTAATAACTTGCGATCTATGACCTTAAAAAGCTACCGTAGGTTTAAGGGACTTTCCCCAGTATTCACAAGGGCATTGTAGTTGAAAAGTTGAGTAATTCTTCACTTCTTTCAAAACCGAGTGCATCCACGCAGTGTTCTCGTACCAGTCGTAAATGTGTCACATACATAGAGCAGGATATAGTTTATTATATCCTGCTCTATGGTCACATACAGCAGGATCCTGCAGGCTTGATGGTCAACACTAATAGACTATACATTGGCAGAGCAAAGTATTACCGGCACATTGTAGAGCACATTGGAGAGTAACACGCCCACGCTTGGCGAGTTACCTGTCAGGTGGAACCCGCCAAGCGAGGTGTATTTTATAAGCGAGTACAGACACTGCGCTGGCTGTGTATGCTTCGATCGAGAAGTTCAACAACTGAGCTGCCAATTACAGGGGAAACATCGTGACTGGCCACATCCGTGTGTTGGTATTGTTTGCATGGTAGTCACTGAATTGCTACTGCCATATATTTCGACTTACCTACAGTATGCCAGCCCTGAATATTGGTACACTTCCAGCGGACTGAAGTAAATAAAGTGGTGAAGTCGTCACGGTACGCTTACTATAGGACCGACAGCAGCCACAGAACGCGGACCACGCATTTTTGTTAGCGGTTGGTGATTGAAGGAGGTTAGTTGAAGTCAGACGCAACTTTTTGTCAACACAGGATGAGTTTCTATTTAACTTTTGTTCGTTTTAATGTGTGTTACCGTACCAGACTAACGTTAGCTTATAAATTACAAGGTCACAACGGTCACGCCACGGAGTCTTGCAGTGCATATATAGGCATATGTACGATACCAAGTCATTAGTTTTCTTGATAATTACGTGTACCATACACGTACTGATTAGGTATAGGCTATGGTGTGAAGTGTGTGGTTGTAAGTTCGAACAGGTGAAGTTGGCACACCTCACACACGGTGACCATAAATTCACCAGTCAATAAATGTAATCAGCAGATTTGACTAGACGGAAACAATGAAGCAACTTATTTTTGGTGTTAGAGAATGTTAATTATCAGGGATGGATTGATTTCCAATGCAAAGTGTTTGGAAGCTAGGGTAGTTGGACAGCTGTGTGCTGTAATTTTTTGCTCTTTTTCTAAGGTAAACTCATGTTTTTCTCTTCTCTGTTACGTTACTATTATTTGGGGAGCACCCTACTAGACAAGCTCTCTGGGTTTTTTAGAGTGCTTCCTTTCACAATATCTTGATGTTATGTATTCTCTACATTTGTGTGCATTGTTTCAAATATTATCAAATATTGTGAAGAACCAAATAAATGAAATGAAATGAAACTTTGAACTTACCACGGCTCTACACTTAGGCCGTAGTACAACAGCCCAAAATGTGCTCAGAAAATGACTTTCGTGAAAGTCTTTGAGGGATTACTTGAAATTTGGCAGGTGGTTTAAAGACATGTATCTGAGTAAAAATCACCATGTCCCCTCGAAAAAAAGTTGCACAATTCTGAAGGGCGCCCTGGAGTAAGTAACATGGCCAATAGCCTGCTTTTATTGCTGGAAGTGATGCTTTTAATCCTAAAACCAAATAGTAACTTCCCCATTATTTCATAAAAAGTTATAAGAGTCTTTTTGAGACAAAATTATGTTACAAGGACACACAGTATGTTTTAAAAATTTGAAGAGCGCCCCCAAATGGCCAAAATTTGCAAAATATACTATTTCTTGAGTCTTCTTGATAGACTGATGCCCAGAGAAAAATTCCTGTTGAAACCTGTTGAAAAAGTTTGAACAGGTTTGAACATGTACAAAGGGTAATTGGTTACAAGCATCAACAGGTTTTAACAAGATTTCAATAGGTACCAGTTGAAGCATGTTAATTTCATTTACTCCTACAAGTAATTGGAGAATTGCCTGTTCATCACTGTTAAGGCCAGTTCAGACCTATTGGAGTTTCAACAGGTGTCAACAGTAATTTTCTCCTGGGTGTGATAATCATTGTTGAGTGATTAATAAGATTGCCCTAAAAAGCTTCGAGTTTATATTTAAACCTAGTGACTCTGTTTAACCTTAAGTCATACGTATCTCAATGACAAAGAGCGCCCTCTATACCCTCTATATGATGAAAATGTTCAAAATGTGTCTATCATGTCAGTGAATAAGGGTCGTTATTCAGATTAAAACATAAGGGTCATTAATCCAAAATGAGAATGTGTGCGGGTGCGATGCCAGTGGAGCTTTGCCGACTCCAGCTCTCCTCATTTTCTGCACCATAACAGCCTCAAAGTTGCTATACAATATGCATGCTTATTTTAAACGCAAAATGCAAGGTAATACCATTTAAAGGAATTGTCTGGTGGCATTTTGCAGGGATCTTATATGAAAAACAAAAAGATTTCATTACATGTCATCTAAACCCATACCAAAACTCCATTCCTAACTCAAGATATTCATTCCTGAATATTGGTTACATTTAATAGGAAATACCTCCAGGTTTCCCCAAGCTCAGTTACAGAACGTAATCCCAAGTGGGCAAATTGCCTCAGATTCCTTTTGTTATTCTTCATAATTTGATACCTTGTTTGTCTTTGAAATTTGATACTGTTGTAATCTTTAGATGTTTTTCCGTGTAGATATAGTGCACAACTGTTCAGTACTTATGGTACAGCAAATAAAGTTATGAAATATTCAATGTAAAGATATCAACATTATAAAGAAATTCAAAATCTACAACTAATCAGTTTGCCCATATGACATCACAGATTTCCCCTCATGCACTGCAGAAGTAGTAAATGTAGTATTAATTTCTTCAAAAATTCCTATCTTCCAAATGCAAGATACTATTGAGATGGGGTTTTCACTGTTTAACATAGAAAACTTTTCTGCTTTTTTAACAAAATCAAATTTGGTCACCAGAACATGCTTTAAAGTGTCTCATTTTCAAGTTTTCCCTGCACACCCCTCCTCCCTTCGGAATAACGACCCTTGTGTTTTATCCGGAATAATCGCTCCTATTCTCAATTAGGGATAACGACCCTTCGGAACGGAATAACGATCCCTATATTCTATTCTGAATAACAAGCCTTCCGTAAAGCGACCCTAATCTTGTTTCGGAATCAAACCACCATTCGTAATAATGACCCTTAAGGTACACTTTCACATCACACAAAGTACGGTGTATGTTTTACATAAAAAGGCCCACTATTACTACTCCAAAATATGAAGTAATAACTGCAAATTAAGCAGCGATCGAAAAAACCCTGAACTTCAATGTCCCGTGTTCTTGCGATGTACGTCAACTTCTCTACGTGCAGGTGTGTAGCCTAATGCATGGCTGTTTGGCAGGTAGGTTTGCATAAAATTGCGGACCTACACTTGTACTTGACTTTACTGTGCTCTCATTGTATTTCACTTGAACTTCTGTGCAGAACACAGACATGATGGTCTAAAGTGTCAGTGTTTGCATACATTACAGACCTGTAATTAATGACTGCGCATTCGCTCTCTACTCGATGGAAAAATGTGGAGAGAAATGACAGACCTTAATCGATTTAATATCAGTTCAATAAAAGAATGGCTTCTCTTAAAAGAATATGTCGGAGTCCGCAATGAAAAGAAATAATTTAAACAAAAAAGGCGTATTATTTCACATTTTTTTCGCATAAAACTACTGTCATTTTTTGCGATTCTCGTTATCGTATCGTCTCGCCAAAAATCATCGCGATAATGATAATTTTCGATATATCGCCCAGCACAAGACCATGTCAGAATTTTTGGTAATTGGGTAGCCCAACTTTGCAGTGGCATATACTGCTGACCTTAGGCCTCCGCATTTCACGGAAACGATCATTTCCGGTAACGTGTCGTTATCATAAAGTCAAAATTACAGAGCCCGAAAATCGGTTCCCAACTTCCCATGGTTTTGTACTTTTCTTAGGCTGGGCTTAATTCACTGATAAGCATTGAAGCCTACAAGTACAACACTCAAACCAAATTCTTCTAATCATATCAGATTTCTTCATGAAAGTGTAGAATATGTTAGGCAGTGCATGTTCTCCACTAGCTGCTTTGTCCAGTTGCGCCACCCGGGCAAAATCTGAAGAGCATGCATCAGCGCCCAGTCTTAAATCTGCCGCCCGCACAAAATCCTTGGCCACCCGGACAAGAAATATTGCTTTACTTCTTTTGGAAACCTTTGCAAAGTGAATTAAACACCTCTTACGTCAGGCGCATAGCCAAGGAGGGGCCGAAGGGGGCAACCGCCCCCTCCTTGAGCGTATTTTTTCTATTCTTTTTAATGATATTTTTATGATATCACTAGTAATTCCTCTATTTTTAGGCGGTAGACATACAATTACTACAGATGAACATAAATATTGCCATTTTCAGCGATCTGGGAGGAATTTCGGCCAAAATTTTCTTGTACAACCTACTGTGGCGCTGCACTTAGATAGTTTGCCTATAGCCTTCACCTTCTCCTTGGCAAATTCCTGGTTACGCGCCTGTCTTACGTTGAACTATTTCAAACACCTTTGAATAAAAATGATTTTACCATAACTTCTCCAAAACCTAGACAGTCATTTCAAGTCTCTGTGCAAGTGTCATGAGAAATATAGGATCCTCATTATTTGTTAGACTGGGTCAGAGGTCAAGTACTGTACTAGGGCAGGCCATGTTTAAGTTAGGACTGATTGTAGCAAGAAGCAATTAATGAAAAAAAGGTGTACCAGAGTGGTGTAATGAGAAGATTGCTATCAGTACCACCTCTATCAGAATTTTGAAGTGTCTCTGACATGCACAGTCTTAATCACATAATATCTAAATGTTACTAGATATGAGTAAACTTAGGAATGGCATATGCAGTCTAACAATATTGTTCACTAACTTAACACACTGTGGTTCTGAACTACCCCAAGGACTGTAAAAGTCCACTAAAGCAAGCAAGATGAAAAAACTTCCTAAAAAATAGAAATTCTTGGTGATATATTTAATTCAAATTAAGCACCAAATGTACCACCATTTTGCATCCAGCCCACCTTACGTGAGCAAGGGAAAGGTGTCTCCCTCCCTTTGATCCCCCAGGACAGCGATCAGTGTCATCTTCCAGATCAGAGAAAAGCGCCCGGACAAAATTTGGAACTGTGGAGAACACTAGTTAGGCTTAAAGTTATAGTAATACTAATACAGTAGTACAGTATATTGAAGTGCATATTTTTAAGGACACGGGGGCATCGTATGCTCAGATTTTGGACAATATCCTCAGGTTTAAACTTCGAAATTGCTTATTATCATCAATGTTAAAAGATACTTAAAGAAACGTTGTTGACATAGCTCTATTTTGTTAGTTGTATCAGGTTTATGGGGTGAATGACTTGGAACATTTTTGGGGATCTCTGTCCTAAACTGAAGGCACATGATTGCTGTAGCTCTCTTAGAACTGCAGATCGGCAGCTTCCGAAACTGCTTGCAGCCAGGGCTTTGATTCATAATCGAAGACTGCAAGTCAAGATGCCATTTTAAGTGGTTGGGTTAATATATTGGCTGAGGAAAATAGGCCATGTACAATAAACGAGGAAATTCTGAGGTGGAGGTGAGGTAAACGTATCCAGTTCCTGTTTGTAAATTTGTATCCTAAACAGATCAATTAACTGTTTCTGATTTTTGATTACATTCAAAATGGTTGGTATCATCGGCAGCGATCCCGCAAGGGGGACATGTCCCAAATATTTGAGAAACTGCCCATTGACTTTGATTTTTCACACAGTAAATTATTTGAAAATAGGGTCATGGCACCCCCCCCCCCCCCTCAGCATAAATAGGCCTAGGCCTAATAACGCTAGGCTAAGGTTAGCGTATACTTGGTCAAAGTTTAGGCTCGATGACATATAGCTAAACATTTTTTGTTGTTCATGCCAAAGTTTGGAGCATTTCAATTTAGGATTATTGATTTCTGCACAAATTTTCTCAGTCGTATGTAGGCCCTCTATACTCGAGTATAGCGTCTTAACTTTTAGCCAAACGTCTCATGGCATTAATACACAGCCTACGCTTTATTTGGTTAGGTCCTTAAGACGTGAGTTTGTCTGTGTACTCAACCATAGCGTAAGTCACTTTGTATTACGTTTCAAAGCCTAAAACGTTTGTCAGTGGGGGTATCATCGGAAAACAGCTTACCTTGAATTACACATACGTTTCTTTGTAAGAGCAGAGTCCTTCCTTCCTAGGCCTATTTTATGTTAATCGCAAAATTGTTTGTAGCAATCGTGGTGGTATTAAACCGCTAGGCCGGCTAAGCACTGATCATAATTTCGGCACTGAACGTCACCGCAACGTCTATTGCGTTAGCGTCAGGCCTAACGGGCTCTGCTTCTAACGTTATAGTGACTTCCCTTCCTTTGCAGCTGTAGCCTTCGTATTATTTCCATTCATTTGCAAATTCAGAAACGTTTCCAGGAATTTGAGTTGAAGCTTATATGAAACTGCCTTTGGTAGAGGAAACCATTTGCATAGCACAAAATGTTGATTGAAGTTCCGATTGCTTATCTGGCGTCTTAGCAACCATGGGCGCCGCCATATTGCCTGAACCAGCTGAATAAGCCAACGTGATTGGTCAATACAGGGATTGAAAAATAGGAATTATTGGTTTCGATGAAAAGAGAAACCTATGCAGTCATGATGGCGTGTGTGTGTATGTATGTGTGTATGTTCGTGTGTGTGTGTGCGTATGTGTGTGTGTATGTGTGAACTTGTCTTCCTATCAGACTGAGGACCTGAACAATGGATTTGAGGTCCTCTGAAGGAAATTCAATAGATTTGTCAAGTCCTCGAAAGTTTGAACAATAGAGAGTCCATTGTCAAGGTTAGGGTTAAGGAAGTAAACACAAAGGAAATAACAAAGAGGTCCTCAGATTGTATGTAAAATCGACTTATGTGTGTGTATGTGTGTGTGTGTGTTTGTGACACTTTTCTTGTTTACACGATATCTCAAGAAGGGAAACTCTGACAGTTCTCAAAGTTGGTAGGTAGATGCCCCATATTCAGAGGAAGAACCCTATTGTTTTTGGTGGAGGTCAAAGGTCATTTGGGGTCACCAGGGGTCAAAACCTGAAAACCTTGTTTACACGATATCTCAAGGTAGGAAGCTTGGATAGATTTCATACTTGGTGTGTTGATGCATTATGGTGAGAGGAAGAACTCTGTAATTTTTGGTGGAGGTCAAAGGTTATTTGGGGTCACCGAGGGTCAAAGTCTGAAAACCTTGTTTACACGATATCTCGAGGTTGGAAGCTTGGATAGATTTCATACTTGGTGTGTGGATGCATTATACTAAAAGGAAGAATCCTATTGTTTTTGGTGGAGGTCAAAGGTCATTTGGGGTCACCAGGGGTCAAACTCTGAAAACCTTGTTTACAAGATATCTCAAGGTAGGAAGCTTGGATAGATTTCATACTTGGTGTGTGGATGCATTGTGGTAAGAGGAAGAACCCTATTGTTTTTGGTGGAGGTCAAAGGTCATTTGGGGTCACCAGGGGTCAAACTCTGAAAACCTTGTTTACACGATATATCAAGGTAGGAAGCTTGGATAGTTTTCATACTTGGTGTGTGGATGCATTGTGGTAAGAGGAAGAACCCTATTGGTTTTGGTGGAGGTCAAAGGCCATTTGGGGTCACCAGGGGTCAAACTCTGAAAACCTTGTTTACACGATATCTCAAGGTAGGAAGCTTGGATAGATTTCATATTTGGTGTGTGAATGCATTATGGTGAGAGGAAGAACCCTATTGTTTTTGGTGGAGGTGAAAGGTCATTTGGGGTCACCAGGGGTCAAACTCTGAAAACCTTGTTTACACGATATCTCAAGGTAGGAAGCTTGGATAGATTTCATACTTGGTGTGTTGATGCATTATGGTGAGAGGAAGAACCCTATTGTTTTTGGTGGAGGTCAAAGGTCATTTGGGGTCACCAGGGGTCAAAACCTGAAAACCTTGTTTACACGATATCTCAAGGTAGGAAGCTTGGATAGATTTCATACTTGGTGTGTAAATGCATTATGGTGAGAGAAAGAACTCTGTAGTTTTTGGTGGAGGTCAAAGGTCATTTGGGGTCACCAGGGGTCAAACTCTGAAAACCTTGTTTACACGATATCTCAAGGTAGGAAGCTTGGATAGATTTCATACTTGGTATGTGGATGCATTATGGTGAGAGGAAGAACCCTGTTGGTTTTGGTGGAGGTGAAAGGTCATTTGGGGTCACCAGGGGTCAAACTCTGAAAACCTTGTTTACACGATATCTCAAGGTAGGAAGCTTGGATAGATTTCATACTTGGTATGTGGATGCATTATGGTGAGAGGAAGAACCCTATTGGTTTTGGTGGAGGTCAAAGGCCATTTGGGGTCACCAGGGGTCAAACTCTGAAAACCTTGTTTACACGATATCTCAAGGTAGGAAGCTTGGATAGATTTCATATTTGGTGTGTGGATGCATTATGGTGAGAGGAAGAACCCTATTGTTTTTGGTGGAGGTGAAAGGTCATTTGGGGTCACCAGGGTCAAACTCTGAAAACCTTGTTTACACGATATCTCAAGGTAGAAAGCTTGGATAGATTTCATACTTGGTGTGTTGATGCATTATGGTGAGAGGAAGAACCCTATTGTTTTTGGTGGAGGTCAAAGGTCATTTGGGTTCACCAGGGTCAAAACCTGAAAACCTTGTTTACACGATATCTCAAGGTAGGAAGCTTGGATAGATTTCATACTTGGTGTGTGGATGCATTATGGTGAGAGAAAGAACTCTGTAGTTTTTGGTGGAGGTCAAAGGTCATTTGGGGTCACCAGGGGTCAAACTCTGAAAACCTTGTTTACACGATATCTCAAGGTAGGAAGCTTGGATAGATTTCATACTTGGTATGTGGATGCATTATGGTGAGAGGAAGAACCCTATTGGTTTTGGTGGAGGTGAAAGGTCATTTGGGGTCACCAGGGGTCAAACTCTGAAAACCTTGTTTACACGATATCTCAAGGTAGGAAGCTTGGATAGATTTCATACTTGGTATGTGGATGCATTATGGTGAGAGGAAGAACCCTATTGTTTTTGGTGGAGGTCAAAGGTCATCTGGGGTCACCAGAGGTCAAACTCTGAAAACCTTGTTTACACAATGTCTCAAGGTAGGAAGCTTGGATAGATGTCATACTTGGTATTTGGTGTGTGGATGCATTATGGTGAGAACCCTGTTGTTCTTGGTGGAGGTGAAAGGTCATCTGTGGTCACAGGGGGTCAAAGTCTGAAAACCTTTTACACTATATCTCAAGACAGGAAGCTTGGATAAATGTCGTACTTAATATGTAGATGCCTTATAGTAGAGGAAGAACCCTATTGTTTTTGGTGGAGGTGAAAGGTCATTTGGGGTCACCAGGGGTCAAAACCTGAAAACCTTGTTTACACGATATCTCAAGGTAGTAAGCTTGGATAGATTTCATACTTGGTGTGTAAATGCATTATGGTGAGAGAAAGAACTCTGTAGTTTTTGGTGAAGGGCAAAGGTCATTTGGGGTCACCAAGGGTCAAAGTCTGAAAACCTTGTTTACACGATATCTCGAGGTTGGAAGCTTGGATAGATTTCATACTTGGTGTGTGGATGCATTATAGTAAAAGGAAGAACCCTATTGTTTTTGGTGGTGGTCAAAGGTCATTTGGGGTCACCAGGGGTCAAACTCTGAAAACCTTGTTTACACGATATCTCAAGGTAGGAAGCTTGGATAGATTTCATACTTGGTGTGTTGATGCATTATGGTGAGAGGAAGAACCCTATTGTTTTTGGTGGAGGTCAAAGGTCATTTGGGGTCACCAGGGGTCAAAACCTGAAAACCTTGTTTACACGATATCTCAAGGTAGGAAGCTTGGATAGATTTCATACTTGGTGTGTAAATGCATTATGGTGAGAGAAAGAACTCTGTAGTTTTTGGTGGAGGTCAAAGGTCATTTGGGGTCACCAGGGGTCAAACTCTGAAAACCTTGTTTACACGATATCTCAAGGTAGGAAGCTTGGATAGATTTCATACTTGGTATGTGGATGCATTATGGTGAGAGGAAGAACCCTATTGGTTTTGGTGGAGGTGAAAGGTCATTTGGGGTCACCAGGGGTCAAACTCTGAAAACCTTGTTTACACGATATCTCAAGGTAGGAAGCTTGGATAGATTTCATACTTGGTATGTGGATGCATTATGGTGAGAGGAAGAACCCTATTGGTTTTGGTGGAGGTCAAAGGCCATTTGGGGTCACCAGGGGTCAAACTCTGAAAACCTTGTTTACACGATATCTCAAGGTAGGAAGCTTGGATAGATTTCATATTTGGTGTGTGGATGCATTATGGTGAGAGGAAGAACCCTATTGTTTTTGGTGGAGGTGAAAGGTCATTTGGGGTCACCAGGGGTCAAACTCTGAAAACCTTGTTTACACGATATCTCAAGGTAGGAAGCTTGGATAGATTTCATACTTGGTGTGTTGATGCATTATGGTGAGAGGAAGAACCCTATTGTTTTTGGTGGAGGTGAAAGGTCATTTGGGGTCACCAGGGGTCAAAACCTGAAAACCTTGTTTACACGATATCTCAAGGTAGTAAGCTTGGATAGATTTCATACTTGGTGTGTAAATGCATTATGGTGAGAGAAAGAACTCTGTAGTTTTTGGTGAAGGGCAAAGGTCATTTGGGGTCACCAAGGGTCAAAGTCTGAAAACCTTGTTTACACGATATCTCGAGGTTGGAAGCTTGGATAGATTTCATACTTGGTGTGTGGATGCATTATAGTAAAAGGAAGAACCCTATTGTTTTTGGTGGTGGTCAAAGGTCATTTGGGGTCACCAGGGGTCAAACTCTGAAAACCTTGTTAAACACGACATCTCGAGGTAGGAAGCTTGGATAGATTTCATACATAGTACGTGGATGACTTATGGTGAGAGGCAGTACCTGTTATTTTTGGTGGAGGTGAAAGGTCATCTGGGGTCAAACTCTGAAAACCTTGCTTACAAGATAGCTCAAGTTAGGAAGGTTGGATACTTCACATGGTGTTGTATTTAATCAATCAGAAAATCCCTACAAGTTTTGTCAGAATCAGAGGCTGGTTGAAATCACCAGAGGCCAAAAAGCAAAAATTCTGAAGAATTCCCAAGGTCAAATGTGAACATGAAACTGTAATTTTCCAGCCCTTTAAGACCACATTCAACCAATGACTGAAAGAAACAGGACATTTTGGCATTATTTGGGATTACACATTAAGTGCTATATTCATCGAAACCGCAATGCATTTGTGCATTCTGGTTTTAATTAATTACAAAGAAATTTGCACAACACTGGTGTGGGGATAAGCTTTTTTGCGATGTAGGTAATATTTTTGAATTTTGTAGTATACTTTCAAGTAATCCCTCTTTCACTTTCACGAAACAAGAGAATAATTGAACTTGTACTTCGGCCTAACTTGCTTTGCAGTGAAGGTCTAAATCATAGCAGGGCTGTATTAGTCCTCAATCAGGCCCTACACACTACGCTCCATTGCACTTTGCTCCGTGTAGTAGTGTATTCGGAGTGTAGTCTTACGGAGCGTAGTATACTAGGCCCTGATTGAGGGCTAGGCTGTATCAGAGTCCCCCAACCCAATTCCAGGCCAATTCCGATACCAGTGAGCAGGGCCGTAGCCTGGGCAAAGTCGGGGGGGGGGGCAATTCATGACACTAGCTAAGCAGTGCACCAATTAAGGGGCGTTTCCGCAGATAGTTGACACCCGGGAGGACCCTTCCTTTTTCACCTGAGTGCCATCCGGGGGGAGGGTGCTGAGGGGAGCAGGGGTACATGTAAGGCCTGGCTTACGTGCAAAATTGTGTTCTCTTGACAAAGTTTTGAACTGATTATACCTTTACAATTTGTCATTATTTAGTGATATTCTTCCTATTTTTGGCTGGGCGTAAGTCAAGAGGTGCCGTCGAAGAGGAGAGGATTTTAAAGAATTTTTATCTTTTTAAGGTGGCTTGGAAGCAAAATGGTGCTATCTTTGGTAAAGCTTTGTAAAGTGTTGAATTGAGGATATGACTAGAAAACCTCATTAAGTGATGATTTTCTATTTTGGTAAGGTGTAATTGAAGGGGATGTTACTCTACTCTGAGAGAATTTTTTCTCGTTCTAAGTTTTCCTAGATATAAAATGATGTTATCTTTTGTATAAAAGCTTTGGACTGATAAGTGATAACATGACCTGAAATTTACATTATTTACTGAATTTTTCGGCTGTGGCACAGCATCCCGGGCTGGTACCCAGTGTGGTCGCTCTTAATACGCCACTGGGGGAACCACCATTGGTTAGCATGTATCCTAAGCATAGGCCGGCAAGAAAATGTTCAGTCAAAAAGTCTCCCAGATGGGGGGAAAATGACACATTTTAGACCTTAAAGTTGCATATACTTTTAGATTCCATACTTTAGAAACAAATTAAGATTTCAAGAAGAAATGCTAGATTTGTTGGGAAATGTAGTCACCCCAATTTAAATGAATGTACCCAGTTACCAGATTGGAAAGTTTGCCCTGCGTGGGGGATTTATCCCCCGCCCAAAAATATGAATTTTGAAGTTGCCCGCCGTGCAATTTAACAATTAACTGACAACTGCAACCGCGCAAACTTGTTGGCAGCAACTAAACAAGTTGGCTGGGAAAGGCAATTTCCTGCATTGTAGGAGGTAGTTTTAGCTTAAATTTTCTTGCTATGTTCCGTGCCAACTCATAGTGGCGCTCCGTTTAGATAATATCGGCCGCGCAATTCTCTTGGCCATTATTAATATCCCCCGCGCATCATTGTAAGCTTTCCAATCTGGCCCAGTTATCCTATCCTATTTCATGGATGGCTTTTTAGGATCATGTTACAATACCTTCTCACTGAGTTGTGAATGAAATTCATATTTACTGTACAGGCTAACTCCCACCAAATCCGGATGTTTTGTTTTGTAAGGTGACACATTTGTGTCTCAGGACATGCATATGTGCATGGTATCATGTCTCTAGGTTAGGTTAGGGTTAAAGCAATCAGGAAAGGTAGAGGGTTAGAAGGATTGAGACTTCTTATTTGCCTGATATCATGTTATGGATTGGGTGCTAACTCCTTGGTTTACCTTGAATATTCAGTATTTGTGTTATAACATGTCAAGAAAGATATTTGAAGTGAAATAAAGGGGCATTTGTGAGATTTAGCTTTTACTTCAAAATAAGTTTGTGGCGACTCCTTATATGTTTTTTACCAGCTCATTGAGTTTATAGCTAATAATTATAGGTAATCATAGGCTGGCTGTTTTATATTTAGCCAGTGTATATATGCTGGTGTATTAGAGAGGTGCATCTTTTAGGAAGGTGAATGGTTCATCCGTCACGACGAGAAAACCCGCATAAGAACGCATCTACGGTGGGGGTCAGGAAAATTTGGAAAAATGGAAACCCTTACATAGGTGATTTCCCAGGTTTCTGGGGCCTTGAAATTATAATTTGGACAGTGAGATTTTCAGCCTTTTTGTATTTTGTCTCAAGTAGGCCAACTTTCATTTTCAATTTGGAAATCTCAGGGGGGCATTTCCTGCCCCCGTGCAGGCTATGGCCCTACAGTGACCAGTAGCCGGGCCAATTCTTAGTCCAGTATCCTCCAATTTCAGGTCCTTTGGTCTATTCCAGGCCTATTCCGAGTCCGGCCATTGGACAGTGTACATGGCATCTCGTTCACTGCATACTGTGGTTTGCTATAACACAAAATTAAAAATGGCTGGGCATTTTTTTAAGGAGTATAAATTTCATACCCTGGCTTACCCTGTAAGTTAGTTGACTGTATGTGACTGTTCGTGTGTTGAACTGTGCACCAATAACAATGTGGGTTAGGTAACATGTATGTAACTTTTATACTCGTGGATTTGGCTAGAATTGGCTTTGGTTCCAGATGCAGCTCATTCCAGGCTAATTCTGATTCTGGGCCAATTCCAAGTCTGAAGGAGATAAATTGAGTCCGGAATCAAGTCAAAGTCCAGACTCTGATGTTACAGCCCTGAATCTCAGTGACAATATGCAGTTGTTGCATGTTCAACTCGTCATCATCTACCAATCATATATTTCAAAAGTACTGTACTTGGTTTTAAAGAATTAAACTCATCTTTTGTATTTGTAGTGTTCATGCCTTTTTGAGGATAAATGCTATTTTTCTCATTTTGCCTACTGACCCATCATCAGCATGACAACTTGAGGGTGTGTAAACTTTCCAGTTATGTATACTTTCTAGACAGGATCTGCTCATGGAGGCTGGTTCATACTTTTATTGCTGTAAAATATGCACTAAGCCAATACATGCATTGCATGACATTAAATTTGTAGCCATTTATATTCTGCAATAGATGTAAAAAACAAGGCTACAGTACAGTATTTGATGCATGGTTTAATCATTTACATGAAACTGTGGCATCCTCATTTTTCCTTGTAATTTTCATGACTTTTTTGTGAATTCCTTTTTTTCCCAACTTTTAGCTTAAAGTTCCTATTTTGTGTTCATTTTGTAAGTTGGAATAAAAAGAGGAGTATGAGTATTGATGAACATGTTAGTCATTGCTAACAGTCAATGGAAAAAATATGTCTAACATAAAAAACAGTTTTGATTGGGATGTTCATAGTGTCTTCTTTCAAAACAAGAGCAAACAGAAATCTGCAGTTTTCTCTCACAGAAAAGATTTGTTCCTGCATATTTCTTTTTTTCAGTGAACATTGCATTTAGGGCTTAGTTCATTGTACCAAGTTGTGTTAATGATACTGGGTTTGTTTGTAGATCTTGGTAAACCAGGAAGGTCCTTGAAATTGACCATAATTTGCAAGAACTTAAAAATTGCTAAAGTTGCTTTAATTTCTTTCCTGGCATGTCCTGGAAAAATCCTGCAAAATTGTTTATTATAGTATACATCTCATTAATTGAATATTGTCCAAGCAAATTTGCTAAATAAGTACAGTGCAATAAAGCCATCAGATTTACAGCTTTCTTATTTTTCTTCAATAAAGCATGTGCAAGAAATACAGTACTAGTTCTTCAGGGTTCCCAGAGGCTGTAAAATGTAATCCATGACCTGGAAATGTCTTAATTTGACAAGTCCTAAAATAAGGGGAAAATGTTATCAATATGAGCAGAGTCCTGAATGGATGCAGTACAAACTACTGTATGCCATGTTTGGTCAATGGTGACACATTGATGTAGAAAATTTGTTTCAAGTTACAACTGTTTTTAAAAATATCTCTTGGAGCCAAGCAATCCGCAGTTGAAGGATTTCTTTGCAATTGGCCACCAAGGAAAGGAGTTACAGTACTGTATGTGGGCCAAAGTTAAAATGCCCTTCCCCGTCCCCCCATGGGTAACTTCGGCCCACCCAAAAATGACGTAGAGTTTCAAAAATTTTGAAAAGGAAAAACTTCATGTGATACTCCCAGGAAGATTTCATCAAAATACTTTGTAGTCAAGATGATGCATGCCTGACGTCATGAGTAAAATATGGAATATTACAAAAAAGTGGGCCAAAGTGTTCTGCTCTATGATGAATGATAGTTAGGATGTGGTTACTTACTGTAAAGTGTACAGACTATTCAGTACAAGGCATGTAGGTTGGCTGCTCAGTCACTAAGGGCTAACTATTTGAGACAAAATTGTCCTGTTGTTTTATAGCAACTTATTTACATTTGAGAATTTATCACTGTTTCAGTGCAGGTGAGTATACAAACTTTAAGTGGTGTAATTATTGTTTGTCTGACTGGGTTGTTAGTCCTCAAAGACTAACAGTGGGGATCATGTAATTGTACTTACTCAGATTTCCATTTAAGATGTAGGTTTCAGGTTTCAGTTTATTTCTCTCCCTTTGCAAAGGAAACCTTAAAATTGCATACATAGCCTACACACAAATAATTACAAACTTAATACACAATATGCAATTAAGTGAGTGCCAGTAAGTGAAATTATGCAAAGGAAGCAGGAACCAGAAGGAAGTTTTCACTTTTGGAGCCAGGTCCTTATCATAATAAAAAAATATTTTGATCAACAGTTGTGTAAGAAGCAACAAAAGAAAGGAGAAAACACAAAACAGATGCAATAACAACAGAGGAGAAAAAATTATACTAAGTAATGACAAATTGTGATGGGATTACTCTTTATCATGCTTTTCAAGATGATTCTTTAGCTTATTCTTGATTGAACTAAGGCTAAGAGCCTGTTTTATGGAATCACTTAAGAAGTTCCAGAAGTGTACACCTGTAGCCTAATTCTTGTTGATGAATGAGCAAATGATTTACGTAGTAACTCCACCATCAGTTGATATTTGGTAGTACTGGACATGTGTGTGTATTCCAGCATTATTTGCTACAGTACTGGAACCCAGCAAAGATAATAATCCGGACCTACCCAAGAATCTTCTAAGATGTAGTGGCTAACCAAAATTATGGAGTGCCTTCCCTGCCTACAATTGAGACTTAATAAGGGGTAGAAATTAGAAGTATACATCTACAAAACCTGGAAGTACTACCTCATACAGTAGGTAGTACTAATTTACAAGCAATATGTCCAAAATACATAGGCGTAGGAAGCTTTTTGAGACAGGGGTGTGGGGTGTGCTGAACCTTGTTTTGGATTGCCGTCCTGGGGGAGGGGTCTAAGGGGAGGGTGTCTCCTCCCCTTTGGAAAATTTTTAGGTATTTGAGGTACCTCAGATATAATTTGGTGCAAAATTTTGGACAAACTTTAAGGAAAATTACTGCAAATTTATTACATTTCTTACAGAAGAGACAAGGGGTTTTGCCCTTGGATCCTGGGGGGCAGAAGCATACTTCAGCCCCCTCACATTTTTGACTGGAGGACTAAGCCCCTCTCCCCCCCACTTTCTATGCTCTTGCCAAAATATTCAATTCAACTCTTTTCTCATTCATATGCATACTCTGCTCACTGTTCACTGGTTCATACAGTAATTCACATGGACTTCATAAAAACTAACACAATACTGTATATCAGAGCTTGCAGTGTAAATGACCATTAAAAAACAAGTCAGTACTATAAGACATGACAAAGAATTCAAAGTGAAATTATCAGGATTGTTAGCACTTAATTGTTGAACTGTTTGAAATTAGAAATGATTATGACTTTAAAAGTGAAGATTTGAAATTCCTTTGAAAAAGAGTGAAGTGATGCACTACATCATTTTATATCAAGAAAAAGGTTGTGCCAAATATTACAACAGTAGTTCTGGAATAGCTTTATGTGTATTAGAGCTCTTTGATTGTTAGGGGCATTATGATTCCAGTTGCATAAGATTGTTTTATTTTGTTACCCTCCTATATTCAGACAATGAAGTGTTATGCCTTCACCAGAAATGCGCTTCCTGTGGGCTGGGGGTTGTAGAATATGCCCACAGTATTCCCCGCCTGTCGTAAGAGGTGACTAAAGGGGAGGACTTGCACTGTGTTTGAACAATATTTGAAACCGAACTTGAACCGTATTTATCTAGCTGACACTGTATAACACATTTGTGTTGGTGTGTCGTTAAATCTCGTCTAACTGACTAACTGACAAATTCACCAGAAATGCATATTATTAGTACAAAATTATTAAAAGCTGTTGTTCTTGCTATGTACATGTAGATTTGTACTGAGCATGTCATGAATATCATAAATTTCAGAAAAAAAATTCTATTTTGTAATGGGCATGGAACTGAGTGCAATGGCAACCCTTTGATGGAATCAGAGGTTGTAAGGCCATTTTAGGCGTCCATACTAACCGTTCATTAGAACTTCCTACACTGTACTCAGGACTATCTACATTTCATTTTTTCTCTCTTTTCATAAAATTATTAATGCATATTTGGAGCATCCATAAGGGCCCTAGCTGTGAAAGAAAACATTGTCCCCCAAACCCTGTATGTGCAACACATGCGGCATATTCCTAATTGATGCAATGGCCCATTATTAAGTTTTCGTTACAAATTTTTTTAAGTAGCTAAGGTTGTTTATTGTTAGATGCTACCCCAAAGTTTATACTGCACTTCACTCCAGCGTAGCACTATAGAGCTATGAAAGTTGAAAACCATTCATGTCTGAGCCATGTCTGTGATTGGCCCGGAAGAGCAAGGGGTGCCAATAAATGGTTCTTTATAGCTTTATAGTGCAAAAGTATTTGGAAGTATAAACCAGCCTTAAATTGGGGTTAGATGGGATATGAAAAGCACATACAGTAACTGAAAGGTAAAATACGACACCCTCTAAAATCTTAGGCTATGTAAATTTCATTTAAAAATAATTTTACAGCTATAATCATTTGTTGTTAAATGGTCTCCGTATGGCAAAACAACAATACTGTGCATGAACAACAGAGTTGTGAATAATATATTTTAGAGATAGGCCTATCTATCAGTTTTACTCTTAGGCCAGAAACTAAATACTGTTCAAACCTAATTTGTTTCAGAAGAATTGCAGTATATCTTGATTTCATGCCAAGTTGGGAGAGATGGGAGAGAGAGTCTATGTGATAATGATGGTGTGTGTTGTACTCTGTGTATACTGTACATGTGTCACAAAGGTGACCAATAGGAAATGAGACACACGGATGAAGATGAGCTTGTAGAAAGGTGTATTTACAATTAATCTTGTATGGTCACAGCTTTTTGTCTAAGGCAGGACTGACTTGATGTACAAAAAATTTTAGGGTATTTATTAAGATAGGATACAAAGGGATAACATGAGCACAGGAAGTGATTATCATGAGTTCATTTAAAGGACCCCAGACAGTAACAATTCTCCCAACTAACCTAACTTCTTGCCCCGCCTCCAATTTTACAAAACACAGACAACTGTCTAGCATAGTAGACTCACTTCGAAGACAGAGCCACATTAGCCTGCACTGCAGAGTTTCAATTGCTTGAGGCAGTATTGAAAAACAACTGTGTGTGACTGTGAACCTAATTAGGAACATAAATGACCGTCCATATCATCACTACCAACCAGAGTGGTGCTATTATTGTTTGAATGAATGTCAATCAATGTACCGTCACCTACTGGATTTAGAACTATGGAGATATGTCTACATATATTTGGGGGGATGCCATAGCTTCTTTAAAGTTAATTAACAATTCTAGGATATATCATTCTTCTATTCCTTCAAAGAATTAGGCCTATACACACATTGGGGTGCAAGTTTCCATGAAACCTGGTATAGAATACACAAGCTGAATCATTGAGTCACAGAGACACTGGACTTAGTGACCGAAGTAAACAAAACAATTCAATCCTCACAGTGAACAGTAGTGTGTTTCCAAGTCAAATAGCAAATCCCTGTTCCAAGTGTTCTTTGGCTTACATGGAAAAGGTTACATAGGAGGTCTACAAAGAATTGATGACACACTGGTTGCTTCCTATCACCTGAGGTGATGGTCCCAAGGGGATGGAACAACTGTAGGGGTGAAAGGGGAATCTGAGGGTGCTTCTGTGAACCAATATTATGAATAGGTTAACAAGTACATAAAGAAAGAGGTAATGTGGATGAAATTTGCTCTGCTATACATGTATGTGTGTGGGTATGTGACACTTCTTGTGCTTAAACACAGTATCTCAAGAAGATTAAACTTGAGGGATCTCATGATTTTGCACCAAAAAAAAAAAAAAAACAGAAATTAAACTTCATTGGGTTTCACCTGACCTACTGTACTGTGTAATTTGGTCTAGACCTGGTCTTTCTTTTTTGTCTTCTTGCCAAAAATTAAAAAGTTTCACCAATAAAAAATTAAGAGTATTGTATGTACCCTTTGCATGAACATCAGAGAAATTACATTTCTTTTCGTTTTTGGTTTCGATGATAAGAGAAACCAGTGCATTCATGATGGGGTGTGTGTATGTATGTGCGTATGTTCGTGTGTGTATGGGTGTGTATGTGTGTATGTATGTGTGTGTGTGTGTGTGTGTATGTGCGTTTGTAAATGCCGTCAATCGGGGACGTTTTTATGAATACACACCTACCAATCGGGGACGCACATGAATTGGGGACGCGTCCTCGTTTGAAACAATGGTTTTAAATAGCCTCTTTGGTCAAAATGATGCAGTAATGCAGATATCTATTGAATTTAACGAAATATATTAACAGTCCCCATTGAGATAGTGTTGTGGTACGTCCTCGTTTGCAGGTAAGCGTGTGTATCATGTTATGTCCACGGTTACCTGTGGAAAATCACATACACACTCACAATTAGATAAGTATGCTTCGAATGGAAACATTTTGAGCGCCCTCATTTTTTGCTGTTGCAAAGGACATCTTTTTCTTGCAGTATGCATGCTATGAGCTTTATTTAAGGACGTCCACGGTGGAATGGTAAAATACAGGCGTCCCCGTTTGGCAGCATTTACAAGTATGGGTGTGTTTGTGACACTTTGCTCGTTAACACGATATCTCAAGAAGGGAAACTCCGATGGTTCTCAAACTTGGTACATAGATACCCCATATTAAGAGGAAGAACCCTATTGTTTTTGGTGGGGGTCAAAGGTCATCTGGGGTCACCAGAGGTCAAACTCTGAAAACCTCGTTAACACGATATCTCAAGGTAGAAAGGTTGGATAAATTTCATACTTAGTATGTAGATGCGTTATGGTAAGAGGAAAAACCCTATTGTTTTTGATATCTAGGTCAAAGGTCATTTGGGGTCACCGGGGGTCAGAAGCTGAAAACCTTGTTAACACGATATCTCAAGATAGGAAGGTTGGATAAATTTCATACTTAGTATGTAGATGCGTTATGGTAAGAGGAAAAACCCTATTGTTTTTGGTGGAGGTCAAAGGTCATTTGGGGTCACCAGGGGTCAAATGCTGAAAACCGTGTTAACACGATATCTCAAGCTAGAAATTGATTTCATACTTAGTATGTAGATGCTTAATGGTGAGACAATATAGACCCTATCATTTTTGATGGAGGTCATAGGTCATCTGGGGTCATCAGGGGTCAAACACAAAAACCTTATTAACATGATATCTCCAGGTAGGAAGCTTGAATAGATTTCATACATAGTATGTGGATGCATTATGGTGTGAAGGTGAATGCTTTCATTTTTGGTGGAGGTCAAAGGTCATCTGGGGTCACTGGAGGTCAAACACTAAAAACTTTACTAACACGATATCTCCAGGTAGAAAGCTTGAGTAGATTTCATACGTAGTATGTGGATGCATTATGGTGAGAAGGTGAACGCTTTCATTTTTGGTGAAGGTCAAAGGTCATTTGGGGTCACTGGGGTCAAACACTAAAAACCTTGTTAACATGATATCTCCAGGTTGGAAGCTTGGATAGATGTCATACTTGTTTTGTGGATGCATTATGATGAGAAGATGAACCCTTCCATTTTTGGTGGAGGTCAAAGGTCATCTGAGGTCACTGGGGGTCAAACACTGAAAACCTTGTTAACACGGTATCTCCAGTTAGGAAGCTTGGATAGAGTTTAAACTTGGTATGTGGATGCATTATAGTAAGAAGGTGAACACTATCATTTTTGGTAGCGGTCAAAGGTCATCTGAGGTCATTGGGGGTCAAACACTAAAAACCTTGTTAACATGATATCTCCAGGTAGGAAGCTTGGATAGATTTCATACTCAGTATGTGGATGCATTATGATGAAAAGATGAATGCTTTCGTTTTTGGTGGAGGTTAAAGGTCATCTGGGGTCACAGGAATCAAAAAGCAAAATTTCCCCCAAATTCCCAAGATCGTCTCATGGGTTCACCAGGAGTTAAAAAGCAATTTACCCCAAGAATTCCCAAGATCATCATCTTGAGTCATTAGTGGTCAAAATGCAAAATTTCCTAGGAATTCCTAAGATCAAATATGAACCTAAAATTATTTTCCAACATGTTAAGATAGCACTTGACTTGTTAAGATAGCACAGTGACTGAAAGATATGGGACATCATGGCATTATTTGGAATAGAACATATATCATCGAAACCTCAATGCATTTTTGCATTCTAGTTATTTTCAAATTTGAATGATACTGACTGTTCTGCATGTCTGCTTGGACACAGGTAAGGAGTATACTCTTCAAAAGACCACTTCCAGGGGTACAGG
The DNA here is from genome assembly GCA_029531755.1 of Holothuria leucospilota. Classification (NCBI taxonomy): domain Eukaryota; kingdom Metazoa; phylum Echinodermata; class Holothuroidea; order Aspidochirotida; family Holothuriidae; genus Holothuria; species Holothuria leucospilota. Next base: position 35,468,315 of record CM055973.1, on the reverse strand, counting down.
GGCATATCCATTAATTTTCGATCTCGGGGGTGCAAGGTTTGATTGATCGCTGTCCTGGGGTAGGGATATAAGGGGAGGGATGTAACCATCCCCTTTGCAAAATATCACTGGTGGACCTATCTTTTGAAGGACATCAATGGACAAACAAACAATTTTGGGGGGAAGGGGAGGGGGAGGGCCTTAGCATGTAAATAGCCCTTATAGAGTACATTATCCCTCTGTTTTTGGTGGAGATTAAAGAGATCAAAGGTCATTTGGGGTCTTCATACTTGTCGTCAGGCTGTGAAAACCTTGTAAACAGCTAGGTTATCTCAAGAAGGGAAACATTCATGAATTTTATTCTGTACCTGCCAGAAAGATACACCACATTGAATAGCCTTAACAGTCTGCTGTGATTTTATGGAAGCCATATAAGTCATTCAGGGTCACCAGAGGTAAAACTGTGAAAACCTTGTTAACATGCTATCTCAATTGGGAAACTTTCATGAAAATGCCCCACATTGATAGGGCTACCCGATGTCTGGATTTACCCAAACATGTCCTTTGCTTGGCTGCTACCTAGGTGTCTGGATGGACTTTTAAAATTGCCTCAACGTCCGGATTTTTTGTGAATTTTTTCACAAAACTCTTCAGATGTGAACAACTTTGCTGTTAAAAATGGCTATTTTAAAATCATTTTGCAGAAACAATGGCAGATCAAATTAGTCACTAAATGTGACTGTAAAAATCTGTTCCTTACAATGGAGTGAATAGTATAAAAATGTTTAAGGGCTAGGTCAAACAGGCTGGTATATTGTACTCTCGGCAGGTGGCCAGATGTAACAAGCATTGTCGAAAGTAAAGTGTGAAGGCTATAGTGTTGCTGCGAAAAGTTTGTGCAAAATATTTGTACTGGTAAATTTGTAAGTACAGGGAGTCGGGGTTGTGCCTCCTCCCCAATTGATTTCTGAAACTTCTGATAATTTTTGAAATAAATCTTAGAGACTTTAAAGCTTTAGAGTTTTGTAGGGAGTAGGGCAAGGTGTCTTTTCATATCTCTGTAATGGAACTGTGCTATTTCATTTGCTATTACAAGTCTTTTGCACACGATCAAAATTTTCTGAGATCTTTCACTAACTTTCAGAACTATTGGGCTCTTCCAACCTCAACTTAGGGCAATAATACATGGAATTATTCTGTCCAGAACACTTTTCCAAAAACAAGTGGTACATCTCCAACCTCTGTGGTACAACACGTCAAGTTGGGATCGTAGAGCAGCCTAATATCGTGAAAGACTTGTGGTAACATTTGTAGCATGAAGTGGAAGATTAGATATGTTTTTGGTTGTGCATGTGTTCGAAAAATTAAAGGCGTGCTTCTCAGGCACCCATTGTTGGTAGGTGTTGAATGTTGATACATTACACAGTAAATCTGGAATATGCTTGCAAGTCGACAAAGCTTTAGATATTCCTGCCACACTCTGACTCACTCTCCATTGCATGCTGATTGTCTGAATTCTAATTGCTCATGTAGGTATAGCTATCTTGTAATTGTTTTTGTGAGGCATTTTCTGTGTATAGCACCGCTGAACATATCTTTTGATGATGGCATTATATTTAGTCATTTATTATTATTATTGTTACAGTACCACAGAGCTTCTGCATTGTCACCTGCTGGACCCCACAGGGATATTACTACTGAAGAGCTCAACTAAGGGGCACAAGACCCCACGCCTTCTGGAAGTCCCCTCATGTGGAGCAAAAAAGTGTCATTATACTTCCATTGATTGGTGGAGACTTCCTACCATGCAGGGTCTTTTAAAGGTAAATTGTAAATTCCTAAAACTTGAGATTGCAAAAAGAAAAAAAAAGAAGAGACTTTTAGATGCAAATTTGTCCAGGGAAGTGCCATTTTCTGCAATTTAGGAGGCATTGTAGAAAAATTTTTCTCTGTATGTGCTATGCACCAACCATTAGTGGTGCTTGCTTAGTGTCTCCACGGTCATGATGTTTGTTTTTGGTTAATTTTCCCTCCCAGTTAAAAAGAAAATCACTTGGTTGCTATGCCTCAGCACAGAATGAGGTGATTTGCCAGTTGGGAGAGCCAAATCTTTTGTGTGCTTTGCACAAGTGTGCATCCTTGAAGCCAAGGAGCTTTCTTGGATATGGCTATGACAACTCTTAGTGTGGTTTCCCCTACTCACCAGTGCTCTACTGGATCATGATATTTGGTTACATCAAAACCACAGGAATCCTGCGAAGGCTACAACTGTGGCCCAGTCTACATGTTAACACCCTTCCAATCATTTTCTTTTCCCTTGAAAGGAGGTGGGGGCTTCATTTAAAGAAACATAATATGGTAACTTACATACATTGAGTAAAAAGTCTGCTTGGATGGAAGTCATATTAAAGTCATTTGGGGTCACCAGAGGTCAAACTGAAAACCTTGTAAACATGTTGTTTCAAGAAGAAAAACGTTTATGAATGCTATACAAGTTTAATGTGTGGATGCCCCAAGCTTAGTGAAAAGTTTTGATTGATTTTGGTGGAAGTCAAAGGCCATTTGAGGTCATCAGAGGTCAAACTGAAAATCTTGTAGATACAATATCTCAAGAAAGGAAACTTTTCATGAATCTGGTCACACTTGACATGAGGGAGGCTCCATATTGAATGAAAGACTCCTTTTGTTTTTTTTTAAGTAGAGGTCACCAGAAGTGAACTGTGGAAATCTTGTTAGCATCAAGCTGGAAAGTATGTACCTGAATATACAGTAATCCCATGGCTGAAACGAAACTTAATAATCCCAGATCCCAAAATTAAATACAAGAAGCTGAATTTTGACCATGTTATCATGACATCAGTGTGTTTGAACAATGTTCATGAACATTGAACAAAGAACAGTTAGTGCAAACACATTGAAAACAATAAATTTGCTACCACAGTGGTACTTACAAAAATGTACTGGAGGTAAAGAAACTCTCTTCTGGTTTATGAAACCTTATCATAACATCATAACAAAACTTAACGAGTTATTAATCTGCAGTAAGTCAACATTGCCTGAAGCTACCATATGGAGTTTTGATCTTTACAGGTGTCTGTGCAGTCACCTGCTGGAACAATCCGTTGGAGACTAATGGCTTACAGTACACAGACCATAGTAACCTTATGGATTGTATCCTTCTTTATGTTGGTGAATGCAACATGTTCCAACGATGGTACAGTACATACATTTTTTTCTCTGTCTCTCTCTCTTCTATCATTTAGGATGTTAAAGACAAGAAGATGTCAGTTTAGTCCATTTTTTTTGTTCTTAAACTGTACACCAGAAATTAAAGATAATGATGTGTTGCTGAAAACTATGAATAATATTAATTTAGCAAAGCTAGTGGGTGGCATGACAAAGTAATATTTGAGGTAAGGGTCTTGTAGGCAGAGCATGATAAAGTTTTATTTTCTAGGAAGCTTGTCAAATGTTCAACTAATTGTTGACATGCTTCTATGTATAAAACAAAAACCAAGGTTTCTTCCCTGTACGAAAGTTTTCCTTCAGATACCAAAATTTTTGAGCAAGAAGCTTTCCAGATTCCTGACCTTTTCACCCAAGCTGGCTTGTAAGAGATATCATCAGGATTATTCTGATTTCCTTCTTACCCCTTAATATTAAGTAATCTTGAATATGTATGACATAAGTTTTTGGAAGGGGGAGGGAGGGAGACAGGTAGGTAGGAGAAAAGACACCCGAATATATAGTTGTGTTTCAAAACTTTATCTGCATTAATTATTAAGTAACAGCTGTAATATATATTATAAAGTTTTCATGATTGGAAATAGTGCAATTTTTTGGCATTGAAAATTTGTCTATGCATCAGTGAAAAGTACAGCTCAGCTCATAGCATGGCACTAGAGAGGTAAAACCTGAGAGCTCCCAGAGCTCTACTCCAGCCCTGAATCAAGGCTATGAGGGATTCCTGCTACATGCTTACATATGAGAGCACATGCTTCATGCTTTAGTGAGTGAAAGTTCAAATAGTAAGTGTTTTGACTCCATGGCCCGTTTCCTACAGAAATCAAATTTATTTACAGAAAACTTGTTTCAATTTTATGTGAAGTGGCAGTGTTACTAGTATTTCCACAGCCAGTGCCATTTATCTTGCAGTGAGCTCTTTTTTCATTCTAATAAAAAATAAACATATTTTTATCATTCCTAGAACTGAAGTTTGAAGAAGCAGGCTATACCACCAAAGATTTTGCAATAATTGACTTTCATAAGGAGATATCTTTGTGCGTGGTCCCTTCAAAGTTTGATACATGTAACATTCAATGGTACAAGGATGGAAAGCGGCTTCTTTCTGATGACAATATCATTTTCTTAAACAATGGGCAAATTCTTAAAATTTTTAAGATAGGAGCCTCAGATGCTGGTAACTACTCCTGTTCAGTGTCCAATGGGAATCAACAGATCTCTAGAAGCCTGATGTTGGTGACTTATGGTAGGTAAAGGAAATTGCAGTACAATTTAGCCAAAATATTGGCTTGGGTCTTATTTTTTTTTCTTTGTGGTTGGTAGGAAAGGTTCATTGGAGAATGGACATTAGGCATTTATATAGTGAGGACATCATTTGCGTGGGTTAACACCACTGTTTGAATTAAGCATAAGTCTGTCCATCAGAGAATCCTGTCTGGTCAGCATGGCTATTCAGTGCTCATTTGACCTTGAAATATGCAGTGTAATAGATGTTTTTTCTTGCATGGAGAATTTAGTTTACAGTTGGTCAGATTTGTAAGTACAGGGTGTGCAAGAAGGCAAGATCAAAGTATTCTTACCTTGTGTTGTTCTTTCTTGAAAGGGCCCGATTCCATGCAAAGTCCTTCTTTGGGCAGATACTGGAGTGGATTTGAGTATATGCACAAAAACTTGGCATATCTAACAAAAAATGTGGAGGTAGCTCTAAAGAGTGTGTTGTGAAGGAGACATAAGTTGTCTGTGTTATTTTGATAGACTGTCAGTACCGCCACTGCCAGTAGGATCATAAAATCATGAATTGTCTTTTTTATTTTCTTTTTTAAAGTGGACTATGATGGCCCACCTCTAAATACGCAGTATTCATTATGCCAGTTTGCTGATACTGAGGTAGGAGCAGACCATGTATCTGCAACATGCAAATTTTATATAGAAACAGATCCAGGTGAAGTGGTTTGTGACTGGAATAAGCAAAACACATCTGCCCCAAAAGGCTCTGAAGAAGAATGGCTCCCTCTGTGGTGGACTTTACCAGATAACAAATATGATGACAGACATTGCAGCGAGAATCCTGATTTACCAGTGTGGTGAGTGTAACAAACTATAGTGTGCATGGGAGGGAAAGGGAGGGCATGACTTTGTGTTCCTGCATAGGTATTTTTGGCCAAATTTTCTTGTAGGTTCATCCAACCTATGGTGGCTCTACGCTTAGATAGTTTGCCTACAGGCTTCACCCTTCCCCCCTCCCCCCATCTTGACAAATTTCTCTACACGCCTGCTCAGTTATGCATTGTTAAGTTCTGATTTTCCATATACAAGTATCTATCACAGTATTTCAGAATAAGTATACTGTACCAAGGGGCTATATTCTGCATGAATTTAACAGTTAAGATGAAAAGTTGTCACATGATTTAAACCAGTCATTCATAGACTGAGGATCGATACCAGGGTGCACTTCACATTTGCGGTAACTGCATTTTACTCTGGATTCCCCTTCAACTTGGGAAATCAATATCTTAGTTTCTCATGAGTAAGAATCAAAAGGTATTCTCATGATTGTATGAATTAAATCTGATGACATTTTGCCTCAATTGTTTATGTGTATTCTCACATTTAATTAAAAGGAATCCATTTAAATTAAAGCTGATGGAGGGCTAAACGCTCAAGGCATATAAAGTAAAAGAAAAATAAGGAAAATTTTCTCATTTTGTTGGGGAGCCTTAATGTTAACAATAACTTAATCCCCATGAGTGTCAGTTGCCCAGATGGTATGCTTGATTTTGCTCTTAGGAAGGGCAAATTCTTCAATAAAAATCCCAAATTTTCAAATTTTTTCAAATTTTCTTTAATAGAAAATCTAAATTTCAAATTTTGGTAATCAGAAGCCACAAATTTTTTGATGCATTTCACGCACGGAAAAGTTTTCATTCAACATCTTTTCATCAACCCGTCACCTTTGTCTGGGCTTCAGATTGCTGGCCTGCTATTGGCAAATCCTGGAGCCACCTTTCAGAAGCTATGGGAAGAAATACCCCCTTCCCCTTTCATTTCCAATTGAAAAGTGTAATTGTTAATATATCTACTATGGAAGAAGATTATCTTGTGATGTATTTAGAACTTTCATATAAACAGCCTTTCAAACATATCAAATCACATTTTGTGTGGTTTATGAAGGAAGGAACTTTTTCCTAAAAACCTCTAGCACCTTTGGCAGGACATCCATTTGAAATCATATTGTAGTAGTAATGAATCCATACCCTTTTTTATCGTCCTGGTGAAACACTTGATTCAGAGTACTAAAGTTATCCAATGTTTGTACAGGAATTTTCAGAAATGGAAATTTCATATATCAAAACTTGTTGAAGAAGTCATAGATTTAAGATTGAATTATTAAAGTAGACAATCCAGGCAGCTGAAAATGCATTGTTCAATACAGCTTAAAAGCCTGTAAGTTGATTCTAAATTAGAGCCGAAAGCTATATTGAGTGTACAAGTAACGTTAGTTGTATTATCAAGCGATTATGCAAGAAGGTCATTCCCCGGCAACGTGGTGACACCTCAATAATATTGCATATTCAACATCAGGTTCGTTGGATAGGAGTGGTCTAACGCTTTATAATGAGGACCGTTTTTTGAAAAAGGCCTTCAAAATTTTTCTGATTTTATGCTGTTTAGGTTACTTCCCGAGACTATCGCTATCATTTTGAGCTTTCAAATTGTATTCTTCAACTCTGTATAGCACTCGTGGCATTTTGAAGGATAAAGAAAGACATAACAAGAAGCAAAATCTTATGTTTTTCATTTTTTGCAAACTCACAGCATCACTTTAAATCATATAACAAGGATGCATGTCTCACTACACTAGGTAACAAGCAATCCAGAATCTTTTCAGTTTTTATAAACAAAATTTAGACATTGCTGCTTTGCCAAAGGGGGATATAGGCACCTCTTCTCCCCTCTGCTAAGACTTGCATACCTTTGGTAATAGGGATCATGTGTTTCAGTAATAATTTTTGAAAGCAGCCCTCACTTATTCAAGGTTTAATAGTTACTACAATAGCCATTTTTAGCCCAGGTAAAATTGTTAAATCATTTCTGATAGGGATATTCTGGTGACAGCATATGAGAGTTTCATTAAATCAGGGAACTCTTTCTCTTTTTTATGTTCAAATAGCATTTCAATAGCAAGTAGCACTTAGAAGTTAAAAATTTTCAAAGAAAATATTCACTTCAAACCAGTGCATAATGGGAAATCTGTGATGTCATACAGGCAGACTAATTGAACATCTTTTGTATTTACATATAATCTTGATACATTTCAGGGAATAATTTATCCAGTATCACATTGCAATTTGCTACACAAGCTGGCCAAATTGCTACACAGATGCAGAAATGTGTAGCAATTGTGTGCGTAACCATAGGGTTTTCAGTGATTTTACACTACAGATGGAAAAAAATCTTCAAACCTGCTACACAAAATTTGAATACTAAATTTTTCCCTGTCATTTAAATAAAATATGCAGACACTTTCAGAGTTCAATTGCATTTTAACATTCATTGTCAAAAAATTTTAAGCTCAGTCTACAGCAAATGTCATTCAATGTTTCACTGGTGTAGAGTTCAAGGTCAAATTAAACAATGCGATTTTAAAGATTAAACAAAGATTTTGGAAGCCATCTGCCTGTATTGCAAAATATTTTGTAACCTTGAAGCAATTGGGAGCCTGTTCTTGACAAGAATAATCTATATTCAAACATGAATATGTTGAGTTATGAATAAGCTATGAGTGTGGGGCTCGATGGACATGTGATGAAAAATTATTCCCTTTCATTTGAAATCCCCTTAAATTGTTTCTGGAATATTCCTTTAAGACTGGTAACAACTGGCAGATACATAGTAGCATATTTGTGTTTCTTTTGACATTCCAGTGGTCAAGGGATATTCCCCAACAACACCCAGTATATTTACTTATGCCTGACGTTGTACAACATCACCGAGGCAGATTTTGGCAACTATTTAATTACAGTTTATAATGGGCTTCCAGCTAATCACACATTGGAGCTCAAAGAAAAAGGTACATCAAAATAATCACTTTTTACATTGAAATTTTAAACTACTGCCTGTTCAGGGTTTGTGGTATAATGATGATATTTATCAGGGTTGTAGTGACGCTGGACGGTGCTGGAAGGCAGAGGCTGGCACTTAAGTTTTCCGTCCGGCACTCAAAGCAACTTTAAAGCTTCAACCTCTGGCACAAAAATTGTACAAAAATGTTATATTTGCGTATTACAATGGTGTAAAAATTACGATAAACTTTTCAGTTAAAGTAACCTTCATAATTTTGTGCAAAATTCTCTTAAAATCGGTTCTTGGATGTTCACAGATGCCATATTCTCAACCTATTCTTTCTAGGTTCTCAAGCTTTCGATTAAGTGTGTAGAAACATTTGTTTCATTACAATATGGTACCTGCTCATGGCGTTGATATCGGACATGACTGATTACCGTGTTCAATTGAGCTAAGCTTCGCCACTAATTAGCTCTGATATCAATTGGAATCCGACATGTGACATATCAAGAAGGCATGGGTGGCTGGGTTCTCTTTACAGTTTGGTAATTACAACTTTTTAGGAGTCATAAATCTGTGATATAGTGTCGTAACTGCTGCAGGCACTAAGTTATGCAACACCAGCCACAATTATAACTCAAAGTTACCAGTCATTGATGAGTATAGACTTGGGCAACACCAGTATGTTTGGAGGTGGGTACCCAAAGCCATCTTAGTTGTGACTCTAAGGAGTCGTGACCCCTACAAGGATGTCATAACTGGCACAGATACATATACCTCAGCAGCAATAAATTATCAACTAAGGAACCCTACCAATCAATAAGCCAGTACAGGCTTATATTATACAGGCTTTTGAAGAGCTGAGTGGCCACCTGAAGAAAAAATTATTTAATGAATAGAAAAAAAAAGACTCAGATCAAAAAACTTGTTGTGTTATCATTGAAACCTACCCAATAGTACAAATGTAAACTCCAAAATATGATTTTTGTGCATATTTTTGACATTATTGAAAACTACCTGGAGTGGTGATTCTAAGGTACTGTAAGAGGTGTTGCTTATGATTCTGAGGTAGGTGTCCTAATTTTGAGTTGGGTATAACCCACCCAAGCCTAGTATTAATTAGTGTAATACACCAGTAGGCCTTAAAACTGCTAGGGGAGGCAGGCTTTTCAATGGCTGAGGTGCTAAAATGTCAATATCAGAGTATCATAACAGTTACCCAAAGAGAAAACTACTTTTGGAGTCAGCGAGAGCCATGTTAGTCGTGACTCTAAGGGGTTGTGACCTGTCATAACTGGCACAGGAACATATACCTTAGCAGCAATGATGAAGTATCAACTAAGTCAGGGGTCTCCAAACTTTTTTGCTTGGTGGCCCCAACTTTTTACTCCGGAATCTTGGTGGCCCTCAAATTGACAGGACGGTGAGAGGAGTTTGATTTGACTTTGTTATGCAGTGTTACTAAAGCAGATCACTGATTCTTAGATTAGAATCACTCCCATTGCTTATTTTTAGTGAGAAATTTGGCAATTATTTTCCTCTCCTGAATCCTTTTTGCGAGCCTCTGAAATATTTTCGCGACCCTCAGAAGGGTTGCGACCCCAAGTTTGCTGCCCCCTGAACTAAGTAACCCTTCCAATTTGTAATAATAAGCCAGTATATTCTTACACTATATATCTTTTCAACTAGAAAACATGGCAGTGGTGGAATTTAAGATTTGTCTTCAAAATCTAGTGTAGTTTCTTCATAAAATCTTGCCAAGTAACACAAATTAATGCAGGCCATTTAGCAGCCAAAGATACGATCTTTGTGCATGTTTTAGACAGTACTGAAAACTCCACAGAGTTGCGTACTCCAAGGAATTTCAAAGTCTGAGTTCCACTCCCCTCCCTGACAGGAGTCCCTACTGTGTGAGGTAGAGTCTGTTAACCTTAAAGCCTGATATCTACTAGGTTATTGATTGATGTTTTAATACTTGTATTCACCCTTCTTTGCATTTTATATCTAGCAAACATCCAGAAGCAAAGCAAGACCATTGACCATTGTAAGCAAGAAGAATATGTAGCAAAATATTACTTTTTAACAGAGAAAATGATATTTTTCAGTACAGTAATTGACACTGAAAAAATGTACTGCTTTGCTGTAGCCCCCTGCAGGGTTGCCATGTTGGCCTTTTAAATGACTATTACATGATGAATTGGTCACATTAAAATGTCCAGTTGAGTTGCTTCCTTACCCAATTACACATTTTGCTGATAGGCAAACAATAATATTCCATATGCTGACATTTAATCCAGCTCTAGAAAACCCTAGCCATTTGACTGACACACCAGAAATACTTACAAAGTGAAAGCAGCCAGGTGCTTGGATGAGTTTTGTTTACAATCCTTCCTAATCCACCATGTTATTGCTTGCAACCTGAGTGGAATATTCCACTCAGGTTGCAAATAGAGCCTTGGTGTAGCGATAATAAATGACTTCTGGCAGTGGGGTTGGAAGTGTGATATACCACACTTAGACAATAGAGAAGTGAGGTTTGGGTATCAACATTTGAAGCATCTTCTATTCAGCATAATGATCATGTTTGCCCATATGGAATACCACCTGAGTTCCTCCCCCACCCCCCTCCCCGTTTTTGGCCAAAATTATGGGAGATTAAATATCTACCCGAGTTTGTAACATTATCCCCATTGAACACTACTGCACAAATTGTCTTTGAAATGATTGCCATTTACCTTCAAAGAGTAAATAGACACTATTAAGTGCAACAGTATATGATATAGCATACAGAATGCACCATACATAACTGGTGCAGATGATAAGTACTATGTGCACTCAAGGGTGAATTCTAAAACTGGCAGTTTATTTCGGTAGGAAGTAGACTATCAAGTGACAAATTGTTACTCCTCCATTACATTCGAGGACTGTTCTTCAATGGGCTGGATTGACCGTCATATCAAAAATACCACTTGGCATTCTTGAGAGTGTGTTGGCTTGGAATAGTTTTAAACCAGTGCCAAAGAGCATTTTGACTGTATTATGGGGTTTTCAAATTGATTACCTACTTCCCTTCAAAATGCATTTTATTTCCACAATTTCCCCAGAAAAAAAGGTAAAATGGAAATTTCATTTTATACAAAAGTACTCAGCAGTAGCATGTTGAAGGAATGGTTGGTTAGCATACAATCAGCTAAGTTGCTAAAATGCACATTTGGCTGGTTGCCTCACAGAAAAGGTAGCACACTTTCATACTGACAGTTTTGATCACATAGATAGCACTATAGGTCGTTTGTCTCGCTGATGTGAGCAAAGGTCAAAGCCGAGTCACATGTGCACGGTGTGTTTAATTGTTTGGAAGCACAGCGGTATTAAATAAAGGTAAAGATAAGCTTACCATAACACATGTACAATGTAATTCAGGAAATCCTGTAGTGCAAAGACCATGTGTATTTGGAAAGTAGGTGAAGTGATTGTTATTGAAACCAGGGCAAATGGGAGGACTCTGGGAGACTATATGAGTAGTAATTGGCCTTGGAAGGAAGAAGACCTCTTGTGGTAGGGCGGTTGATCTTTAGATTGCCAATTTATATGCAGGTATGAATGGTCTGGAGACCATCCGGGGTATTTCCTTGAAACCTAGTCAAATTTTGCATAAAAGTCTCAGTTTTGGTAACTGTGACTGAAAAGAACAGAACATTGAATATTGAATAACAAATGACATTGTATAACATGCAATTACATTTGACATGACAATAGAAACTAAAGTAGATAGTTTGATTGAAGACAATCCTGGTTGACCTTAGACCCACACTTTACAAGTAACACCCTAGGTGTTACTAATGTAACACTCTAGATGTTACTAATGTACTTGAGACTGATGAAGGTAAACAGTTGTATTGTTGCACTGTACTGTGAAACAATAGTTGTGTATTCCAGGCCGTGACTTAATGACATCTGTTAATGAAAGCAGTGCTATGCTGTGATGTTTAGATATTAAGGCTTAATTTTCTGAGGTAGACTGATAGTTCTATCCTCAGAAAATGACCTTTTGTGGTGAAAGCTTGGCTAAAATGTCCTTTCAATTTCCGGCAGCATGATTTGATTTGACTTGATCTGAAGCTGCATAATTCAGTCTTCCTAAAATACTGAAAAATGAAGAGACAAAACAGCCTGCTTAGATTCTATGGTGGAATTGAATTAACCTGTCTGTGAATTTGTAACTAGATCTGCATACTGGTTGGATCTAATATTGTGTTTAGTCCAGTAAAAATGAAGCAGCAGTATCATGATTCATTTAATCACCCATATCACCAGATCTGAAGGTAATAGGATCATGTGATGAATCAACAAACAGTCTGCTTGGAGAATTCGAGTCCTCCTATTATTATAACATGCTCTGTACATTTGCTCTTTCTAGAATGAAATTGCATCCAAGCTTTGTCCAAAAACCCATTCTACTTCAAATGGATGTGGCTGGTATAGAATGGTTCTAACTCAGTGGTTTAAATTCAAGGAATTTATTACAAGTGGTTTTAATGGTCATCATGAAAATTTTTCATACATACTTAATGTTTTAGTGCTCCAAAAGTTTAGCTTTTTATATGTGTCTCCAAATGTAATAGCAAGAAGTTATGGTGCTCTTTCAAGAAAAAGCATATATAGTCAGGCCCCATGTCACCGAGAGCTTGATAGGTAGTACCCAAGTACTGTGAACATGAGACGTTATTCTACTACCATCACCACCCCCCTACCTCCCACCCCCATGTGCTGACTGCTAATTTTATGGTACAAGTGCTCATGATTTCAGTGATGTAATTGTCTCCAAAATCAGATTCAATTAAACCCTGAATGATTTCATTTATGTACTCATTAAGTTGTCAAAAGTGCCACTTAAGTAATCAGAATTTTTAAGTAAGTTAAAATAAGGTAGAACGGCAGTTTAAATGCTTCAATAGTATGTTGCAATAATATCCAACTTGCATTGAGTTTCATGGTCGAAATCAAAACGAAGCTGCTATTTGAAGCATATTGTAGCACCTTACCAAATAAAACGTTGTTTGCCAGTACTATGAAAGCTCACTTTATAATTGGTTAGTCGGATACTTTTGCGTTCATGTAAAATATTTACCGTTCCTTTGACATTACAGAACCAGACAAACCTTCAGTTAATTTGGGCCTTGTGGTGGTGATTGTCATTTGCATTGTGGGTTTTATTGTCGTGATCATCATTGTTTGGTACTTGGTTAAAGTCGATGTACAACTTTACCTGAAAGACACATTCTCCAAAAAGCCTGTTAATGGTAAGATATTGTTTTTGCATGTGTTATAAAATGCCATGCAGGCTTTCAAATGACTCTTACACTCATCCTGCTGTTTCCTTCTTTGTGATTGTTTCTCTAAATTCTCATTTTTTTCAAGGAAATCTTACTTTACCATACTTTTTTACATACCTGCACCACTCCAAAAGCAAAGGTGTATGTTAAAGCGACACGAAAAAATGTATAAAAGAGTCAAACAGCTTTGTCAACATTTGTGAGTATCGAGGAATACTACTTATAAAAGCTTTCAGAAGCCCATCTTTTGTTCTAATTTTGGTCTACAACAACCTACTTAGTGTCCTGTTTTATTGAGAAGTTTAAGCCTTCTTTGAAGCTAATTTTCACTTTTCATATGCTGTCCCTTTGAAAGCCTGCAGTTGGTATTAGAAGCTTATACTGACTTGAAAATGATACCGTGGGAATGTCTATATAATTAAATATATATATATATATATATATATATATGTATATATATATATATATATATATATATATATATATATATATATATATATATATATATATATATATATATATATATATATATGTATATGTATTTATGTATATGTATATGTATATGTATGTATGTATGTATATGTATATATATGTATGTATATGTATGTATATGTATGTATATGTATGTATATGTATGTCCTCTAACATAGGCACTTGCCTTATACTGAAAGAGGATATTTATAAGTGAATGGAAAACTTAGGCCTCAAGCAGGATTCGAACCAGTGACCTCCCGCATACAAGGCGGATGCTCTGACCACTGAGCCATTGAGGCCTATATGACAAAGTGTGGCCAACTAAGTTTAAATACTGATGAGTCAAGTTTTCCATTGTTATGTCATAGGAACGCGTCCCATGTAATATTGAGTAGGTAGAGTGACGTAGCGACTTTTATATGAATGAATGAATCAACACTGTATTGAATAGTCGCATGAAGACCTTAGGCCATTATTCCTCTAACATAAGCACTTGCCTTATACTGAAAGAGTATATGACGTAACAATGGAAAGCTTGACTCATCAGTATTTAAACTTAGTTGGAAAGGTCCAGTTATCTTGTCCCAGATACTTAGAGTTAGATGAGGTTTTACGGCTCAGTTTCTAACCGATTGGTTTAAGTTGAGCCGGCCACGGCCTTTTTTCCAGTTGTGGCTCACTGGATTGTTTTCCCTACTCCATATTGCTTATGCTGAGCACTAAGCACAATGGCAGTAGGTTCCATTTTTAAAGTCTTTGGTATGATCCAGCCAGGAGTTGAACCCCAGACCTTCTGGCTGCAAGTGGGATGCTCTAACCACTTGACCATGCAGTCAATCTTCCCAGATACTTAGAAGTCTCAAGTAGGTTGACTTCTTGCCACTGTCTAGTGTACCTACTGGATAAGGCTACAGTTGCCAGTACTGACTTAAAATTGTTCAAGGCCATATTCTTTCAAGTACACCAGCCTGTTAGCCTGTTAGTCTACTGTATATTATTTCCATTTTATATTACACATAATTCTTCTACATCTGATTGGAGGATTGGTGGTCACATGCCAGGGGTGATTTGGCACTATCATCATGGTCGCGCATTATTGTCGTGTGTTATACTCGTCTAACACACGATCGTTTGTTATACTAGTATAACACACGGCTGTGACGTCACTATTACTGTGGTACATACAAACTATGCCGCAACTCAATAAATCAATGCAGCTTTGAGGATTGCAAATTGCATATCGTACATAATAGGTACATAAATGTGCAGTTAGCAAATGACAAACCATGGAGCTACCACACGGACAAAAAAGAATTCATAGTGACCACCAAAACACATATTTAACCTACGACTAGATCAAAGTTATAAGGTGTTATATAAAAACAAATAATGAATGTTATTCATTCGTGCTGTAGAATAAATAATTTCATTCGCTGAAAGATTTAACATTCTATTCAACTCCGCTACGCCTCGTTGAATGGAACATTCAGTCTTTCAACTCATGAAATTATTGATACTTTCACACTCATAAACATTCATTATTTGTATACTAGTGTATAAATCTGATGTACTCTACTGCATATTTCACTGATCTGCACAAGTTATTATTGGCCAATCAGAGTGAGCCTTTTGCTTGAATACATTTTAATAAAAGTGTAGTTACAAGTTATGAAGAGAGATACCCTGGGGTTCCTTAATATGTCTGGGGTGATGCCAAATGCCCCTTTCATAGTTATTGGTACAGTACTAGTAGGTAGCAAAGGGCAGTAATTGTTAAAGTTCTGGTGGCATGCCACCAAAAGAAGCTGTTTTCACTTGGCAGTTAAAGAACAAAATCTTCCAATGAAATATCAGTTGGAATTATTTTAATATCTTTTACCATTTGTCAAGATATACCTTTTCAGAGACTGATGGTTTCTACAGTAATTGATTGCCTAGATGCAAAAATAATTACTTGGAATGTTGCACATTTTTAGGATTTGTTTTGTTAACCCTATATATAAATTACGTATTAATTATTGGTCAGATAGATTACAGTTTGGTGAATGATATCAATATTTTGGGGGGAAACAAATTTCAACTTCTACAATAAATCCCTCAGAAGATAACAATGCTACAAGTGTCCTTGAAATGAAGGTTGAAAAAAAGAAAGGCTAACATTAGCCATATTTGATATGTCCATCTTTGGAAGTCACAAATTTGCATATTTAGCTCATGTTTTATATTCATGATACAAGTATGAAATAGAAGTTATCCTGTAAAGTGATCAATATTTGATGGATTTTGATGGGAATTGTGGCTATTTTCTGAATTTTTAATACTTTTGACATCAAGTATCCAACTGTATTATTTCATGTTACCACACCTTTAAGGAAGCAAGATGCATTGGGATGCCAGAATAGTGACTCAAAATAATTTTGGAGTTACTTAAGCCTAGAATTTTTTTCTGAATGTCAGAGAGTTTGAGAAAAGTGCCATAGGTAAAGAATCAGGAAATTTGACTAGCCTGAACTGAAAAGCAGTTAGTCTGATGTGTTTTATCTTGATTCCAAACAGTACATTCAGCTTATTTAAGAAGTATCAATTTAGATATGTATCAAAATAGTTATCCTAGAATTTCAAAGTTCATTATGGAAAAATTGGGGAATTTTGTTTTAATGAAATGTTGGGAAACCTGACTTTTTGACTTTTGCTATCATTTAGGTAGTACTTTTGCATTTTTAAAAAAATAGTTTCAGAAATAAACTTAAGGCTCTTGCATGAATCACTCAACAATGTTAATGTTACATGTGTACACAGTGAGTATGAAACTCTTAGCAAAGTGAGTATGTCTCACACCTTGATCGCATCTTCCGTTTTTGCAGACGGCAAAATATACGACGCTTACATATCACACACAGATAATGACACGCAGTTTGTTCTTTGTTTGAAGCGACAGCTGGAGAGGAAAGGGTACAATGTCTACGTGGCGGCAGTAGATACCATTCCGGGAGGAGGTGAGTATATACATTATGATTAAGGACCTGTATAATACTTGGGTTTTCTCCCAGGACATAACCAACTCCTCTGATTGGGATGAGCACTTTCATGTAACTGTCAAAAGCATCTGTATTTGAAATTTTGTTCTGTGAAGAAAATCCATGTTGTGGTTAAATGTCTGGGTTCGTTACCCCAAAATGCCTACCTACCCTACCCTCCCTCCCTTTTTACATGTATCCACTCAAGAGATATACAAGGGGCTCTTTCACTAATGTATTTTTATCCCTGTGCAAACTGCTAAGCTAAACCCTAAGTGTGAAGATGACAGGATGTATTTTTGATCTTTTTTTGTGACTAGATTTGGTAGTTGATCATGGCCCTTCTCTCTGAAAGACCAGTACTTAAGACTAACCAGTCAACTTGGATCCAGGATAGAGATCAGTGCAAAGAGCTTTCTTACTTCTTTGCTTATGACTGTTTGTGCTGACGCTCTTGAAACTCTTTGCATCCAGACCAGTGGTTCTCAAACACGGCCCTTGGGGCCGCATGCGGCCCCTTGGCCCTGTCGGTGCGGCCCCTTAATTGATTTTAGGTTTTGAGAAAAATACTTGACAAGAACAAAACGTAGCAAAGTAAGAAATTACTTTATGTAATATAGAGTCGCTAGGCTACTTGACTCCTTCCAAGTTTGCTCTCCTGAAGGCCAGGTTGCGTACGTAACAAGCTGTCCGGCGGGTATATTCCTTGTTCAGTCATATCTAGCGAAGAGTAATTTCGTGTGTCTTGTTGTTGACAATCATGTTACGTACATGGGGGCATTACAGAGTATTTGTGACAAAGCTTGTAGCAGTTACAACCGACGTGAGGTGACTGTACAATTGAAAAACGTATCGTGTTGAACGTTTGTTGATTGGTTACTGTAACTTATATTTCGGCATTAATAATGTGCTAGCCACGTTTTATATGAACTAGGTCTTTCCACAGCCCTGTAAGGTGAAATAGAATCATTTAATTAAAGCTTTTTTGACTTTTGGGGATGCAGTCCTCGAACTCAGCAGACCCACTTTTCTATCTGACCGTGACTGGGAATAACTGATCAAGAGCTTCCTTACGTACTGGCCACTGACAAAGGATAACTTGAAGTTCAGAACTGTTGTGACTTTATCCGTTTCAGAGTGCAGTTTTTCGGCAACCTACTTAGTTTGACTGTTTGGAATGCTAGATGTTTCTCCTATACCTCAGACCAACGTATGATAAACATCAAAATGAGCATACTGGTGACTCACACATGCTTGACGCAGAATTGTAGACGGGTGGCGCCAGGTGGGGGAAGTGTAGGGGGCCATGACCCCTATTGTCGGGATAACTCTATTTTCGTCGGAGAGCCTTAATGGGTGCGATAAAGTATGTGATCCCGCGACGACGACCAGCCGCAGCAACAAACTCCTTGATTTTGCCCTTAGTAGGACATTTTGCCCTTTAAACACCTCTATTTGTCATATTTTCTTTAATAGTAATCCCAAAATTTTGGCCAATTTTGTGTTTGCCATTCTTTCAGCAATGCAGCCGCTCTGTTGGGAGCTTGGCCTTCACCTCTGATTAAAGAGGCAAATTTTTGGTGAAGAGTGAGATTTCCTGCAGTCTAGAGCCCCTGAAAATCAAAATTTTCTTACCTCAGCCCCAACCATGGTGGGGCTGAGGTCGGGTTGCTCCAGGTGGACGCTGCAGAAGTGCAGATTGTCCTCCTAAGGAACCTCTTCCTATGAAAACTTCGTATCCCTGCCTCTGTTTGGCGTAGATACATACTGAGGTCCTCCCCCTGCGGCCCTCGACCTCTTTCCAGCCTCTCCATTTGGCCCCTCAAAAAGTTTGAGAACCACTGATCCAGACCCTGCCAATCAAGGGGCTTCTCATGTTACCACTTAATGGCATATATCACATTGGGAAATTATCACTTTCAATCAAGTGATAATTAAAACATGAGTTTATTTAATAGAAGCACCTACCTAACAGGCAGTTTATGCCATCTCCCTGATTGGTAGAACCCTGCCTTACATAAAGAATAAGTGTTCCCTAAGAGTTTGCAAATTTATCGAACAAGTGCAATTATTCGCCTATTTAGACACTTATATCTATTGCCATGTTTTCAACACATGCCGCTAGAATTTCTTTAGTGTTTTTAAAGTGCGCTCCAGCCCCACAGACTGGAAGTTTTAATGAACTATATGTATGGAACACTTATCACTTGAACACAAGCTTCAAACCCGGGAGCTGTTATGGATGGAGTTCAAGCACCTAATTCATCAGACAATACACTCAGAAATGTTCAATCCTTTTTATTAGGAAAGACTTTGTTGAGGGGTCCTTGAGTTTCTCTTCTAAATATGTTTGACCTATCCCTCTGAAAGTTTGGTCTATTGAATCTAAGGTAATCCACAGTCAAAGATTTGATAAAGACAATGCTTTGCTCTGCCACCAAGTGTGAAACCCTTTTCACCCACCTAATTTAAACAATTGTAAATGCACTTTTAAGTGAACAAGTTGCTTTCTAATTCTTAATTTTTCCACAAATAAGTAGCATCTCTTTTCAGAAAAGCCAGTAAGTCCTACCTTTGTTTTGAAATTTCAAAGGTTCCAGATTATTTGTAAATAGAGAAACTTGTATCCATGTTCGTTAAGTTACTTGAAGTTGTACTGAACCCTTTAAAAAGTGAGAACTGGGATGAAGAAATGAAATAATTTTTGTTTCCCTTGACAACTGGCAATGTAAAAGCAATGGGCAAAATCAAAGAATTTTTTGAGATCGAGTAGACAACAGGAGCCATTGTCATCACTTCCTAATCCCTTTTCACCTCACAAAGAATTTTCTAGAGCCACACAATCAGAAACTTATTGTCGGCAAATGACATAGAATGAAAGGAGGGAGACGTACATTTGAACTCCATCAATAACAGCTCCCTGATCAAACACTTGCATTGAACAGTCGCTAATGTGAATACTTCTTTGAACGCCTCAAGTAAGAACATTTGATTAGGTTAGTGTATGTAAAGCTCATTTAAATAATTGGGTAAAGTACTTTGGCCTGAAGAAGCATCAGTATTGAAGCGTTCCTATGGGCTTAATTATGAGCTAAGTACTGGAATGCTTGCGATAAAGGAAAATTGCAGTGAAAATTTCCAAGGATCCTAAATGAGAGAGGACTCCTTTTCTGTCTTCTACCTTTCAACCCCCTTACAGATATCTTGTTTATAATTGAAGCTATTGGTTCTTGAAGGCCAATTTTATGAAGAAAAAGTTGAAGATTTAGTTGATGCTCTGTTACAAAAAGTTCCATGTTTGACTTCTCCAGAACATTTTGTTTTTTGTTGTTCTTTAAATTTGAAGTATTTATTTCACTTTTGAACTTGACTCCAGGGAAAGTATTGAATATCTTGTCAGTATTTTGCCTACATTTTTCATTTTAATGTGGTAAGATTAAAGTAAGACACAAAAGTTTTGTTCTGTCAGTCTGTCTATGCATGACATAAAAGACTTCCCATCATGCAATGCTCTGTAAATCAATATTTGTTTTAAAAACTTTGAAATGCAATATGATGTTGAGATGCAGTTTGCACCCAAAACAAGAGAAATTTCAAGGTTTCATCAAGTTTTCATATTGTGTGACTGAAATATTAATTTAAAAGTAGACAACCTGCAATGGATACCAGTTGTGCAAGGGATACCAATGTTGCAATGGATACCAGTGTGAATACTGCCTTCAATACTTATTTCAGTATTCATATGTATAAACTAAGTGCATGCCAGCTTATGTAAATGTTCACTGTATATGCATGTGAGTAAATTTCCTCCTACGATTTTCTGCAAAAAGGGAAAGTATGCCAGTAGTAGTGTCTTTGCTTGAGAGTGCTGTATTACTTGAGACCAGGTCTCAAGTCACAATATTAAGGACTCAAACTCATGACTTGGTCTTGGACTCGGTCTCGTACAGTCCGGACAGTTTGTAACAATTTTTAATAGAAAATATTAAAAGATCAATTGTTTAAAAATTACAAACACTCTTCCTCTAGCCACAGCTTTCATGTCTGCACCGATTTCCCAACAGACCTATTCGTTAATTCCTGCCTTGCCATGAATACGAAGTATGAAAGGAAACAAAGCAGTACCATGTCCAGCATACACACAGTAACACCACATGACCAATAAAAGAAGAACAATTGCCCACTGCCATTCAGACCCAGGGCCTGCTGTATATCATAACACACAACAACATTGTATGAAAGGCAGCGTAAAAATTGATTATTTTCAATTCCTGTTCTTAGTGTACACATTTCCATAGAGGGACTGGACTCAGAGCTTGTGACTTGGACTCTGTCGTGTACTCGAATGTCAGTGACTTGGTCTCAGACTTGGCAGGTGGGGACTCGTACTGGGAAGGTGGGGATTCAGCACTGCAGCACTGCCGCTTGAACAGTGAATTACTGTGTGCCTCTGGGTAAACAGTTTGCCATGTTCATTACTCCACAGGTACGTTAGATCAGATAGCTAAGGCTCTGGTAGAAAGTCGTCGTTTCATCATGGTCCTTTCTTCCAGTTACATGGAAGCCAACTTTGCTGCTTACGAAGTCACACAATTTGTGGAGCAAGTGTCTCACTACAAAAATGAAATCATCTCCATAGTATTCAAGAACACAAAGGTCGAAGCTGAAAATTGTCGCACAATTTTAAAGCATGTTCTCCAAGTCAGTAGAGTTGTACGATGGCCGGAATTGTTGTATGATCAAGTCACAGAGCAAGGACCTGCAGCAGGGACTGATACTTACAGGAACCTAGAAGAACAGGCCCCAAATTCACAATATATGGAGGAGACTTTTAAAAGAAAGGTCTACAAAGAGTTGTTGTTGGGGATGCCCCCCAAACCCAAAGTGAGTATTTCAGAACAAAATGGTCATGTCAATACAATCTTAACTGATTCATTTAGAATGAATGGAGATCACTTGGATAATTTATAAGACAGAATGCTCTTGAAATTGCTTTAAGTTTTTACTGAAATGGACACTTGTCTGCTTTGGCTGTAGAAGTTTGAGAACATTTGCAAAATTTAATTGGTTGGGTGGAAAAGAAACAGTGTGCCTTAAAGCTGCAAAAGCCTCATATCGCGTACATTTCCCTTAGGGAAATGTTAGATGCTTCCCAGGGCTTTGCTAAGAAAGCCCGGGTGATCCACCTTGCTTCCTCTCAAGCGTGCTAATTGATTTGCTTGCTCGGCCGGCCACCTGGCTGCTCAAGTTTCTTTGTTTAACGCTATAGTAATAACATGCAATGCCAATTTAACAATGACTGCAGTCAGATTTGGTGCTAGTGGTCGCCGTGTCCTTCTCCACTGAAGAAATCATGCGAATAATTGGCTAATAAGCCATGCCCAAGATTGTTGTTCATAGAGATTATGTTCGGTGATTGACATGGGGAGCTTGGTCTTCAGACTCTAACCCAGATGTTCACCTTATGTAGCTTTAGGGGAGTTGAATGTGACAATACTTTATAGATTTAAATCTTAACCCCGATAGCAAGGGTATAAACAAATTTCCAAGTTAAATATTTTAATATAGATGATACTGAAAACTTCAGCACATTTGTGCCAAGCAGGTTAAGAATGGTAGTGCCCATTGTGTGGTCATCGTATGGTCATCTTGCCTTTTTCAAATCTATAAGAAGCTCTCTTTTTCATCAGGAACTGGATATGATTGTTTCTGTGATGTGATCAGCATGCAAAATATCTGCCCAATATGTGTATGTCTGCCTTATGTGTATGTATGTCAACATTCTGCAATATTGAGTGAGATTATTAATATTTTTAAGCTGTAAAAGTTTATTTCTGTATAATTCCTTCTGAATAACAGACCTCTATCTAAAAGTTTAACACATTTTTGTGTATTTTTTTTCTGGCTATTTCAAACTTTATCCTTGTGTGTATTCAAACCAGTGTTACGGACCAATTAATTTCGTTTTCTAGTATTTCCCTGCCATTTCTTGTCATTTTGACAGTTGACTTTTAATAGCTTTAATAACCTTCATTCATTTATTCAGTTCAGAAGTAAATTCAGTTGTATTTAATTGATATTTTGAAGGATACCTTAAGATACACATATAATCTGGAACTCATTGGTCAACTCCCGTTACAACAAGACATTTCTGTGTTTGGAATGTAAACATTTAAGTTTACTCGTATATCTAAAATAGTGAGTTGCACAATAGTTTATGATATAATTCTTTGACTAATGATAGATAACTTGGGACAGGAATAAAAAAAAAACGTGAAAATTTAACTGGTAGCACCACAGTGGCTGCAAAGGTTAGTATAGCTAACCCCCAGGGGCTTGAGAATGTTTAGGAGTGACATGATTATGACACAATTGCGGTTTGTCCCTGGTTAAAAGCTATATAAAAATGGAATATTATTATTAACACTCTTGTTTTCCCAAAATATACTGTAAATTGGACCAAGATTAGACCTAGTATATTATTTTTACAGAGCAAGGGCATGGATCCATCTCCAAAGGTGGTGGGGGGGGGGGGGGGGGAGGGCTTTGAGAAAAATGGAAAGTGGAAGGTGTCTACATCTCAAATGATGCCATATTTGGGGGTTATCTAGCTTTTAAAATGTAGTGTCAATTCATAATCTATGTTATATTATTGAAAAAGTGTAGGGGGACTTATTGGAAATGTCTCCCCCTTCCAAAAAAGTGGGGGATGCATACCCCTGTCCACCCATGATCCACACCTGTGTTACAGAGTGTGATATTCTTTCATAGGTGACTTTTCGCAACAGATGTTGCAATAACTGAATTATTTTCCAGTTGATATGAACATTTTAATTTTGAAGGAAAACATAAAGCAGTTAATGTGGGTAGTAACAGAATGACATCACACATTACTGGGCATTTCTGCTATTTTCAATGAAGTGAATAATGTCATCACTTTATGTCTCATTAAGGACATAAATTCTAACGATGGTTGTTAGAGCAATGATTCTCATATTTTCAACCTTTGAAATAGATATCCTGCATTTTCACACTTAGAATATGTTATAAAATGGAGTGGCTGAAAATACTAGAAACTTATATATTTTCATACAAAGAAGAAGGTTGTGAGGGCTTTGATTAGGTCTTCTATAAAAAGATTTTTATCTCCTGAACTAAGTGTTGAAAATTTAAGCCTAAGAATTTTGATGATGCAGACTATGAGGATAACTTTTATGATTGTTTTTAATCAGTACTGGTGGTCATTGACCTCATTTTGAACGTAACTTTTTCTTTTCTGGTAGTCCTACAGTTGCAGGATGTTTTGTTTCAAGTTATTGTTTTGCTTTCCATTTACTGTTATGAGCTACATCATTAGTCATTAGTTAACATACCTTTCATAAAACTATAAAAGGGCATAGTTCAATGGTTTATGTGAATGTGAAAGTGATTACAACCTAATGTACAGGAAGGGGGAAGTCTCAGTATATGTTGAAGGGTATGTGGATATGTATCTGTATCAGCTGCTTTAATACTCAAAAGTGAAGGTCCCTGATGAAACTCGATTGGAATTATTTGGGTATCTTTCACTGTTCTCAAGATACAACTCTCACAGTATGACCATTTCTAAGATTTCTCACTAGCTATGCAAAACTAATGATGTAAAATGTTACTTTTCTGTCTAGTGTCTGTATTTCTTTTATTAAACCTTTATAAAGTACCTGCTAATTATTTCCCAGTAGTAGTTAATAGTTTGGTTTGTGATGTGGACACTTTTAAAGTTAGTGAACAGCTTTCTCCATATTAAACTTCCCAAGGGCATACCAACAGTGTAACAGAGTCCTTGGAATGAAGGTTAAACAAAAAAAAAGGGTCACAATAGTTTTGAGTCCCTCCTTCCAAGTCACCAATTTTGGTTTGTAGCTTATTTTAATTCCTGGTGATGTTAGTGCAAAAGCAGTAGTTGTCTTGTAAAGTAGTCTGTATTTGATTGATTTTGATGGAAATTTTGGATTATTTATGTTTTTAACCCTTTTTTCCATCAAATAGAGCTACTTATCCCACGTTAACACATGTGAAAAGAGAAAAAAAATTGGGATTGACGTAGTTGTTTGTACAGAGCCTCCGTAGGTTCTCACATGGCAGCCTGCAGGCCATCATTTTGTGGCCCTAAAGATGCACTTAAATGGCCCCTAGAAGATGGAGATGCCAAAGTTTAGATGACTCTATTTACATCCATGCTCTATTTTCACCCATGCTCTATTTTCACCCATGCTCTATTTTCATCCATGCTCTATTTCATGGCCCATGAGCAGTGATTTGTTCTTAATATTGGGGAGAATGTCCCCCCGGCCCCCTGGGATCGCCCCACATGGAGCATGCGGTAAAGCTCTGGTTGCTAGGATTGTTAAAAAGGAAAAATCCAAGTGAAAGTGCACCTTTGCCTGAAAAACTTGAGAAACCCTAAAATAGAGTAATATTTTAACAGAACTCATGTTTTTATTATTTCCAATGACAAACAGCACAGTACTATTAAGTGTTTCTAATTTCACAATAGCAAATAATGTATTTTTATGTGCAAACTGTTCTCTAGTTTTATCTTCCTTGTGATGTCTTCATAGTGTCGTCACTAGTTAATGTAAAAGTGATAGCATCTTGTCATTGTGGAATTTATTAACTGACTCTAAGTTTTATGTGATACATTCCAAGACTGAGTCCATTTTACTTTCAACTCTTTATGGAGAGGAAACATTTGGAGTTTATCGGATTAGGAGCTCTGTATTTGAATTTTTTGAGAATGTTGTGTAAGAAATGAGAAATAATGTGATTTAAACATCTCAATTAGTGATTTAAAATAAGAGATTGAAAATGAAAGTTTAACTGTCTTATACCATCTCAAGTTAAACCAGTCATGTTCCAATAAATTTGGAAGTGGTACAGGACAAATTTTGGTGGGTGTTTCAAACCTTTTTTTTTGGGGGGGGGGGGGTGGGGAGGTCCAAGAAAGCAAGGATCCCAACCCCCTTAAAACCAAGACAGTTATGAAAAAATGTCAGACGTTTTGGTAAGTTTATGGGACTATAATATAAAACCGCCCTTAAAAATCATTTTGTGTTATGTTAAAAATATGTATTTTAATCAACTCTTGCTCTTCTGATGGACCCTAGTTGAGTGCAATCCTAAGGAAATGTTTTTATCTTACCAAGAAACATTGATTACAAATTGTAAAGGTTAATTTTACTTTTATGGCCACTTTTTGTAGTATCTTTATCAATATTACAGCACATGAAGCAAACTGTCACTTCTCAGGTTATTCTAGCATAAAAAGTTTTTCCTTTGTGGACAAATATTTTGAATGATGTTACTACAAAAGTTTTTGGACACAAATTTTGAAATCTGTTTAGTCTGTGGTACAGTCAGTATATAAACTTGTCATTCTTGACTTCAGTACTAGAAGCCTTCATATCCTAAGTTAGAGTGGCAAGTTCTCTGAGTTCTCAAGGTCAAAATCTATATTCTTCTCCATTTTCTAATTTCAAGTTTTCATCGGTGGTCTAAAAGTCTGTCTGTTATATGTGTTTAGATCACATCTTGTGTTCTTTTTTTCAGTCAGTACATACATATAATACAGTGCTTAGAAATATTCTGCATAAATTACCACCTTTACAGTTTTAGTAATGATTTTTTTCTTGATTTCTTCAAATCTTTTGTTTTATTGTGAAAAGGTCACTTTAAATCATTTAAGTCAGTTTTGATGTTTTCCATTGTCTTCCTCATTTGTTTTTTTTTTTTAATTTTCAATATTACACAGAACTTTTTATTCTTTTCACAAGTTTGTCCATGTGCAAGAAAGCATCTTATGTAAGTTTAAAGAAGAAGTAACTGACTTTATTACAAAGGTGAAACAGGGACATGGAGAATAGACTTATGGAGATGATAAGTGGAAATATTTGTGAATATGTTCTACGGACATCAAAAATGTTTTGTCTGAAAATGATGTGTGAGACTGAAAGCAAATATATTCATATCGACTGGCATTGGCATCTGTGTACCCAGGGTAATTCAGAATAGTCGGGTCATTCGGAAGTTTAAAACTTCCTCAATAAGAAATTTTTTCCATCAACTTTATAGAAATAATTGGTTTAACTCAACATCATATTTTTAGAAGTTTCCTTTTGGGATATTTTCAAACATTTCGGGGAGGACAAATTCTTAATATCTTAATGAACATTTGTCAATATTTGAAAATGTTTGCTTAAGATCAATAGGTAAATTAATTTCTGGTAGTGGTGGTGGTATTTGCTTCAAATAATATGACAGCAAAAAATAGTGCTTGCATTGTTCAGATTATTCAATTTAAAGAAAACCTTAATCTAGATTGTAGTTTCCATGTTTCTAGTGAGGTATTATACTTTTGGTTATGGGACCAAGGGAGCATTTATAACTTGTGCATTTACGTTGGGTTAGTTAGTTAGATGAGGTTTAACGGCCCAGTTTCCAAACAATTGGTTCAAGTTGAGCCGGCCATGGCCTTTTTTCCAGTTGTGACTCACTGGCTTGTTCTCCCTTACTCCATTGCTTATGCAGAGCATCACACACAGCGGCAGCAGGTTCCATTTTTAAAGTCTTTGGTATGACTCGACCTGGGAATCGAACCCAGGCCTCCCGCGTGAGAGGTGGATGCTCTACCGCTAGACCAAACACGCGGTCTGCATTTATGTTGGGATTCATACATTTGTGACAATGTGTGTTGCATACCTGTACCTTTTAAAATGCTGAATGTAAACACACTCAAATGTCCCAGATGGTATGTGGGATGGTGTCTCAGTCTGGTGGGCTCTATACATAATAGACTGATCTAAGTTTGATGGTGAATTTTTAGCTTCAGAGACAGTCCACAGACCCTTTCGGTCATATACTGAGCAATCTTACCATTCTATCATTAATTCCCTCACTCCTTCCGAAAGTTTGCCATTCCTCTTTGAAATAGAGAGGAAGGGGGTGGGATTAGGGTGTTGGCTGAAGAACTCAAATTGCCCAAGGCTTTGAGAGGTAACTTTATCCCCTTCCCCCACAACCAAATGTAGGAGAATACATCTACAATGATCTCTGCCAACTATGTCCTTCCTTATTAGGGAACTCCCAGTTTAAATGTGGGATGGGGAAGATTAACAAGCTTGGAAGTACCTCTGTCTCTTAGCTATTTCCCTGGATTCCATACTAGGAAGGTTCCTTAACACCATGAAGGTAGAAGGGTGAATATTAGACAATGCAATTGTACATTAAGATATATTCCCCAAGTACATTTCTTCGTGCCTTTCATCACTCTTCTGCAATATCTTGGGGTGAGGATACTACTTTATGCATTAGGCCTATCCATAGCCTAAGCTGTGTGGTAAACTACCACTGCTATTGGCTAAATTAGGGTTGGGTAACACTGCCAAGGATGAGTCACAATTCATTATTTTAAAGAAAAGTTATTTTTTACTTACAGCTTCAGATCAAATCAGGTTTACTAATTTACTAGATAATGTAAATTTCTCCAGGAATGTTCAGAAAATACCGCAGTGTATATAGCAGTGGTTTTATCAATGTAATGTTGTAAACCATATCATTCAATTCGGTCAGGATTTACTCAGTGTAATACTTCATAAAATTACAAAATCTTGTGGCACTCATTCGAAAGATGTACTACAATATACTTTCTGTTTATTTCATTAAATATTGAAAGAATATTTTGCAATGTAATACATTTTTTAAAACTTCATGTGATTTTATTCTAGACAAAACTTTTTAATACCAAGACTTTGGTTAAACCAGTGCAGTAAGATTTCTCCCATACGTAATCCTCTTCTCTCTTTGGACACTCCCTGTAACCCTGCCTTTGTTACTACATCTTTTGTCCTGGAAGAAGAAAACTTTTAGCAGGTTACCTGCTAAAAACCAGTTTAATGTTGTGGGATAGAAATTTTTTTTTTTGGCAAAGAACAAGATCAACATTCTTTTCAGCCTTGTTTTAAGGTTATGCCCACTTCTACCAAAGTCCTGTAGAAAGATAATTTGAGCAGAGAATAGCCAGCATATGACCAGTTACAGTAATTCTCAAAACCCAGCTCACAGATTTGATGGAAATGGGGGTAGGAGAGTGAGTTGGGAGAGTGTACTTGGAAAAACGCCCTGGAAATCGGGGGGCATAGTACCTCCTACCATGTATCCTGTATTCATCCAAGTGCCATTAAGCAATGATTTAAATATCAACTTTCCTTTAATTTTTCACTTCATGTATGAGAATTCCATTTTACTACAATGAATATAATTACAGAACTGGGCAAATAATCTCATTCCAGACAGTCAAAATTATCCCAACAAAGTCCCTACTCCAGTTGAAAAAAAAAAAAAAAAATGAGAACATTAATCTTCTGCACCTCCTAGGCAAAGCTACTTTAGCAAGTACAGTTTTAACTACTCAAGGCTATCTTCAGATGAGCACACTACTGTGTGTAGTTTCAGTGACAGCCAGTGGTATCCATGCAGTGGGCTACACTAAATACTTACTGATCTGCAAAAGTCATCACTGACCAATCAGAGTGTAGCTTTTGTTTGAATTTATTTCAAAGGACAGTCACCAACTGTGAACTGAAGTACCTGGGGTTCCTAAATATGTTTGGAGTGATGCAACTGCCCCTTTAACCCATTATTACCACCAGCTTGTATGTGTAGGTAACCATGTAAACATAAACAGTAAAAGAAGTAAAGATTACATGACAATAGTTTTATTATATGCCATTGTGTACATATATTATTATATACAAAAAAATATATGCTCAACAGCAGATCTGTGTATCTAAAATTATTTACAACATTTTTCTGGATAGTACTGTTGATTAATAAATGGCAGTTGCCTCCCCATATCGCACATGAAATAAATGAAAGCCCAATAGCTATGTAGAATTACTGTTTTAGTTTAAATCATAGTATAAATACAGTTGCATTAGTATCCTGACAAAGTAACAAACATGAATTGTTTAAGAAATCAACTCTCTCTCTCTCTTCAGCATGAAATGCCCCTTCTTCTATCAACATGGGGGAGGTTCACTACACTTAACATTTCCTTTGTGAATTGGGTTAGGATTAGAGCTAGGGTTAGGTATGTTAGTGGACTAGTATTTGATCTAGAAGAGTCTGCTGACACAAAACCTACTGTGAACTACTATTTTTTGGTCCAGGTTCAAGTAAATGCGTATCCCCACTAATACCATCACATTACCTCCCCTATCCCCACTCCCACCTAAAAAGAAACAACTCTGTATAATTATCCTGGTGATACCATCAATCAACAAGCCACTGATACCTCAATTACTCATCTTGACACGAACCTTACCTTAAAACTGCCAGTCTTTAAGGGAAGGATTGCTCTGACATTGACCTGGAAGAGGTAAGTATTATTATTTGTTTTTTTTTTTTTTCCTTTTGTCAAATACTGCCCTCCTATTTGACATTTATTCACTGAAATATGATTTCTGCTGCACACATACTAACATGATTATGCCACCTTATAGAAATATTGTACAGTATCAGTATAATAGAAACTTCACATCATAAAAAATGTACACTTTGATATGCAGGTATTTTGAGAGTTCTCATGGAAATAATTACCTTTACAAACTGAAGGTATACGTCATCCCACCTGTTTCACTATATAGTTTACATCAAAGAAAGGTATGTAATCCACCCAACCCCCCCCCCCCCTCTCACCTCACTATACCTATAGGCTACCAATGAAGGGTATACCTCATCACCCCACCCTCACTGTCAAAAATTGATTGAATCTATCAAATCCTCTTATCTCCCTCATAACTTTTGCTAATAATCTTAAGATTGAACAATGATTTTTTCCACATTAGTAATATTTAACCATGACAGTTTATTTTTGCATAACCAAGGAATGTAAATTCAACTTGAGGTGACACCACTTTCCTGTTAATCCCATAAGCCAGTTGCTTCATGGCAAGGGCAAACTAATGGAAATCCACTAGCATGTTTTTTTGGCAAATATCTACATTCCACCTTCAAGACTGACACTTTACTGCACTAGTTTCTATTCCTTTTGTTCTTCCAAAAGTCCCACTTACCAAGGCCAGGGGGGCAAAAACCAAACAACTCCCAAAAATGTAGGCTACAACACAAAGGGACCCCATATTAGTTTTGATCAGCTGATCAGCTTTCAAACCTTAACAACATGAATCTGTGATGTGTGGCCCGACATGCAGAAAACAATTGATAGTCTCAAAAGGTCTCTTTTCTTTTTCTTTCTCAGGGGAGGGTTGTGTATGCTTTTTATTCATTTCCAATGTATACACATTGGTTTAATAAGCATATATACACCTTTGTACTGTTCTGAAATGAAAAGTCTGCATTTCGCCAATCACACTTAGATCCATTATCATTATTCTGTAAGTGCCAACATCAGCATGGTCAATGCCCTACACTTCACCTTAACAGCAAATATTTTTATCCCTTTAAAACTTTTCATTATCCCATGACATATTAAGAAAACGTCTTAGGCATCGGCACACAGGATATTATTTTCAAGGAGGCCTAGGACTTCTTTACCTGAGAAACACCTGACAAAATTGCAAAAAAATAGCCTGCTTTTTTTCCCTACATTGCACCAAAATTTGGTTTTCACCAAACTACAGGTGGGCTGCAGCCCCCTAAGCCCCCAGCTGTGTATGCCACATGCTCTTGTGTGAGCAAGTGAAATGAATGTTGAAACACCAACTCCAAGAGTATCCTATCATTTAACTTTGAGTGCATAATGCTACTGTTTAATGACTTACTTCATCACTACGAGCAGTATATTGTCCTTCCTTTGGATATAGTTTAGTTAATACACAACTAACACATTACAGCTGCATAACCTCTGCGAACTTATGACACAACCTACTGGCCAATATTCCCCACAATCCTTCACTTGGAATTTTTAATTCTAGACTTAAGACTCACTTTTTTCTGACTATTTTCTTAAACAACTGATTCTATATTTTAATACTTTTCTGTTTTGGTTCCTAATTTTATACAGTTTCATGTTTATTTGTATTTTATTTTTGGGCTACAGTACTTATCTTTTCCTGATTATCTCAACTTTTTACTTTGCAGTTCTCTTGTTGTTTCAGCTTTTAAAAAATTTTCAAGTAGTTTTATTCTATTTTTTTTTTTTTTTTTATGTTCACTTCTAATTTTGCATTTTACTAAGCAGATTTTTTCTGATTCTCTTATTTTCTCATTTTCAGAGAATTAATTTTCTTTCTTATTCTGCTTTTAGGATATTTAGGCCAGTGGGCATTTGGTCACCTGTCAGAAGCTTGCCCCTCACTTCCCCCTCACCCTCCCTGAACCTATTCCCCACCCATAAATGAGATGATAAAATATAGTGTAATTATTCCAAATAAAATTTTTCACTGTAAATCTTGACTCTGCAAAATATTACCCTACCCCACTCTTGTCCTACAGATGTCAGTGTGTGGTCACACTGGGACAGTATCATGCAATGGAACTCTTCTATGAGTAATAAACACAACGTAATAGAACCTACCCCAGAAACAGAAGTTGTCAGATTATTAACTTTACATACCATAATACCACCTTTATGACTTATTACAGTATATACATTTGTGTAGATTAGTGCAGTATGTTGTACATTCCTTCCTCCAAATGTTTTATTTACACAACAAGCACAACATTAAACTTCACCTCCATTTACACAGTACACCCCTTTGCCAAGCTTGTAAAAAAAGTACACTGTATCAGGAGTACTTTATGATAAAGAGATCCATGACTTTTTTTTTTTTGACCTTTTTTTTTTTTTGGCCTTTGAACCAAAGGGTAATTTTTTACATGTCAGATGAGACAAAATTATGAGGAACTATAAAATATCAGTTTGTACAGTCTAAGTAGACAAACATGCAGTACCCATTTTGCATATAATGGCTACCAATATATATGATATAAAAGATATTATCTCATCCAGGTATTCCATATTTGTTTTTCAGTGGTATACAATCAATAATAATTCCTTTGATCATTTCCAAGGAATATCTCAGTATTTTTACAATTTCTGGGAAAGTTCACATGAGCCACAACTTAATTTCCTAACCCTAACTTTGGGTTAAGATCCACAGTTTGTAGATCACTGTTATATTACACACAACCTTTGTGCATGCCAACTGTCTCTGGATGTAAGGAATTTTTCCAGCATTTCTACCACTTCCTGGAAACAAGTTCTCTGGGTTTTTCCCCTGTGGATTTTCAAACTTCAAAGATAATTTTTTTCCATGTATTTCCAGTTTGATAGTTCTTCATACTCTAATACACTATTCAGAAATGGTACCAAAATATAACAGACTGACCATAATCTCTTTCACTCCTACAAAATTTGTTGACACTTCCCTCATTTGAGGCATTTTCCCCAAATTCCCTGACCTTTCATAGACTGGAAATGGGAAACTAATTTTCCTTTTTTTCCTGATTCAAAGGATGGCTTGAAATTTGAAGCATCCACACCTCTCATGATATGATCTTCATCTCATTTTTACAAAACCGTAGTTCATTCAGTATCAAACATCAGGGCTTCACAAAGCTTCACATGCTGCAAATTGTTCGGTTTTCCAGGATTTCAAATCTTATGCTACATAAAGTTCTGTCGCAAAACCATAGTTTACCCTCCACTCATAGGTATACTTTTGTCACAGACTGCACCGTTCTCTGGCTCGTATTGTACAGAGTCAGTCTGCTATCATTACTTTTGGATGGTAAGTCTTCTTGCGGATTGAACTTAAATGTATAGTACTGCAAAAATGGGTTTTACTTTAGCAATATGACAGCCTGCCTAGCATTATTGCAAAATGGGTACAAATACTATGTACTAGCAGTCTAATAGAGTTAAGTTAAAATTGTCAATTCCACTGCTTCGGGAAGTTAATTCAATTTTATGACTGAAATGCCATAAAAGACAAAACAGCATGTCATCTTAAAGTTGCAAATTTTCTTTCAAGAGTGGTCCATATGGGTGATGGGTCCCCAACCACTGTGAAAGCAATAAAACACAATGAGGGCTAATTTAACAGCTTACCTATAAATGTCTGTGGACACGTAACCACAACAGCTGTTTTACTCAATAACAGATGAAGATGCCCTGATGAAAAATCCATTGACTATTTCTGAGATATCTCATTTGCTATACAGAAATTGTGATGTAGAATGTTGCAAAGGGTCTGTATTTCTTAAGTTAATTCTTTATAATTTATCTGTTAATTTACATACAATAGTTTCTAGCTTGGTTTACAATACAAGTCTTGTAAAATGATCAATATTTGATGAATTTTGATTATTTTTAACATTTTTCACTTCTTACATCAAAAATGCAGGCATGACGTTTACATGTCCACAGAGCATTAACATTGCTTTAAGCATTTCTGGTATGGGCAAATCCAGACGCAGATCAATGTCAAAAATTGCTTACATTAAATTAGGTTCTCCAAACCCCACTATATGCGCTGACCAATGACTATTTAAAGTGCTGCTTTGTTTGGAATATAAAACTGAAATCAGCTGGAGGCCCAATGGAGGAACCAAGGAAACAATGATTTTGACAGGTCCAACCTGAGAAACTGTAACCCTCTCTTCATACTTTTACCAAACCAAGGTTGTCAAAAGGGAAGGGAGGGGTTGCTTGGTAGAACACTGGCATCATAGCTTTAAGAAGAAATTTTGTGACACAGACCAGAGTGAAGGCCTTCTTTAAAACATTCCTGGGAAACAAGGACCTCTCAAAGGACCTGACCAAAATCCCTCTGAACATTTGGTTGAGTAGAAAATGTCATGAATCAAACAACAGAATGGAAGTGATTTTATTCTTAGCATTATCTACTCTACTACAATTTCCTGGCCACTTTGTGGAATTTCCAAGCTTTTCAAGTAGACTTCATCATTTCTAAGGCCCATGTTCACGTGGGGAATCAACGCTCTACTATTATTGGCATTGTACAAACCCTGCAAGATCAGCACGAAGTATGTCCTCAGACATAGTGTACTGAGCTGGAGCTGAGTTTCTGTTTCAATCTAACCCCACAGACTTTGAAAATTTCATGATAGATATCATTCCTAAAGACTTTCAGCTCCTCTAAAAATGCTGGCATTGTAGCATTTGGGCCAAGCTGTTCCTTCCATTCCAACAAAGCCTGAGGAAAAAAAAAACATAAACAGCAAAGGTAATTACAACTAGGTTTCACATCCTAATGAGCTTATTTTCAGTTCATCCTAGTTTACACAAAGCATAAGTCAATATCAGTGCTATAAATTTCTTTGAAGTCTACATAATACTTGACCCTTAATTAGTAAAGCTAATTAAGAGACAGCTAACATTTTACCCAATCCAAAAATGTGGCAGATGTTTCAACAAATGCTCATTCCGGAATAGAAGAACTGGTAAAATCTATAATCGTCAATCACCACCTCTACAAAAAACCATTGCACATGAATTTTTTGGACTGTTTTTGTAAAACTAGAAATAAGCAATTTTAATTCATAGGTTATTTAGAAATCTTGTTCCCAAAGGAACATTTATCCTGCACTAACATAAACAGCCTTCTGTAGATTTTCGTGAATACCTACCAGGTGTGCTCTGCTCATCACAGTCAGACGGACAGGCAAATTTGTAGAAGGACAGTTAAACAACCAGATATACACCAAGACAAACAAGCCTAGACAAAAAGACTGGCAGACAGACAGACTATAGATACATTAGACATACCTGCTTCCATTCTTCTCTGGGAGGCATCTTTTTGGCAGATATTTCTCTGGCCTTTAGTGGGTCCAGCCCTAGTCTAATCAGGATGGGCTTCCAGTGGATCTTGGAACGGATTGCTCCATCAGGACAGGTACATTTGGTAATCACCTCAATATGCGATGAATGTAGACTGGGAGGCTGTAAAAGGAGTAAGAAACATTTACCACTTAAGATGTACTATTTATATGCACTATAATTTCAAAGCAAATTTCAATTAAATTTTTGAGTTGGTTGGCCACCCAATCTGACACTGTCATATAAAAGCCACTCCTTCCACATTTAGGGTTGCTTCTAATTTTGTAAAATAAACTGTTATTCAAGGCTGGCACTATTACGTTCCAGCTGGAGAGTAAACATAAAAATAAAAAAAATAAAAAGTCTTTATATTGTTTTGTTTATTGAACTTATTTTTTTTTTATAATATTTTACAACAAGTCTCAGTTCTCTTAAAAGGAGACACTCATCACCTTAAAGGCAGGCACTCATTATTACCCCACATACATTTTGTGTTTGAGGCAAACAGAAAGCCAAGGTGCTGACTGCAATTTGGTAGTAGAATTCAAATTATGACTTCAAATATAGAAAGAGTCTAAGTTACAAACTTCATTGGTGTATTTAATGATCATCAGTTAAACTGAAAAGAGCACTTGTTAATTAATTAGGAAAACTTCTGAAAGCATCACAGTTATGAATAAAACCAGTAATGTTTTAAATAGAAACGCATCATATATTTTATATTACCAAACGGTTTTTCCGTACCTCAATTACTGTGCAGAAGTGTAAGAAAATACCTACATGTATCAAATATTTGCTCCTTTATTTTTAAAACAAAGGAAAAGGTGACACATGTTATTTGTAACGCAAATTCTTAGACCATACCTCGGAACTCTTTCACAATTTAAAAACTCTAGACTAGACCAAGTATTGATTTCAAAACTGGTCTGGTTAATGTGTGAAGCCTTCCAA
The DNA here is from genome assembly GCA_029531755.1 of Holothuria leucospilota. Classification (NCBI taxonomy): domain Eukaryota; kingdom Metazoa; phylum Echinodermata; class Holothuroidea; order Aspidochirotida; family Holothuriidae; genus Holothuria; species Holothuria leucospilota. Next base: position 35,431,413 of record CM055973.1, on the reverse strand, counting down.
ATGTAACTATCACAAACTTTACAATTTAAGTATTTTCTTTGAAGAAAAGTCATAGCCACAGTACTACACCAGACAAAAGTATCATTTTATGCAAAATTATGAAAGAACAGGCCAGAAACGACTTTAAATCTCATTTTCAGGAGTAAAACTGGAATTCACTTGATGAAAGTATAAAAAATTGTAAAATGGTTGACTTATTTCAGAAAATGTATAAATATATGTTATTGACAATATAAGGATGTATAATGTTCATTTGTACAGTATGAGTAATGTTATTTGTAAGCATTTTATTGCCTTTTGTATGATTGCTGTTCTATCTACTTATAAAACATGGACTACATTTATGTTAGAAAGATGAATATTAAATTATCTTCATATTATATGTATATTAATTAGAATTCCCTTTTGAAGTTGATGGAAATAAAATGTTTAATTGTCAGTGTCAAATATACACCACTCTGATTGGACAATTACATAATTTGCAAATCACTGAAAAGTGTGATGTGGTGTAGCCAGCATAGAAGAGTAAATCAAGGAGATACCATCTAAGAATTCCATGAGCAGACAGAATGTTCACATTACAAGAGACGTACAGTAGTACTAAAATCAAACAAAGCTCCTTCAGCAGAACTCACCTTGGGTAATTTAGCTACTGTTAGCCTGCATCTAGAAGAAGACATGAGCCTGTCAAGGAGGGGCTAGGAGTTAACTCAGTTGAGAGAAATTTACTTCTCTGGGACAAGAAAATGTACTTTTTTAAAGGAAAATAGGAAACACTAGCTTGGGACAGAACTGACTGCAATCAAGCTGTAGCATCTGACTAGCTGGGCAATGACCTGTGACCCCACCAAATCAATAGGGTTCTTCCTGATTCCAATAGGGTTCAACATTCAGTATGGACAACCTGATACAAAGGATGAGACTTTTCATTGCTGCCCTTCTTGAGAAACAATATGGTGGCTACAGGAGTGGCATCCACCACACATGCACACACACCCATACGCACACTCAATACCTTACGGGGTACTAGGAAAGGACCCCGCAAGGAATGCGAGGGAATTTCCCAGCAGCGAAGTAACTGAGTAGACGGATATGCTTGAGGGCGGGCTGTGCTCCAAGGCAGACACGTGCAGCCACGTGTGACTTCTCTTTGCAGTGATGGAATTTTCGGGCAGCTACGCCAGTTTCGAGCCGCGTGTGAGACGTTAAACCTCATCTAACCTAACCCAATGTCATGGATCCAAAGACATGCGAGAGCGGAGCTCTCGCCGGCTGTGCCGGTACCCAAAACCCGCTAAGGCCACGTTGGTGAGTGCACCCAGACACATGCCATTACAAATGCATCCATTCCAATTCTCGAGAACTGAAAAAGGTTCACCGAACTTTATCAAAGTCACCATCAGCTTTCCAAGCTTGCTCTATATCAATCACAACCAATCTAGCCAAATTATTTTCCTGTATTATGTCCAGCTTTAAACATGTCATACAGAAGGTACACCCTGGATAGATCATCAACCTACTGGCTGTGGACCAGGCAGATGCAACTAGTCTTGTCCAATGTCATGGGTCATACCAAAGACTTTAAAAATGGAAGCTATTGCCTTTGTGCTTGGTGCTCAGCATGAACAATGGAGTAGGGAAAACAAACCAGTGAGCCATAACTGGAAAAAAGGCCGTGGTCGTCTCGACCTGAACCAATTGGTTGGAAAATGGGACGTTAAACCTCATCTAACCTAACCCAATGTCATGGATCCAAAGTCTGGCCCACTGAAATGTTGGTTACCTTGCTGTATTCCAATAAAAGTGTGTCAGTATAGTTGTTTTAGAGCCAAATTATGAGGAAACATAAGGCCATGAGATGGTAGTGGGAAGTCTGCCAAGTAGGCCACAGAGTGTGTGTGTGTGTGTTGGGGGGTGGGTGGGTGGGGGTTCCACCATTACTTGGGCTTCAAACATGAAATCATTAATACATATTTTTCACTTCTGGATTTTTGAGTGGGGGAGGGGAGCTTCTGGGAGTGAAGGACTTGTAGGAAGGCCTGCACCTCCCAAGCCCCCACCTTAGCTAAGCAACTGTAGAGTGAATATTAATTATAGTACACCATCACGCACCCAATACTGCAGAATACCATGTATCTTTGGTCTAAGTACAACAATGAGATGAAAGTAAAAGCAAAATGGCAAAGACTTACAACAGCAGAGGGCAAGCTTGCATAATATGTGGTAGGATTGGTAATTATAATAGTGTCCCTTGTTCTTGGGATACTTTTCATTCAATCAAGAATTTTTCATGGAATTTAAGAATGGTAAAAATTTTGTGCCAGTAAACCTTTCTTTTCTTTTGTACAGTATACCTAGCTTTGGTTACAAAGATGCAGGAAAGCCAACAGTTTTCCACTTATATTCATGTGCACCCATGCAAAGATCCATTGCAAAATAACCATAACTGGTATTAAAAGCAAAGGGACTTTTTTCCGCAATTGTTCCCTTCAGAAGAAATGAAAAGCGTGCAAAGCATCCAAGCTTAAGTTACAGCTTCCCTTTTGGAAGGGAGTGTATAATAAAACAAATACTGGTAAAGGTGGTGATGTATTAAGACAACACTTCATATGTGTATGGCAGCATCACTGGAAGATGTCTTTAAAAGATTGTATGCATGGACTGTAATGCAAACAATCTGTAATTTCTGTACTTTTGCCAAGTCTTAAATGGGTTCTCACTGGCAGACAGGGTAGGACTGATGGGGGAAGGGAGGTCATTTACCCTAACTACCATTCACAGGCCTTGCTTACCTGTTGCTCCCCCCTTCCCCACCAAGACATCCAAAGGTAATGTATAAGTACTGTTCAAATTTCAAGTTAACTTTTTTTTCTCTAAATAAAAACTATAAAAAATGAAATTATGACACAAAAAAGGGTTAAAGGTTGACGGGATAAGAAGTGCAAGTGACAGTTACTTCTGTCACAACAGTAACTTTATGCTGTTCTCCCAGCAGTCTATTCTATTTCTTGGTTATTACTGGTTTGCAAAACTATAACAGAAGACCCCAAGCAAACAGAGCTGCCAGGCAGGTAAATCTGCCTCCGTCACATGACATCTACATGAACACAAAACAAACTACAGCATCAAGCCTCTGCCTCCGTCACATGACATCTACATGAACACAAAACAAACTACAGCATCAAGCCTCTGCCTCCGTCACATGACATCTACATGAACACAAAACAAACTACAGCATCAAGCCTCTGCCTCCGTCACATGACATCTACATGAACACAAAACAAACTACAGCATCAAGCCTCTGCCTCCGTTACATGACATCTACATGAACACAAAACAAACTACAGCATCAAGCCTCTGCCTCCGTTACATGACATCTACATGAACACAAAACAAACTACACAATCAAGCCTCTGCCTCCGTTACATGACATCTACATGAACACAAAACAAACTACAGCATCAAGCCTCTGCCTCCGTTACATGACATCTACATGAACACAAAACAAACTACAGCATCAAGCCTCTGCCTCCGTTACATGACATCTACATGAACACAAAACAAACTACAGCATCAAGCCTCTGCCTCCCTTACATGACATCTACATGAACACAAAACAAACTACACCATCAAGCCTCTGCCTCCGTTACATGACATCTACATGAACACAAAACAAACTACAGCATCAAGCCTCTGCCTCCGTTACATGAATCTACATGAACACAAAACAAACTACAGCATCAAGCCTCTGCCTCCGTTACATGACATCTACATGAACACAAAACAAACTACAGCATCAAGCCTCTGCCTCCGTCACATGACATCTACATGAACACAAAACAAACTACAAGCCTCTGCTTCCGTTACATGACATCTACATGAACACAAAACAAACTACACCATCAAGCCTCTGCCTCCGTTACATGACATCTACATGAACACAAAACAAACTACACCATCAAGCCTCTGCCTCCGTTACATGACATCTACATTAACACAAAACAAACTACACCATCAAGCCTCTGCCTCCGTTACATGACATCTACATTAACACAAAACAAACTACACCATCAACCTCTGCCTCCGTTACATGACATCTACATTAACACAAAACAAACTACACAATCAAGCCTCTGCCTCTGTTACATGACATCTACATGAACACAAATCAAACTACAGCACAGCATCTATGATGCAGTAGCTCAACCACAGTTCCTTCAAACACAGTTAATACTGCACTGTAGTTCCAGTTGCGATCAAACCCTCAAGACTATAGAGACCATCCATGCAAGTGGATGTACAGTATACATAAATCAAGAAGATGCATCTTGAGGTAATAACATGGCCAGTCATAATCCAGCACCTTCTGTGCTATAGATGTCATCGGTAACCTGTGTCAGATAAGAATTACCTGGTCACTTTGTATCGGTCAGTTTTGGACAAGTTTTCTATTTTTTGGTGGCAAAACAATTTAAGTCACTCAGCTGACTCCAAATGGTCTCTATTTTACCTGCATTTTTAAGACCATCAACTAATGATACCCATGCCATAGTAAATTACACTCCCCCCCCCCCCCAAAAAAAACTACAACTCTCTTAAGGGAATACTTCAGCATGAATTTCACTATTTGATCTCTTCTGACCTCACCGATCATAGTTGCACTTGGTTTTGTGCTGATGTTGGCCCCTCACCTACCATACACTTATGGCCAAATTTGCTAACATTCAGACACAACCCCTTAGAGTTAATAGCTTTTGCATTATGTTGCTGTTTGACCCCTCTATAACCCAAATGACCTTTGACCTACTTCCAAAGTAAAAATATGATGACCCATCATCTACTGAACACTATGGCCAAATTTGATAATATTCAAACACAACCCCTAGGAGGGGCAATATGCAATTATTAAAGCCTATGAAAATGTAGCAAAGGCTGCAGCAAGAGTATTTTACGCATGCCTCTCCATCGTGCACTCCAAGATTAGGCCTACCTATTACAATTCTTCTGTTCACCTCATCTACAGTTAGTCCCAGAACTAAGTACACCTGGGGGCCTAGCTACAGTAGACACATTCCGAAAAACATGAAGATTGTGTACAGTGCCTATGAACATAGGTACATGTACACAGAACTCTTGAATTACATCAGGGAATAATATGTACTAGTAAGTACACAGTGCATGTAAATATATGGAGTGGATACTGTGACTGTTTGCTTCCACTTTAAAGCATAATGTTGTGTATGAGAGGGAAAAGGGTAATCACAATCATACCAATATATATATTTTCAGTGTGTTGAGTACAAAATATGGAAATATATTTTATTCAAGAGACTGTACTTTTCTGATCTTCTGCTAAAAAGAAACTGCAATTTCAATATTGAGGAAATGAGTAATATAATAGCAGAGGTTGAAAAAAAAACATGGTGGAAATGTAAGAATTTGCAGAAAAAGCTCATCCTTGGTTCAAAGCTTTTGCATAATTTTAGTCTGACCTCTCCATGACCCCAAACAACCTTTGACCTACTTTCTGTCACCATAATTATCAACGTCTTGATATGTTTTATAACCTCCCCAAATGACAAGAAATGGTCAAAGAACCTGAAGACAGCAGCTTTTCAGGAACTGTTGACAGACTGACACAAACACAGATAGACAAATAGATGCATTGCCATGACAACAGCTCAATTTGTTTTTCTAAAAACATACATTAAATGAGGAATAAACAAACATCCAGACAAAAAATGCTAAAAGAGGAACCAGTTTACCTGGAAATACAATTTCCACAGAGGAATCTTCCATGGAAATATCCCACTAATCTAAGGATTGTTTGACCATGCCATGGTATAGTTAGTTGATTCACACAAGACAATTCTTTCTACATGGCTCACTTGCCTTAAAAAAGCCTCTTCTTGATGTCAAATGTCACTAAAAAGCCTGTTTATACAATTCTAGAGCTGCGTTAAAGTACACTTAAAGCAGCTGTTGCACCACGCTGAACATGTTAAGGAATGCTTAACTACCTAATTTCACTATTGGTGACTGCATTTTGACTGACATAAACTCTCTCATGCTGCCCTCTACTAGTGGGAGAGTGCTAATGATTTATGCCAGATGGTACTTGTGTCTTGCAGGCAAAATGGGGAATTACATATGGTATGTAAAGAGGAGGTGATGAGGAGCAAAACAGACCTAAACTGTTCCTACTTAAAAGTCACTCTGCTTGGTCAATGATGTGTGCAGATCATGAAATGTGATTTGTGAAGCCCACACTACATAACAGACAGCTCAGATCAGGCTAGTTTTGTCTGGGGGTGTGACAGACCAATATATTTGTTTTCTTAAATTGAAAGAGTGTAAAACTTATTTGGTAAGTTTTACTTGCTCAAATGAAGAAAGTGGCCCTACAACAGAGAAGACAATCTCTACCGGAAACAATTTCACTACTATGTTGCAATTATCACTGAACTCTTTAGTGAAACCAAAAACCATTGGGAATGCAGTTTACAAAATTCACTTTTCTTTCATGCATCCACAGTATGACTGCAAGAGATTATCCAGAGGAGAAAACTGGTTAAGTTTAAAGACTAACAAAGCAATGTTTATAAATGTGAAGATAAGTTGTTAACTCTGCTTGCTTCAAGTTCATTTGGATGCAAAAGTTGAAAACTTCATCCACCAATATCTCAAGAAACACACATAGGAATAAAGTTAAAATTTTACTAAAATGTGTGTATCGCATTCCTTTCAAACATATCTCAAATAAATTTATGTTTAAACCTTTCTTTAAAACTTGACATTTGGAGAAATTTTAGGATATACACTAAAATTTCCATATATTTTGAAACTAGCAGATGCACATCTAAGAAAGGGTAAAATGATATACCTGGCGCACGGGACAGCCATCTTTTTTAGTTACAGTGATTTAAAAAACCCAAGGACTATTTTGACCAAAGGAGCTTCAGATGTTGGCCTTGTACCAACTGTAGGCTACTTGAACTGTCTTTACTCCATCCACTAGTTGATGGCCAATAGTTATTTCTGGACTCACTTTCCAACATGGAGGTCCATCTTAAGGACAAAATTTGGGGCCATGTAGCAGTTTTCTTTAAAGACTTGTTACCCCCTACGTGAAAGCTCTACCAGGTGGAAAGTGTCTGTCAAATTCTCTGTACCTGTGAAACCGTGGGCTACAATACACACCAAAGTATGCACATCCACCAGACCACACTAACGATGTCACTATTAAAACTTTAAAAGAGTTACTGCTAACAACAAAAGCCATTCATCTGGCAACATCTGCACATGAGACAACACAGTCAGGTTCCCATTGCAATTTTTGATCCGAGAAACCCCGGCTGAAATTCAATTTCAAGTTAACTTTTAACTGCTCCAGTAAATGCAACACTGAAATATAAAGGACTAGACAATTCCTTGTTTTAGGGTGAGAGAGAAATGAGTGGGAGGCAGTGGGAAGGGAGACATTAGCCCTGTATAGTATCACTAATACTTAACTTGAAGTCTGGTGGCACACTTAAAAACATCATCGCATTTCCAACAATGACATTTAGAAAGATACTGAAAGCAAGAACTGTGTTCAACATGTTTCCATATCAGCATCATGAACAAATTCGATTTCGATTTCGACGACGTTTATTTGAGTCTTTTTCTCACTAGATTTTATACAATATCAAAAATAATACAGCTGACATAAAACTGGAAAAAGACTTGGGAGAAAAACTCAGAAAAGCTCCATGGAGCTTGTGGAAAGAGCCCTCGGTAACAGTACTTTACAACAACAAAGAGATAATGTTTACAAAAAGGGACGAAGAGAATAATACAAAAACAAACAAACTAGAATAGAAAGAAAAGTCAGCTACGTTTACTCATTAGAAATGTCATGTTTTAATGACATTATTACTACAGGTGCAAAGTGGTGGCGTTTCGAATTTCCAATGTCCTTGCTAACGAAACATTTACACTTTACAGCTTTGCATTTTAGGCTCTGTGAAAAGTAATCAACATTAATATTGATCATTGTATTAAAGCTTACCATGTGCAAGAGGCTTCCCCCAGGTGAGGTGGCTGGAGACTCTGCACCAAGTACCTGGCTGCCTGATGCCATGTTCAAGATAGGCTGTGATTCACAGCGGTAAAGTTGGCTACTCTTTTCGTTTTCCTCAATAGGTTGGAGTGAACTGCTAGAAAGACTAGCTCGACGCTGTGCAGTCTTGTGAGTCTTTCGGGGGATGGTACTACTCTCAAACGTATTTTTGTCTTTTGTCTGTGACCAGGCCTTAGCCACAAAGTCTAACTCCATTGCTGTACTCATGGTACGATCTTCTCCCCAACCAGTATGATCATAGGCATATGCATAGTAGGACTCATTCTGGGAGATGGCTTCCGAGGTTAACCTTTGTATGGCTTTTGCAGTATCTTTCCAATGATGCAACTGTTCCTCTGACTTCCTTGCAGTTTGGGCCAAAGCAGTCTGAGCCTTTTTTAAGTTCACCAAGAGCTTTGAGATACCATCAATTGCATCCTTTGCCTCCTCAGATGGGGACCTCACATGGTCCCAACCTGTGGCAGAATCTCCAATGGCAGAGCTGACTCCAACCAAACAGGGATCATCGGACCTAAGGGTGTGTGGAAGGGAATGATAAAAGCCCTCTGGATGAGGAGGGATACTGAAAGAGTTATGCCCCTCATTAACATATGCCACCCCCACCCCATCTGTGGGTCGATTTAAATCATTTAAAATGACAGACGGCTGACTATCAGGTCGAAGGGGTAATGGTTGGCGGGAACTGCGCCTCTGCAAACACGAAGTCCCGGCATTCTGTACTATCTGCCAAGATGTTGGGTCACAATCCTCTGCAGCATCGCATCCAGAAGGCGGTCGAACCACGGGGATGGGTTTTTCTACATCTTCATCTGCATCCTTGTTAAAATGAAATGAGAAAACTGACATGTTAAGTATTTTCAGCTCTAAATCCATATTTAAAGTCCATAATATTTGTAGTCAACTGCAAGCTTGCCATGCTTCTAGGTCAGACCTTCTGTGAACAGGTGAAGAGGTAAGTGGGAGTAAAGCAAACAGCACAATTATCAACATCACATGTTGAGAGGAAAGAAAGATACTTCTATGTGTTAACACTGTATCCTACAATAGGATACTTGATTCTGGAGACTCTTCTCCCTACCCTCAGGACCTCCACCAATGAAATAACATTGGAATTGAGGTCACATGCCTTGACAAGGCATATGTAGTAATGTGTTAAGTAATGGTGCCTTGGGTATAATCTGGCACTACAAATTGTGTTCATCCATACTTGGTACGCTAATCCCTGACCCATATGTACATGAGCCGGGGGGACTAGGGCCCAAAGACCCTCCAGTTCAGGCAAAACCTACTTCTCAAACAGGTGTCTGGAAATACTCAGGCTATTCCCTCTCTTCACGTATGTTTTTATCATCAAAATAATCCCCCCTCCCCTAACCCAAAATAATTGTCACTCTCCCTGGCCCCCCCCCCCCCCCCCCGGACCAAAAAAAAAAAAATATTTGCCCAATCCCTGACAAAACTGATGAATCACTTCTTCAGTCCTAATGAGAGTAGGCATAGAAATAAAAAGTTTGGAGTCTGCTGAACTCTGAAGTTTCCCCTTTACCTAAACTTCAGCGTCTAAGCTAAATATTTTCCTACAGTGTAACAACTACTGGCAATTAAGATGAAACAGAAAGTAACCCTGTGTTATGCTGTTCTGGTATCTCTCTGACATGTTATGAATATTCAGTGCCTCTGTTCAGGCCAAATATTTTGGAAAGTTTACTGGTCCTAATAATTCATTTACATGCCATTGTACTGTATTTTAGTGGTAAACTTAGTCACTCATCTTTAACCAGGTTAATGCTGTATAAATCCCACGTACGTAGGTCAAGAGTTCCCTTCATTACTGCTTGTGTGTATGTTCTGCAAATAATAGGGTCTGTTCAACCACTGCTTGTCGTCTGGCTGGAGAAGTGAAGACTTGCTCCTCCTACAGGTTGGTGAGTGGACTCTGCATGACTTCTCAATTTGCATTGACAAAATAAAATCATTTACTCACACTTCAACAACTGATGTCTGTGTCTTCTCTACCTGGTCACATTACAATAAGATACGGGCTAAAATACAAAGGACACTCATACTAGAAGTACTATGGCCACAACTTTTAGAGGTCTTGTATGTACACATACCCAATTTCTTTTTTTCGTATACTGTATTGAAGGCAAATTGGGTGGCATAAAGGAAACTTGGGGCATATTGCCCAGGATTCCCCCATTCCCTCCACTCTTACCTGTAGCTACATGCCCAACCAAAAGGTATTTACCGCATGTGCATGGCCAGGATTTAGTCGGGGAGGGGGGTGTGGGAGCGAGGATTTTAAACCATGTATACCCAATGATGCCATAGGCAATACCAGACTGCAAAAGTCCTCCATTTAGGCATTGAATCCAGTAGCCAGCACCAGGGCAATTCTTTTTAATGAGGATTGTATCTCTTGGAGCAAAAGGATTCATATTCTGCAAAGGTGTCCTTGTACCTATGTATCTTCTCATAACATCCCACATACTGTACCCCAGGGTGTGTGTGTGCCACAGTTTGAAAACCCTTGTCACATACTAGATTTATGTGACACTCATCACATTCTGGAACAATGTAAAGAGACTTCAGGAAATACAAGGGAAATCAAATGGAATGGTTCTTTTTAAGTATTATATGAGTGATATAACTGGTGCACAATCCACAATTTTCAATTAAGGGAATACTTTCAGCAGAAAAATATCCTCTAAAGTCAGGAGTTAGACTGATGAGTTTCACTATTCAACTTCTGTAAAGTACATTTTGAAAATTTTAAACTTCATGTCTTTGCTAATAAGTCTTCAACAGATTGTATTAATTGTGAGCATATTTTTGTCCCAAAACAAAGACCACAAATGCCTTGCTTTAAAACGTTTAAAATAATTCTCTTTCTTCAGAAGTCATCTTACCTTGCCTCTGATATCCTGAGGAGAACTAATAACTGATACTTCATTCATGACATATATTGGTAACAGGCCAACCTTTCGCTTGGCAGTGGGGATGCGAACCTGCCATTTCCACAATTGAGGCATACCAATAACCTCCAGCGAGGTCCCTCTTGTAATACTAAGTTCACCGGGATCTTGAGATTCATATGTAATCCTTGCTGTGGTAACAAGACGAGACCCTGCTTGCAGAGATGGGGTCATGGTATTTGTAACGAAAGACAAGCAGTTGCCCGGAATCATTCCAAATGTCCCATTTTGTGTTATCCCAAACCAAGAGAGATTTTGAGGATCAGCATTGAGAAGCAAGACAGATGTATTGGCCCGCACATCAACCTCATTGAGGGCAGTAGCCGCTGAGGCAGTTGTAACGGCTGCAAACTGAGGTCGTGCCGACTCCAGATTATAGCTGCACATTGGGTACTTGTTCATCAGCTTAAGACATTCCCTCTTGCGGAGGAATTTCGAAAAGGAACCTGTTCTGTTGTTGCAGTCATCGATCCGGAGGACCACCCAAGGTTTGGGTACAACAAAAGGCAGGTCATCGCTTCGGTGGACCAAGCAGAACTTTGAGTTGTCTAACAGTAGAGTCAGAATCTCCCCAAACTTGACTACAATGTTGTCTGAGTCAATTGCAGTGAAGTCTCGCACTGCTTCTAAACTGTATGTGGTCATCTTGTTGGCACTGTGTGGGAAGGAGGAAGATACAGTTTGCACATCACCAACACCAACACACAACCACTTAAGTATTAGCATCAAGTACAAAAGTGTACGGCTACAGCCCTTAAGTTGTACAGCCCATTGATCATTGTATGTACAGTCTTTACAGGCTATTGGTACGTACAACCCATTACTCCAACAGCCCAATTGGTCCTACGGTCAACCCAGTTTTCTACAAAAGTGTCGCATTATATGACTGATATGATATAGTACCGGTGGACTGTTTTACTGTAAGACCCTTAGGCTGTTGGACCAATGGGCTGGAGGACTAATAAGTAGTCACCATAGTGCAGGGGTATCACTATTACCTTCAAAGGACTCACTGATACCAATGACAGAGCTGCAGATAGTTGATGGAAAAGGGCAAATATCAGAAAAAATATTTAAACTCCAAGCCCCCACATTAAAGTAAGTAGTGGGATGAAGCAGGGGGTCTCTAGCAACTCCCTGGATGAAGACTGCAACACAAATGAAAGATGAAACCACCCACACTCAAACCATATGTTTTTAAGTAATATGCAAGTATATGATGACATTTGTAAATCCTAGATAGCTCACTTTAAATAAAGCTGAGCTGTTAATTCTCCACCATTTACTCACCTTTACTGAACCTATGAATACTAATGAAAAATGTTCACAAAGATCACATCTTCACAAGTACACTGCTATGCAGTCCATGAGAGCCTTCAGAAACCATGTCCTATAATCCTACATGTTTCCCCTATACCACCAACTAACCATGCGGTACAGTATTTTTGCAAGACTGTTCTCAGTATTCAATAAAGAGCTTTTATATATACATAAAAGAGAACAGAAATTGCCCAAAATGCTAAGTGGGCTAGACAAAAGGTACATATCCTGTGTTTATGCACCAGTGCCTTCCAATAGACCCTTCAGGAAAACAGGATAATGGAATATTACTGTAGTAGCAGTAGCAGTACATGCTCGACTTTGATGTGGAAATTTCAGTTCAAGTTGGTTAAGTTTGACTTCCTAATGGAGGAAATAAAAACCATGTGACAAGTGAAAAGCAGCAAAGAAATTAATTTCATTCCAGACACGGAAAGGTGTCCAAGGTGGCAAAGTTCACAACTGTAAGGCAAATGTCAAACAAGTACTGAATCCTTCTAGTCTGAGAATAAAAGGCTGATGAAATTTCAAGCTATTTTGACATTTACAGAGGAGACCTTCAGATGTTTTCAGTCGCAGTGCATGATCACACAAACGTCACAATTCTCCCTATGGCTGCTCTATGATCCTCTATCTCGTTCCTGTCTGTATCAGTATAATGCTTGATTACATATGGCATCACTGTATTAAATTAGATAAATTATCAATATTCTACCACTTAATTAAGCAGAAAACTCTAAGACAGAGTTTAGAAAACACTAAATTAGAGGAGATTTTCTTAAGGTGTTTAAGAAGCTGGACTAATGGGGTTATGGCATCCCCCAAACCAGGGAGTTGCTAGCAACTCTCTGCCCAAACGTATCCCCAGAGTTCTAAACACAGTTGATAGCTGCACTTTGATTGACATTCATTCAAACAATAAGGTTTCACTTTGATTGGTCAACAATGACTTGTACAGTTTGTTGCAGTGTTCCCAATTAAGCTCTCACATGCTGTGCTTGACAATATTGCCTCAGCAATTTAAACTCAATGCAGGCTACTGTACTGTGGCTCTGTCCTAGTAGCTCGAAGATCTTGTCTTAGAGTTTCAGAGGTGTAGTATAGACAGGGGGCTTGGTTTAAACTGGAGGAGGGGCTAGAAGTTAACTTAGTAGGAAGAATTGGTACTGTCTGGGGTGAGCTCAGAGAGCCTTTAAAGATTACAAGAAAGTTGTTGGCATATTTATATTAAATGGCAGGGTATGGTTTGATTTGAGCCACATTTTCTACACCAGAGGTTACTCATTAAAGCTCTGTGCACAGTAGACTTATTGTCAGGTAAAACTTCTTTTGGGCAGGAGTTGTTTCAGAATAGAAAGTCCTTCCATGGTATTTTGTCGATGTTACCAACACAAATAAGTTAAAAAGTCTCCTGGACAGATATTTGAGGACAAGGAGAGTTACATGAGCGGATGTCACTCTCCCTTAATTTGTCCCTCATCTAATCAAGAGGTATGGGATTGAGATGAATAAAGATAATAATACATGCTAAGAGAACACCAAACTAATCAAAGAAGTCTTTCAGGTATTAGGAGCATTCAATAGAACCATTTCGTTAACAGTAACAATTTTATGTTTAAATTATACTGATGAAAGAAATTGCATAGGCTACAGGTGGAGTATGAGAGAAATCACCCTGAATTTGACAGACCTCACAATAAACCTGTTATCTGCATGGAGAATATCACTAGATGTGAAAATGCATTCAGTAATCAGGAACCATTTATCATACTTTAAAGTGGCCATGACACGTAAATTGGAATAACGGGAGACTAATTTAGCCTAAAGTACACAAAAAGATCTTTCCAAAACTGTTTTCATCACCCTTACAGCCTTGAGCATTAAAAAGAAATTAATTTTTCAAAAAATTGCACCAAAAAACAGACTGTTGAAAATGAGATTTCAAGCCAACAAAATGATCACGTCATTTTAGCAACACCAGCCTCCGTATACCGAACCTGGCGTACAACATAGCCTATACGTACGTAAGAGATAGTAATGATTGTAATTCGCGGCATGTCTTGAATTTGAACTTTATTCTGTTTGTTTGGAGAGTGGTGTCGGTCTGTTATATTTTGGGGCTGCAGTAGGCTATTACGAATAATTACAAATACTCTTGATTCATAATCGAATAACGAAAAAACTCGGCAGTGTACTGTTCGGTTCGGTCTGCAGTAATACGTACAGTGAGTGGACTGGCAGCAGCCAGCGAAATACTGTGCACACTCGATCATAGGCTAGTTCCACGATTTCCACTGACACTTGCACGAAAGTAACCTAAAGTTCATATTTTGACTGCCTACATAAAACTTTCCAAGCTAAAGTCCCTTTCAATTGCTCCAAATGCTTCTCTCATGCTCGAATTGTTGTGGGTTTGTACTTTTACCTCACCTAACAGTCTCAAATCGATACGGTCCTATGCGCCGTAACGAATTACTCACCCCATCTGCACCATTAACGTCTTGTTCAGTATCCCCTTCACCTTTCTGATTTCAAATCCAAGAAAACTCACTTTACCGACAGTCCAACATTCCTGTCCGATCAGGGAGTTGCCATTAGAGGGCAACTCCCTGGCTCAGATACGCCATTCCAAAGAAAGTATTACATTTGATTTCACATGGTACCTACTACGAAACAGTGCTGGTGATACATTGTGTAGTATCAGGTATGTTGTGTACTGTACCCATGGAAGTAGTACTTCCATGCTGTGCCTATGCTGTTGCGTTGTGAATGTTTGTACATGCAGCTACTTACCATGACACCAAGACGAAAAACCTGCGTGAAATGAATTTAATTGACTAAAACAACTGGTAAGCACGAGAAAAGGGATAACAATTCCAAAATTTACAACTTTTCACGCAGGTTTTACATTGTATCGACCTTGGTAACCGGTACAATGGAATGCAAACACTGTACCAAATGTCCGAAGGATACGACCGATCAGTTCCTAAAGTGACGTCACATGACGTAACAAGATTTTGAAAATTTTCGGGAAGACTAACTTTTCAAGGCTGGAAGAGGGTGTATTTTTTCTCAATTTTCGAGCGGAAAAACAAGTTGTAAACAAACTGAATGGTTGATTTTCGTTGTAGGAAACGTATTCCTAAAGATACCAAAGGGTTTAAACTGTTAATTTACACGTGGCATAGCCACTTTAACAGAAGGACATTTGAACAGAAACCTTCAACCAGAAAGGTTATCATTTCAGTGCAAACTTTTCCATTTTAAGACTGAGTGGGAGTGAAGTTAAAAAGTCCATCATCATACCAAGATTCCCATGTATTTTACAGTGCTATTAAAGAGAAGGCATTTTGACCTTGATCAGGATCAATTACCTCATGCTAAGTCATTACTCACTGTCTAGCTTCTTTGATCACATACTTTTGATTCACACAGTCTTATCAAGTCTTAGCTTTATTAAATGAGCTAATACCAATCATTCTCAACGAAGGACACAATTGTGCACTAACATAAACAAGGCTTGGGCTTCTCCTATACTTTGGGTACTTGTGGCTTTGGGAGTCACAACTACTGGACATGATATTAACCTCATAAATCCCATAGGCTCACAACATCTGATACAAGCAATCTAAAAGAGTATTACAGACACACTCTGAAAACCATAGCAATCAAGTATTAAAGAGAAAGACTAAAAGAGTCAGTTTTAAGGCAAAAAAATATCAACCTTGAAAAAAAAACACAAATGAAACTTCTTAGAACACTGTACTGATGGCAGATTTAATAATATCTTTCTGCTAGGGCCACTGATCCACCTCAATGACAATACGTAAAACATCTACAGTACTGAGGATCACATATACCATTACCAAAGTTCCTCGCTGAATTTATGCCATAAAAAAAAAAAAAATACTTGTTTAGTGCCCTCAACTGAAAAATGGCCCAACTTTGATTTTGTTGTCATATTTACAATAGCAGGCTTCCCAGCTGTTTGTGCTAACTTTTTGAATGTTCATGATCATGATTCTCTAACATCTGAGGAATTTCCGTAAGGGAAATTAAAGGAAAAATGCAGTCCCTGCAATTTGAATTAGTGTACCCCATCACACTAGTTCAGGAATGGCTCCTATCAATCATATGATAATATTTTTCTTACTTTTTTTTTTTTGGTTTACCCTCAATATTCAATGATTTTATACAGGAACATTTACTTGTGAGAGAAATAAGAGGAGATAAGATTTAACAAATTTTTGAAAATAAACTTGGGGCGACTGCCTTCTCCCTTTAAGGTTGGTACAAATATCCTGATACAAACAAAAAGTCTATGAGACATGGCAGATTTGTATGAGGGGGCAATAACATACATCTCAAAAAGGAGGATAACGTAGGATTTTCACACACATGCTCCTGAACCTGACTTAATACCTGGAGTGACTTGTCACTGAACATTTTCTTTTTTCAGCATGGCCTTTTTCTAGTGTGTGTAGTGCATGTAGTCTACAAAAACTCCAGTGGTGAACCTTGCACACAGCATACACTGATGGCAGCTTATGTCCCACACAAGTTATGTGTAGTTAGTAAAGCAGGTACTTTACTGCGTAAGACCTCTTTTGAAAGCTTTGGCAAAACTTTCCAAACTCCGATATTGTTGTGCACTCACTTGGAAAGAGACCCTGTGCTGTTATTTGAAGGACACAATGAATGGGATTATTTAAATAACAACACCACTGTCTATTTTTGGCAGCATTACTCACAGTCACAGGGACCATTTCCATAGAAACATGCAGGCCTATACATAATACTAATGAGGAAAATTTTGAAACAAAAACTAAAAACAAAGAGTTTAAAGCAGTTGTATTTTTCCTAAAATGACCCAGTTTGGATGTGACTTAAACCAAACCATTTTAAACTCTTTGTATTCCACTCTTTTTCAAATAATGTAAGGCTACTTCAAAAACGTCATTAAAAAAGCATTCTGTACGGTTTTGTATGAGTTTTATTGTTTACAGGCCATTTATATACACTGAGCAGTTAAAGGTTGTGTGACATGCCACCAAAAAGAGCTGTTTTACTTGCCAGTTAAAGAATTAAGTCCTTCAATCAAAGATCCGTTGAAATTATTTCATTATCTTTTACCGTTCTCAAAATATGCGTCTTCAAAGTTTGATTTTGATGGTTTCTGAAGAAACTAATTGCCTATGCAAAATGAATGATGTGAGTGTTGCACAGTGTGAAGATTTCTTTTGTTAACACTATATAAATTATTTCTTAATTACTGATCATATAGATACAGTGTGGTGAATGATATCAATATTTTCCAAGGAAAAATTTAAACTTTTATAATAAATCCCTCAGGGAATAACAATGCCACCAGTGTCCTTGAAATTAAGGTTGAAAAAACAAAGGCTAACATGTGCCACATATGGCATGTCCCTCTTTCGATGTCACATATTTGCATATTTAGCTCATGTTTATTCATGATACAAGTGTGAAATAGAAATTTACCTGTAAAATGGTCAATATTTGATGGATTTTAATGGGAACTGTGGCTGTTTTCTGGATTTTTAATGCTTTTTACATCAAATATCCAACTATGTTATTTTCATGTCACACAACCTTTAAGTATAATGTATGGGTGTCGAGGGACAGGGTAGAATGCAATCTTAAAGGAAGAGTTTGCAAAAACTGAACTCTCATATTGTGGAAGAGGAACTAAATATATGCAATTTTGGCGAAACTTCCATTCAAACCGGACATGCAGTACTTACTCGAGATATCAGCAAATAAAGTTACTACATTTGTGACCCAAGGTGAGCTTGAGGCAAGCAGGGGTTATATCACTTCCTCACATTGATAAGAAATGCTCTTTTTGCTTTGTTTTTTTTTTTTTCAGTCTGTTGTGTTGATTGGCCTTGAAGTTAACAGGGATAGGCCTCCCCATGGGAAATTTAGAGTTTGTAAAACTAACTCCCATGCCTCTCATGCAATCACATTCCCATAACATGAGATTGTGGAGAAGAAAATTGGTTGTAAAGTTTAAAGAAAAACAAATGACTGCTTATTTATGTGTGGATATGATGTCATATGTGGTTGCTTCAAGTTCACTTTGTGTTAAAAATTTGACAACTTTAACTGTTAGTATCTTGAGAACCACACATCAGATTTCAATGCAAATGTCACCAGAATGCTTAGAATAAATACCCCACTAACATATCAAAACTTGATTTGAGCTTAGACACTTCTTTCAAGTACATAATGTCCATAAAATGTTTCAGTCCTGTTCTTTGCTCTTCTCTTCTGTAAATCATGCTGTGACACTCTTGTATAAAACTTGCACGTTTACACCACCGTAGATCAAAGGCAGTGAGTGGTGGTGTCACAGTCCAGTGATAATTGATTAATGGGTCAGTATGCCTAATTACACATCACTTTCATCAAATAGCAAAACCTGCCTTGGAGGTTGCATAACAGTTCCTAACTGGAAGAAGACCTACTTCACATTTGTCAAACGGTGATCTGTTGTGTTTTGTTATGTACACAAAGTTATCTATCCAAGAGATAGGCTGAATTGGAAAAGTGCAATAAGGCATAAAGTTGCTGGAAGTTAAGATTTAGCACAAAATTCACATCATGATCTAGTTAAAACCAGAATTCACATTCAAAAACTCAGTTTTGTCTAGTATCACTGGCCCAAAATCATGAAATTAACTACATAGTTTTTACAGAACTTTGTTAAGGCCATTATATTATCTACAGACACTGCATGCAGTAGTCCTATATAGGCATACCCAATATAAAACTGTACAATATAACTAAAAATAACATAAATACCAGTGATTCAGTTTTTTTTTCCTTGAAGGTAACCCATCATACATGGCATATCATCTTAAAGAGGCCACTGCATCACCCCAAACATATTTAGGAATATGATCATATCTCCAAGTACCATTGGTGACTGCACTTTGATTGACATAAATTCAAAAAGTAGCTTCACTCTGGTTGGTCAATGATGACTTGAGGCAGTTTTATATTCAGTGCAAGCAACTATAGCTTTGACTGGGAAGTGCACCAGAACGATGTTTTTATTTGTGCTGGTGGAAGGGCTGGAAGTTGACTGATGATACAGAGAATTTAACATTCTGGGGTGAGATTGGTTATCCTTTAATATTCATTTCTTGAACTCTTGGGGCTTTATGGAGTTATAAAATGGAACTATCTAATCTGTAGTACAAATGTTAACTAACGCCCCAACGGTTCAGTTCAAAACTGAGCAGATACCATCGAAACTTTCAAAAGGATAGAAAAAGGATAGGTTTCGCAGGAGAATGAGTAAGAAATGGTCAAGCACATCAGAAGAAGTGAATGGAAATTGCTGAGACTGTGGAAGATGAGCCTGCATAGAAGATCACTGAACTTTACTGTATGTTCAGAGTCCCATTCTGAGTCTCTACAAGGAAAATAATAGTCCTACAATCTACAAGCTGCAGCCTAAACTTGTAATGACCATACATCCTATAATAGATGTACCAGATTGTACTTCCATGATACTATAAATCCTTAATGGATTTAACTGCACCACTTTGCATTAAGAACTGCCAAAAAATAAAAAGGGCACCCTCCTTGACTGTTTTGATATCCAAGTAAGGTACTGGACAGCTACAACAAAACCTTCAGCCTTTCCAGGGATAGCAGGGCTCGACTTAAACGGTCGTCTGGTTGTCTGTGACAACCAAAATTTACACAGGACAACCAAAAGTCATCTGGTTGGTTATCCGTTGGACGACTGATTTTCAAAAAAGAAAATTAAGTTTATATTTACTAATCTTGATTTTGAAAAAGAACTTTTATTAAATTTTGTTGGAACATTGACTACTTGACATTTTTCTCTCTTGCACATCGGAATTTTACGTAAACGAACTGAGGGTAGTGTAGAGCCAGCAGCAGTCATTATATTCTAACCTGATAGCTGTAGGAGCTACTCACTTCGTGCAGGTGTTTATTGTTTACTACACTGACCATCCCTTGGCAGCCACCACATTGTGTACCCATACATGTGTTTCACCATAAACCTAAATGAAGTATACATACCACAAAGGCCTACAGTAGTGTTCGCACCGGGTAGGAAATCTGCACCCAAGTACCCGTGACGCATTACACATCAGGTACCAGACCGTACCCTTGCAACATCTGACTTCAGTGCATTGTATTCACGTACAATTGGTGACTCCACCCATCGGCATGGGTGAAGAGAAGGAAATTTCCTTCTCTTCTCTGATGGGATTGATCTGATAAAAACTATACATCACAATGCTTTACTAAAGTTCCTTCACTTGTGCCACTGGTTCTTAATATCGTGTGTTTGAAAATCAGACGAGAACATTTAATTTGACCATATACTTTAGTGCCATTAATGCAATCAGACACATTTTAAACAAGTTCTACCATTACCTACTGTGGCTTTGGGTCAAGTGTGCTGTAACGTGTACATCGTAACAAGAAATAACGCAAGTTTGTCACTGCAACTTCTGTACTGTTAAGTACCTCAACCATGTGTTCAAATATCTCGTTAGCTGCTTTCTTGCTACACTTATCAAAAATCCACTATCTACTGTACACACTGTTCCTTCGTGATAATGACAGTAAAAATCTTTCTAATGCATCTCCTGGGCCGAGATTTCACCTGTACAGTACTGGTAACTATGTACCGTACAATTTGGCACACAATGTGCATGTCGTTATCACATACGAACGTTCGTTCATATGCCTGGGTGCTCCCGATGACATGTTGTGCCGAAGCAGTGCACATGACTTTGGCACACTCCACTTTAGCAAATGGGGTATACCAAAAAAATTAGGATAATAGTTTACACTTTTTTGCCATATGTTTGGAAACTTTGGATGCCAAAAATTTTACAAATAGTTTGAAAAGCAATGAAAAATTATGAGCAAGGTAAAGATAGGTATCATTTTAATATTTAATGGAGTAAAAGGATAGAAGTAACGGGATAGAAGATTTTATTCCTGTGCACTTGGCGCAAAATATCCCTTGAAAGAATGTGTGCGATGCTACAGTACAGCTGACAAAGTGATTTTGTTTCCAGAAAAGTATCTCCACTATTAAGAATACAAAGTTTTAGCGATTGATTTGATACAAAAGAATGTTATTTTGGTTAAAATATGTGCACAGCTTATGCATACATAACTATATAATATATTACCAAAATTTACTTCTTTAGATAATGAAAGCATGATAAGTATGGAATCTAGTAACACAGAAGTCAAGCCAATTGACATCTATCCGTGTATGTATTATACAGCAATGAAATGTACTGTCTAAAATTTCCAGCACTTTCTTTCACGCTAGCCTACTTCTCGGTCTTAAGTTTCCAGTTGCCGATCCACACGTGCTGTGTGCAAATTGTTTATGAGCTGTCTTCTGATGTTCATTTATCAAGGAGATAGGCCAGGCAAATGTACAGTATAGTACAGTTTGTTGTTTCGTTATCTGGTGTGGGCACATCTTGATGTACTGTTAGAAACACGCATCGCAGGACTTGTTTCTGGTGTAAAGTGCAATTTAACAGATGTAAGGTACGGGAAGAGACAACAACGCCATTTCAACATTATCGGGAATGAGATGAAGTCCCTTTAAGTCCCTTTTGGACAACCAAATTCCTTCCAGACAACCAAAAAGGGCAGCTTGGTTGTCCGACGGACAACCATAAAAATTCCTTAAAATTGAGGCCTTAAATTCCTTAAAATATAAGCTTCCAAAACTTCTACCCCACCACCTGCTTTGAAGCTCTGCATGGGTACAGCACTGAACTGGGCCAAATTTCAGTGCAGGAATCCATTTTGGAGTTACAGCCAACCCTTTGTTAACTATAAATGAGCATAATGAAAGCACAGAATTCACTAAAATATGAACACAAAAAAAACTGTTTATGAAAATTTCATCTGTGGGTGGTAACTTCTTGACTTTTGTCCAAAATCACCCAACCCCTGCTTAAGCTCTGAAAAGGTTTTGCGAATGTCATGTCCTTGAAAATGCCGAACCATTGTCATCTTGAGCATGATAAGATGTATCCTACTACACACAAAAGCAAGTATTCGCACAAAATGCTTTACATTGTATTATATGCTTTCTGTCGCTAAAAATAAACTGAAATGCAATTAGTGGAAATATGTTAACTGATGCAGCTGCCAAAATCATTAACCAAACCAATATTATCTACAGAATGTAAACCAGTGGCGTAGCCAGGATTCTTTGAGCAGGGGGCACTGGGGGGTCACAAACCTTTCCTAGGGTGGCACAATTTCTGAACTTTCTTTTCCTCTCTATAGGTTAGATAGATGAGATATAACGACACACCAACACAAATGTGTTATATAGTGTCAACTAGATAAAATGGTGAAGTTGACTTATACACAGAACTGTACATACTTTTTCACGAGGGGTAGGGGTGGGGGAGGGGCACAGCTTTGTGGGGGCCCCTCATGACCTCCCCCCAGTAGCTACTCCACTGATGTAAACAGTTGCCTAATCTTGGTTTGAAGCAAAAGTTTTAATCTCTAACCTTTCAAATTTCCAGGCCTACTATTTCCCTTGAAACTATTTCAGAGCATTGAGAACAGGGCTCAAATTTAACACATGTCTAGTTGCCTGTGACAAACCAAATATGTCACTTTCAAACAAAACAGCAGGTTGATTGTCCACCCAAATTAAGATTCACAAATGAAGAAACATACAGTGTGCTTACTCACAATCACCCTGACACTCACTTTTTATCAAACTGCTACAAAAGTCTCCTTTATAAACCAGTGGTTAGCAATGTTTTTCACTGGCAAAATGGAAACATATTTAAATTTGAAGGGTGGTTGCTCTTTTAATGGAATGGATGAAATCAAGTGTTGCTGTAAAAGCTGTTTTGTATCTTCTGGGGCATTCCACACTCATTTTGCATCATGGACTCTACAAAACTTACCTGGTTTCAGAGTCTATGAGCTCCAAATACTCACCTCCAATTTACAAATTTAATTCCCGATCTTGCCTGCAAGTACCATCTAGCATAAATCAATTAGCATAGGGATGGCGCCCTCCCACTATTAGAGGACGACATGGCAAGGCCGACTTTAGAATCCTGAATGGAAAGATGCTTTAAAAATCCTCCAAAGGAAGGTGAAAACTCTCTGAAAGCTAGACAGTTGCTCAAAGCAGGGCAAGATGTAGAGAGAGGAAGAGTGGCCTTGCCACGTTGCCCCCTAGGAGTGGGAGGGCGCCATCCCAGTGCTAATTGATTTATGCCAGATGGTACTTGCAGGCAAGATGGGGATTTACATGTATGTAAATAGGAGGTGATGAGGAGCAAGATAGACTGGGCATTTTGCAGATATTAATAACGAAATACTCTATTATTAATCAATTTGAGCAGTTCTATAATGGAAGTATGAGATGCATTTTCAACACACATTTAGTCCAGTTACATGTGAACACATATGCCAGCTACCATGTTGGGTATAAGCCATGGCCACTGCAAATACATTCAACAGCCTGCATGTATTTTGGCATATACACAGTACAGTATATGGTACTTAAGCTCAGTGTTTGAAACAACATTCCTGTGTAAGATATATTAAACATACAAAGCAGGTGTGAATATGACTGTGATAATAGGGAAGCAAGGTAGGTGTAACTGAAATGCCAGCCAACTTGGCAGGTTATAGTGTGTATGCTTACTTACGTGTCAATTTTAGATTCACAGTATTTGGGATCCATGTGACAAATCTGCCAAAAAGTTTACAGTTTTTACAATATTATTTTTGCATTTGTTTACATTTCAAATAATTGTATGCAAGATAAATTTGAAGCACTTTTCAACAACTTAGCTGTTTCAAGCAAAAGTTCAAGCACTTTAAAGGCCTTGAAAAAGTAACTAAGAACTTTCCAAGTTTTCACACAGTCATGAAAACTGTGTGTATTGGACAATAAAGTCAGGTAATTAAAGGGGCTTATTGAGTTGGTACTGATTATTTTGTGACGAGTTTGAAGGAAATCATCGCATGACAATTCTTCTTATTAGCCTCATTATTCATGTATCACTTCCTATAGGAAACTGAAAATGTGAGAAATTGTAGTTTTTGTGTTCAGGGGTTGCACACGGTTACTACCTAATGCTAAAAAGTGTCTGGTAATGAATTTGTAATGATTTTAATCATTACTTACCCAGTCACTGCCATTTCAGTTGTGTATCTGATATGCAAACTCTTCATTATAACTTGGCCTGCTTAGAAATCAGGACACTCAGACCAGACCTCACAATTAAAGGGGAGGTCGGGTGTAATAAAATCCTATTTATCTGTTCATTTCTTTGTTATAAGAAACCAATACCACTTCTAGAATGACATTTAAACCCTGGTCAGTGAGGAACTTTGTCCAGTTGATTAGACAACAGATAAGCTATTGACATGCCCTCTCATTACACAGTTAAATCTTTTGTAAAGGGTATGCACAGGAAGTCTTTATTTACTAAATGAAGGACTGAGATGTCACTAGGGATCAGTCAGCTATAAAAGGCAGGGATCAGTTAAATTGGATTAGGTAATAGATACACAGTTTATGGTCCCGAAAATAGGACTTGGCTCTCAAAGCAGAAGATGCCTAATATTAGTTTGAACATTTACCATCAAGATGTGAGTAAATTTCAACAGGTGTGAAAAAAAAATCATCAATTTAGTAAACCAACTCAATAAGCCCCTTTAAGCTCACCCTGTGTTGGATAAAAGTGTTCTTTGCATTTTTCCTGACACAATTAAGGGGCATGCTGTAGGTATAAAGATTTTCACCAATAAGGTGACAAGTGGAAATGCAATTTTAAAGAGTTAATGTCATGGGCAATCTCCTTGAATGTACACTACACTTTGAGTACTTTGTAGGTTTACAGTAAACCAACCAACATGGCAAACTGATAACTTTTTTCATACCATATATTTAGGTTCTGTCTATCTTATTGCCAAAACTATAATAAAATTGGTGTCACCAATGGGAAATTTGCTGATCACAGCACACCTTTGTACCATTCATATATTTGCCTGACATTTAATTGTACAACTCTAAAATTTCCTACTAAATAATTTAATCATTCTTTAATAACATGCTACAACATAATTTGCGGAAGTTAATCTTAAGGCATCACCATATGTTTTGGGTATGCAACAATAAATTCAGTGTACACGTCTTGTCTATGACAAGATTGTCCCATCTGCAACATGTTATTGTTGCAAACACGGATTATAATGATACTTAGAGGACAGTCTTCATAGGCATAGGAAGTGGGGGGGGGGCTGTGGGGACTTTACCCCTCAAGTCAAAATGTGGTAGGGCTTAAGTATGCTTCTGTCCCCCAATCCAAGAATAAAAACCCCTTATTTGTTTCCTGTGTAAAAAATGTCAAAAGTTTGCAGCAATTTTCCTTAAACTTTGCCCCAACATGTTGCACCAAATTGCATCTAAGGACCCTCAAATATTCAAGAATTTGCCAAAGGGGAGGGGACATCCCCTCCATTTAGACCCTTCCCCCTAGGTCCCTCCCCCAGGACAGTGGTCCAAAGCAATGTTTAGTCCTCCCCCCTCCCATCTGGAACAGCTTCCTATGCCTATGACAGTCTTTGTTTGTCATGGGAAACAACAACATATAAGATATAAACGAGGCAAAAAACAAAGCTGATTATTGCTAGAAGATATGTCCATCTTTTATGTCAATTTGTCAAGTTTTCAGACAATTTTCAAATTTGATTTTCACAAAGTTTTTATTATTCAAGTCATGATAAGAAAATGTGGTCATGTTATGTGTAAGCACACCCTCAATTTGTATCTTCAGCCAATTTTAGCACCATCAAATGATTCAAAATTGACATTTTGTCTGAGATGGGACAATTTTTGTTGGTTAGTTTCTGAGCACTTTAGTAATTTTATTGACAATGTTTCTTCCCTCTGATGTATATTAATAAGAAGAAAACTAATCAATAATGCAAAGATAATATTTATTTTTACCATCATTTAAAACTATATAAAGTTCATTGCAAAAATGGTATGAATTGGACAATCCTAGTATCAACTACTCCTACCCATCATGTGAAGAAAAAAGTTAAACATTCCTCCAGATATCATTCAACATATACACTGTACATATAGAACAGTTAAAAGTAGTGTCAAAAAAAAGCATGCGGAAAATTCCTCTACATTCCAGGTATAAACCCCTCATCGGGTGGTAAAAATGCAACTGAACAGTACAGCAAGTGTGGATAAACTATGTACACTAAAATGGACACAACCACACCAAAAAAGATACACTTCAAGAAAATTGTGGCAGAGTGACCGAGTGGAAGCAATTAAAACACAACGAAGGGAAAACTCGATGGAAACAATTTAAATAAGGTTCATCCTTATATTTAGATGATGGGAAGAAAGGGTTCTGAGCTTCAAGACTAACCAATTTTTTGTAGATGAATGATCACAGTCAGAACCTCGGCACATTATGGCTACCGTAAAGACTAAGTTCTGTATCCAGCAAGGGGACAAGGGATTGAATTGAGTGGCATCTGGATATCCTTGAAGGTTTTGCTTGATGGACCTGAGGTGATCAGTGACTCGGTCTGCCAGGTGATATTTGGTTTCTCCCACAAAAAATAATTTGCAGTATCAACAAACTAAGATGTAACATTCTTGGAAGTACAGGTAAAGTTTTGGTTAACAGAGTTGCTATTGCTGTTGCGACCCATAACAGTGAGGAGGGTGTTTTTGGTCACCACCAAGCAAGTGTTACATCTCCCACAGTTACCCATTACTGTCATCATCCTACATTAAACACTTTTGCATTGCTAATGTGTAATGTCCCATCTGTGACACTTCATAATTCTGTCACATTACTTTTGTGTTATTTCTTTGATGTTGACATAGATTTCATAAGTGAGGAGGGTGTTTTTGGTAACCACCAAGTGAGTCTTACATCTCCCATGGTTACCCATTACTGTCTTTGCCCCACTTTACAACTCTTTTGCATTGCTAATGTGTAATGTCCCATCTGTGACACTTAATAATTCTGTCACATTTATATTTTTGTGTTATTTCTTTGATGTTGACATAAATTTCACAAGAAATATTTCTAATGGTTCAATATGTGTATTACTTTACTTTTGTAGAGACAGAGTAGTCACTTTTGATTTAAATTTCAAGTCTAGTTTACCATAGAATGCCTCCTTTTCAGTAATTTTTCTAATTTTCAGGCAACTTTCTTCACAACCTACCAAACGTTTTCTGTGATCCAACTTCAAGCCTGACCTGAAGTCCTAGGTGTTAAAACCCCACATCCTTGAAACACTTTACAGTATTTGTTTTTTCATTCCAACTGTACTCCAGGAAACTATTAACGCGCCTTTAAGACCCAGCTGAATTTGATTATGGATAGCACTAGTCATATTTCCTTTTCTCTAGGACTACAACAACACATCTGTTCTAACTGCCCCAGTCCCAATTGCCCCCTTCCCCCAGAACTGACAGTCCACTGCCCTTGCCCAGTGGACAAGTGTTTATTCCAGTCTTCTAAAAAGTTGATGCACAGTACAGCAGTACTGTATACACTCACGACTGATATTACAACCATGTCAAGAAACAGGTGGTATTATTCACGATAAATAAACATTTTGTAACATTATCACTCTTGTTCTTCCATCTTCTCCAGTATTTTCACATAACATTGATCAGTTTCCTAAAAGTCTAAAATAGCACGACACTTTGGGCTAGATATGATTTTGATATTTGTTTAATACAATAAAGTATCATCTGGGTAAAAACCCACATCAACAAAAGGACAAATTCCTGCCCATTCCACTAACAAGGTATTCACAAGGTTAAATATATATGACATCAATTTCCTTATGTACACTTAATGAACATGAAAGCTCTCTCATCGCGGGAATCATAGTTAAGTACAATTATTAGCAAACATTTCAATAGGTGTCTTGCTAGTGACATCATCATTGTTCACAAAAAGGGCAAGAAATTACACGCGTACGAACTTACGCATTCACACATATACCTTGGCATTGGTATACACATATATCTGTAGCCCTTAACCATGACATCAGTACAAAACCTCTGTTTAGGTGTGTACCCCTTAGCTTAATCAAAAACCTTTTCTTTGCTCTTCCAGTCATTGTGGTGCAGCTCCTGTCCTAAATGCTGGTGCAATGCGGCACTCGATGGTGAGGCTAAAGGAATTACACCACAACTTTTGGTGTAAATAAACAATTGGTTAAATCCATCCAAGAAACAGAAACCACAAATATCAAAGAACAATTGGAAGCAACAGCTTATCTAGACAAGTAAAAATTTTGTCCTTTCTATTACATATAACCTGGACTATGGATTAAAATTAAGAGAAGTATACTATTTCCATGACAACTACAACCTGAATGAAAAAGTTAAGTTCACCAGAATACTCACTAACGATCATTTAGTTACTCTTACTAGTCAAAAACTTCTGCTGTTCCACCTGTTGGTAGGGATAACATCCCGTCTCCTTTGGTCCTTTGACCAATTAATTGAACTTAGTCTAAAACCACAGGTACTAAGGAAGCCAATAATCAATCCTACAGAGCAACCATCTTAATGGAATGGTTCCTAGATGTACACTGTAATCCTTCTCTTTCCTGCAGTATTACATATAAGTATTGACACAATATCAATTGAGCTGACCGTGACACTGCTTATCGCATAATGGTGAACTATTGCAACATACCTGACCCATCATCAGCCTATCCAAGGGGTACAGCAAACTAATATCAATCTTGAAGAGACCTTGCAAAACTGCTGACATTACCTTTTATGGAAAGTGTCAATCAGTACACATGGCTTTCAATTCATGTGTAAAAAATCATAATAACGGAAATGCCTCTATTTGCTTACCATTTCCATTTTTAATTCTTTAAAGGAAGCCAAGGAAAAGATTACAATCAATTCAAAACAAATGACCCATGAAGATGGGTGCTATGTCCACTCAACCTATTCCTTCTTTTTCATTTGTGATGTCAATATGAAGAACTTGTGACGTCTGTTCCACTTATTCACTCCTTACCTACATGGCAAATTTTCAGTTTAGGGTATACTATATAAGTCAATATGGCTTCCTGACTATATGGAGCAATCACCTGCACTGGGGTAAATGACAGTGCAACATAGATACCAACCATTCCTTTAGGATGATCTGCAATCTTCCTATCCTCTTTCTGCATGTGAAGCATGACCCACCTTGACTGACCATACATAATCAAGGGAAAATATCTGGCATGTCACCTATCATAGCTGTATAAAGTCCTTACTAGTATGTTTATGGGATATGATAAGACCCCCTAACTCCTTCAAAAATTACTTTTACCATTTGTAAAATGGAAAAAAAATAGATTTCTCTGATATTAACAGTTGATTGCAAACAGTTGGTAATGTCTGGACTATATGGACTCAATATTTTTTGTGAGCCTTCCTTGGGTTGTAACCCCCAGTTCATTGTCCACTGATTTAAGGGTCAAATTATTGGCAGAATCCACAGTATGATGGGTTTTAAAATGTTGGACAGCAAAACAGTGGATGAATTAATGTTGGAAAAACTTTAAACTGTTGGCCAGGGCACTTCTAATTTTAGAGCTACTGAAACAGGAAAACAAGAGACAACTCTTCAATGGTTCCGATGCAGGAAATTGGTTTTATTTTATTACTTGTTAAATCTGACCTCAAACCAGATCACCAAATGTTTCTTCCAGTAGGGTGTGTTACCTACATGCAATTTGTAAGCCCAAGAGCCCCATCAGTTTTAACACACATGTTGACCAGGAGCTGCAATTTGCAAGCCCAAGAGCCCTATCAATTTTAACACACTTAGACCAGGAGCCTACTGAGCAGGTTCATTCTCCATCAGAATCTTCCAACAGACAATACACACGACAATTTGTCAACAGAATTAGGCAATCATAATTTATGCATGCTCAAGGATATTTGATCCCAGAGACTGACATACTATCAACTGTTTCCTTAGCAACTTGTGGTAGTATTTAATTGACCAATTCCAATTCATGCACACTCATGTTCTTTAATACAGGTAAAACATATCTTTCAGGTATGGTGCAGAGCAGACCATCCTGCTTTGAATTTGCTTGTGCACTAAGCATTTTCAGCCAATTCCAAAGTGACCATTTCTACTCACGATTTTGAATGATGCTGATGTAATAATACTAAAAGGTTATTTTCTCTATCTATTAGCATATAAGCATATCCATTAGTATGAAACTTATCAGCCATTGAGAGAAATGGCATTTTAAGATGTTAGGTTTAGCCCCGCCCACTCATTACTATGCATGGTATTGGTGTTAAAAGCAACAAAGCACAACTTCACACTAGGGTCAAAGTACCTACGAAGTCTAAGTACAGCAGACCTTTCTTGCTATGGGTTTCCTTGTACACAAACATTTTCAAAAATTACCCCACTCACTCATGAATGCTAACAAAGAAGAGCTGTTCCCAAAAGAAACTACTCCCTCTGCATATTAGATTACCCACACCAAATATGAAGCTAATCAACCATCCTGACTCAAAGATAAAGATATTGCCAGTTTAAGATTTTTATGTTTAGCCCTGCCCACTCATTACTATACATGATACTGGCACTAAGCGCAGTAGGGCACAACTTCACACCCCAGCCAACATACCTACCAAGTATCATGCACAGCAGAACTTTCCGACTTTGAGTTTGCTAGTACACAAGCAATTTCAGCCATTTTCAAAATTTACCCCGCCCACTCAATAATATTAATGGAGATGATATACTGTTCCCAACAAACTATTACCTTTGCCTATCAAATTACCTATTCTAAATATAAAGCTAATTAGCTATCGTGATTCGAAGATATTGCCATTTTAAGATTTTTACATTAAGCACCGCCCTCTCATTACAATGCATGATACTGGCACCAAGTAAAGGGTAGGTAGTGCCACTATCGATGTCGTTGCCTCCCACATCATAACCAAAAACCTTACTTGACCAACCAGTCAGGAAACAAACACTTAATGTCTTACTTGCCAGATGTCATAATTTCACATTGTGATGATGACCTTTAGGTCATCATCACAACGTCCCCCTGCCCCCTATTCCTTCTGCATGACTGCCATCCCCTGGACCATTCTTGAATGGGCAATTCCCATGGAGGCATAAAGGAGAGGAGGGAGAAACATAAGCAGACTTTAGGTCAAATTGTCCTGAGATACCCACCTTCACTCCTAAGGGACTGGGAAACCCTTAAAGTAGAATGAAGTGATTCAGCAATTTGTGCTGCATTATCTACGCAGTTAACTTGCTGCTAGCTTCACTAAATTACTCAGCTCCATTACAGTGCGTATATTGTCATCTATCTTTGTACTAAAATTTGCACATTTGTGAGTCATAAGCTGAATGTTACCATTATTGGTATGTTTGAGTTCGTAGGTTACCGTGATCATTTTATGACAGTTTGTGGGAATGACAGTTTCCTGTGTATTCCTCATGGCAAACACTTCATAAGAGTGCTTGTGATACAAATTCCACATCCGGTGGAACGTTGGATTCACATAAATAGCTTTTTTCCAAGACATCCAAGCTCATGAATGCTGCACATGTTTGTATTTTGAAATGGCTTCTACAAAACACACTTGGGACAGCATGGGCAGGTATTAACGCAAACACTGCTACCAACAGAGAACAAACTAGAGTGAAAATGACTAAAACATTACCTAGAGACCAGACAATATTTCCAGCTCATTAGAAAAGTAAGAATTATCTCCCCCCCCCCCCCCCGGACACCACCACAGAATACTTACTGTACTCTACATACAAGGATGCCCCACGATCTCTCTTCTATTGTATTGCATAACGGTGTGCATGAAACATCACAGGTAGTGCCATGGCCAGTAATGAGCAGGGAATTTCACTTCGCTGACTTCTTTTTCCCAAACTTTCAAATGTACCCCACCATTTCCTCTGTAATGGTTATATTTACCAATGTGCTCCAGCTAACGAGGGAGTTACTCTGCATTAATGTACAACTTAAATGGTCCAGTAAAACAATTTATCAAGAGTTGACAACTGCTATACATTAAAAAGGATACCAAAGTATACTAAATCAATTTCTTTTTTAAAACATTTTCAAGTCAGTGTTCTGTGGAACCAACACCTTACTAGCAAGCTCTTTGTTGGTGTCATTTTTTTCCTTTGTTTACATTATACACATTGGGCATCTTAATGTCCATACTCATCCTTGTTTAAACAAAAATAATACAACATACTTCAGATGAACAAAGTAAGAAGGATTTAGACCTGTTTCACCTAGGTACATACGTCACATTTCTAATGGCATTGCAAAAAATGTCCCCACTATGGGGAATAAGTGAGGCTCAGTTGCACACTCTTACATCAAGAGACCAATAAATATGTGTCAAGCAGAATTACCATTGAGGCACATACAGCTTACCTTGTCTGCCTTATGCTACGTAAGCATAGGTGTATATAGCTTAAAATATGCACAAGATCTCCAGGCGAGCCTTCGACATATAACATAACAGGTTTAAGGGCAAAGGAGAACCAAGGCCCCATAAGATGCCCTGAAGGCTGAAGTCCAAATCCTACACTAGAACAACCAGACCAACACCAAGCAAGCCCAGTACAATTAGATTCTACCACAGTCATGGAAGAACTCATCAATACTAACCTTAAAGCAGTGCACTGACGTGGAGTTAACTACCCACTCAGGCAGACTTATATTCCACTTGTTGACAACTCTATGACAGAAGTTGAACTTCCTAATGTCAAGCCTTGCAAAACACTTCACTGGCTTCTTACAATGGCCTTGAATTACTTTGACACTTTAAGTAACTACAAGATAACACAAAGGATTTCTTTCAGAGAGAAATTTGTAAAGCTAAAGCATACCCCCCCCCCCCCTAAATCCTGCTTAATTCCAGGGTAGTAAGCCCAGCATGCTTTAAGTCTAATATGATAAGGTAGATTTCATACTTCAGGTATAAGATGAGTGGCTCTCTGATCTTACTCTAAAAAAGACTGTCTTTTTCATAGAAAGGACTCCAAGCCTGGGCAGCATAGCCGAGGTGGGGTCTTACCAACTGCTTATACAAATTTAGTAATTTCTTTACTAAAACTACTGAATCGCTGCTGCATAAAATACATGACGTCATATAATGTCAGATAAAGAAAAGAAAGATATACAAGCAGAAAATCTACCATGAAGAAAATCCACATTTAAAATTATTTTTACCCTGCATTTAAAGCTTTAAAGTGACTGACTTACCTCAAGTAACCAGCTACTTTAGGCAAAATACATAAATTGCCATTGAACTATTCAACTGCTTCCCATGGAGTGACTTCCTACCACTGTGAGAAAGGGGAAAAAAACATACATAAATAATAAACTATCTAATTCAGTGCTCCTCAAAAGTTTATTAAACTTCTTTTCAGTTTTAGGCTTGTATCCAACACAAAGGGTCAAAATTATATACGAGCAGTGAATAAATTTCAAGATTTTATATCTCACCAAGGGAGTAAGCTATGAAAATGGGAGATGGATGTAGGATTCATTCTGCAAACCCTAAAATATATACTTTTGTAATTTTAGACTTTAGGTACACTTAATAAGCACCCACCTGCATACCCACTGAACACCGCCCACAATTAAATCAAAATCTGTGAAATGGTACAGCAGCATAAAGCAGTAATAACTTGATACACTTCCTTGAAGTTGGCAACTTTGAACAGACGGAAGCCTACACTGATTGCTTACCATTTACGAAAGGAAGTGCCAGGAGACTTGGTGTTATAGGCCTTTGTACCTATCAACAAACAAGCTCTATTACTTCTTCACTACACTCATTCTATGACATCATTTTTAAAAGCAGATGTCAGGGAATTCCCCCTATAGGCCTCAACTGCAACAAACCAAAGGGACCTTTTCATGATTTATCTGGAAAGATGCAGGAACTTTCCAAAAGTAAAGCCCACTTCAGATCAGCCAGAAGCCAGGTAAAGCCAGGTAAATTAAAAGCACTCCTCCACACATCCATATGAGAAGTGTATTACTTTTTCTCAGGAAATTTTCTTAAAAAGTATTTTAAATGAATACCTCCTCTACCTAGATACAAACATGTTTTAACTATTCAAATCTGACCCCCATTTTTTTCTTTTTTACTCAGTCACAATTTTGTACAATGATACTTATTGACTGAAAATCAAAGGCAGATGTCTGAGGGGCTATCTTTCAATTTCTTAACCAATTATTTTGCTCACACTGGAATGAAAGCTGATACAGGCGTGTGATGAAACGCCTCAAAACAGTCAACTCCTTCCCTAACAAAAGTCACTATATAAAATTTCAATAGCATAATCTAATGTTTTGTGATCACGAATACAAAAACCCAAACAAAAACCAAAACAAAATAAGAAAAGAAAGAACACAAAAATTCCAGCCATCCACATGCCTACCTTACCGACAGGATGCTGGCCACATAGTTCACTTGATAACCCTGGAATACGTGTAACTCACACATACCTCATACCTGCTTGTCAATGAGCAATATTCCCACATTAAACAAAAATGTTACAAATCTGCACCTAACTCAAGGTGTGTACCTTCAGGAGGTTTGTATGAACTTCCTCTCACTCCCCCTGCCCCCTCCACCAACTACCCACTCATATGCATAAAGGGTCCTGACTCCTGTCTAATCTTACATATTATCTCCAAACTGCAAACAGGCACCACAGTCCAAATTTTAGTTTCTGATATTTTTACCCCTTCCCCCCCTCCTCTTCCTTCCCCCACCATTCCAGTGGAATACCTAAGGGGTAAATGGGTTCATGCGGGTGACTGCTTCTTCAGATCATTCCTCAGAAAAAGAGCCACATAAATGAAATAGTCATGGCACTCTTGCTCTGTAGACTCAACTTAAGGACCGTTCTATGACCCTAACCCCTTTCTATAAAAAATTCTCGGTGCAGGTCACAGAATGCAATGTTGAAAGTGAACAAAAACAGACAACAATGGTATTCTGACTGAAAATGCAGACAGCTATTAAGTATTTCTGTAACTGTCTCAGTTATACCTGTTACCTTGTTACCATGGTTTTTCCCTACATGTTAGTTACTCTCCCATGCCTCCTGAATAAATGAAATCTGAAGTGTGGTATGTCATATGATCTTTTGATGTTGACCTAAAAATTGACCAACTTTTACTTGGCTATATTTATCTTTTCTTTGGTTTCATAGTTACCTTAAAAATCTTCCAGAGATGGTGCTTTGTATACAGGCATTTTGAAAGATATCACTCAAGAACTGACACTATTTAGAACAAGGAGGTACATGAAATGTAAAACCTTCAAGATTTGTCCCTAGCCCTCATCACGACCCCAATGGGGCCCCTCTTTATGTAGCTAAATCAATACTGGTCTGATATGGAAATTTGTTTTCATGTAAGTTGAATGAAGTACACCATCAACAAACCGTCCGATTATTTTTTTTTTTTTGACATGTTACAAGAACCGCGAAATAAGTGTATTCTTTGCTTTCTTGTGTTTCATTGTGATCACGACTTTGCATTATTAAGCATTCTATAAATCCAGAGAACTATTTCCAATAAAGATCCTTTTCTTGTTAAATTTCATAATAAAAGCAAACTGTTCTACTAAATGTGACACAGCACTTTGTATTAAGAATACTCACATTTTCTATTTGTACTGTTAATTAACTTTTCAGTTCTCGAAACTTCCCCATTTCATGGTGTGGAAGCTCATTGTCAATATCAAAATACCAGTCAAAAAAGCAATTAACCACACTTTAAAAATGTGGATATATTTATATAAAGCTGTTTATTCTGGATATGCTGTCAAAACAGCCTTCATTCCTTAAAGGGGTTGTGGCATCCCCCACACATATTTAGGAACAGCCCTTTAGTTTTAAATACAGCTGGTGACTGCACTTTGACATTCATTCAAAAAATAGCTCCACGGTACTCTGGTTGGTCAATGATGAATTGCACAGTCAGTTGTGTTTCCAATTAAGCTCACGCACAGTTGTGTGTCAAGACAGTCTTGAGGAATTGAATTTGAAACTCAGTGCAGGCTACTGTGGGTCTGTCTTGGTGTACTGGACCTGAGGATAGGTGTTTTTGTTTAAATTGGAAGGGCTAGAAGTATAATTTGTAAGGAGAATTTTTACTGTCTGGGGAGAGATTTGAGAGCCTTTAGTGCTGACTGTTGTATTACCATGGAAATTGGTTATCTGATCTTTTCCTTTTTTAGAAGATAGCCGGGGAAGTTATTTGTTAATGAAAATTTAAGTACTGTTCTTACAAAGACAAAATATGTATCTCTTCTTTAAAAGCATGTGCATAGATGGCTTTTATTTATAAACTTTTTACTTGTTACTTCTAACACAAGGAACAGTGTAACCACTTTCATTTTTTGTGAGTACAGGTAACAGCTGCTTTGATCATAACTTCCTTTTCATGACATCTGCTGGGACTAGCTGTCCGACTGCCAACTGAAAGTACCTTACACATACCTGTTCATCATACTTCACAAATGTTCCTTCTCTTCTTTGAAAGTACTTGGTGACTTCGTGTTTCTCCTCTAAAGTTCACGAAATGAGATTCAAAGGGGCCGCTTTTTCATAATCCGTCTTGTTCGCAGTTCGAAAAACGTAGGCATAAATACAGACTCTTCTGTATCTGCTTTATGTTAATCCCAACCTTTACTCAATCTGACAGTCATCAATAATGGCACAAATCTAACCATAAGTAACTTGAGAACTATTACCCTGATGTCAAATATTGACTATTTGCATGCTTAACTTTATAGTAACAGCATAAAATATTCTCATGATGCATGGTATCCTGCATTCCTCTGCAATGAGTGTTCACAAAATGTCAAAGGTAAAGCATTTCAGTATACATGTCTGTAAGAATGAGCTTCCTGAATAGTTGTGTGAACATACATTTTGAGGATTAGGCAGGGTGGTGGAGGACCTTTTCACAGTTTTTTTTTTTTTTTTTAATGAAAATCCTGTGCAAATACCTTTCAATAGCTGAATACAAAATCATAGCATGGCCAACTGGGGGTCTCCTCTGCCCTTTCCAGGGTATTCTTAAAAGCATTTGGGAAAGTTCACCCTCTCCCTTCTTTTGGAAGGGGGGTTTCATTGCCCCTTCCCACTTCTCCCCAGCATTTATAACATTGCCTGTGCTTAGTCTAAAGAATATGCATCAATAATGCTCTACTGCTCAACCATACTGGCTTGTAAATGTAACTGGTGAGCATCCTATCTGTTTTAAAGTAGTACCTTTTATCGCCTTTTTTTGTTTGTTTGTTTTTGGTTGTTTTTTTTTATAAGAACATCTTGGTTGTAGCTGTTTTTCATGAGTTATTACTATTCTACATGATTTGTCACAAATGAAGTAGTGCCAACGGATGAATCAAGTATTATTTGTGAAGACAGTTTTAGCATAAAGACTGTTCCCACACTTTTGAGATTCACAACTAAGATGGCCAGCTTAAAGACCCAAGAATGAATTCTGTTAAGAAGGAAAACTTTGCTTTTGGTTTTAACAGATTTACAGGCTGTGAAAACATGGAACAACATGATCTTAAGTGCAGAATGGGAAGGATATTTCAGGTTTTTGGACCATATAGCAATTTTTTTTCAAAGCAAACACCATATTCAAGGACCTTTGAAACCATAAAAAACTCAGGTTTATTTCCATTTTGTCTATTGTGTGAGAAGTTACCCTGTATTAAACCTGAACACTGAGTACATACCTTTTGCTGATTAAAACATAAAAATAAAACCACAAACCTATCATTTTCTTTACTCTGATTCCCTATTAGTCACTCAGTGCCATACTTATATATGTGTTACATATGTGCAAAACTTGAATGTTTTCCAGTGTTCAGCTATGTACAAGGTTTGAACACTTTTAAAGAACAGATTTAGGCACTTTCAACTACATTTCTGAGGAATAATTTTTTTCCAATCTTTTAATATTCAGACACCAATCTCTGGAACAAGCTTGGTTTTAAAATAAGTATTGAAGATTGAAATGCAGGTGTTATGAAGTGGATAGATCACCATGTGTTCTAAAAATGTACTGTTAAGAAGGCTGCTTTTAAACACCGGCCGTAAAGGTGAGCTCTCTGCAAGTTTCCTTGAAATCGTATGAACCAGGCACACACACTCATGTAGATACTGTAGTCAAGACAATGTCAAGTCATTTAAACCTTGGTTTTTTATCTTTAATAAAATAAGAAACTTTATAAACTTTTTTCCTCTTTTCTATGTACTCTTTTGGGAGAACATGGGATGACTACCAATGATTATTGACAATACCATTGCTAATGTATATTCCTGTATCAGTTAGATTCAAATGAAAACAGTCACAATGGGTGAAACTCTCCTCAGAGATCTAGACATTTAAAAGTTACTTTTTATTTCATTACCCAGTGACCAAGTCACCTTTCTGAGCAGCATGATTAAAATGATCTGGTCCTTATGGCAGAAAAAAATGAGGGAATTTCTTTTAACAGTAAAAACATGGATTACATCACCCATGTCCATTTAAGGACTCTTCAAAGAAAGAAGTATGAATGTAACTTGTGGAAATGGATCCTAGCTTGTACAGCTAATTTCCTCATCTTAAAATGGTTTAATAACTCCCAACAAAGTATACATTTTGCCTTTCCACCACTCTAAACAACATGCACCTACCTACCTACCTACCTAGCAGCCCATCTTCCAATACCAATCATCTATAAGCTAGAAACAGTGACTTGTCAGTCCATTTAAAATGATCTACCCATGTGTATGATGAGACTGAATGCCAGGGATGGAAAAAAATTCATTTCCTGGGAAGCTGGTCAAAATTCCCAAAATTTTTTACATGTTTTCATGTATAAAAAGTTCCAAATGTCTCTCTTCTGTCACCAAAATTTTCCTCTAATTAACAAAATCCTCTTGAAAAGAGCTTCCGAGATTCCCAATTTTTCCACCCATGGGGGATACATAACCTCTCTACACAACCACCCTGCTGTGCAACAGTCACCTCCAACTCACTAATATGCACTTTACATGAACCACACACAGTGGCTTAGGTAAATTTTAAGGTACGGCTTTGACACATCCCACTTTTTTATCAATCAAAGTTTGTAGACCAAATCACAAAGTTTATTGATGTAACAACAAGTGCCATCCTGTTATTTAAGTATTAAATGTGCTATAAAAGCATTTTTAGACCCCACTACTCTAATGTCTAAGTGGGGTATGTCATGTTACTTATCCCATCACCACACTGTTGCAATGCATGGTCTGAAGTGTATTTCTATAGATGTTTATGCCAATTATGCCTTCCAGCTCTCTTCTTCATGTGAACTGTGCACCCATGGAAAAAAGGAGAGAGTAGCAGATGGCCATTTTATGGAGACCAATTCATCATGATTTAAGAGGGGGTAGGGATTAGGTTTAGGAGGGTTACCCAACTCTACTTCTGAGTCACAACTCCTGCCCCGGAATTGAAGAACGACTCCAATTTTCCTGAAATCACAACTCCTAGGAATTTTCAATACTGCTAAAATAATGAACAAAAATTACAACTTGGAATTTGCATGTGTGTTGTTTTGCAGGTTTTCATGAAGTATTGTATTCAAACTGGCTGGTTTGATTTTTTCTGCATGCAAATTGCAAGATTCACCTTCACTTGGCCATTTTGATTCTCTGACATGGACAGCTGGGCATGTCATTTTTTGAGAAACCTGTACTGTAAGCCAAGTGGACTGGTGTATTAACACTGATTAGTATGCTATTTATAGCCCATGAGGTAATATGTGCATCAGTTATGACATCATCTGCGGAGTCGTGACTAATGGGGCCACATGTACCCTACTCCAAACCTTTTATACTCGCCCAGGCCTAGTAGAATGTATGTGGAAAAGTATTTTATTTATTTATTTACACAGCAGACTCAATGTCATTATGTTACAAGTTATGCTTTTTTAAAGTTTTTATACTATTATATGGTATCATTAGGCAGAGAAGATGAATCTCTGTGTCTTTGCAAAATAGTCCAGTTTCCCTTCTTTTCTTGTTTCTTCAATCATCATCAATGAATTTCACAAAACACTGCTAAAATATGTATGGGCATTATCTCTTTTACTGCTCACAATGTAAACATCAGGAAATTACATGAAGGGTATGCATGGGTACAACTGAATTATTACAGGCTGTTTATTCCCTTAGTACTTTAGCTTTTGTCCCAAATTAGTGAAATATTAGTTTTTTTTCTTTTTAGGTTTTTTTTTTCTCTGCTTAGTTCTTTTTTTACTAAAGAAAAAAACCATTTTGAACAGTGTTTGAGGTAAAATTGTATTTGTCTGTCAACTGAGGCCTTTATATACATCTTCTGGGCGTATAAACTTGTAAACAGTTAAAAGTGAGTATTTTGAAATAACATTACTGCATTTTTCAGAACCTCACAGATGAGAAATGTGTTATTAAAGCATCAAATGGGGATCAGCTACCTCTGTAGAGGAGAGCATAATGGATTTGAATATATTCAAAACCAACTACCTTCTGGAGAATCTTTATTTGTTGTTACCTACAGGCAGGCCTCAATTTTAAAAAAAATTCATGGTTGTCCACTGTACAACCGGACGACATTTTTTGGTTGTCCAAAAGAAAATTTAGCAGTCCACAAAGAAATCTGCAGTAACCTTAGAAGCATTCTGTTAACTTGTTGCATGAGCTTTGCTTGTCTGATGGGCAACCAACCTACCATTTTCCGTTGTCCGTCACAAAATTTGGTCATCATGGGCGACCACACGATCGTTTAAATCGAGCCCTGCCTACATGCCTACATATGTAAACTGATGTCACATGTCTTTTGTGCCTGTAAACTTCAAGGAAAAGAAGTTCCAACTGATCTATCATTAAAGAATTAATTAAACTGATTACTGTATGAAGTGCACCCTCTGAAACAATACTTCAATTTTCTCTGTGTTGGTATACAAAGTCATTACATTAAATTTTGAAGAAAAAAAATACAGGAATTAAACATGGAACATCAAAGAACTGTTTAACATTTACACAAAGATGAACTTTTTATTTTTTTCTCCTGTTAGCAACAATTGGAACAAGTGGTAGGATTTTAAAACACTGAAAAAAGATTACAAATACATTGTCTCAAGTTTGAATCTAAAAAGAACAAAAGGGACTACTATGAATATTTTACATTTTACAACTGCTAAAAACACACTGTACAACAGTAAATCAAAATGCCCTTTTCTATCATGCCTTTTCATACACACTATTTTTTACTTTGGTTTCGACACTTAAAACATTCACACGGTATTTTTGGTGAGAAAATCACAAAGCATGTCAATGAAGTTTTAGAGAATAAATTCATGGTTACATCTTTGCTTTGATTAAAACTGTGCATCTGAAAGTTTGTGTAAACCAGGCTGTTGAATGCGACTGAATATAACGGAAATGTGGTGACTTGTTTCTCAGCATTACTTGTAATCAAGATTTACTTTTGCTTATGCATCTTTTCCCTAAATTGCTGGGAGTTTGTTCCTTATGACATTTCTTCGAAGGAATTTCTTTGAAAAAATATTGACAAGTCATTAGGAAACAGAAATGTGTCAAAATTGAGCATTAAGTAGTTCAATCCTGCCCCAAACCCATTCAATTCCCCCCCCCCCTTGTTAAAACTGTGTAATGTGAACACATTTTTGATATTCTTTTCATAAGAAACAAGTCTGTTACCTTTTCACTGAGATATGATGGTTTCTTTGCAACACAAACTCTTTACTACTTGTGTTTGTATACCCTGCAAAGAATCACATGTATGATAAATGCTGTTATGCAACATCTAGCATAGATTAGATTCAACTTTTATTAATGACAGTATTTTCGGCATGCTAAAATCAACCTCATATGATTGTTCTCTATGTGACTGTTAACAACTGAAGTTTTTATCGGTATAAAAAGATCTTTGATGTCATTCTCAAGGGTGACTGTTCTTGTTAGTTAAAGACAGAGGTAGGTAAAGATGTACATCATATTTCTAAGTTCCTGGAAAATTATAATCCATTCTGAGTAGTCTGTTTCCTTGGAAAGCAGCTCAAACTGTGAAATTATACGCATTATTTTGATTTTTATGCCTACCAAATCATCAGCTGGCCGCAAGTTATGTCTGGTCCTATCACATCATGTAAATACATTCACAGAAAATTATTTGCCTCTTAAAGTACTTTGAATTTTCTTGAAATAAATAAGGTTTCTTCTGAAAAATGCTTCTTTGTGACTATTCCAAAACATTTTCTATGCTTTACATTCAACACCAATTGTGTATTCTTACACCAGACAACAATCTCCAAACTCGAAAGGGCATTTCACAATTACTGCTGAACTATACATCCAAGACGTGTTTCGATCTTTAATGGATAAATTTGAAAAAATGTTTTTCCTTAAATTCAGCTTGGAAGCAAGGTCATCTAAGGAATTAGAAAAATTCTGCAGCAGCTATAACGAACACAAGGTCTATTGACAAAGATATCAATTGTGCATGTGTCAGCAGTTAGGTAATTCTCACGATGAATAGATGTTCAACTTATGATCTGAAGAGCTAGAATCATACCTTGTTTCCAACATTTTTGTCTGAAAATAACCTTCTTTGAAGGGAGGGTAGGTGGATGGTTGCATTCTCAATGCAGATATCACTTGCTTCCCTCCTTCAAGTCTGAAACTTCACCACTATTCATGTGTTAGTAAAATTCAATGCCCTTTCCATGGCAGATGTAAATATATTGGTAAAATAGTTAATATTAAAGTCTTTTTCTAGTGTTAGTAAGCAGTCAATTGCCAACAATCAATTCACAAATGGCACCTCAGTATTTTTCCACTGCCTTTTAACACCAATCTTTCTTTCCATGACTAGCTGTTGTCTTTACTATCTTTCTCTGTCTGGGAAAGAGATAAGACTGCATCTGTTACATAACTCTTACTTTTTATTTATCTTTTTATTTTTGGTTGATTTTCTTTAGAAAGGCAGGCTTGTGTGACTGCAACATACAGAGATGTTAAGATTTGCCCTGGCAAAAGCAAACAAATAAATCTTGAGATTGCCATTTGCTTTCTGTGTCTCATTACTTTCGCTGGAGTAAAAAGGCATGTGGCTGTTCTTTGCTTTCTTTCATTCCTTGTTGCTTTCTTTCTTTCTTGTTTCTTGTTCAGCGTTTCTTTGTTCTGGAATTCGATCCTTTTGGGGAGATTGCTCATCATTCACTCAAAGGTTAAGAAAAATAGAGTCAAAGGTGGAAGATTGTTAAATGAAAGTTTTAAGTTCATTTCTCATCTTTAAGTAGGGCAGAGGGTTGCATTTCCGAGAAAGTGCTCATGGCATTCCAAGCCAATGCCACCTTAAACTTGCTAAAAAATGGTATTTACAGGAAAACTGGAGCGTTATCGAGGAAAATTTTAAAAATTCTGAGGTTGATCTCTTCAGCGGCGAGCGTAGCCGCGACTTCCGGAAGGCACACCCCTCTCGAGGGCTGTGCTTCTACCACCTGCACTAGCCCCGTAAGGGTCACGGGTGCCGTATGCAGCTTTCTCTGAACGAGCAGAGGACACATACGCATCTCGAGCAGAGTAAGTTTCGTAGCGAGCTGTACCTGTTGTTCCTGTTTTGGGGATATGAAGCGAAGAGATTTCAAGTGTAAACATCACACATATGAATGGTTTCATACACTACACAAATCGTACGTTTCTTGCCATGTCTAGATTGCACACTCTTTGCTAAAAGACAGTTGTTCGTAAACACAGGTCAGAATTTTTTTTCTTTTTCAATGTCTGTCTCACACCATTTTTAGCACTTTTTCAAAGAAGGGGTTTGCAGGAATATGCTGTCTGTAAGATGTCTCTGTAAAGATATATTTTGTACACCCCATTTCTGCTTCTTTCCATTCATTCCAAATCACGTTTTTTTCAACAATAAGTAAACTTGTAATTTGATAAAGTTATTACCTCAGCAATATAAGAAACACAATGGCATAAAAACAGTAACTCAAAC
The DNA here is from genome assembly GCA_029531755.1 of Holothuria leucospilota. Taxonomy (NCBI): domain Eukaryota; kingdom Metazoa; phylum Echinodermata; class Holothuroidea; order Aspidochirotida; family Holothuriidae; genus Holothuria; species Holothuria leucospilota. Next base: position 35,386,800 of record CM055973.1, on the reverse strand, counting down.
AAGTATAATTTTCAACAGTGTTTTAAGTATTCCATAGTTCTATGACAGGTGTACGTAGCAAGCAAACAATGTTTGTAAAAACTCTGTTGTTACTTTACAAACTTATTGATATACTGTTCTGTGTCTGCACAATTCGTCATTTCACTGAATCTTAATTCATTCACCGGATCTGCTGTTTTCTTTTTTGTTATTTCATCTTTCTTTTCAGATTAAGGTACAACTTTTTGTCTCTTTTTGTAGTTTAGTTGCATGCAAATGCTTTGACTTGGTCCTTACGGTTTAATGTTGCTGTTCATTTTCCTATCATTTGAAATACTGCCATCTCAACAATTCCACAGGTCAAGCTAACGTGACATACCTGCAAAGAGTCTTTAAGAACATTTAACCAGTATGGTTGCGACAAACTATTAGCGGCCAGCTTGTCTGCACCAAAATGTGTTACCTATTAATGATCTCAAAACAAGTTTCCACACTTCTCAAAACTTGTCTCTATTCTTTTGTGAAACTTGTCCTGTGTCTCAATTCACAATCACTGTGAGGCTGGCATATCCAAGGAGATTCATTCTGTTAAAATGTTGACAGAAGAAAGCACAGAAAAGGGGAGAGTGTTTTGATGCTTCTTCATTCGTTGTGAGTGTATCAAACTCTTCATATTTCATTGGTCGACATTTCTAGGAAGAACTTGTAGATGGCAAGAGCTGAATGGACTGAGGTGCAAGCAGTCAATGTTTAAATGTTTTTTTATTCTTTTATTTTTATTACCTCTCTGTTGTTTTTATGTTCTGTAACAAAATGGTCACTACAGACACAGGTCTTTGTTTGTCCTATGTATGCTTACTAGTTGGTAAAGCAATCTTCTTCTTCAAAACACGTTCTATGCAATAAACATTTCACATTAAATTTCAATCATACTTACCATACCAGTTTGATGTCACAGCTTTGTAACATGTCTCAAAAAGTGATCTCATCAATTTCTCCCAAACTTGTGCAAATATATATCATGGTATGTATGAAGTTACCAAAGAACTTACCAGTGAATACTTTGTTATTAAACTCTGCTAAAGCCTATACCCTCCACCCTCTTTTTACATAGTCCAGAGGCAAGCCAGGTTAAACACATAACAGGACACTTTCACATATTCCAGCAGCAAGCAAGGTGAAAAGTTACATTCCGTTCCTACACCACTCTACACTATGCACCTTGGTAAATATTTCCTTTCTACACACCAAATTCCTCCAAATATAATACTATGTAATTTTGAAACCTTTTTCACTGGATCCTCACTATGCATTCCTGGCCTGATAACTTAACTCTTGCTATTCCTGTTTTAGTCCCTGCACCTCTGGCATAACTACAAACCAGCATTGCACAAGAACAGAGGGAAATCTTTCCCTCCCCCATCCAACAGAATAGGGAGAGTGGGAAGTCAAATTTGGGGGAGAGTTTTACAAAGTAAAAGAACTGGGCAAAGTTTTTGTAATATTTTTTTTTCTTGGCAGGATCCTGCATGATGGTACATTAATTCTTCACTGCACATTCTGGTGCTTATACTGATCCTGACCTGCTTTTCCCAAATATTCCTGTTTTATCCTCACGATTCCCATTGTTACTTGCATTCAACACCTTCCTATTTCATGTCTATACAACTTTGATGTACCCAAAATGATAAACACCGAGTACCAGGGATAATTCAAATGCCTCACCACACTATGATGATAGCAAAGTGCGACATGTCATTTACGACACTCAAGCCCATGCACAGAATACCCAGTGGCATAAACATGACAGCCCTGCCAAACGATAGTAGCAAAGTGTGACAAAACAAACATTTACAACACTCAAGCCCATACATCATACATCTGAGACATCGCCCACCACCTCTCAAAAGGAAAAGTAACAACATTTTCTTATCTTACCGTAAGGGTCCCTTGCCTCTCTCTCTCTGGTATATGTACCATTCCTTTCTGTTGCATACTCTCTTGAGAGTGGCCTCTCATACTCTCGTGTTTCCAGGGTGTGGGCAGAGCTGTAGGCTGTTGGCCTAGAGGCAGCCTCTCTGGCAGGAACCTGGTAAGCTCTGTTGGCGACATAGGTTTCTCTTTCACGAGTAGCCGGAAGAAGTTCTCTGAGCAAACAGCCAAGAAGTCATAAGAATACTGAGTACACAGGACACAAACTAGTGAAATACTGACGTATCTATATGTTAACCAAATGAATTCTATGTTTAACCTGCCCAACAGACGATATTTCAACATTTTTCATTATAAGGTGCAAGAAACAATCATATAGGTGCAGGAAGTACTGACCCAGGTCAATCATAACCTGTTCCAGGAACAACCCTTTGGGCAGCTGCTGTCAAACACAACCCCAAATTATAAGGTACTTCATAGACCCCCATTTAAACCCTGGGGTGGAGAGATGAGGCCACTGAGAAACAATTTATTGTCAAAGAAAATGATATCATGATATAATTAATGATCCAGGTAAGAACTGAGACAGCAATCCTCGCATCACTAGTCCAACCCTTTCTGCAATTGTCCACAACATTCTCTAATTAATCCAAAATGCCAACTTCCCAAAATCACACAAATAACTCTTTAGTCACTGCTCTTTGAGAATAAGCAGACCGCTTACTACTTAAAAACTTTCTAGTCTTTTCCCCAGCAATCCAGGGAAAAACCTTGTTTGTTGGGTGCAAATCACTTTCACACAGATCAAATGATGTACACGAGGGAGAAACCGAAGTTTCTTTGCTTAGTGCAAAGATGCATACTTTTGTCTCATTGGAAGATTAATTTTATGATCTTAACTAGTATGTTAAGTGACAAGGCAAAGCTTAAATTAAGTTTTGATACTTTAAAGAGGAACTCAAAATATAAAAAGAATCCTGGATATATTTAGACACAAGACAAACATACACCAAAAGGGAACTACAAATTTTCCACTCCCCTGAAATTCCCTGCAATTTTCCATGTGTTTGCCATGTTTTCCAATTCACCCTAACCATACATGACAATACATGCAGAACAACTATCCACAAACTAGACCATAGGCTACATGTAAATTTTGACAGGCGGGAGCCCAGAGGGTACAGGAACAGGATAAGGCAAGACATGGGGTGACAGGAAGGGGTGGGTGTTCTGGAGTAATGCCACCAACTAAAGAGTTTCTTGACCATGGAAAAAACCCAGCCTGATTTACCTGCTTCTTTCAGAGTATTCTCGAGCATGAGCTGGCTCTCTGGCAGCAGCATACGGGCTCCTGGCATAAGGGTCACGAGCCAGTTCTGCTCGGGAGCTTCTCTCAGCAGGGAACTCCCTAGCAGCTGAACGGCCAGCACCATATTCCGTTAGGGTAGCCTCCCTAGATCGACCTGAGATGAGAATGCAAGCAGAGTTATTTGTTAGAGAGAAGGAGAAGAGACTGTCTCACACATCAATTAAACAGCTCATGGTATATGCCATCCCCCAAGGGACATAATCCAGATTTGTTAGTAATCTGTTATTGTCAGTACTACATTATTACTATTGTTCACTATCACTAAATGGTAATTATCAGACTTTAAAGGGGCTCATTGAGTTGATATTGAATATTTTGTGACAATTTTGAAGGAAGTTATTCCATGACAATCCTTCTAATTAGCCTAATTAGCCATTTATCACTTCCTATAGTTACTGAAAATGTTAAAAATTGGTAGTTTTTATGGTCTTAAGATCTTGTAGTTTGTGATGCTTGTTCAAGCCCAGCCTCTGTAAAATACAACATGCATCTACAACTGAAGCCTTGATCACAATAGTTGTCCATAAAAGGAGTTGATAGCCTGTCAATCGAGTTGGTATAAGCTTCACTCATTGGTTGTATTTGAACAGGGGTTACATATGATTACTACCTAATGGCAAAAAGTGTCTGGTCACAAATTTGTAGTAAATGATTTTAATCAATAATTATACCGTATCATTGCTGTTTTAGTTGTGTGTTAGATGTTCAGAATCTATTAGTTTGACCATTTGCCATCAAGATGTGAGAAAAACTCAACAGGTGTGACAAAAAAATCATGAAATTCATGAACCAATTCAATAAGCCCCTTTATCGTGTACCCTGACAAACAATAACTTGTAGATATATTCATGATGTTGTACTTGCTTTTAATCTTATGCTTTTAAGATGTATTTCCTGTAAACGAATGTACTTTCCACTGTGTACTTGAAGCGCAGAAAAACAAAAAATGAAAACAAACAAGAAAAATAAAAGCTTGAAACATATTTATTTGTACAGTAATTAAGACAAAACTGTTCACATGAATACATATAGGAAGCTAAGAAATGAAGCCCAAGATGGTAGCATGCACAACTCCCTTACAAGTCAGTCCAACTCACAAAGTTTCTAGCAGATGGATCCTTCTCTTCTGCATACATATGACAAATAAGTCTTGCAGATGTTACACATCCCACAATTATGGCTATTCCAGGCAAATCATTTAACTCTGCCAGCTATAGTTTCAAATTACTATACCATTTTTTTCCTTTTTTTGGGGGGGGGGCCTTGTTTTTCTTAAACTTTGATTGAGTGACAAAAAGTTTGCATACAACATGGAAACTAAATAGTTACTAGAATCACTGTACACAGCACTGATAGCACTGATGGTATACATTCTCAGCTGGCTATTGTAAGAATAATAATTTAGGTGAAGTCATATGCACAGAAACAGTCTTGAACGACAAACAACAAAACAATTAGCAATCTGATATGAACGCGCGAGTTCAACCAAAGGTCTATTTACAATTCAGGATGCAACCCACCGCACTACAGTTTAAGTCAAACAGACGAGAAACCAATCTTTGAACCAGACTATTACAATATCAATACCACAAGTTCGAGGTTGATCAGAAAAAAAAAGCCTGCTGAGTCAGCATTTCAGTCTTTACAGACTTTTAAAGTCTTATACCAGAATGGGAACTTTATAGTAACAGAGTAAAACATGTTGAAATCTTTTATAATTCAATGGTGGTTGCTACAGTGCTACTACACTTGACCAAATCGAACTGCAACACTAGTGCCTTTTGCATATAATTTAATCTTTCTGCAAAATTTGATAATCTTGATGTTATCATTGCAAAAAATAAAACCAAAAATGAAAAGCTCACTAGCATATGGATCCTCCAGTGCTGCTCGTCTTGATACAGTGGACACCTCCCGTTCAGGTGGGTAAGAGCTGGGTCGTTCTGTAATGAAAACAAATTGGTGGTCAATAAAGAAACTATTCTTGCAGCAGAACAGCCATTATGCCACCAATATCACATGACATGCTTTAAATCCGGGTCAAGTCAACTTACGGCAAATGATATAGAAACGTAAGGTACAATTACATGGGTCAATTTTGAAATGTACACTTCAATGACTTCAGACTCCAAACACCAAGGCACATATTTCTGACCACCAGACTGCTCATTTGGCATGAGCTAGAAGTCTAGCTGGATACCAACATATCAAGGCTTAATTTGACTATTCTTCTCTGATCAAGGTGATCCTTCATTGTAAAAATCCAACTCACCATAAACAGATGCCTCTCGTCCATACACTGCAGCCTCTCTGCGATAGGCTGGGGGATCTCGGCCATAAGAGGACAGTGGTGCTCTTGAAGCTCTCTCAGAGGGAAGGGATCCTGTAAATGAAGAATTAGTTTACATCACTCTTAAAATTTTGTTACAATGTTTCTTTCATCTATTCCTCTTCAAAATCTAACCACTAAACACACTACTACCACAGTGTTACTCAAACTTTTGGCCATGGGGACTACTTTCTACCTTACAAAACTATTTTAGTCCACCCTACAAAATGCCTATGCACAGATCAAGATTTTGGCCTACCACCATTTCACCCTTGACAGACCATGGGTTGTGTAACACTGTGCAAACATACCCACAGGTGTGACAAAGGTATGTATCGATTAATTGCTACAACTGGGATACCTTTATCCTTTAATGAAGATAAAAATTCTACTACATGTCAGCAAACCCTCAAAAAAAAAAATTGTCCAAATCAGAACTGAGTTACCTCCTCAACACCACTTACCATAACCATCTGGTTCTCGACCATATGAGGAAACTGGAAGACTTGCCTCACGCTCTACAGGACCATCATCTGAAAAAGTGCCAAGTGGATCTTTCTACAAAATCTGGCACATTTTTAGCAGTCAAACACTTAGCAGTGACTTTTTTTACCATTTATAATGAAGAAGAAAATGGTATGCTCGCCTTTAAGGCAACATGGAGCAAATGCTGTTGAATGTATTATTTCTCTGGACTTATCCAGAGTGCATTAAAGCAGTATTTGCTTTGCAAACATAGCCAAACAATTTGATATGTATGTTGACAAAAGCAGGGCTTGAATTAAGAACTTACAAGGGCAAGGCCAAATTTATGACTTAAAGCTGACAGGTATTAGCCAGAGTACCAAGGTAAGGATAGGCCAAAGTTAAAAACAAGGTACCAAACAGAAATAGCACTGATGGGCCCTTATACCATTATGGTCTCTGGTTACGGTAACTTTTGAGGGGTACCACAGCTTAAGTTAAAAGGGCCAGCAGGCCACAGCTTCACATTACTGGGTCCTGCAAAATGAAACAAAGGGCTTGAAGAGTGCCCTCAATTGGCTGGCTGGCTGCTACTTAGTGAATGTTAGCTGAACGTGTTCCAAAACACCTTACAAAGTTTATTTTAAACTGTGTGCACACGATATATCAAGTTCACCTGTCTCTTAACTGTCATGAGCAAATCACATTCATGGTGAAGGGCCAAAGACTAACTTGGTAAAAAATCCTTTGAAGAAGTTAAAATATTTAAATATCACTGGCTCAACAGTTATGTATTCACAGGGTTATTATGACTTCAAGAATTACAAGTTGATGAACTCTATGTTTATTTGAAATTTAAATAGTCATGTAAATAATTGGTTATTAGCAATGACACTTGTATTAAAAGAGAAATACTGATCAATACATGAGATGGGCAAAGAAAAAAATATAGTAGGCAATTAAATGAAGATAAAATGGAAGAAAAAAGAACTGGGTCAGTAGTTACCATAGAGAAAGTATTCTCTGGTACTGTGCTTATGCACCATCTCATGAGATAAGAACTTAACACATTCAAATCTGCAAACTGATTACACAGACCTGCCTATGAAACTATGGGTTGCAGTACAAACTTGAATTTTTTCTAGGGTCATAAAACTTTTGCCCCCAAAATTTGATTTTCCATGTACTCTTAATACAAAAATAATCAGCACCAACATTCTGAGTCACAGACCAAAGTGGGTTAAAGGTCAGTTTGCTACCATAATGCTTCCAACAGAGAGGTCACAGCAAAAAAAGTTGACAACCAATGCCTTTACAGTACATAGTTATATATATCAATGATCAAAGTTTGGTTCTAAACATAATCACATTTAAGTGAAACTTTATTTTATCCCATGAAGGGTCTTCTAGCAAATACACTGAGGGGATCTTACTTTGATAAGACTGACCAATGAGACCAACACCAACAAATAAAGAGTTGTAAACGTGAGTGACTAGCAGCACAATAATCTGATCCACATAGAAAATCTGTACACACACACAAAAAAGTGCTTTTATTCCACTGCTTTGTTGATGTAGCAGAACCATCTCTACGAAAACTTTGCAAGTATTTTTATTAGGTATCAAAATACAGATGTACAAAAGTAAAAATTTCCTTCCAATTCCGATTAATTCCTTTCAATTCATTTGTTTCTTTAAACTTTATAGTAGGGCAATTGTACATTGACTTTGTATTTACAATACACTCCACTTCTGTAATTTGGAAGTTTTTTCTTTTTTCTAGGAACTACAGAAGCATATTTTGTATTATATTCATACCAAAACCACCCGAAGCCAAAGAATATATGCTGCATCAAAAAACTATGTACAAAGGATATAGCGATCAGTGTTCCCTCCAAGAAATTATCCATTGGGTCAATATACTCAATATAACAAAATCTGGCTTACTAGAAATGTCAATTTAGTGGAACTGAGTATGCTTAGGGCACGCATTGTTGTTCACACTGCACCTGAAACCCTCTTTTTTCATATTTTCCACGAATACTTGTGCGTCAAACTGACAAAACATTGCGTCAAAATCGCGTCGTAGCAGCTTAGCGGAAACACTGATGGTAAAACTAAATTTAGCCATGATTCAAGATTGTGCTCTTTCTCAAAAGCAGAAATACTGCAAACATGAATGGCACCTTTAGTCAACCTTTCAAACCAGTTTCCTGTCAACTTGGTAACCTAAACAGTTTAAACATCTAATGTGGTATATTCCAAGAAAACTGCCCCAACTAACCAACCAATACAAAGGGATTACTTGTTGACGTTTTCTTTTTCTACCGAAAAACTTGTTTCACCACAAAAAGTAATATGTATCAATGTTCGAACGAAATAAACCTATGCAGATTGTTTGTGCTTTATTGACTTCTTCACAGTTAACAAAAGAAAAAAAGAACAGGAAGGTCGATGGGTCACTTATTAACAAGAGGTAACACTACTGGAGGTCAATGTAAGGCAATGAGTTATTGTATTACCCACATAACTGCAGTTACCCTTGAAAGGGTATGCAAAAGTTGGGTAAGTGACTTTGCAGAATTCTAAGCTTCACATCGAACTGAAAATAAATCCTTAAATTATCCCTTGAGTTTCCTCTCTATTTGTCTGCATTATAAATATTTAGTGTATGTACACTTAACACAAAAACAGTCTAAATCTGGCAAAATGTGGCCAAGGTCACTAAAGTGATCACATCAAGACTCTTAACACGGTATATACTGTTGCCTAAAATGATAGATATTCATATATAAATGCCACTTTCAGCCTCACCCTTTGAGAAAAAGTCCAAAAATAATTTTTAACAACATTTCAGCAGAACTTTTTAGTTTCTGTTGCAATTTTTTTGGAAAGAACCTGTTATTTCAGGACCATTTTTTTTTCTTTTATCGTAAAGTGCTGGTAAGAAGTGCCTGAGACAAAAATTGTCAATCCTGACATGTGACACTAGGGCAGCTTTGTTGCTGCATCTCAATACAGTCCAACATTTGCTAGGATGAGAATAAAGAATGTGAAGGTGGTTCTCACAGAATCACTAAATGTCAATTTTTTTAGGAATAATTCCATGGAAAAGTGATTTTTTGTCCAGAGTTGTGTCCGAGTACCAAAATGATAATTTTGATAATTTTGTAGACGTAACAAAAGGGGTAAGTACCATGAAAAACGAAACATTGAAATAATGAAGCTATTGTGTGAATTGTGCGAAGACAAGTGTAGAAATGATGGAGGAGCCAAACAATGCAGGATTATTTACAGAATAACTGTGAAGTGTGCAAAATGAGTAAATGTGTAACAAGTGGTTAAAATTCACAATGGGTTGAAATAAGTGATCATTACCCTATCCATAAATAAGACTTTCCATCCATATCACAATGTTAGAGAGACACACTGTCTACATTACTGATTTTTCATATGGGGGCCAAGTTGGCATGGGGCAGAGTTGGTTGGAGTTGAGTTGGTTCCGGGTCCACTTGGCCTGTTCCTGCACACAAAATTAATATAGGGCTAGCCTATATACTAACAAAGTAGGACACTTCTCCACACAAAACTTGGCCTACACTTCTTACGCTGACTGCAAACCTCTGTAAATTCTCTCAGTCACATTATCCCTTAAAGCAGTGCATCCAACACCTCTTCTGACACAACTTGGTTCATAAGATCACTTCTAAACGGAAAAAGACTCTTGAAAAATGGAATTTGCAAGTCCTCGTATCAGTTGCTACTCAGAGAGGATGACCACAGATGCTAGTAATCTGTGCAGCTGGCTATCCAAGCGGTCGCTCTCACAGAACACGTAATGCAAGGTAATGTGGAGCATAAGAGCAGAAGTCTGCTTTGCAAATGTATACAAACTTTCACAACATGATCTAACATTCGATTTGTGTACACATCTGCACATCACGGACAAACCATGCATCGCTTGCTGACGGCTTCAATCAAATCTTTAGTTCCACACATGAAGCTAGTATGCGTGCATACGGTAAAAGGTAACTACTGTAGAATGGCAGATGCAAACTGCTTAGCAATGACATCATAAACGTGTATGCTGTTTCCAATTTTCACTACATTTTGCCCACTAATCAGCCAAAATATCCCAACAAAGTCAACAAGTACAAATCATACCAATCTAATCTCCTTCCTCTACATTGGAAGTACTTGCTCTCAACGTAACGCCATAAATGGCCACAAAATGACGATGCTATAAAGAATTTTGGCTACAGCTAGTGAGACATCATCTCCATACATGTTATGCATTGAGAAAGTAAATATACTTTGATATGACCTTTATGAATAGCAATCTTCAATCAATGAACGTGAATTATCCATGGTATAAAAAGTGGACTGCCACAATATTATTAACAGAATGAAGATTTCATACTTCATAGTTCTCTTTGTTCACAAATTTTCATACACAAAACCTTTCTATCCTGCAGGATTTCTGCACAAAATAATTGTTCCTCCATTACCCTTAACACAGCTACAACTGTAGAGCTCAGATGTGGAGAACTGTTTGTAGTATTGAACCAGAGTAAAAATCAACTAGCATTGTTTCTTGACAAGCATTTGATTTACTGTAACCATGGTAATGATTTGTGTTGACCAAAGAAGTGTTACCTACCAGATATTTAATGTAAAAGATACCATTTTACTTGTCATACGGTTTTACAATGGTAATATCTTGTAATGTATTTATTACTGGCTCAAAATTAAAGGTAATATGCAGTAACCTAAATCTTTCAAATCTTTTCTTACAAATGTGTGAGCTTAACTGGGAATAAAACTGACTGTACAAATTAGCACTGACCAACCAGAGCAGAGTTATATGTCTGAATGAATGTTAATCAAAGTGCAGTCACCAATTGTATTTAGCAATATAGGGCTATTCCTAAATATCAGGGCTGGTAGTTTTTGCCATAGACAATTTTTACCGGTGATTTTTACCTCTAATAACCGTCCCTGTAAAAAAAGGTGTTTGCCGAAAAAATGGTAAAACCTGTTCTTCCACACGAAATAAAATTAGGGGTTAACTGATAATAGGATTGGATATTGGATCAGGCCGATGTTTAGGACTATCGGTAAAACATTGGATCGGCGAAATATAGCAAATTGCACTTGCCGAGGTTTGCCGATGTTCCATGAGTCGAAAATGCTTCTAAGAAGAACAACAAGGGCTTAGACACTGCCACATCATTAGTAAAAAACATCGTGACTGGCTCAATGTTTAACCAGCCAATCACAACTCGCGACACGTTCAATGCAAGTTTTGTGTGTAAAAAATTTTGCAAGCACATAGTTCAGTCAATGGAATTTCCCACTGAGTTTGTGTAATTGTGTCACACAGTACAGTTTCTAAGTGAAAGTTAATGTGCGATCCTTGTGGTAATTTATCTAGGCTATGCAAGAATTTACTGCAATTCCAGGCCCAGACTTGTACTACATACAACATACCATACAGCCGGCACACGTTACATATATACAAAGCACAAGGCCAATATCATTTTGAATGACTGTAAGTGAACGTTAGCATACTTCATATTTCACAGTAAAAATCCCGTACGTATGCATCCATGGCTAGATTAAACAGGACAGTGTCAGTGTTTTGTTGTACTTCGAACTGCATCGCAATTATGGATTATTGGAATTATACGCAATGATCGAGTGCCCTTTGCAAGTTTGCATCTTTTTTCAGAGAGTTGTCTGTGAGTTGTAATGATATTTTGTATGATGTATTGTAAACACATGGCCTCATAGCATACCGTAGCAAACGTATTAAGGAAATATAATATATAATGCATAAATGGTTTGGGGAATACAGTATATAGGTCTGGGAGGGAAACACAAGTAAGCCATGCTTATTTTATTTGGGTGTAGTTCCTCCTTTTTCAGCTCAATGATTGTGGTAATTAGGATCGGACGTCGGCCTATGTTCCAAATTCCATAAAGCCGATGTGCATACATAGGCATGCTCACAAGGTATAAGGAATGTTGGATCGCACTGTGAAACGATATAAAAACATTGATAGCAAAAATACTGGATCGGATCAGACATCGGCCGATGTTGTGATAAAAACATCGGACATCGGATCGGCAGCAAAAAACCATATTGGTTGAGCCCTATAGAAAATGTTGTTGAAAACTACTTATCATAACTTTTTTCGAAGTCTGACGGTGGAAAACATTTTTATACATCTAGATTAATCATTTTAGGCAAAAATATAAACCATGTTGGAGTCTGGATATCATTTGTTTAGTGATTTTTGCCACACTTTGCCAGATTCACACAGCTTTTGTGTTAAGTGTACATACACTGCGTATATTTAATGCACACAAATTAGGAAGGAAACTAGGGCTTGAAATAACCAGCAGCACCGACAGCCATGGCAGTCCGGCCCTTACTGATGGCCGTGGTGCGCCTCAGTTAATGTCCTATGAAAGAACATAGACCAACAGCCAATTTGCTCATTTTGGCTGTTACCTTTTCAAGCTCATTTCCAGCCCTGAAGGAAATCCAAGGAATAATTTAAGCTTTAATTTCCAGTTACAGGGATGTAAGTGGCCCATGGTGATTTTGCAGGAAAATCACAGACGGTGCAGGGCCTGCTTAGCCTGTCTGGAGCTCACAGGTTTGCACCTGTAGATACCTGTAGATGGGGTCCTAGAAGACTTTTTTCTGTATACGACTACTATATTTACATGACCTGTACAGCATGATAAAGCTGCCTTGAATGAGCCACATACACACCATCCACACCATACATTAAATCTGCTACAGCAGTGTTGTAAACCACAGAACTAGTAAACACTCTAGGCTACTGTGTTACACCATTTTCTGAATTATACCAGATGAGAGGACAGCATCACTACTACCTTAAACTATGTGATAAGTTTGTTGCAAATGATGGCTTAACTTTACATCAAAATTAACGTGTCCTGTTACGTTTGTATGTACTCGACAGAAAATATCCCTTACTGTTCTTTACTCCCAACCACTGCCACTTGAATTTACTCTTCATCCCATCAATGAGGTCTTTCACATCAGCATTTCTTTGAACTTCCCACCTTTCCTCTATATGTTAATGCCTTCCATTGCCACAAACAGTAAATCCCGACAAGCATCCTCCACCATACTGCATTACATTACAGTTAATTTGCAACATGTGCTTAAACATGTAGGCCAATGACCTCTGAATATATATACTTAGCCAACATTAGGCTACGCTCTTTTTACTACATCACAAGGCTGTAACGTAAAACTGCTTACATGCACCGTCTGTTTAGGATATGCATACAAAGGAAAACCACAAGCTGTGCATGCAGAATGTATAGATTGCTAACACAATTTTCACACTAACACGAAACTTCCGTAGTGACGCATGAATGCCACAGTACGATCATACAGTTTGCATGTGGTTGTATAATGCTAGGCTTTGCTGTGTACACATTGTATGGGAAAAGATCGGAAACGTGATGTTTTTCTAGTACACCCTCTCAACAAAATGTAAGCAATTACGGTACACCCTATCGGAAGAATATACAACAACACTACTCGGCATGATCACCTCCATCAAAAAACGTAGACCAGCGGCGCCGCCTATGTGCGTGGCTACATTTACACATTATGTCCTACTCTATGACTGCTCTTGGCGTACGGCTCTGAATTTGTCTGTGACCGTGCATTTGGCTTTGCATGTGGTGGAGAACTCAATGATGGTTCAGTGAGGAGCCATGTCAATAGGGCGGTCATATACTGTATAATCGGCTGTGGATATGATCGCGTAAACAAAGAGGTTTTCTGGAACTAGAATTTCCAGACGTAGTCAGAAGTAATCAGTACAAACAGTTCTTTCTTTCTGGCGGAAGACTAAAAGTCTGTTGGTGGAGATTTTTTAGGAATGCCAACATTTTTTTCCAGCAGCCTAGTTACAGCCCATTGCCAGAGGTTTTTTAGGGAAAACAAAAATGCTAGGAATCCGGCAATTGCCGGAAGTCTTACATCCCTGCAGTTAAATGTGGAGCTTTCCTGAGTTAGTTCGATGAGGTTTAACGTCCCAGTTTCCAACCAATTGGTTCAAGTCGAGACGACCACGGCCTTTTTTCCAGTTGTGGCTCACTGGAGCTTTCCTGAGAACAGGGTCAGGTTGTCAACCCCCACCCTTCATACCCTCTTCAAGGGAACCTCCAGTTGTGCAGGTCCTGTTATTCACCTGTGTGCCACCTTACTAAGCAGGTGGCTGACAAGGAAGGGATGCAGAGACTCATGTAATCTCCCATTAGACTCCTTAAACAGTCAACAACTTTACATGGCAACTGATTCCAAGCATTGATGACCCTTTGTGTAAAGAAGTACTTCCTTGTATTCAGTCTACCGTGACCCTTGTATTATCATGTGGCTATGCCCTCTAATGAATCCATACCTCATTACAAAGAGACTAAGTACTAGATTCTGTTTCCTCAAAATCTCTAATCATACGATAAGTTTCAATGATTCTGACAAGTTACAATAACTCAATGCCTTATGTTGACCTCTAGTTGTGTTCAATTTGAACCATCCACCTTCCTTCAACATTATCATCTTTTTGTTCATTACAAAGAAGACAATGAAGTGCTGGCTATCGAAGTGTACCTCATTCAAACATTACTTTTTATGGTTTATTAGCTTTTTCAGTAGGAAAGGAAGACAAATAGTCAATGAATAGTCCCTTTGTGTTTGGTATTTTTGACTGGTAATTCCTGCTTTGTTTCTCAGTACAGTGGACTTGAAATATACAGAGATACTCTCTTGATGATACTCATTATTATGAAGCCTACAGCTTGGATTGTTGGATTTGCTCAGTTTGTCACGTGAATTTTGGCCTTCTTTTGTGGCTCAGCATATGAATTTTTTAAGTGTGATACTTCCTTCATTTGAACACAATCACTATGAATATAGCAAGCATTCTTCATCCTGCCACAGTTATTTCGACTATTTCACGAAGTGGAAATTGTGACCATTTCCCAAGATTTCACCTACTTAACCGTGTTCCAATATGAACAATTAGCCCATCTGAGGCATAGAGATAGGCTTCATCGCAAAGACTGATAAGTGCTTACACAGTTCTATTGACTTTCTCTTTAGTTGTCAAAAAACTTAGTGTGATCCGTCTCAAAAAAGGCCCAGACTTAAATGCTGCTACACAGGCTAAGTCTGTATTTGAAGTCACGACAACTTCTTTGAGAATATACATTTGTTTAACAAGCAGATCCTTCACATAAATTCGTTTCACCATCTCCGCTTTCACTGTGTATGCACAAATGCTGGAATGTGGGGTACAATCATCTTACGGCCATCTGTTGCCTGCCTGCTTGGAAGATATGTTTCTTACACAGTGATTAAAGTTGTGTGGGAAAATTTGAAAGCAGAACATTTTTTGCCCTCAGAAATGAGGATAGCAGGCCGCTTGCTTCTTTTTGTAACTCACTTAATATTTATTCAATCAAGAAATCAGGTGGCGCAAATATTGAATTTTTTGTTTCACATCACCCTCAGATGCTTCGATCTGTACTTACCTGCAAGTACAAACAATTGAGTTTTCTTTGAAGTTGCTGCTTAGTCAACAATTATGGCCCTGCCATTTGCTTCTCTGCTGTTTGAAACTTAAGTTTCTGCCATGAATGAAGAAAGTTACTTAGCAAGCAAAGGCTGCTTCATTCCCCGTTCAATATCTGTCACAGATATGCCCCACCAAATTTGTGACTGAATTTTCATATTTAGAACACTATTAATGCTCATTTTGTGAAACTTTGCTTGCTCGATGTTCTTATCATTTTGTTGACAACTTTAATTATAAGGCTTTTCTTGCTGGCATGTGGTTGCTGTGTTCGTGGTTACACTTAACATGTTAGGGCTTACTACAGTAACATGAGTATTTTCACTAAATATGTCATGTTTGGCAAGTTTTAGAGCTCAATTTTAGAGCAAAATAGAAAGTTTGATGAATATAAACAATTCATCTCCACTGTATGTATTCATCATGTTCAATGGGGTACAGCAACTGCACACTCTCATTTGCCAGAAAAGGTTTTTTTTCCATTTTCTACCAGTTTTTATCCGTAATAGCCACTTATTACCAGTTTTTACAGCTGTCCAGGTCCCAGTAAAAACAGGATTTCTTCCAGAAAACCCCACTCTGCTAAATATTTTTAGGGGGATGTCACAGCCCTTTTACATATTACATTAAACCAAGGAGTGTTTCTGCATGAATCCACAATTTCAGAAACAAAATAGTGACTAATGAAAAGATGAACACAAAGAGCCATCCATGAATTAGAATATCAGGGCATACTAATTCAAATTAGGGTGACTTCATGTACCCTTCAATAATGGCAGATACTGTACACAGGTGTTCTCTACAGTTATTTTAAATTTGCATTATGCAAATGAAATTCACAAACTTCTCCGTAATCTCCATAATCTTTGTATCAATTACCAAATTCAAACACTTTCAAAGCTTTGAAAATGACTAATCCAAATTCAAGCAATTTTAAGATTTTAAGGCTACATCTGAATTGCAAATGAGTCTAGAATACTCAGAATTACAGCTTATGGTAATTGTACACACTGTTTATTCATAACCACATATTTTCACATGAATACTTTATTGTATGCAAGCCAAGCCAGCTACCTGCCACAACACCTGACAGAGGGCACTCTTCAGATACATAAGGACTTACCAACAATACGGCCAGGTCATACTCCATGTATCACATGCTACAAAGATTTCAAGGAACCATACTACATACCATTGAACTATTGGTGACATTTATGCAAACAGCATACAGTTTAAATACTGTTTAACTTTTCGAACTTATATCAGGATGGAGCAGTTAACTGCATCTCTGATTGGCAGAGAAGGTCACTTCTTTCTAAATAACAATTTGCATGTTGGCTTTTACTGACACACTGAGTTGTGTGCAGTGCAATGTAATACTGCTGTAGAGTAGCCAGTGAGAAAAAAATGCACAGCAAAGTATGCATCAATTTCATATCAGCATAGTGCCACCACCCAACTAATATTCACTCACTCAGCTTTGTAGCGCTGTACTGGAGTATGAGCCAGCCTTTAAAAACTGTTTAATTATTCCCCCTTTATTTAATCTAAAATATTTCACATCTTTGCAATGAAACCATTTTTACTGCTTATTAAGCATACTATTTACTCAATGCACTAAACAGTTAATGGAGTTCTTTGAACCTGATTTGAAAGCTGTTTTACTTGAATATTCAAGCAAAGGGTGCATACAACAAACGTACTTGTATCTTACCATAATCAAGATCAAACAGAGGAGACCCCCTGGACTCTCTCTCGGAGATCAAGCTATCTGTGGAATGATTTACCACAAAGTACAGAAAAATACACAAGCATTCTTTTTACCATGTTTAAGAAATGCACACACTTGCTTCTTTCTTTTAAATTTATAAGTGCTTTTTCCATTATTGTGTTGTCACAAGTCAAGATTAGCAAAATAAAAAAGTAAAAAAGTCCTTTAACCAACACATTTGGTTGTTCAGCTACAAAAGTTTTAATTTTTTTTCTTTCAGAAGACAGTAATAATACCTTAAACAGAGTGTTCCTTTAGTGATGGGATATTTTATTAAAATACAGTGTGCAAACAAATGTTAGTTGAATGGATTCACAAAAACATATATGAAAAATTAAACAACTGAGGAAATAGCAGTTTCTTACCGTATCCTGCAGGTTCTCGTGCATACGATGCTGGTTCTCTAGTTCTTTCTGGGGCAACAGTATCTGAAAGTAAAAACAGAAGTACAAGCATACTGATTATGTAATCAAAGAATGATAAACAAAATCCAACACCCACATACAGACTACCCACACCTTCCTTGGCCAGAATAAGATAAAATTTACATACAAATTTCATTTAAATTTTGCCAAAGTAATGTTCCCTCCCACACATCTGCTTCAAATACAACACCATACTTGTAATGGTCTATGTACTCAAAATTTGGCCTTTCATCTAGTGCTTACACAAGAAATGTGAAATTTTGATTGATGACACTGTTTAAAAGAATCTTACAATCAAAACATTGTGAGACTACAACTTTTGCCACTAAAAAGAGTGTTCACTATAATCTCAATAAATCCCAATATCCAAGTGTCAAACTAATATTATTATCTTCCCTTCTTAAAGGGTGTTTTTATGCCATAATCTGATCATGTACTTTGAACGAAGTTTTCCAGTGCTGCATCAATACATAAAAACACAGGTGCCACTAATCTCACATCATTGCTGACAATGGAGCATTAACACTTTCACCACTTATAAGCACCCTCCCCTGCCCCCCTGACACATTCCCCATTCCCTCCTGCAAATTTACCAAGATCAAAATCAGATGCAGGTCTAGTGTAAAAGGAACTTAACTATTTATCAACAAAACAATACATTACAGCTTTTCTAAATAGATCCTACTACGATCTCATTTCTTAGTCCAATGTTTCCTATTATTAGTAACACATTAGAAACAATACAGTCATAACAAGCTAACACACATACTGAGTTCTACAAAAAGCAAATGCAGCATGCCAATTTTGCACATGCAAACACTTATCCAATACAAATAATATGCAGGGATGTCATCATCTTCCTGGTTGACCTGTCAAAAAATGCCAAGGTCTTTAAAATTTTTGACACACATAAAAGAGAAAAACACAATTAAAAATGTGGACTCCAGGAATGAAAGAAACCAGTACTGCTAACCATATCGTAGTGAAGCTCTGCGATACGATGATGCTTCCTCAGGCCTGGCATCGTAATCCCTTCCTGAATCTGCAGAAAAGGACCGTAATACATAAAGTGAGTGGTTCGCAATCACTCACTACAACCTGTCAAATCAAATTTATCTTGACCAGTGTTTCTTCTAATGAATTATTCACCAAGTCGAAATACCCAGGATCTGAATACAGGTCTCATTACTTAACATGAAGAATGCAAGAACAGAGAAAAGACACCTTCAGCCCAGAGCCTACCTACTGCCCATGAAATCCTGAGATTTGTGGTTGCTGTCAGATGAAATATGAGCTGTTTTTGCAACCAGAATAGGCAAAACATTACATTTTAAATGACTTTTCTTTTTTCTCACATTGTAACAATATTGGGGAGAAAATGAACCCCCTTTTGTATATGTTTCTTCTAATTTTCATGAAGTTTAATTGACATGCCATTCTATATTTCATTACAGCAGCTTAGCAGAAACACTGGTCTAGATGAGATATCAGTCAAGTAATTGACACTGAAAGCCATACCACAATCACAATGTCAAAGCCATGGTGCAAGAAGCCACATTCTGCAAGCAGCTAATGCTTCCGGTCCTTTTACGGCAGTGACATGTCCAGTGCCACTATAACAGTAGGGTAATGGGTACTACCCAGTGTTTCCTCTAAGAAATTATCCAGTGAGTCAAACTGCCCAGTATATATTCATATTTAACTCATTGCTAAATGCAGAGCATGTGCACAATACACTTAAATGCCCATAAAACCCTCTTTTTTTCTATTTTTTCTCCAACATCAGTTCGTCAAACTAGGAATCAACTGGGTCAAAATCGCATCATAGTGGCTTAGCGGAAACACTGGTACTATCACAAGGTAAACATTCTGAATATGAATGTCATTCAAGCTTGTACACATGCAATACACACCAAAAATGTGACTATCACTTCATTTCATACATGCACTGAACAGTTTAACTGATAACAACAGAAACCAACCAAGAAATCTAAATTATTAAATGCTAGTAACATGTACTATTTTTTTGAGAAAAGAAAACATGTAGGTATTGGCAAAAAAATATATGAACAGTTAAAACTGAAAAACTTTCAAAACAAAAGATATCTATAAATTTTTTAAGGTTTCTTTGGTGTGAGTAAACTTCCATCTCACTGGTGAAATAAAAAGTCATTTCTACTTAATTGAAATTAACTTTTCACTTGCATCTGTATTCTATTGAATACTCTCAGTGATTATGACAAAGAAGGGTTGGTATTTCACGAAGAGCAGATATTGGTGGTCACATCAATTTTTTGATATTACTACAAACTCTGTTAACACCTATTTATAAGGTATACTACCGTATCACTTGGTGACCATATCACTAGCCATACCAAACATTACTGAGTTTTTGTGTCCTACTCATAATCTGTGGTGACATCAGACACCCAATGGAAGTCTACTTTTCATTATTACAACCCATGGGCTGTAAGGAAATGGAACTGTGAGCAAAGTAAAAATTAAATGGGGAAAAATGTAAACAGAATAAGTGCAAAGAGGTCTTTAAAATTTTAAGGTGCAGCATATTCACTTGAACAGGGCAAAGCTGTATGTTCTATGAAACTTGCAGAGAACAACAAATGAAGTACAGACTTAAGAAATTTTAAGTTTGTCAGAATAACTCAAATGGCAAACCAGGCAACCAGAACTTCATGGAAAAGGAAAATATTTACCAAAACGTGATGCCCGTTCATACGTTGCTGACAAGGGCCTTGGTTCACGTTCAAGAACTGTATAAGGAAAACATGAAATATGAGAAATCTTGGTCTGAAAACACCAACTGAGCAGAAAAGGTGGCTCCTGGCATTTCAAGAAAAAAAAAAATTTGCTCCCTCCATTTTCCCCTTAAATTTTCAAAATTTCTGGATAACATAAAAATGTTGGCCAATTATGTTCTTCAATATTGCAGAAAAAAGCCTGATATTTAAATTCTCTTTTGGATCAATCAAATACCCTGACTTTTTCAATACTTTAGGCCTTTCTTTTTTACATAACCTGACTTTGCTCTGACTGGAAAAAGGGTAACTGCCTTTCCAGTTTTCTCTGATTTCAATACAACCTATGCATATTTGAAAATTTCTACAAGTAGACTTTCTAATAAGGAAATTTGTTTTACTGCTTTCCAAATACAATTAAACTACATTTTAGGAAAGTCCTGCTGTAAGAAAACTGAGATGAATCATCAACAGCCTTCCACCGTAAGATAGAGCCGCAGCATTTCTAAAGTATTTAGTTTTAACTTCTGTCAAAAAAATTAAACACAAAAAGAAGTTTACATGACTGGTACTGAAACTTAATGGTGAAGAAACAAAAACTTAAATAGGATTTTCGTTTTCTGTCTTAACTCATTCCTTTTCACTGCACATGGACAAGTCGACTCCCTGGTGTAAAGCTCCCAACAGGATCTTTTCCTTACCAAATTCCTTGGATTTATTCAAAATTTGATGCTTGATTGATTTACTCTTTCAAAAAGAAAATAATTTTCTAACTACATCCCAACACAAAACAACATACCTTTTATTTCTTCCAATAAATTAAACTTTTAAGAAAATCGCTTGTAATGGACAAGTTACATTAACAATGAAACACCCTATGGCTCATTAAAAAATGCACAGTGCAACCCCTGTAGGACTCAATGTCTCAAGATAATTACATATAAATGTATTAAACATGAACAAGAAGGATAAGCCCAGAGGACAATTTTTTCCCTTATTCAGCCTCCCCCAACTCCTCCATGATTTCTCCCTCGTTAGCAAGCACCAACCTTCCTCTCTGCCATATGCTGGGGGTCTTGAAGTCCGTGCAAGAGGGGCTGCCCCTATGAAAGAAATGAGAGGAAAAGCTTTCAGACATTTCTCAATTCATTGACATAAATAAAATATACCTTTTATACAAAAACATATAAGAGCCATATGTAAAGCAACTACTTAGCCTCCATATTCCTGATGTTGTCCCACCTCCTTGAAGAAAAGACAGAAACTGTACACTTAAACATTTCATCATTCACTCTAGAAGCTGAGCATCTGCATACAAGTGCACATACATGAGTGTGTGGCACAAAGTCCTTACACCAGGAGTCAAAATTTTCTGGTTTTAGATGCTTTGAAAATATGAGGAATCTTAGAGTTTAGGATGCTTATAAGCAGGAGTCTAGATTCTAGGATTTTTGGTGCACTGGAAATCTGAGGAATCTTAGAGTGTAAGTTGCTCATGGCAGGAGTCCAAATTCTGGGGTTTTAGGTGCTTTGGAAATCTTGGAAATCTTATTTGGTCGACCTTATACTTGTTACAAACAAACCACATCCAAAGACGATTCCACTTAAATAAGCACATACATTAGTAAAAAGGAGTAAAAAGAAGCAAAGAATCACAGATACCTTTCACTCTAGGTGCCGGACGAGCATACAAGCTGTCTTCTTCCATACCATAGTCTGTGTCTGGGGGTGTGCTTAGGAGGGGTTCTGTACAAACAGTAAGAGCAGTTGATAATTCTACATACTTTCCACCCAAACATGGCATCAGTGTTCATTTTACAAACCTACTGAGGCACTTCCACAAAACTTCAGGATTTTGACACACACTACTTAAAAAAACATACTCTGGGAATAATATCGTATTCAAACAGTGAAGGCCTCAATGGTCTACAGATACACGAATGTATGTGAAGGCCCCAATGGCCTATAGTTATCACATACATGAATGTATCCACACAATTGTACACTGACACATACAAATCTCATGACATTGAACTCCTATGGTATCAAGAGGGCCATACTTCATTTCCAGATGCACCAACCTCCTCTATGGCTGGCTTTACATGAAGTTTATAAGTCAAGTTTCAAGATATGAACATATTTCAATGCAGTCCTTTTCAAGGCACGAACATGTCACTTGTTCCTTTTAATCACCTTTAATGCATGAATTAAGGAATGAGCACATTAACTGATGTGAAACTGTGTGGAAAGGGGCTCTGAACCCATTTTAAACAAAACTTCATCCCAAATGGATGGCAGCAGGTACTGTTAGTTTATTTTTGCAAGATATGTTTATAGTCTATATGGGACCTGGCCAGTACAAATAAAAAACATGGACTAACAGAAAAACTAAGGATGCAACCTTGGTGACAACTGGACAAACACCTGTAATTTCCCAAAATTTAAGCACAACCACTCTGCCATCAGTTAATATCATAGATACCTTTTTCCTGACAAGCTTTAAGACACCCTTTTCATTAAATGCATGGCCCTGTGTAACACACACAAACGCATGCTTATTTTAACCAACAGACTGCATAACATGACCTAATATGTGATTCTTCTATGGAAAGACAGCATATGTGTGAACACCACTGAACCCCAAGAATCCCTGACATTCAAATAATTTCAAAATAAAGTTTGAAGGAAAAAAGAAGAAAAAACAAGAGACCAATATCTACAATGGTCACAATGCCACAAACTGGTGTTATTTTATTTATTTGTTAAATATAACCTCAAACTAGATCACCAAATTAAATGTTACATGCATGCAATTTTCAGGCCCAAAAGCCATTTAAAGGTTTCAATATAACTTTCCTATCACTTTTAACACATACCATGAAAACGAAAGTCTACTGAAAAGTTCATTCTCCATCAGAATCTTCCCACAGAAAATATACAGGTACAATTTGCTTTATTCAATTAAGAAATCACAATTCATGTATGCTTAAGGATATTTGATCCAACAGACAGACATACAATCAGCTTGCTCTTTCCTTTAAACTTAAACCAGAATGCAAAAATGCATTGAGGTTTCGATGATATACGATCCATTCCAAATAATGCCACGATGTCTCATACCTTTCAGTCACTGGTCAAATTCTATCTTAACATGTTGGAAAAAACAGTTTTGTGTTCCTATTTAATTTTTGCTGTCAGGAGGGAGCTCAGATGCAAAATGGTGCACTGTAAATTCATTATCTGAAGTACAGTTACGCCCCAGAGAATACCACTTTCATGGTATTTTTGGTTCACTTAGACTGTCAAATGTAATATGTAATTTTGTTAAATAAAAAAAATAAAATCAAAAAATAAAATTAATTCTGTCCACTTCCAGTTCCATTTATTCTTATTCCCTTGATCAATCTTAATGTCTGCTGTTCTGTCGAGTTCCATCGTTCCTTACACAGTTGCAGCAGACCTCAATGATGTGCAAATAGGCCAACAAGAACAAACACAAGGAGCTTACAGCATGTAAATTCGGTTATACTGTAGTGTAATACACATGTGGGCCTAGCCTCCTAAGTGCACAGTATCCTAACATAGAACTGTAGTAGGCTACCACAGTACCACATCTTAAGATGGTAGTCAAGTTCAAGGAACCAGTTACATGGTCCTACTAAAATGTACTTTAAGAACGATCATAAACATCTTTCTTTAAGCGTTTATCACTGAAATATCTTTCTCTCACCTCAAAGCAACCGCATTTGTATTGTCCAATACAACGCGAAACGGCAACGAAGGAGCTAGCTACGTCGGTGATGTTTATTGATTAAACAATAGCACGCCAATATTGTACACGTACGTACGTACGTACACGAAACCAGCGCACCTGCAGCTTTTAAGTTAGTGCTAGTACAGTATATCCTACATGGCTTGTGCACTGGAGTACGTACGGGTTTAGCTTTTTTAGAAACGGACACGTCGGGCTGGGCGAGTCTTTGCCTATGTAGCAGACTCTACATATTCCTTGTTCAGTCACATCCCGTTCTATTTGTTTGGGAAGCTGAGGAGCTGAGCAAACGGACTTCGCTCTGCAGGGAGGCGAGCCGCAAGTTACTTGCAGCAATTTTGCCACGCCACAATGTACTTACAGCACAGTATCGGCGTAAGCGGTACAGATATTCATTTTACATGATGCAGTAATAGAGAAACACCATTAAGTTTGCTGTTATTTTTACATATTTTTCTGTTTGGACTTCAACAAAACTTCCTCCAATGTTTTCAGATTAGTTTCCATATTTCCAGTTGGCAAAAATACGGAGAAATATCAATATATATTATCGGAAAACTTACATCCCTGTCATATGTTCTTATCCAGGACACTGGCATATACTGTACAATCAGCTGTTTGTCAAACAGGATTCTCACTGTTACTGTCTCATTATGTTTTTCAAAAATGTGCATCACACACGTAACACTATTTAAAGTTCACACTTACTGAAATTCCACAAAGGTCCTTTGCTATGTGGACAAAGGAACTGTATGCTTATTTTCAAAGTATGTCTCCAAACGATCCTTACAAAGCATTTGACCCCACATATTGGAGAAAAAGCAAAAGACCTTCAATTTAACAGTAAGAACCAACTTTCAAGAAAACCTATTCATACTTGCGGCAAAAGCTGCATCCCCATGCCAAACATGAAGCTAACCAGTCATCCTGATCAGAAGATATTGCCTTTGAAGATTTTTATGCTTCTCCCTGCCCACTTATTACAATGCATGATACTGGCACAAAATGAAATAAGGCACATCTTCACAGTGGGATCAACAGACTTGCATGTACATGAGTCCACATCAGTGTCAAACTTTTGTATAGCAAAAATTTCTGGTGTCGTTTTGGCCAAAGGGGATTCTGCATATGGTTTTGTGTACAAAAACTGCTATTCATTTCAGAAATTGTGTAGCAATCACTCATTTGAGGAGCATTTTGCTATGCTATACCAGCTAATGCGGACACTGACATGTACCACCCACAACTGACCTTCCCACTATGAGTTTGCTTGTGCTCATGCATTTTCAACCATTTTCAAAATGACTATGGGCACTCATGAATATTTAATGAAGATAATGAAGTATTACCATAAGGCTATTACCTCCACCTACTGGCCTAAGGCATATCTATGCCAAGTATGAAGCTAATGAGCCATCCTGATTGTGAGAGATTACCATTTTAAGATTTTTTCATTAGCCCTGCCCATGCACTACTATGCATGATAATGGTGCAAAAGGCAATAAGTTACAACTTCAGACCCAGGTCAACATCCACACCAAGTCTTAGCACAGCAGACTCCACTATAATTACCCTGCTGACTCATAAATAATAAAAGATGATAAACTTTTAATTCCCAAAAAAATCTAATTCCCAAAAAAATCACCTCTGCCTATTAGCAATTTACCCATACTAAAATACAAAGCTAATCGCTCATCATGGCAGGGAGATATTCTCATTTTAAGAATTTTACGTTTAGCAGCACCCACTCATTACTACGCATGATATTAGCACCAAAAACAATAGGGCACAACTTCGCACTCAGGTCAACATACCTACCAAGTATCATACAGACCTTTTCTACCATTAGTTTGCTTGACCACAAGCATTTCACCCATTTTCAGAAATTTCCACATCCACTTATAAATATTAATGAAGATGGTAAAGGGTTCACAAAAAAACTACTACCTCTGCCTATTAGCATACCCATACTAAATATGAAGCTAATCACCTATCATTATTGAGAGTTACTGCCATTTTAAGGTTTTTACATTCAGTCCTGCCCACTCATTACTATGCATGATATTGGCTCCAAAAGCAATAGAGCACACTTTCATACCAGGGACAACATACTGCGTAAGTACTGTTCACAACAGGCATTTCCTACTAAGAGTTTGCCTGTACACAAATTTTGGACTCATGCACAAGTACACATACACACACACACATACAAACACAAACTTGATTGCAATGGTTGCAATGCTGCCTTCGGCGTCATTAACCAATTCCCCCCCCCCCCCACCCCCAAAACACTTCAAACAATACTCTGAAAAGCTACCTCATTTAGGCAATTTCGTGTACTTTGAATCTAGAAAATTTGAAATGCAAGTACTACCCTTATTTTCCTACGAGCTGCTTCAACTTACCTCGGCCACCCCTCATCAGTGGGCGATACTCATCATCTCCTCTGCCACCTCTGTCCAGCAAACTCCTGGGACCACCTCTTGGTGCCCCTCTGGACAAGCTGCCCCTCCCACGGAATGATCCACCCCCTCTTCCTCTACTGCGTTCTGATGGGCCACCTCTCCCCCTGGAAGGAGTGGGACAAAAAAGATGAAAAGTGACATAAGGTAAACAGGCTGAAAAAGACAGCTAAATTCATTTGAAAATAACTAAAACAATGACATAAAATGTCTAAGACATTGAGCAAATCTGTAGGTGAATAATCAAATGACTCATATAGCAGCCAACCTCAAAACCAAAATTTCTAGACTGCAGTGTCCAAAATCCACATTTTCCCCCAAAAAACCACACTGCTAAGTAACTATGCTTATAAGACTACACACAATACTGCAAACACATTATCACCTCATAAACTGTTAACATTTGCATACCTACATTATGAAGACTTAGACTATGTTAAGCTATGAGCCTATGTATGGTGCCTAATGTTACCTGAGTCACTGCCATGGTGATGTCTCTTGTGAAACATGCCATTAACTGCAGCTGTAAAGGTTAGTATCTGCACATTCCTACACTTGTTTGTACTGCCCACAGAGCAGGATATTTGTTTTTATCATTGTTGGTATTGCGCATATGTGCGTGGGCGGCCAACCATGTATGTGTGTTACAATAGACGTTGCTGTCCATGTGTGCTATGTATATGTACCAAACACATTATTTACCAACTGGGTGTATGCAATACATTATTGGAAGTGTGCAATGCATACTACACACACCCATGCAGTACATTATAAGAAGACTAATACAAATGACACACATAACTTACTGTTTCTACATTTTTACCTACATGCAGAAAATACAGGTCAAACGTAATTACGCAATATGGAAAGTTCCATCACGCTATGCACCTACAGTGTTATGGGTAGTACAGTAATGCGTAAACGTCCATGCACATACACTTAGAGTAAAAAGTCATTAAAAATGTCAATGCAGATCAAGACTTTCCGCTGTTTTCTTAGGAAACATATTACTATGCACATTAGGGGTTAACCCACCGATCGATCGGTGAAACGACCACCAAATGTTGTTTTGTTTAACTGTTTTTCTATCCTAATAATTCTGTCGCCGCATTTCACCTTTATACCTAAACTCGTTTATGCAGTAAACTACCAAACCGCAGAAGTTGCTTGCCCAAAACCACGTAACAATGGGTAAACTTTGGATGAAAAATTACAAAAGGTTTAAAAAAGACCTTTATAATCCCAGTTGCACAGTTTGCGTTACGCAGCTTTGGCTGGTATATCGATCCGTTCGCCCCATGATCTGGGAGTGTTTTGCCAAACTAATGTAAAAATAAACTCTTCCACGCAACTTTTGAAAAGGATTAAAATTATCAAAGGTGCAGGGATTAAACTATGCAGTACACACTACAACAATCCAACATACCTTTTAAAGTGTGAAGCACCGTAAACTTGACAGATAAGACTAAAAAGTTACTTCTAGACGGCATAAAAATATATGCTTAATATCGTTCATGATAAATGCACCTTGGGAATTTTCCGGGGGGTAACTTCCAAGGTTACTTGTTACTGTTCATCAGTCTCAAAACATAGGCAATCTGCACAAAATAGTGACCAAGCTATGTAGTTCTGGGCTAATTATGCAACACTGGCTTGCAAGCCTTGTAGGTGAAACTAAAATATTTGTAACTTAGCCTCCCCAATTTAAGCTGACTTAATAATTTTAACAAAAGATGATTGAACATTTTTTATAATTTTTTCAACATTAGTATAATTCCTGAAAAAGTTTCAACCCCCAAAATTTGCTAAGATGAGTGAAATTCTTTCTGCCATTTCATTTATTAGCCCCAAATTATAAAATATGGAGCATTCCAATGGTGAACTTCATGAATAATCATATTATTTTCAAACATAATTAGCACAGTTCGTTGAACTTGCTGAACGAACCGGCGCACTGTACGTATGTGCATTTTACAGTAGAGTAATTACAGTATTTGTAATTAGCAGAGCTTTTTGAGCTTGCTGAATGAACAAGACCGGTCCGCCATGTGCTTCGCACGTTGCATGAACGATTGTTCGTGACATACCATACGTACATTGTACAGTAAAGTATTGTGTATGAGACTACTATGTACGAGTCCCGTTATAACATACAGTGTGTGGGTAGCTGCCGTTATCGAAAAGTTTCACCGTTCATAATTGTGAAGAAACTGGTATTTTCAGTAGGTATTAGGTAAAAAGGCTTGCGATGTAAGACAAGTTAAAATTCAACGTTACATCCAGTAATACATATGGGTAAAATTTCACACCATTACGACATAACGGTGCTGGAATTCTTAGCAGACACACGTATGAATTGCAGCAAGGTCACAAGGCACACTATAGTACACTGTAAGTGGTACGTTTGTACTCTACACTGCTCTAGGTGTGTGTGATACTGTATTGCTGTAGCCAGAGAAGTGTGTCCTGAATTGCGATAATGCCAGTGATATCCATAGGCTTCTCATCTTACGGTGCTATGTTAGACCGCAAAAATCTCCAAAACGGTAATTAATGGCATATTCAAAAGTATGCATTTTTGTGACAAGTTTGAATAAATGTGTGATTAGCCCTTGCGTATGGACTGCTTGCCAAAACATCGCAAATAATGCAAACGTTTTAACTTGCATGCTACTTGGACGATCATCACTACCGGCGCCATTTTAAGTGTAGAAACTTTGGTATTTAAAGTGGTGGCGCTCTTCCGAAATGTTTATTTTGTTTATTTATCTTGACTTGTTTTTATTTTCGGTTAACCGTTAACCTTTGTTAATAACAACGCTTCAACGGATAGTGAATTAACCGGAAATGCACAGCCCTAATACACATACAAATTTTCAATAGGATTCTCAAAAACATACTTTTGAACAAAATCTGTACGTCCATATCCTGCATCATTTTCTGTACAATACGCCAATGTATTCTTCACCTCAATTCATGTATCTAGAACTTCACAGCTGTAATTTTTATGTTACAGTTATAGAGCTTACTTCTCTTACTGTAAAAAGCAGAACAAGACAAAAGTTCTGCAAGGGGTTTGGAGGGGTGGGATGTCATGTTGTTGTTCAGGTAAGTGCTGGTGCCATATCCCTTACAGGTAGGTGGGTCTACAACTACATGCCATCCCCTGCAACCTTACCTCTCTGGCTGCCCAGTAGCAAATGCCCGCAGAGACAGTTTCACTGCTAGTCTATGGTAGGGTTCATATGTTGGGGAAGGAGACCAAACACATTTTTAAAAGTTTATGTTGCATCGCTTTAATCTAAAGATGACACTTCAAACTGGAAGAAATGTGAATTTTCTTGTTACATGTGACTTGGGTATTGGATTGCATTGCATTCCATGCAGCTGCCCACTGTGATGTAGGCTTAAAGCCTGCAAACCCAGCAGCTGCCCACTGTGATGCAGGCTTAAAGCCTGCAAACCCCACAGCTAACCACTGTGATGCAGGCTTTAAGCCTGCAAACCCAACAGCTGCCCACTGTGATGAAGGCTTAAAGACTACAAACCCAACAGCTGCCCACTGTGATGCAGGCTTAAAGCCTGCAAACCCCACAGCTAACCACTGTGATGCAGGCTTTAAGCCTGCAAACCCAACAGCTGCCCACTGTGATGCAGGTTTAAAGACTACAAACCCAAGGTTGTCAAGTGGTAGTCCACACGCCACTTGCAACCTGTGACGTGCACAACATGGACCACAGAAGATTCTGAGCTGCCCTAATTTTTATACAGGAAAAAAAATTTTTAAGACATTCTGGCTTCTACATAATTATTAAAGCAAAAACCCTCAGCCCCAAACACTTGTGAACCCCTGCTATTAACCATGTTGACCCAGAACAATCTCACTGTTGAACACAAAAGAGTACACCAATTCCAGGGTTACACATCTTTGTTCCAACATTCCTACCTACAAAACTGCAATACTCTCAGTTAACCTAACCCTTATCCTAACACTGACCTTCACGTAGTCGGAATACAAAGACGTCGGAACAGAGAACAGTCCCCTATTTCAGTATATCAGAAATATTTAACAATTTTCAGTACATTTTTACTATTCTATTAGCTAAAGCGGAATAAAGAGATAACTAATTCACGGATCTGATTGTATCTGCCTTCAATTAACTTACGTATTCACTTCTAAGATCAAGCTTCTTTCAGCCACATTTCTTATGAAATAATGAATCACATGCATAAGAAAGGAAAGTATATAAGATGACAAAACATACCTTCCACTCCCCACTCCTGATCCTCCACGACCTCTTCCTCGACCGCGTCCACGTTCTCCCCCTCCACCAGCACTGTTGGAATGAAGGGCCTTTAAGGCATGGTCCACTTTAATAATATTGTTGTTAATTTCCTGTAGAAACCATAAAGAAGAACTCTCATATATAATTTATAGGTTGAGAACTGCTTCACAAGAAATACCAGCCAGTCACGTGTAATCCAATCATATGGTCAACCAATTCAACCTACCCCCCCCCCCCTCCCCTTCACAAAGCTTAAACGTATCAGTCAGAAGTATTCTCTTTTGCATGCAAACATATTGTGCATGCAACATGGCATATATTCACTTCAAAAATATTGCAATCACATCATGTGGCCAATGAACATGCCATTATCACTGGGGTTAACATGACTGTAAATATAGTTTTAATGGGAGTGAAAAACAAAAACACTTTCACAATTTGTCTCCGTCCTCCCCAGTAATTGACCATACGCATGATTTGAACTGCGTAAGACTTTTCTTGCATACTGTCAAGCCACTCAATGGAAAAGCCCTCTTGAACTTACTATGTAAAATTTAGTTCTACTAGCAGCATTCATCATAACCATGTTGAAAGGATTGTTTGCTGGGTCATTTATTTTTTTAATAAACTACATCATTTCAAGAATAAAAGCAGTCACTTGTTATCAATCATTTATCTTCCAAACTTCCCAACTTTCTGCCTGACAAGGTTGTGCCATAATGGTTGAAAAGTATTTTAAAAAACTTTTGATTTCTATCCATCATAAAACAAATGATAATGGAAATCCCACACTTCTGACCTTGGGTAATGTCACATTCTTTGACTGGCCAATTGCCTTAACAGTTTTTAGGCATGGTAAATCATGAAAGAGTGACAATTTCACAAAGTATTTTATAGCAAGAAATGGAATTTTTAGCCTGCAGCCATTTCACTGTGATGATATGTGCTCAGAAATACAGCTAGGCTCATAAACAGCTCAGTAAACTGGGGCTAGCTACCCTGCTGTGAAAGCTATACCAGTATAGTGCAGAGACCACTGCATGTGGGTATTGCTGGGGTCTGCCTGTATGATGCATGTGTACAGATCAGCTGGGCATGATACCTAATATATTTTGAAAGCATTCACCTATGTAATTTGCTGAAATTTTAATAAATAAGCATGAAAAATTGGCATATTTGCTAATTTTACAAAACTGCAGTTAACATAATCGTGCACATGTCCAATTCCTGGGGTAAACTTATGAAGTACAAGGGATTCAGTACAACTTAAGAATCTGTATTTAGTCCTGACGACAAGATTTCCATATTCTCTGACTGCAAATACCTACTCAAGACCGTGAATATGTGCGCAAAAACTCATACCATCCTGTATGCACTTTTTGGGGAGGAAGCCAGTGTTCGCGCTAAGGCGCGGGATTGAGTGAATCCCGCTTTTGTCTTTCGAATCCCGCACAAAAATAATTCTTATGCGGGAAAATCCTGCACACTTGTCTGCAGCTGAGATCGTAACTACAGTTATAATACACACATTAAATTGCAATAGTATCTTTACCAAGTGATAAACCCCTCCTTGATTTTGAAAATCCCTCCCAAAGAAATTTCTAGAGAGGGAATTCCCTCCCAGGTTCAATTCCTTAGCGCAAACACTGGAGGAAGCATCATGCTGACAGGCTATAGCCATAGAGCCTTCAGTTATTCTGAGCCCTGCATACAAACCTTTCCATCCATTCCTTTCACAGCATCATCCGCATCAGCAGGATTCTCATAAGTCACAAAACCAAAGCCCCTCGATAGGCCACTGACTTTGTCCTTAATAATTTGTACTGAAAAGATAAAGATATGGACCAAATCCAGTCAGCATGTACAGTGGTAGTAGAACATTTTGCTGAAAATTTGATATAGTTCCATCAAGCAAAATAAATTTCCCTAGACATATTATAAATGGAGCTACTACTCAACAGCATGTTGTACTGAAAAGATAAGAAATTATCATGTGATTATTGAGAAATGCAGAGCATGACGAAAGGTGTGTGATGTCACTTGGGGAAACTGCTTAGACATTAAATAATTTTTGCACTGTTTTTTTATGAAGCTGACACCTACAGAAGGTGTAAAATATTTCAAAATTAAATCCCACTTACCATCAGTTATCTTTCCAAATTTTTTGAAGTAAGTCCTTAAAGTGTCTTCATCTGTTTCAAGTGCCAAACTTCCCAAAAATATCTTGCCAGGTTTATCTTTTTCTCCTGTCTGAGGCGCCATGTTTAACCTTTTAAAATAAAAAAAAACAAGGGTGACATACATGTCTTCAAATTTCATACATACCTTATTGTTGTAACTGATCCTCATACAGTACATTCTCCCTCAACATTTTATGTGAGAGGTACAGGGGTCGAAATTCCCGCTGTTCCGCTGTTCCGAGAACAGTAGTTTTAATGCCGGAACAGTAACTTTTGAAAAGCCACTGTTCCGTGGAACAGTGTTTTCCCACAAGATGCAAATTGCAGATGTATGGATGCACACACATCCTTATCTCTGATAAAGTAATCACACCGTGAATATAAGAAATCTCCGTAAATTTTGGCTTAAGTATGAAATGCAATCTCATTCCAGCCGTGATCAATTGAAGCTGGTAACACTTGCACGCGTTATTTCCCTATGCTGCATGGTAAACCTATATTGTGGAAACGCGCATACTGAAGCAACATTGTGGCAAAGGATAAGACGACTATTTCACGTAAATCTGCGGCAAGAAAATAACGTCAGTGTGTGCACTCCCCCCCCACACATTTTGGTCCAGTCGGGCAGTCATATAACTTGAATGCATTAAACAGCAATTTGTACCTCTGTACGTGTGCACGTACCCTATGTATGCCGAGGTACTTCGGAACAGTAAAATCTGATCCGGAACAGTAGTGTTGGAAAAAGCGCTGTTCTGTGGAACAGCGGCAAGAAAATTCAATTTCGACCCCTGGAGGTAGTGTGGGAGAGATCATTGGTATCGGACAATATTCCGTTTTTGTCCTGTACTGGAATTGGCAAATGTAATTTCAACTTATATGCAGATATTAATTACCTAAATGGTACACTCTTTGATTATTTTTGAATTCACATTCAAATTAGGGATGCACTGGATATCCGGTCCAGACAGGCTATCCAGATGGATAATGAGAAATTTATATCCGGTTCCGGCCGGATCTTTGAAGAAAGCCAACCGGATTTTCCTTAAATTCTAGCCGGAAGTACCTACATCATCAAAAGATAGAGGTAACTTCACAGATGCATTTAAAACCTTTACATTTGTTAATTAGTTAGATGTGATTTAAGGGCAAACCAACACAAATGTGTCATATAGTGTCAGCTAGATAAAAAGGTAAAGCTCAAATACGGTTTCAAATCCAGTTCAAGTTCGGTTTCAAATATAGTTCAAATACGGTTCAAGCCCCACCCTTTAGTCACCTCTTATGACAGGTGGGTAATGCCCTGGGCATATTCTACAACCCCCAGCCCACAGGGGTTATTTTTCAATAGAGCAGCATCTCCCTGTATGCAGACTATGCACAGAGCCAGGAACATATGGCTCTGTCTGATTGTGATACACACTCAAGCATTCGTTTACAACATAAACCCCTACGTCACTCATTCATACTGTCGATACTTAGACCTGCCTTTGGGAAAGTGTATGCTGTCCCATAGTCTGTTGATCTTTGTACACAGCCCTGCATTTGAAATCTGGGAACCCTTTAGTCTATCGTAACTCCATACAAGCACCACTTTGGTGCTTACTAGTTGTGATATTATGGCTCAGACTATGGTATAACTTTTCCTGACTACTTACAGTATGAATAGTCCTGTCTGAGTACTTCACACATGGCACACAGTTGATATGTCTTACAGTGACAAATTTAAACCGTTAATCGAAGTGTCTTCCAAGGATGTAGCTACAGTGGGCGGTGCTGGGCGGTGACACCCAGCACTCAATATTCCCGCCCGACACTCCAGGCAAACACACGTCTCCCCGCCCACCACAAATCTGCCTACCGAGACCTAAAACTAGCCCTAAATTTACTCCCTAAAGTAAAATGAGGGAAAATGAAACATTAATGGATGAAAAATTTGGTAGATGCCATGGCGTGGGGCGAGGTGCTTTCCCCAGATAGGACAATTACCCGGCACTCAAATTTGGCTAGGTACATCCCTGGTGTCTTCTATAGTACACTTGAGACGTTTAGAAGTATGGTATAGGCTATTGAACAGCCAATAGCTGACCAGAATCTTGTCATCATGCTTCATAGACAGCACCTTGTGATGGTCTTCATGACAGCACAGATGATTTGCTTGGGGAGTGGGTTAGTTAGGTAGATGAGATTTAACGACACACCAACACGAATGTGTTATATAGTGTCAACAAGGTAAAACGTAAAGTTTACATACGGTTTCAAATACAGTTCAAGTTCAAGTTAGGTTTCAAATTCAGTTCAAATACAGTGCAGGTCCTCCCCTTTAGTCGCCTCTTACGACAGGTGGGAAATACCGTGGGCATATTCTACAACCCCCAGCCCACAGGGGCGCTTGGGGAGTGGATGCGAAGCTCAGTTTATATACTGAACAAATGAGTGTGGTAACATCACGATTTATATTCTCTTTCTTGAGTTGCATGGTCAAGTGGTTAGAACATTGGACTTGCAGCTGGAAGGTCTGGAGTTTGACTCCTGGCTGAGTCATACCAAAGACTTTAAAAGTGGAACCTAATGCCTTTGTGCTTGGTGCTCAGCATAAGCAATGGCAAGGGACAACAAACCAGTGAGCCCCAACTGGAAAAAAGGCTATGGCCGTGGCCGGCCCGACTTAAACCAATTGGTTAGAAACTGAGCTATAAAACCTCATCTAACTGACTTAAGTTGGGATTTAATAATTTCAAAGAAAGTAAATGGTTTGATACTTTGAAGAAATCAATTGGAAATGATTTTTTGAGCAACATTTTTTGAGGAGTTGGGCAGTAAATATGGAAATGGGTCATACTGTAGTATTGGGAGCATACCCCGTTACTTGTGCAACACTTCATTTGGTCACTCCGTAATTTACAATGTATACATCCTGTACAAACATTTGCAATGCAGCAATCCTGCATTGTGTAGAAACGCTCCACATGCTGCTATGTGGGTCACTTAATCAGCCGTGTGATTTTGCAAGTTTATCAACTAAATCTTCTGTATTAGTTTTGCTCTTTTTATGTTAATGGTAAAGTGAAACAAAGCACTGAAAACTGTCACTGTCCCATGCTGCTTATGAAGATGATGAGGATGTTTCGGTCATGGATTTTCAGGATATCGTTTATGCTAGGCCTTACCATAAATGATATCGGGAGAAAAATCCTTATTGACATTTTTGCCTATATCCCCCTACCGTAACAACCCTAGTAAAAAGTTCCAAACATTCTTTCCTATTTGGCAGGAAGTCTTATTTTGTGTGGGACTCAATGTGAATTAGGTGGAAACACTGCAGAAGAAAATATTTTAGGTATGGTCTGGACTTTGCCTAGAGCTAGTTTGCAGTACAAAATATGTGTAGTCAAAAGGCTAGGTAAGTTGCATGCCAACTCCAGTGAATCCTCATGCTGCTACCCCAATGAATTTCCTTTGTCTACACCAAAGATATTCAGCACATAAGTGCACAAAATGCACACAGGTGACCCTAAAACGTAAAATTTTAACATGAAAGAAGGAGGGGAAAAATCCCCCCCCCCTTCTCATTTACATAAAAATATAAAAAAAATGTCAATATCTTCATTTCTTACTTAAAGGTCTGGTGACATGAAAATTACATAGTTGGATACTTGATGTAAAAAGCATTAAAAATCCAGAAAATAGCCACAATTCCCATTAAAACCATCAGATATTGACCATTTTATGGGGTAATTTCTATTTCACACTTGTATCATGAATAAACATGAGCTACATATATGCAAATATGTGACATCGAAAGATGGACATACCATATATGGCTAATGTTAGCCCTTGTTTTTTCAACCTTAATTTCAAGGACACAGGCAGTATTGTTATCCAACAATACTGTGCAACATTCCCATCATTATTTTTGCAGGGGCAATGAGTTACTTCAGAAACCATCAAACTTTGAAGACATGTATTTTGAGAATGGTAAAAGATATTGAAATAATTCCAACGGATCTTTCACTGCAAGACTTAATTCTTTAGCTGACAAGTGAAACAGCTCTTTTTGGTGGCATGTCACACGACCTTTAAGAAGAGGACACTTTTGCAGCAATGTTTAAACTATTGAATAATTCCAACGGATCTTTCATTGCAAGACTTAATTCTTTAGCTGACAAGTGAAACAGCTCTTTTTGGTGGCATGTCACAAGACTTTAAGATGAGGACACTTTTGCAGCAATGTTTAAACTAACATAAATAACTGGCCTTTAAAACCCTTCAAATTGCACCTTATAGGGGTCTTGAAGCAAGCTTTTGACCCCCTGAACCCCACTTGTGACTTTGGCCAAGAACAGAATCAATTTGGAGTCAGGGTTAAGTAGTAATAAGCCTCAACCTTATGCCAAACAGCAGATTATGAAGCACCATCTGAAGGGTAATTCAAATCTGTGAGCTAGAACGTTGTGACGATCATCCTTCCCTATGGTAACAGGCTACTTTGGTCAGCTGTTCACGGAATAAGGCCGAGGGAATGTAAGTCATAGAATACCGTCTGGGTGATGTGAGAAAACACATGAGGCTTCTTCTCATTATTCATTAGTTTGCAACACTGGGCAATATACTGTAGGCAAAACGAACGACTACCTCGTATTACATACGCGATTCAAAACGACAGTTACATTCGCAGTAATGACACAATGTAGGCGACATGCTGAGAATGGTTTTGAGCTGTGTATTTGTGCCAGGGTGCATTCCAAGTAAAGCCGACGCCGAAGTTACGCCGAGGTGTCAGCGTTCATATGCCAACAAAACACAGTGTGATTTATAGCACACAATGTAAAATAACATTGCCTGCTGTATGATAATCATACATCATACTTCAAGCAAAAAGTTACACACATTCTTTCCTATGTGGCAGAATATAATCATATTTTGAGTGGGACTCAATTAGGGCTGTCAATTTCCGTTTAATCTCCTAAACGTTTAAACGGTCGGAATAAACGTTCGTTTACCGTTTAAACGGTATCTTTATTCTGAACCAACAGTGTAATGCATTAATGGCCTCATTGACCATTCACTTACGATATTCACAGTACGCGCAAGCTTTTAAAATCTGTACGTAAAAATGTAGCGATCATTTCAGCGATTTCTTTTTAATTCACCCAAATTTGCCAATGAACGAAACCAAGCATTAAATTCGCAGTCAATGATCGTAAGTTTGATACAGGGCCATACGTTTGATATCAGGCCGCAATTTACGCAAACACCGACGTAGGCCATGTCCATACACTGTGCAAAACTGCAAATGCAGAATTTCAAGTGACACGCAAGAAAAAAGTCGAGAGTTAAAGCACGTGTATAGGTCCGTTATTACATGCAAACAGTAACACATTAGGCTACGCACCTGCTCTGTACAAAAGTTGACATACATCGCAACAACATTGGGCATGGTATGGAAAATAACAACATTTTTCGATCGCTGCTTGTACCGCTAAATTACCGGTTGTTTCATCGTCCTTTGCAGTAGTTTACGATAGGTACTTTTATGTTTATAATGCATGTTAATTTGTGTGAAATAAACGTGTGCCTTTTACTTTTGTGATTAAAACGAAAACGATGTCTAGAACATTACCCCAATGAACGAAAGTTTGTGATAGCTTCGTCCCCATGCTACATACTATAGCTCCATTGATTTGCACACAGCAAGCGGGCCGCGGGCCGCTAGTGCGGGCCGGGCGCTAACATGACTCAAACAGATATTTACGTATGGATATATAGTGCGTGCATGAATTATGTACTGCTATATGAAACACTCAAAACAAACACGTGTGCGAGCCTACACTGTCTGTTTGCGTATAGGTAAAGCATGGTAGGATGGTGTGAATGCTGCATTGAAATACTGCGGCAATTTTCGGGCTTTTAAGTAAGTCTGTTTTAACGTTCGTTCTGTGAGCACCTTGAGCTACAAATACGATGTAAACTGAGAGAGTGAATTGTGGTTAAGCCAATACTGTGTACGCGTCCTGATTAGCAGATGCGGGCGCTGCGTATTGTTAGGTGGATTAGTAGGCTTACTGTGAGTAGGTGGAAGTCAATTCAATTACAGAATTATATACCATGAATGGAGAGACACGGACAGTTTATTTTTGAAGCTTTATTTGGTCATTGAATTTGCAAATAAACATCGTTGTTAAATGAGAGATATCAAAGAAAACATTGGGGAAGAAAACTGCTAAAACTTTTGTTGTATTTTTAAAAGGAAAACCGTTTAAACGTTTAGCTGAATTATGCGCCGTTTAAACGGCCGATCGATCGTTTAACCGTTTAAACGTGACAGCCCTAGACTCAATGTAACTCAAGTGGAATCACACCGCCACAGAAAATTTTATAGCTGCGGTTTTGACTTAAAGCTAGTCTGTAGTTAAGTACAAAATATGTAGCCAATTGGTGAGTTGAATGCCAACTTGAGTAAATCCTCATTCCACTACGCCAAGCAATTTCCTTCGTCTCTGCCGAAGATCTTTGGTTCTGAGTGCACAGAATGCAGACTGGTATTTATGAGTCATGTATTGATATAGGCCTACAATGACATCAGCAGGGTTTTCCCTGGGCCTTTTGAACGTCGCGGCCCGCGACGTTCAAACTTCAAAAACAGGAAGACCGCGACGTTCAAAAAACAGCCGCGATGTTCACAAATTCCTCCGGTACCCTGAAAAAATGTTTCTTAAACTTTGTGAACGATCGCCTTTTTGTTAATACGATGTGCAGTGAAACCACAAGCTTATTTCCGAAACCTTGTCACGGCAAAATTACGAGCCATGTAGTACTACCTTTGCGGTAGTACTTTCGTGCTCATACATACCCACAGTCATACACGCAAGTCTCAAGATGCAAACAGCTAAGCTAAGCGTTCGGTATGTATGCATGCCACACAGGTACACGGAGTTTAGCAAGCCCTTTTTCATTCACACGTTGCCCGCTCGGCGGACAATCTATATTGGCTGCACTCGTAATACCACATGTAAACATTTCGAGGTCAGAATATGCCGAGTGAGGGTGGATGAACAGTTGACACCGGCGAGATTCGCCTTCCAACACTAACCTGGTGAACAATTGGACACCTCAACCACCTGACCCGCCCAACCCTTTGAAAATCCCGCATTTCATATCTTCGTGGTCACAAAAAATAAAGCCCCGCCTCGGAATGCAACTCCAAACTTAAAACTGCATTACCAATCTCGTAACTCAGCTGCACTGCCAACCTTGCACACTCATCACGTTGACTGTCGTGACATCGCTAAACCTTCGTACCAGGTATTGAATATGTACCCACAAGTTGGAATTTACATGTCATCATTTGGTAATGATTATGTACATTCCAACGTGAGCAGTCGAGTAAACTCATGCGACGCAACCACAGGTATTATAATTCTGTGGACGCAACTTGCAAAGCCAAAACCAAATGCCCGTTTCGCAGGTTTTAAGCGGGGCTTGTGTCTGAAAATTTTCAATGCAACGAACGAATGAAATATCAGCATTTGACCGACTATATTATTGATGACGTGTCCTTTGTAAAAATACGACACTAACTTTGCATTATCAGGGCCGCCAAACAATCTACTCAACTTACGCATCTTGCTGGTTTCAAATCTTCTCAATATGAACACATTTTTTGTGTAGAAACTAGTGTCTGCACCGGGTAGAAAAATCGTACCCGGGTACCCAAAACGCATTACCCGTCAGGTACCCTGGTACCTGACCGTATACCTGACCGTAAACCTTGCAAGATCTAGCCTAAGTTTAGTGCATGGTATGTACATACAATTCAAGACTCCACCCATCGGCCCCTTATCTCTGGTCGGATCGATCTGTTGAAAACAATACGTCACATTTTCTATATCTACAATGTGCCGTTGGTTCTTAAAGACAGTCATCACCCCAAAGTATATTTTTAGTGTGGAGGTATCGAAATTCTCAGTTGGTGACTGCTCTTTGATTGACATCAAAGTTTGAAACTTTGAAAGATGCAGAGTAGCTCAAATTCCACAAAAGGCAGAGAGAGAGAGAGAGAGTGCTTTTATTTACATATTACAGCCTTGTATGCTCACCAGGACATGGCCTTAAGCAATAAAACAGGTTTATTCCTGCACATGGAAGAGCTTCATACAGTTATGGGAGGAGCTAGAAGTTGCATAGTTGGGAGAACTGGAACTGTCTGGGATCATGAAAATTCCCCTTTAACATCGTGAGTTTAGAAATCTGACGGGAATTAATAATTT
Source organism: Holothuria leucospilota (assembly GCA_029531755.1). NCBI lineage: Eukaryota > Metazoa > Echinodermata > Holothuroidea > Aspidochirotida > Holothuriidae > Holothuria > Holothuria leucospilota. Next base: position 35,345,175 of record CM055973.1, on the reverse strand, counting down.
GACCGTATTTCAAATTTCAAACAAGTCCTATCATTACCTACTGTGGCTTTGTGTCCAAGTGCGCCGTAACGTGTGCATCGGAACTAAAAAATAACATCCAGTTTGTCACTGCAACTTCTGTACTGTAATGTACCTCAACCATGTGTTCAAATTTCTCGTAAACTGCTTTCTTGTTACTCATATGAAAAATCCACACCTTCGTGATAATGACAGTAAAAATCTTTCTAATGCATCTCCTAGCCGAGATTTCACCCGCACAGCACCGTTAAAAATGTACGGTAAGATACGGCAAACACCGTGTACGTACGAACGTTCGTTCGTTCGTTCGCTGCCTGGGTGCTCTCTCTGTTCGACGTATTGTGCATGCTGGGGCAGTAGCACATGACTTTGGCACGTTCCATTTTTCGCATATGGGGGGTACGGAAAATACTGGGAAAATATTTTGCTCTTTTTTGCCATATATTTAAGAAACTTTGGACGTAAAACTTTTGCAAGTAGTTTGAATAGCAATAAAAAATTACGAGCAATATAAAGATAGGAATCATTTTTAAAGGGAAGTTTATATCTCCCATACCAACTACATTAATGGTATGATTGGGGACATAAAAAATGACACAAAGCCTTTTTGGAAGTACATAAATGGACAAAAAAAGGATAAGCACAGTATCCCCCCTCTCCAGACAAATGGCAAATTAGCCATTACTGATCTGGACAAGGCCCTGGCCTTCAATTCTCAGTTTACTAGTGTCTTCACTAAAACTTTGTATAGTGTAATTCCATTCCGTAGACCGACTCATAGCAGAATGGCTGATATTACTATCTCCACACATGGGGTTGAAAAACTGTTAAAAGGTCTTAACAAACATAAAGCTGGTGGACCGGACAACATCCACCCTTGGGTCCTCAGGGAAATCGCATCGGATATTGCCCCTATGTTGAGTCACCTTTATCAACAATCCCTCTCAAGTGGGCGAATACCCATTGATTGGAAGAGGGCAAATGTTTGCCCTATTTACAAAAAGAATGACAGTTCCCTCCCTAGTAATTATCGGCCTGTCTCGCTCACCTGTATTTGTTGTAAATTGTTAGAACACATTATTAGCTCAAACTTAATGGACTTCTTTGAATCCAAGAATGTCCTTTCATCAAAGCAGCATGCCTTTAGAAAATCGCACAGCTGCGATACTCAGTTGGTGTCAGTCATTGAAGACTGGGCTTCATCCCTGGATTCAAACAAGCAAATTGATGTTTTCATTCTGGACTTTGAAAAGGCTTTCGACACGGTGCCTCATGAGCTCTTAAAACCAAGCTTTTTAGTCTTGGTGTTTCAAGACAGATCCTCCAGTGGGTTGATGATTTCCTCTCTGATCGTAAACAGGCTGTCGTAGTAAATGGTACTAGGTCTTCTTTTGACGATGTTGTGTCTGGAGTCCCTCAGGGGTCCGTTTTAGGACCAATTCTCTTTTTAGCGCACATCAACGATATCGTTAGTAGTGCCAGTTCTAATGTCAGGCTTTTTGCTGATGATTGTGTTTGCTACCGAGTTATTGATGATGCTAGTGACTGTCGTAAGCTTCAGGTTGACATTGATAATCTAGGTCTCTGGGCTAAGACATGGGGTATGAGATTCCAGCCTTCAAAGTGCAATATCATCACCTTTGCCAGAAAAAAGAAGCCTGTCTGTTTCGATTATGTCTTAAACGGTGAAAAGTTACTTAAGGTTGATTCAATTAAGTACTTAGGGGTTTTTATTACTAGTGACCTTAGTTGGGATAAACATGTCCAATTTATTTGTAATAAAGGTAATAGAATCTTAGGGGTACTTCAAAGAAATCTGTCTTTTTGCCCTAGCGATGTGAAGCTAACTGCTTATAAGGGCCTTCTCCGGCCTATTTTGGAATATGCCAGCAGCGTGTGGGATCCACACCAGATTTACTTACAGGATAAGCTGGAGAGTATTCAAAGGAGATCGGCTCGTTTTATCAGTTCTACCTTTTCACGTGAGCCTGGGTCTATGACTTCTGTACTGAAAGACCTCGATCTCCCTTCGTTATCGGAACGTCGTAGGCAAAATAGACTAATTCTTTTTACTAAGGGTGTTTTTGGTAAGGCTCAGATCCCTGTTGATAGACTTCGGCATCCCACTCGCAAAATTCGTGGCATGCATAACCTACACTTTTGCCATCTTTATACTAGGACTAACTGCTACAAGTATAGTTTTCTGCCTAACACAGTCAAGGATTGGAATAGTCTCCCTGCCTCTCTAGTCGAAAATTCTGTGCATCATAAAGACCCCGTTCAGTTTATTACAAATAGCATTAGGGCTTAGGTACCCCTCGACGCATGCGTGGTGAAGTAATGTCCCTCTGGATGTGTCACCGTATTCCGAAAGAAGAAGAAGAAGTATATAAGGTAGTACCAGGATAGAGGTAACCGGAAAGAAGATTTTTTTCGTGCACACAGCGCAAAATACACCTTGAAAGAATTTGTACGATTTTAAATCTGATGGAGTGAATTTTGCTTCAGAAAAAAGTTTCTCCACCAAAAATACGAAGTTTTGCGATTGATTCGAGTCAAAAGAATATTATTGTGGTTGAAATAAGTGCATACCTTATGTAGACATAACTGAATCACCAAAATTTACTTCTTTCGATCATGAAATCATGTCATGTTAATTTTAGTGATAACTTGACAAGTATGAAATCTAGCAACATCAAAAAGTCCGAGCCACGTGCCGTATATCCATTTGGGTATGTTAAACGGCAAAGATAATTGTAAAATTTCTAGGAGGTCTTTCGCGCTACTTCTGGGCCTTAGTTTTGGAACGTTACCCATCCATACGCACTGCGTGCAAATATTTATGAGCTGTCTTTCGACGTTCATTTCTAGAGATAGTCTAGGCTATTATACAGTATAGTAGGCCTATGTTGTTTCGTTATCTAGTATAGGGGCGGCTTGATGTTAGAAACACGCATCGTGGGGCTTGTTTCTGGTGAAAACTGCAATTTAATAAAAGCATGGTACGACTAACTGACAAAAGCAACTCCATTTCAACATAATCGTGAATGAGATGAGGGTAAATACAGTTTTTTAGTTGCAATAACCATGCTGTTTCGCGAAGATCAAAAGGGAAAGGCTGAAAAACGCTTCCCGGGTAGTAAAGTACTGTGTGCTCTCTGACGTACCTGAACTGTGCTGCATTAGAAATTGCGGTAACTACTAACAAAAGAAATTGCGGTAACTACTAACAATAGCCAATGATCGCTATCATTTGGAGAGGTTAAAATATTACGAGTTTGTGAGCACCAATGGTGAATATTTTGGCGGAAACTTAAAGAAATTCTGTTGACTGATTGGCCTCAAAAGTGCTGCTATTTTGCGTTTAGACACTTCTAAAATTCAAAAAATTTCGAAAAGGGGAGGGGGACACCCCCTCCCCTTATACCCCACCCCCAGGCCGGCGATCCACCGTCGGACGCGGCAGAGCCGCGACGTTCAATTCTAAACCCAGGGAAAACCCTGATCAGGTGAAGTTATTATTTTCAGAAAGCGTTTTAATTACGAATTCTGATGAAATTCACTGCAAAACATTTTGGCAGGTACTTAACGATTTTTTTTTTAAATAATTAAAATTTTGCCATCTCGTAAGCAATAACATGCAGCGCAAGGTAAAGCAAATCAAAAGAACATACGTTGGCTATGCAGATGGATACAAGTAGCGCCTCATTTGACAAATCCAGGTAACATGCACTGTGATTGGCATGGAAAAATTTGAGTTAGCTATACGGCAATCACAACGCACGTTACATAGGATTTGTCAAATGAGAAGCTACTCATATCTACCTGCATAGCGAACGTAGTCTACGTTCTTTTGATTTGCTTTACCTTGTGCTGTTTTCGCTTAGGAGACGGCATAGATGGCTGCGCAAGTTATAATCACACGTCATCTGTCTGTGTAACCACCACAGGCATTCGGAGCATTATATATACATATATACGCAATTACGTGCCTTGGGACCGCATGGATAGCTACGCAGTTACTGTACAGCAACTGCCGCGATGTTGTCCAGACGAATTGACCTACCTTGTAGTATATATACGTATATTGTATTAGCCTAGATTATGCCAAAAAATCACAAAATAACACTACCTAGCTTGGAAATAAGATGAATTTCTACCGCATCTGAGCGCTCGGAAGTGTTCGTTAGAAAAAGATGATTGCACAATAAAATCAACTTGTTAGCCTTGCGTCAGTCATTTTTTTTTGTGAATATATTATGTGTACATACATAGTACATTCACGACATAAGAAACGACTGGTACAAGGCTAGCAAGGTGATTTTATTGTGCAATCATGTTTTTCTATAAACGAACACTTCTGAGCGCGCAATCGTTGCAGAAAATCATCTCATTTTCAAGCTAGGTAGTGTTATGTTGTGATGTTTTTATAATCTTGCTAGTTTTGTGAAAAGGTAGGCCTAGAACACACTGTAGCCTAAGGATTTCTGATTTGATTCCGATGTTAAGTTAATAGCCTATCTTGAATTTTGGGGTTTTCATCCTATATGATGGCACGACCTTATAAGGCCACTCTAAGAAAGTCTTAGTATTTGTAAAACAAGACAAAAGAATGTGAATCTGTTTGTACCTGAAAATCTTTTGCCGGACTTGACCTTATTTGAGAGCTATAAATCTTTACCACAGATTTTTCTTTTTAAGAGATACCATTACGACAAGTTCAGCGTTTACAGCTCAAGCCTAACATTAGAAGTAACCTAATAAGGCCAGCGGGCGCTGTTTACAATTTTTGTACAGAGCTGTATGTACGGGTTCAGAGTAGGCAGTTTGTGCGTTCAATTTGTGCTGCATGTCTTAGCGTGCTCGAGGTTGAAATATTAAACAGGTTCACGCACATTTGCAAGGGAATTTGCTATGGGCGTGCTGCATCAAAAATTGATGCACTGATTGTGGCAGTTTTGACGCGCTTTGTTGACTGTATCGATGCACGACATTCGAAAGTGGCCTTATTAATATTAGGTCATGTCACTTAAGTATAGGCCTAGGCCCCTAGGCCCCCGACTGGAAAACATGTATGTTACGCCGAAGATCTTCGGCGTGCAGTAAAGACCTTATACGCCAATTTCATGGCGTGATTTTCTTGTCTTTTACATACACACTGTACTTAAAACACAGTACAACAATTTGGCGTGGCGTAAAAGTTGAGAAAACAGGTGACTGGCGTAAAAATTTGGTGTAGGAAATACGGACTTTCCAGACTGGCCTAGGCCTACCTGTAAGTGGTAACACTAATTGTCCCTATGGTTCGAATTTCGGTTGTGCCCAATAAATCGAACCCTGTAAAAGCTGCATTTAATCCACATAGCCCTGCCTATACCTTAGTGCTAGGCCAAAGCATAGGGCTAAGTTATTGTAAGTAATAATGTAGGCCTATACAGTATAGGCTACGGCGTAGCGTTAGGCTAACGTTAGGTCCGGCGTTTCTTAGCGGTTTTGTTAGGTTAGGATAAGTTGGTAGCCTAATGTTAGGCTAGGTCTAACCTAATTTGGAAATCTGAGAAATAACTTCAGTTGTAAGACAATAAAGATTTATAAACAAAATAGTATACCTAATTTCCAACCTTTTGACTCTCCACTAAATACTAGCAATTATCAGAAATGTGATTAAACCAAGTTTCAGCTTTTTCACGTTTTCTTCGCTCAGGTGCACTGTTAGTCAGGGTAACCATACATCGAGATGACGTTTTCATTTGGTCTTTTCACTGCATTTTCATTTGGTCTCGAGGCCCGTGAAGACCGAATGAAAACACGCTAACCTCTAAAGGGTTACCCTGACTAGTGCATTGTTTCAAATTCCAAGTGTTGCTGAAGTGTTGACGCCAATGCATATTGTCGGCATGCGCATAACTGAAGCAGTAAAGGTTGGTATCTGCGCATGCCTTCGCTTGTACGTATACGCGCGGAAAGGGCCACCAAATATGATGATATTATTTGATACGTTTTTATACCAAGAACATAGGCGTAGGAGCCCAAGTTGATGGGGGAGGGAGGGGGAGGGAGGGGGAGGGGGAGGGCTGCAACGACTGCCCGAAAAATATAACCAAAAATGTCCGCACGCTCCAACGTTCAACATATCCTTTAGGTATGCATATAGGTTATCACACTGGATGCCAGTAACACCATAATTTGCCGTGTTACTACCTTCCATATTGGTTATTATTTTGGAGGAAGTCTTTACAGTAATGATAATTATCAGTGGTGTAGCCAGGATTTCTCTCATGGGGGTGGGGACAGGCATGTTGTGTGTTCGCCGGCCTGGGGAGGGGTCTAAGGGGAGGGGACGTGTCCCCTCGATCCCTTTTGAAAATTTTGAAAATTAGGTGTCCTTACACACGTCTGTCAACTTTTAGTGCTCAAATGTAAAAGAGTGAATTTCAATCGTCGACGATTGCCTACAGTGACCACTCTTTATTCGAGTGAAAATTTCACTCTGCTGGGAGTGGTAATTCACTCCAAATGGGTGAATTACCACTCCGGGCAGAGTGGAATTCCACTCGAAACAGAGAGTGGTCACTGGAGGCAATCGTCGAAAAGTGAAATTCACTCTTTCACATTTAGAGAGTGACAGACCTGACGCGGAGCGCGACCATCGGTTTGCGCGGAGCGCCCTGCCAGGGGGGGGGGGGGCGTTTGCCAAAAATACCTCTAGATTGCAAGAAATGGCCGCACTTCCCGTGGCATGCCCACATTTTCCAGTTTTCAGGTGTTTCATGTTCCTGGAAATTTTTAAGGAGACATTTTGTTCACATTATAAATAGGCCAACGAAAATTGGAAATTCTGAGGCCTACCTGTATGTATTGCTGTCAGCACAAAATCGAATATAAATATATGCCGTGGACTCAGCCATCATAACTTGTTCATATTTGGGTTGAAAGGAGCTATCTCGATGATGGCAAGATTAATTACACTGTAAACTGCACTACTGTCAGCTTACTGCAGACTATGATCAGTTGAAGGAACTCATGTAGCGTGATAGCTGGCGTTTTACCGACATCCGACGCATCGTTTGCGTTAGAGTGGAGTTTTCCCCATATTGAGACATTGCGTGAGCCTGAAACTGATGCTTCATCGTGAAAACGTGAGACTGCGACGAAATGGGTGACTCTCACGCTAAATTCGTGGGAGTTGACAGCCCGCCTTACATGCAATCTGGTGTCACATATGCTACCTTTGAAGTCAAAAAAGGCATATTAAAAAATTTACGTATTTTAGGTACTAAAAAAATCGGTATCAGTGAGGGGGAGGGCATGGCCCAATGGCCCCTCAAATACACCACTGATAATCATAATATAAGTTTAACCATAAAAAACACACTGGTGAATTAATTCCGAATATATAGGTGCTGGTGCAATTCAAATCAGAACTTTATTTTATTTCCAACGAAGTTTTTTTTTAAACTATTGACTACCTTTAGCTACATCATTGCATTATTTTTCTTTCAGTAGGTGCCCGAAAATTCTCAGCATGTTGCCCGAATTTCACAAAAATATTTGGTTGGGGGAGCTGCAGCCCCCAGTCTCCCGCCTCCAACGCCTATAACCAAAAACATATGTCACTGTACTAAATTTACATGTCATTGTACCTATAAAATATATGTCATTACAGTATACCAAAATGATAAGTCGTTGTACCTAAAATCATGGGCGTAGATCCCCCAACATTTGACTGGGGGGATGACCCATGTAATCATACCCCATGTTACAGTCCAGTGGCATGTGCAGGATTTCGGAGTTGGGGGCACAACCTGTGATTCCCCCGACTGACGCGTGGGGTCCAGTGGCAGAGCCCCGGTGGGGGTCCAGGGGACGAAGCCCCCTGCAATATAAGGTAATAAGACCTCCGAAAATTGGTTCTACAGGCCTTATTGATCGGGTTTCGTTTGTTTCAGATTTCGTGAAATTCAATGTTAATGACGGAGAGTTCAAGTTATTTTCTATACGTTGTACGCTGCAGTGTGCTACAGTATGTGTCACATACATTGACAGGACTGTAAGATCACGAGGCCAGTCAAGAAAGCTGCTTGAGATGATCGCAAAAATTAACAGCACTGTTTCATCCTTAAACCTATATAGATTCACCATTACAGATGGTTAAAGTGACTATAGCGCGAAACGCGAAGCAAACTTAATGATAGTAGGCCTACCTGAACCATGTCCCAGATATTTATATTAATAGCATCCTGTCTGATTCAGGGCCGTAGCGAGCGTGGGTGTGGGGGTGTCACACCCCCCCCCCTCCAATATTTCGTCGCCCGTCGGCAAATTTTCGGTCTGTTGGCAAAAAGAGGAGAGGGAAAGAAAAGAGGAGAGGAGGAAAAGAATAGTCGGGTCATATGACATTCTTGAAAAAACACTTTCTGCACATTATTCCTCACTTTTATCATCACCATGGGAGCAGCACCCAATTACCCATGGAGAGGGTATCATTAGCCCGTCTTCTAAACCCTGACCTTGACTTTAAACACATTTTGCAAACTTCTGAGGATCCGGTTTACCCACAAACATCCTGGGGAAAAAATAATGCGTGCCGCGCGTGTCTTCCTTCACTGCAATCTCAGGCTTTTAACTTTTGAACACCGAAATGAAACAGGTACAGAACCCATCTTCAGATCCTGGCGTTCAAAGCATATTTTGAACGCTTGTGTTAAGATTCTGAACACCTTTTCTCCCCTTCTGAACGCCGGACGCCTGTCCTATCGTATTTGAACGCCTAACGCGTCTAGTGTTCAAATGCTGAACACATAGTGTTCCAGTACTAGTTCTGACGACAGGTTCAGCTACTGAAGTATAGTGGCATGGAGGGAGGAATAGCCTAACACATTAGAATTAACCGGAATCTCTGCATTGGACAATGCATTATGAACCAAAATATACCAATCCTGCATGAGACTTTTTACCGAGAGATTATGCTAAAACCTCAGAGCTTCCTGGAGCCAAGCCCCTCGGACCCCCACCTGGGGCCCTTAGGCGGGCCCAGTGTTTTAGCCAGCCCCTATTTGTGGGACAATGTCGCATAAACGTCGACGAATGTCGCACACAAAATCTGACAAGCAAATTCTACCTGGGTGTAAATTTTGAGATTCCTCATTAGAGCAGAAATCCACTCAAATATGGCACCATTTGCGATCTAGGCACCTTACAAATTCCAAAAATTCCAAAGGAGAGGGGGACACCCCCTCCCCTTAAATCCCTCCCCAGGCCACAGATCAGTAAATGTCGCATTGAGGAAACGTCCTAGCTAAAGCACTGGCGGACCTCTGGATCCCAACCGCTTAAAAACTATAGCGGCCAGACGAGAGGAATAGCCTAATACATTAAAATTAGTGGGGATCTAGTTTGTATTTGATGATGCATTATGAACAAAAATATATCCATCCTGAGACTTAATTTTTCCCCCAGAGATATACTTAAACCTCAGAGCTTCCGGAGGCTGTGCCCCCCTGGACCCCACCAGGGGTCCTAAGACGGGGCCCTCCACCCCACCCGCTAAAGCTCGTTTTCGCACTACGCATTACCAGATCCGTCGGCAAGACATAATCTCCACACCCCCAAAGATAACACCTTCGCTACGCCCCTGGCTCGAACTCCACAGGACGCTGAAAATGTTGTGTTCGAGTTAAAGGATTTGTGCTCTTGAGACCAAGGAAGTCAGAAAGTCATGGGACTGATCGTCGTCGGGACAGTGGTGAAACCAGATGGGGGTAGGTGCCATGTATGTCCCTCGTCGAGGACGGATCCCCCGCAAGGTCGTTTAAATTTCCCAGTGTAGTCGGGAAACGTTATAAAATATGAAGTAGTCCAAAAAAGCCAAGGTCGCCCCGTGTGATTCACTTGATATTTTGATTTAAATGAGGGCTGATCCTATAGTAAATTCCCCAAATTTTTCAATTTCACGCCTAAAAACCCAAAATGCGCGCCGAAAATTTTGAATTTTGCTCTCGACGACCTTACGGCACTCAGTCTCCCTTGTCGGGGTTTCAGGCTGCAGTCCTACGTAGGGAACATTGGACCCCTGTAGCGCAAATTCTGGCGCTACCCCCAGCCAGCGTCGTGATTACACATTTATCGTACCTACCAGGCCTATCACGACTACATGTTTACCGAAGAAATAGGAAAATTTTGCGATCGGCAAGAGCACGGCTTCTGAGCTTTACCACGCCCCTCCCCCACCCCTATTGATGTCATTTATAGGGCAAGTTACAAAGAAACATTAATTACAGGCCATGCTATAAACATCAATAGCGTAATATTCAAGCACATTGAAGCCAATTTTGGGGGCGTGTTTCAGGCAATTTTAAGTACGGTACCAATATTTAAGGATGCAGGTGAAAAGGGGTGCTCGATCCAGGTCCCGATCCCCCTCACATTCGGGACTTCTACTTTGATATCACACAACATAACACTATAGACTACTAATATTAGTTATAGTGCGCTGGATTGTCAGCATTGTTGTGGCTTAGTTGGTATGGCGCTCGACCCGAACTGTTAAATCCCGGAGACTGTGTTTTTCTCGTTTTGCAGTTTTAATGTTGGGGTACTGTCGACTTTTTCCAGTTGCTTTCTCTTTCATATCTTCTTTTTTGTAGCTTTTATCGACTTCTCTTTGTTCCCACTTTTTCTTTTCTTAATTTGGCTTCGTTTTGTTAATCATGTCTTACTGTAAATTTCCAAATCAGGTCACTACACGCTATTGCATGTAGCAGGCTACATTATCAAGTCGTACACCCCCCCCCCTTTCCACGTTGCATTTTTTCGGTTGAAATTGCTAGTTTTATTAATTTATTTCTTATTCTTAGATGAAACCGATTCCATATTTCATGTAATTTGCATTTGATACGAAAGGTATCAATAAAGACAGGGCTCCCGGCTACGTAAGTAGCCGGGAGACCTGTCTTTATTGATACCGAATTTGCCTAGGTTACCAAAGTAACTCTTGTTTCTAAAGGAAAGCCACTCTGGGCTGAATATTCATAAGTGACCGACTGTAAAATGCTTTTCTTGTATTGCAACTATGGATTAAGTTTCTTAGGGGTAGGGCTAAGCATCTGCGAACAATAGCTGACCATTGTCCACGTTTCATGGTGCGATGATTTGTAAAAGAAGACAGCGGTTCCTTTAAACTTGACCAAGTCTCCCTCCGCATTTTTCCTGCCGTCTTAAGGCCGCGCTACACCATTCCATAAAATTGCACTTTGGCGGGGGGGGGGGGGGGGTGAAACCACTACTTGTAGTCCCTAAAAAAATTGGTTGAGTTGATTTTGACCCTGTTATGAGAGGGCAGTGAACCCTTTGTTAGATGTATTTTGGTAGTGATGGAGTTGGAGACTTTGCTGTCAAAAAATGGTTAAAATTGATAACACCTGAGTCGATTGTGAGATTTTGGAAAGACAGCGGACCTATCTCATATATTGGTGAGTGACAAGGGGCAGGGGTGGCGGATCACAAGTTTTTTACTCATGCGCCTGTAGCTCAAAAAGTCAATGGTCATGCTGCAAAATTTCTTATGTGCCAGTAACAACCAACTCGTGAGCTTCGCATTGATGGGTCATATGCTGGCGATGAAAACTTTGACAAGGAATGAGAGGTAGCGTAACAAGGCCCTGCTTTAGTGTGTAAGTCGGACCAAATTTTAAGTGCTGCATGAGGTTAATAATAAAGGAATGGTTACGGGTTCGGTGAATACAGCATTGTACATCCGCTTATGCAGGATCATTTAATTGAAGGAAAAAAGTGACTTCAAGTTTGACAAATGCCGAATGTGACGGCCTGTGGAAGAGTGTAGTAAAGTATCTTCAACCCGGGGCGCCCCCAACAACCTCCACCTCCCTCCCTTGATACGAACTTGAATGGAAAGTGATCCTTCAGGTTAAAGATACCAATCACAGAACAGCCGACAAGCTGGCCGTCAGTAGATATTTATATTACCATATTATCATTACGGTAAGGATTTTGCAAAGAAGTGTTAGCATTTATTTAAACTGCCAGAAAGCGCGTTCATGTACCAGCAATTTTTCTTCCATTGGTCATTCGCGTATACTGACTTGATTTTGGTCCGTTTGAAGGCCTTTGAAGAGTTGTAACAGGGAGCTGTCTTAAAGATCCCTGGTTGTAGCATGTGAAAGTCACAAGTAAGTAAAGCTCGAACTCCACAGGGCGCTGAAAATGTTGTGCTCGAGTTGAAGGATTTGTGCTCTTGAGACCAAGGAAGTCAGAAAGTCGATGGGACTGATCGTCGTCGGGACAGTGGTGAAACCAGATGGGGGTAGGTGCCACGTATGTCCCTCGTCGAGGACGGATCCCCGCAAGGTCGTTTAATTTTCCCAGTGTAGTCGGGAAACGTTAAAATATGAAGTAGTCCAAAAAAGCCACAGTCGCTCCTTGTGGTTTAATTGATATTTTGATTTAAATGAGGGCAGATCTTGTAGTAAATTCCCCAGATTTTCCAATTTCACCCGTAAAAACCCAAAATGCGCGCCGAAAATTTTGAATTTTGCTCTCGACGACCTTACGGCACTCCGTCTCCCTTGTCGGGGCTTCAGGCTGCAGCCCTAGGTAGGAAAGTTTGGACCCCTGTCGCGCAAATTCTGGCGCTACCCCCAGCCAGCGTCGGGATTACACATTTTATCGTACCTACTAGGCCTATCCCGACGACATGTTTACCGAAGAAATAGGAAAATTTTGCGACCGGCAAGACCACGGCTTCCTGAGCTTTACCCCGCCCCTCTCCCCACCCCTATTGATGTCATTTATAGGGCAGGTTACAAAGAAGCACTAATTATAGGCCATGCTATAAACACCAATAGCATAATTATTCAAGCACATTGAACCCAATTTCGGGGGCTTATTTTAGGCAATTTAAAATACGGTGCCAATATTTAAGGATACAGGTGAAAAGGGGTGCTCGCCCCAGCTCCCGACCCTTACATCAGGCACTGACGCGCCCGCATATGACACGGATTTGCGCTATATAACTTTGGTTATACTATTACGAACGTGAGATGATCCACCGTGGTAAGGAAAAATCGTCGACGAGCGATCTAGCTATGTTACTTAAACTGAAAAGAGGATCGATCGATGGACATAGTCCATTCATGGACAGGGTGTTCGAAAATAGACACTGTGTAATGGTCCTTTCTTGGAGTACCCTCTCACTAACTTTGGTTTTCTCCACTCCACATTATCGCTGGATAATGGTAAGGAGAAACCGTATCTTGATTTCTCCTTCCCATATTGACCGAAGAAAGGGGTGGGAAAACTGGCATGTCAGATTTCACACCAACGCTATGTTCTCGGCTTCCGTAGCTGATGGTCCTACTTTTACAGGAAAAGAGGTGGGCAATCTTGGCTCATGTTTCAAGAGGCTTCCTGGAACTTGGTATGAGACACGTTCAACCTCTGTAAAGGTAGACTCCTCCATAAAATACTCACCAAGGTCAATAAACAGTCAAATGAGAAATCGTAATCCTAAGATATCCTTTCAACTTTTGAGAAGTAAGAAAATGGTAGATAATAACGTAGAAAGACTGGTAACCTATACAGTTGAAGTTGATCGTAAACTTGATCAGTTGTTGAGGCTGCGAAAAGTCTAGTCTTCCGAACTGCCAGGAAAATGATACTTTTAGGTTAGCCAATCGTCGTAATTGCATGATTTGAAGTGACACAAGCATCACGCTAATATTACGTGGATTTAGTTGATTCATTTTATTGTCAATCTACTGACTTACTTTTTAACATACTATACTTTCGTATCATTCCTAGCTTTTACTACTGAATTCAAGATGTATCCGAGACTTTTCTTGGCCTTTACCTATCTTTGCCTGTTGCAACTGACCTTCTCATATCATGAATGGCGATCGTGCCCAACATTCTGGACGGCATTCGAAGGACATTGTTACAGGTAAGAGGACATGACAATGCTAAATCATGTATGTAGGACTATGTGTCAATGTATACATTATTGGCGTAAATATGTAATTTTTCACTTTTTGTAGGGGTATGAGGGTTTGCTGCACATGAATTCAAAGACCACTGTCCAGGGGCTACGAAATAAATTTGATTTAAGAGACATAATTCATACGAATGTTAAAAATAATAGGACACAATAGACGCAACAGTTTAAGAGCAATGCTCTTATGGTTCAATCAAAGGAATTACAAGAGATATATTTCTTAATTTTTAGTTGTTCGATCATATGCCCAACTTGCTTACGTAGCAGGCTGTACGGCATATTCCTTGTTCAGTCCAGTATCCATGGTCGGCGATTTGTTCTCAATATTGGTGGGGGCATGACCGCATTTTCAAATAATTTACTTTATGAGAAATCAAAGTCAATGAACGATTTCTCAAATAATGGGGGACATGTTCCCCTGTCCCGCGGGATCTCCGCTCATGGTCATATCCTTAACGTAACACGCTGTACGGCATATCCCTTGTTTAGTCATAAGGTGGTTTGGGAAGCCTTAAAGAGGAGCTGATCAAGCAGAGTCCTCTACCCGGTGTTTCAACCAAATATAGACCTATTCTGATTTTCTTTCCTTCGAAGCCCAGACCAACGAAATAATCTGCAGGTCCGCAGTAACTGGCGTAATCAGAGTGGCCAAAGCCATCTTATCAAATGACAACAAAGTTATAGAAGCAAAAAGTGAAAAAAGGAAATGCCAGGCCATGCCAATACAATCAAACGAGCCCCCCCCCCCCTCCCCTTCCCCAAAGAAAAAAATGATAAAAATGAAGAACGAGCACGAGGAAGAAAGAAACATTTATTTTTATTTATTCTTGCAATAAACTATGTAAACTTGAATCTCAATATAAACTTAGATCTCTCTGAAACACATATCGAAATATAGACTAACATACGTTCATACATTTCGTCTCCCCTAATAAAAAATCGTAGCTACGCCAGTGTCCGTACTCCGCCCTGTAGACATTCATAATCTATGACCTATGCTTCACTTTTTATCTTCCTGTTAAGCAAGGTCGATGGGACACATAAGAGACTCGCGAAAAGGAGTACAGGAGGGAATTTCTCCCTCCACTAAAAAACCCGCAAATCATTGTCTTCATTGATCAAAAGGAACATGTAGTTCGAGATTATAATGTTACAATGGAAGACAGCATTCGTTCCATCGTCACAAATATTTTAATTTTATTATTATGCCACTCGACCATTGTTCATGTGGGCTAAAATTTTGTGAGATCTCGTGACTTCAAGGCATTCTACCCCCCCCCCCCCCCAATGAATCTTACAGCCGCAAAAAGTAGTACGCCATGCATGGGGAAACTGGAACTGTATATACTGTATCTGACTGGCTGCGCTTTCCTTTCTTCTGTTCCCGGACTTCTTTACCATGTGAAACATTGTAGGTACTACTTCCACAGGCTACGTCCTGTGTCAGAGTCAACACAGCTACAATAGGCCTACGGCTTAGAAGTAAAGTTCGAGACCTGCGAAAGATGGGGGCCATATGTGTTGGTACGGCAAATGTGAATTTCTTCATCTGCAGACTACATAACTGAAAAGTTTCGTATGTCGGTATTTTGTTTCACCTGTAAAATCACCTATTTTCGTGCCTATAAGACCTTCAAAGGGTTTAATGTGTCTCTAATTTGTAAGGACCTGCGAGATTCAACGTAATCGTATACATGATACGATGAGTACGTAATTTGTATAACGGCCACAATCACACCAAACTACCTGGGAATACTACCGTAACGATCCAGGCCCACTTTTATTTGGAGACAGATCTTTTCGATCTGCAAGGCAGTCTCCACCCAGCACCGGCGTGCCCAGGGACGGTACATTTCCGACACGTCCTACAGGTAAAAAACCCTATTTATGCATGGGATCTTGTAACAACGTCCACCAAATCATTACGTTTTGTTTCGTAAGGTATCACATTTGTGTCTCGAGACATGCATATTATGCATGCTATCATGTTACGGATTGGGTGCAGCGTTCGACGAACAGTTGGCTAAGCAGTGGACATTCTTCCACTTTCATTTCCTTTCTTCTTTCAAAACTTTTTAGGTTTTTCAAAGACAAATCTAATTGGACGTCAGCTGAAGCACACTGCCGTCTCTTCGGTGCATCGGATGGGTTCGGTATGGCGCACCTTGTATCGCTACACTCAGCCAAAGAGGAGGAATTTGTTCTCGAGTTTTGGGAACGCAGCACCTGTAATCCGGTTGGTATTATTTTTCATGGACTCCAATTCCAGGCTATGTACAATACAAAACAATAGGCTTTCAAATGTGTCCTTTGAAATTGCATATGCTTTTCCTGCTCTTGCAAACGACAAAAAAATTTCACTTATAACTTGTCAATCTAGGTTAAACAGGAATTTTGCGAAATAGATATTACGGTGTAATTTTCTTTCACCAGAAGCAAAACAAAATAGACCTATTGGAACCTTACAGAGGGTATGAGCAAAGTGGGGGCTACCTCACGGGATCCATCTTGGCCTACTTCATAAATCGTTTGCCAATAATGGGATCTTATCTAGCCCATGTTGTGGTGCGGGAATTTGCCGGAAGGAGAAGAAAAGCAAATTCTTTTCCTCCTCTCCTTCTTCCTCTCCTTCCCCTCTCCTCCTTCTTCTTCCCGCTCCCCTTCCCCCGTCGGGGGTGAAACATGAGGCCCCAATAGCGGAGACGAGGGTGTGAGGAGGATGAGGACGGAAGAGTGGGTAACGGAAAGTCGAAGATGTGGAGAAAACTTTTCTTCAATACCTAGCATGTATTTGCATATTTGGCACATTAAGCGTTACTTGACGCACCAAGATATAGGTATAGGCTAATGATTTAGTGCATTTTCGGAAAAGTGACATTTAGGATGAAACAGCGCCGAAAGTGGAATCACTCGTTTGGATCTGTACTCTTTGAGATAAACAGTCACCTGACTGTAGTGACCCTTAATGGGAGTAACATGCATTGCACTGTATCCACTCAGTCTGCCTGACGAAATTGTAACACCTATCTAACGCTAAACACAACTTACTAACTATGCGATATTGGATGAAATTCCCGGCGAACTTTACAAAACAAAAACATGGTTATACAGTTCACGTTTATAGCTAGGTTGCTTGGCAAAGCGAGTGGCTTTTTCTGTTTATCGATATAAAACAAGACTGTTCAATTAAAACAACTTTTTATACCGTCCTTGCGTCAGTCATGAAGAATTTTCACTAACTGAGAGCAAACTAATAGATAAGTTGTCGGGCGGGGCGTCAAAACTTACAAAATTGATTGTCCCCAGGGGCGTAGCGAAGGTGTTATCTTTGGGGGGGGGGGTGGAGATGATTATATTTTGCCGACGGATCTGGTAATGCCTAGTGCGAAAACGAGCTTTAGCGGGTGGGGTCCAGGGCCCCGCATATGGCCCCCTGGTGGGGCCCAGGGGGCGCAGCCCCCGGAAGCTCTGAGGTTTAAGTATATCTCTGGGTAAAAATTAAGTCTCAGGATGGATATATTTTTGCTGAGGCCCGCTAGTGTTTTAGCCTGGACGTTTTCTCAATGCGATATTTACTGATCTGTGGCCTGGGGGAGGGGTGTCCCCCTCCCCTTTGGAAATTTTTGGAATTTGAAAGGTGCCTAGATCGCAAATGGTGCAATATTTGAGTGGATTTCTGCCCTAATGAGGAACCTCAAAATTTATCCCCGGGTAGAATTTGCTTGTCAGATTTTTTGTGCGACATTTGTCGCCGTTAATGCGACATTGTCCCACAAGTAGGGGCTGGCTAAAACACTGGGCCGGCCTTGGGGCCCCTGGTGGGGGTCCAGGGGGCCTCGCCCCGGAAGCTCTGAGATTTTAACATAATCTCTCGATAAAAAATTAAGTCTATGCAGGATTGGTATATTTTGGTTCATAATGCATTATCCAATGCAAAGATTCCGGTTAATTCTAATGTGTTAGGCTATTCCTCCCGCCATGCTACTATACTTCAGGAGCTGAACCTGTCGTTCGGAATTGGAACACTATGTGTTCAGCATTTGAACACTAGACGCGTCATGCGTTCAAATACGATAAGTGGATATAGGCGTCCAACGTTCAGAAAGGGAGAAAAGGTGTTCAGAATCTTAACACAAGCGTTCAAAATATGCTTGAACGCCAGGATCTGAAGATGGGTTCTGTATCTGTTATCATTTCGGTGTTCAAAAGTTAAAAGCCTGAGATCGCAGTGAAGGGAAGACATGAGGCACGCATTATTTTTTCCCAGAATGTTTGCGGGTAAACCGGATCCTCAGAAGTTTGCAAAATGTGTTTAAAAGTCAAGGTTAGGGTTTAGAAGACGGGCTAATGATACCCTCTCTATGGGTAATCGGGTGCTGCTCCCCATGCTGATGATAAAAGTGAGGAATAATGTGCAGAAAGTGGTTTTTCAAGAATGTCATATGACCCGAAATAGTGCACCTATACGGAAGCCGTTAATTCCCTTTTTTTTCCCGAGTTGCCGACGGACTTAGTCACTCGTCCAATTACACCGACGGCCGTTCATACGGCCGTATACGGCCGTCACATGCATAATCAATTTGCCGACGGGCCTTCAACTTGAATGGGCCAATTAGATGAAGAGCCGAAAATCGAAATAGACGATAACAGACTGGCCCGTTCTCTCTTTTTCTTTCTTTCTTTTCATTCTCCGTCTTCTCTTTCACTCCCTTCCTTTCCCTTTCTTTTCCCTTCTTCTCTCCTCTTTTCCTCCTCTCCTCTTTTCCTCTTCTTTTCCTTTCCCTCTCCTCTTTTTGCCGACAGACCGAAAATTTGCCGACGGGCGACCAAATATTGGTGTGACACCCCCACACCCCCGCTCGCTACGGCCCTGATTGTCCCCAGTACTGCTCCCCCAACGAAATTGAAAAAGTTACCCGACAGGAGGCAGTGCTCACCTATGGCCACGGTACCATCCCCTGGGGCAACCCCTGTCGTGCATTGTTTCTTCAGATTTTTTGTTTGTGTATTCATCGGTGTGAGACGTACACTAAAATCGAATGAAAAACAATGAGGTCGAAGCTACATAGTAGTTTGAGTCTTCGACAGCCATTTTGAATCGTGATTGATAACTATAGTAGTATCCCACTTGCGTAATCCATGAGAGTCCTCTGAGGTAGTACTTCCATTTATACACAGGGCTCAGCTTCATTAATTCCTGTTTTGTTTCTAATTTTTTTCTAGGTTCAGTTATGGCTGGGGATTAACGATAGAGGTACAGAGGGCGCTTTCCAATGGTCGGACTTCACTGATGTAGATTATACAAACTGGGCACCAAGTGAACCCAACAACTCGGGAAGTAATGAAGACCACGGTGCACTCTACTTTAGTAGTAAACTATGGAACGATCTGAACACGAGAGACCTTGATTTTGTCTGCAAGATGCCCCGTTCATATTACACATGATCATTTTGCCAGAGAAAATTTGGAAATTATGACTAGGGGCGTAGCTAGGATGAAATTTTTAGGGAGCCCAGGTAACAAATGGGGGTCACGGCATTGATGGCCGTCCTTAATCCTTACACATTTTATTAGGACTTAAAACAATTTTGGGGGCGCCTAACAAACATCTGGGGCCCAGGGTCCCCAGCCCCCCCCCTCCGTAGCTACGCGCCTGATAATGACTCCTTGGTTTACCTTTAATATCTAGTATTTATGTTCAAAAACACCATGACAGATACACTAGAAATGAGAAGATTGCTGTAAGATACAGGTTATGTTTCAGAATAAATTTTGGGGGAATGCTAATTCCCTTAAACTCAGACTGAACCAACTGGAGGATTAGTCTAGAAGGTCGCCTTCCTCTGACATCATCCCCGCTCTTTGATTATAGGGGACGGAGGTAAATGCAACGCACCTCTTTCGTTGGCCTCAAAGTCACTTTTCAAGAGATAGGGTTACAGCAGTTATTTTCATGGGAATGCCATTTTCTATAATTAATTCATGTAGGTGTAGCTTTAACACAATAAACACCATAATACACATTTTCTCTCAATAAGAAATACATTGACACATTTTCACCCGGTTCAACACCTACCATATTTATTAACCAACATATAATTCGCTTCATTTAGTGATACACAAATAATGAAACATTTTCCATAAAAATTTAAGCATTTAAAATGTTACTATCTTTGGTAGTAATTTAAAAATTATTCTACAAGTGCAAACTTCTCAAGAGGACAGATCCTGCGTAGATTGATGCACAAGTCCCTCGATACTTTGGTCAAGGGACAAAATCCCCCCCCCCCTCCACCTCACTTTCCTCTTCAAAGAGTAATGAACACATCCGATATAAACCAAGTAAAATTTCGGTTGTTGGAAACATAACGCACAAAGACTGACTATACAATTCCCTAAAAACCATGTTTTATTTAATAAGGTGCTTAGGATCCCATCTCGCTTGGGAAGCGAGCAAAGCATCCATGGGTGCCGTTGGTTTGACTCTCTATCTTCTTATTTTGCCCTCATACCCGATCTACGCTCCTCTTCTCACTCTTGTTACTTCCATATAAATCTATGGTATGTACATAGGTCTATATAAAGATTAAGATAGATATGCAGGGTTTCCCTAAAATGCGCGCCCAGTAGCATATAACTATAGCTGATTCGTCAGCGAATACCCTTTAAAGAACTTTTTTACGTATGAAATCATCGCAACCTAGCATATCCCAAGGGATCTAGTTCATAATAATATATCGGTTCATTGCTCTTTTTCTTTTTTCCCTTTTATTTAAGGGGATGAGGTCAGATCCCGACAATCTTAACGAACACCCGTTTAAACCATAGAGCTACTACCTGTCCTAGTATTAGTTCCATGGTTTAACCCTAACTTAATCTGTTAATTTCGGGGTCTTGAAAGATTTCTCAAGACTTTAAAACTCTGGTGTCACTTAAATGCATAGGCTGGCTCCAGTGGCGTAGCTACGGGGGCATGAGGGGGTACGTACCCCCACGACAAAGCCGTACCATCCCTGGTGCCCCACAGTGGAAAATTTTGGAATGCACAGTTCTGTATATAAGCCCTATAGAGAGGGAGAGAATTCAGAACTTGTGCCCCCAAGAAAGGTTCGTGCCTCCTGCTCAAAAAATCCTGGCTACGCCACTGGCTGGTTCTTGTTTAGAGTGTGCACAGTGACGATAACTTGCCAGATGGCTTTCGATCACAGAGTGTAGTTTGAAAATATGCAAAAATGATGATTACCGACAAAATAATAATCACTGTCATTTATTATACTTCGACAAGAAGCGTACATGGGTCTTCAATCCCTTTCCTCAATGTAAGGTTTTTACTCATGTGAAAATGGTGAAAAGTGAAAGATTCTTTACAGGCTGGTTTGGAAAGGATGCCAGAATAGTGATGGATCAAACTCAAAAATCTAGTCACCCAAACTTTATTTGGAAACATCAGTTAAATCTTAAAAATTTGTTCTTATTTAACACTCAACTATCTTTTATAATGTTTCGAAAAATGTAAATATTGTGTATTGAAGGAATAACAATGAGTTTTTCTGCATGAATTTAATAATTCAAAAACAGAAATATTATTACTTGATTAAAAAGACCGACTCATGAATTAAGATACCGGGGTACACTCATTCAATTGGGGTGACTGCATTTTGCCATTGGGCTGTTTGTCTGAAACTCAAGATGTATCTTTTAAAAATGTATTATTGCATTTTTCTATTCGTGGTTACTGTACTCTCTCTCTTGCTTTCCTTTCATCTTCCTCTCTCTCATTTCCTACTTTTTCCTTCCTCTTCTGATCCTCTTTCAACCGCTTTGTTTAATGTTCTGATTTTTTTGTACTGTTAAGGTCGTTTGTGTTTAATGTTGTGATCATTTACTGATTATCTAAGTTGATCACAACTCTAATACAAGTTTTCTTTGTTCTCTAAGTGCCTTTCATATGTATTTTCTTCCATACTTTTTTGTTTCTATTTGTTATGACTGCAAACAAATATGTGAGAAATCACTTTCAATTATCTTCATTGAATTCAATGGAATTGAGATGAATTATGGTGAGATAATGAACTGACGTCGGATTGTTATGTACCATTTTTATTTTGCAGTTCTCCGTCGGTCAATTTTATCCCTTCGTCCAGGGAGGTGTTATTAGAAGGAGTTCTGACTGAAACTTTAATTTATGCTAATCCTATTAAATCCAGTTAAGCGCGTGGAGAAAATCCCTATAATGAATAATCATTTGATTTAAGAGCATTCAATCCTCTCAGTCAACCTTTCCTTACCTCACTCACACCAGGGAGGTGTTAAGAAGGAGATCCAACGAAGAAATTTGTCAGACAATACGTACTTGAAAATGAATTAATCCTTTTCATGCACTGTCATTTGATTGACACACAGTGGAGAGGGCTGGACCCGTGTTCACCCTATCCCTTCGTTCCTTCCCACCTCCCTCCTACCTTACTGAAAGATTAGTCCCAGTTCAGTGTATTAAACAATGATACAGGTTAAAATTATGGTGACGTGCCAGCAAAAAGGCCTGATTTGACTTGACAGTTAAAGAGTAAGATTTCCAAGGAAAGATCCCTTGGATTATTTCAATATCTTTTACCGTTCTCAAGATATACCTCTTCAAATTAAACGTTTCTCGAGTAACTCATTGCCTATGTAAAAATAATGATGTGTAGTGTTGCACAGTGTTGGCATTTCTTTTGTTTACCTTATGAAAATTATCTCTTAATTATTCATCAGATAGCTTAAAGTTTGTAAGTGATACTGATATTTTTCAAGGGAACAATTTTAACTTGCAAAATAAATCCCTCGGGACATATAGATAGTTCTCAGTGACGTCACAGCTAGAAGTTAGCAACCGCCATGTCTGAGGGCAAGCCTGCACACACATGCCGGGGTTGCCCTCAGACATGGCTGAAATAATACACGTGAAAAGCTCCTATGACGTCACGTGAGAACTATCTATTGATGTTACAATATCCTTGAACTAAAGGTTGAAAAAACAAAGAATCGCATAAGCCATACTTGGCCAGTCCCTTTTTCCACATTACAAATTTGCATATTTAGCTCATTTTTATTCATGATAAAAGTGTGAAATAGAAATTACCCTGAAAAATGGTCAATTTTTAATGGATTTTGATTGAAATTGTGGGTATTTTCTAGGTTTTTAATGCTTTTTACATCAAATATTCAACTATGTCATTTTCATATCACCAGACCGTTAAGTATATATTAAGGTGCTTTAATGACTAAATTACGGCGACAACTAAAGCACGAATCATCATAATAACCATATACGAATTACAGAACACTCGACTTGATATTAATACAATGCGATTACATAACTATTTATAAGTGCCACCTGCGTAGCATAGCACTGAACTTGATTAATATAACAGTGAACTTCCTTTAGCTACTTTCGACAAAATGTTGCTGAAAAAGCAACCGATAATTCTTATTTTACAAGGCTATCTTCCAAACATAATTCGATTATTTTTTAAGGTACAAACGTTTTCTACGAAGGAAAAACATAGCGATCAATGGTCATATCCATGGCACATTACTTGGAGCCAATTTTCTTTAAAGTAGGCCTAGTATTTCCATTGCTTTCCATTTTAGCATTTCAAACTTTGCCCGAAAAGATCGATTGTATCTTTCCATTTCCAAGTCTTATAGCTCAGGTCCAAAGATACTATAATATCTTAGCTCAGGTTCAGAAACAGCGCCCTCGCTATTATCCATGCAGGTTTTACCATTCTGGCACATTTCACACAAGTCCATCACAATGACAGTGCCTACCTCAAGTTTAAGGCCAATCAAATATATAATATACATAAAGTCGTTTTTGTGTGTCAAGCTTCTGCAAGACACTAAATGATCCATTTAATTTTACAAATTGATAGTGGAACAACTAATTAAGCAGATAACTGTAACCTATTTCAATGTTTTGGAGTAAAGATTGATCTGTTAGTTGCTTCCTCTTGGGGAATCCAAGGTATCTCCTCAATCATGCCACTTAAACCAAGCTGACTGACCCAGGTCTATATTTTTTCCTGATTGCACCCCTGGTGAAAAGAAAAGATAAAAAAAAAGAAATTTGTGAGAGAAGGAAGAGTAGATTGAAGATTTTATTTTTGTTAGCCTTCATTGTTCTTTGACCAAAAAGACCTCTAAGGGGCCCCTGATCTTGTTCGTTTCCCGAGGATCAACTGTGGTTGTAGCCGACTGTGTTTACAAAGAAGGGGGCGTTTAAACTGACTTCACACGTGGTAGGCCTATGTTAAATTAAGTCTTTTGAAGAAAATACTTACCTATGAGGTCGTACAACCGGTCTACTGGAATCGTTTCCATTCCGAGGTTCGCTAGGAAGTCTACTCGTGTAAGAAGGCAAACTTCTAAGCGAGGAGGCGCCCCTCACAAACGGCATTGTTTCGACAGAGGACGCCTTTGACAAAGACGGCACTGTCTCAATGGAAGGAGCTTTGCTAATCGTTGGTTCTGTTGCTGTCGGTGAAAACACCTCGCTCTCCCTAGGTCTTGCAACGGAGTTGAGTCGACTATCAGCTCCTGGTATCGCCGAGAACGAAGTAACACTTTGCGTTGACCTTAGCCGGTCTGAGTCGGTACGAGGATGAAGTAAATCCCGCGACGGAGGCGATGTCTGCCAGTGCATATGTTTGTAACGTTCAACAATAGTCTGTATGACCTGCATGAAAACGGGTGGAAAGTTCTTTAATGACGTCACAGGGAGTAGGGGGAGTAAAAAGGGACGGAGGGAAGGAGGGAAGAAAAAAGGAGAAGGGGGAACTGTTTAAAGGGGGGAACTGTTTAAAGGGGGAAAGCGAGGGACAGGAGAAAGAAAGTGAAGGTGGTGCAGAACACAGGGAAGAAGCATTTGTTTATCAATGTATAAAATCCTAAACGGCATCGTCCATACACTCTAAAAAACATCTAGTCAATTGGGGCACGAACCGGAATCTTGTCAAATATTTGACAAGACTTGTTTCAAAATTGACTAGAAATGGTTCAAAAATGAAACTATTCGTTTCATTTATGAGCCGAATCTAGTCAAAGATTTGACAAGATTCCGGTTCGTGCCCCTATTGGTTAGATTCTATTCAAATTTGACTAGGACATTTTTAGAGTGTAGGGAATTGGGACTTGGGGACGTAATGTCTTCGCGAGGTAAAGAAAGATAGTCGCCGAGTAGGAAGTGGAAGGGAAAAAATCCTTCTGATGGAATCGTAGTACTTATTATAAAGGGGTTCGCATTGTACGCATATCTTTTAAATCTACGCTACTATTACCATTCGTCCTGGTGGGCCCCATAGACTCTGACCTTGATCGCCTAAGCCTACACAGCTAGATTTTTCAAGTATGTAAAATAAACCAATTTAAAATGTAGGCAAACTTAATGGGGCTTATGCATTACCCCACATATGCTTAGGAATATTCCCTTATCTCAATTTAGTATCTGGTGACTACACTTGAATGGACAAAAATTCAAACAATGGCATCATTCTGGTTATCACTGATGACTTGTGCAAATCAATCAGTGCTACATAGCCAACCAAGGGCATGCCAGGCAGCTCAGACACAATAGTGAGTGGATATTGCCTTGAGCAATTCAGACTCCAGTACAGGCTATTGGAGCTTTGTCCGGGGGTTCTCTAGACATATTTTTTTTTTAAATTGGAGGAGTCGGAGCTAGAAGTAAACTTAGTAGTTTTTACTGTCGGCGCGAGATCTGTTGCCCTTTAACGAGGATGTGTAGGAGGGGTTCATATTAATCACCTCATTCATAAGACAATAATTTCAATGGCAACGAAGGGCGATGTAGAGGGGTATACCAGAGAGTGCCCAATAACAACTCCCTTTGTATACTATGCTGTTCATTATCGTGACACTTGATCAAAATATGGATCTTTTTACCTGGTGTCGCTCTTTGAATTTTATTCGGCCACCTCTTTGTGCTGAAACACCGTCGGCTGACTTCCTCTTCCACTTGAAATAAGTGTTCTTCTTAGTTTTCTCTGGTACCTGAAGGGGGGAACATGCATCTATTAGTTCTTAATTAGCGATCCGTCAGGTGCCTTAAAATGGCCCGAGGAAGATTCAAAAAGTCATAAAAACTTTCACAAGCAAACATGCTAAAGTCCTAGCTACAACGAGCAATTAAAGGTACAACCTCCAGTGAAAGTGGCACTCGGCCCAACAAGGGCGTGGATTCATCTCCAAAGGTGTGTGTGTGTGGGGGGGGGGGCTTTTTACCATTCGGAATCGCCGTCCTTTGGAAGGTGCCTGTATGGCAAGTGGTGCAATATTTGGGCGAAATTTAGCATTTAAAATGTAGTGCCAATTCGTAATCTTGTTATATTATTGGAAAAGTGGGGGGACTTTTTGGAGATGTCCCCTCGTTCCAAAAAAAGGGAAGGGGATGCGTCCCCCCCCGTCCCCCATGATCCACGCCCGAAGCACTTGAGAACCTCTGGGTTACAGGAGGTAGACCAAAGACGGTATGGGATAAATAAGACATCAGTCTAATATAAAAAGGGAAAACACTCCGTGCACTTCGGTAGCCTAGGGTCATGGTTTGGGCGCCCAACCTTTCTTCAATATTTCCGGCGATCCCACCTCAGAGTCGCATCCAGGATTTCTTGAAAGGGGACCCAATGGGGAATCCAAGGTCAAATATAGCTATACACCGAAATATCGAAACATTGTAGCTTCCGCGGCGGAAAAAAAATCCAAAGGATGGAGCCCAGTGACCCCTCTGGATCCGTCCGTTCCTGCTTAATGCATCACACTATATAATTGATTTTACAGAGGAATTTGTACTTTCTTTATTCTAGTGGTATAACAGTTGTGCTTTAATAAGAGAAGAAGACTTCCCATACACGTATAGACCCAAGAGCAATAGGCGGATAACTTCCCACATTTGTGTCAAATCTTTTCATGTTGGCAAAGGTTGAAACTGGACCTGCACATGATGATACTCTGTCGGGGACAATGCTGTGTGGTTTCCGAACACCCCTTCTTTCAGGACAATTCAAACCCAGACAATTCCCATCAAGGACAATTCCAAATTTTCTAGTGAAGGCGAAGGGGGGTATGAGGGGAATCTACCTTCACGGTGTGTGGCTTCTTTGTTCAAGTATCCTTTCATTTATGAGTTTTTTAAATCAAATTAGCATATTTGCTGGAGAAAATTTCGCCTTTCTCCTTCCCTGCCCCTTCGTACGACTTTTGGATTTGTCAGTGCAAGTGTCAACGTCAATTTCATCATTATTTCGCTCAAAATTACAGATTCTAAACTGAAAGAGTTCCGTCGTACCTTAATTCCGCAATTGATCAGCAAGGCCACTATTTTCCTGTATATAGCACTGAGGAAACCGAAGATGACTCGAACAGAAGGAAAGAGGTTGAAGGGGACCGGAACATTTGACCGATGACCACAGTATTCCAGCATCATGTTCGTCCTAGAAAACTTCCATTCTGTGTGAACGTTTCCCTTTAGTTATAGCAATAGAAATAACAGAACATTGAAAGAAGAATTTTAATTGTTGCTCTAGATGGATTAGATCAATCAGGAGGTGTATGTAATATTTCCCTGAAGAGGCGGTGGTGGGGGGGGGGGGGAGACAAAAACCCTCGCTTTTCATTGCGTAACTGTTTGCACACTTGTAAAATACCCACGGGATACCCTGAGGACCTAAACGTTCTACTTAAATACTCCGCGGGCTCTTGCCCATTTGGGGAAGTCAAATTCCATTCCCCTCCAACACATCGTTATTTCGAAACTTCACAAGGGTTTATCGATTAACTAGGACTCTTTCCATAAATTATTCAGAAAGTTGTTTTCCTATTCAAAATGATATCAATTCTAACTTACCATAGTTTGAATATAAATTGTCATTTTAGCTCGGTCGGTCTCTGTACCCTCCCCTACGATAAACTTTCTCCTCTCCATATAGCGCATGTACATCTTAAGTATGAAGAATAGTCATGCTTCATACCTGGAGATATGGTGTTAACAAGGTTTTCAGAGTTTGGCCTCCTATGACCAAAGATGACCTTTTCTGAACTCCCGCCAAAATTGATAGTTTTTTCTCGCTTTATAATGCATCCTAATCCTGGATTTGAAGAATATCCATGATTCCCATCTCGAGATATGTGTTTAACAAAAATTTCAACGTTTGACCTCTGGTGACATCTGATGACCTTTGGCCTCCACCAAAACGATAGGGTGCTTCCTCTTTAGATAATCCCTCTACACGCTAGGTATGACGAGTATTCATGCTTCCTGTCTGGAGATATCGTGTAACAAAGTTTGCAAGGTTTAATCACGGATGACCCCAGGTGACCTTTGACCTCGACCAAAACAAAAGACTTTCCAATCTATATAATGCATCAACCCCTGCTTCTTGAAACATCATGTTATCAAGGTTTTCAAGGTTTGACCTCCGATGACCCCAGATGACCTTTTAACTCCACCAAAAATTATGAGATCCCTCCTCTCCAAATCACATACACGCATACCCACACATAGCCTACATACACATACACGCATACATACACACGCCATTACGAATGCACAGGTTTCTCTTTTATCGAAACTAAAAACATTATGGATTACCAGCAAGGGCGTAGCTAGCCCAAATGACCCCTTTGGGCAAGCGTAGAGACGGCGCCATTGTTCAAACATCTGACGCCCAATTTTAAACCAGTGGCGTAGCTAGACATTCATAACTGGGGGGCAGAGCACATTTTGGGGACCAAACTGTGCAAGCGTAGTGTGCACCACGAGTGCGAAGCGCGAAGCCCAAAATGGATGGGGTCCAGGGGCCCGCCCTAGGGCCCTTGTGGGGTCCAGGGGGCGAAGCCCCGGAAGCTCCTGGGTTTTAGTATATCAGAAGCCTCGGGAAAACTGTTCCGAACGGAAATTTTCCAGTGTAATGCTTTTGAGTTTTAGTACATTCAGAATAGGGCTAGTTTGAGCACAAAGTTAGTATTAGCACTTACTGATGTGCGTCCCTGGATTAAAGTTTTCCAAGAGCTGCGATGTGTTTTAAACGTAAGAAAGGCATGGGCAAGGTTTTTTAGTTATCCGAGACGACCAGAAATTGGCTGAATTGATAATCAACTCTAAATGGTTCTTTTAAAAGAACCAATATCTAAACTCTTTGTATGTTCTTTAAATTTAAAGAACATACAAAGAGTTTAGATATTCCACTTACAAGCAGCCGTGACTAGCCCGTGACTAGCCCGTGACTAGTTTTTGTTAGCTTGTGCTTTCGTCTAGAATTGTCAGCTTACATAATGGCTCAGCCTATAATAAACAGAGAAATCTATTTCTCGTTGTGAAAATTACTTCCGGTGTCGTGGCTTAGACCTGATAACGGTTGGAAAAAGAAACCTGTTATAGCCTAAGAGTTTGCCAACCTGTTTAGATCGGGAAGTTGACAATTTGAAATGCGTGAGAATTTAGAAAGATAGAATTTTAAATGATAGGCCTAATCCGTTAGTGGTATTTAGAGATTTAACACAAAACTTTCAAATTTTGTAGGGAGCCTGGCGGAAGTTTGGGGGCCTAGGCCCCCCGTGGCTACACCACTGTTTTAAACTAGCTTGATAACATCGGACCAAAATCGCGGCCTGGTAGCGCCCCCTTTGAGTGTCATCGTGGACACGTGTGATACATGCTCCACCCTAGCTAAGCCCCTAATTATCAGCTTTACCTGTATAGAGTCGTAAGTGGTGAGCATGGCCGCAACAAGCATATTCAAGAGTATAATTGACGTCATTATGATGTAGATGGCATGCAGGATTTGACCCGTATACTGGACAATTGACAGACTGGTTGGAAGTTCCATGTTTGCTATGTGAAACTCTCCAAATATCGCCCAGAAGAGGGTGTTTAACGACTGCCGAACGCTGAAATGGAAAAATTTGTACCCATATTCATTTCCTATTTCATTCCTGTTTTGACGAGAGAAAAATTTAAGACGGTGAATGAAAATGATAACCGAAAGATAAACTCAACTCGCTACTGGCGATATATTTCTAAGTATTGATGCTTTTCTGAAAAGGAAATAAACTAAAAGTAAAAGAGATAGGCTAATAAGAATGGAACTTGTATTCACATAATATTCCTCGGGTCGCAAGCAAACGATTTCACCGTTGTCATTGTTTTCTCATTTATTTAGAAGATAACTTAACTTTAGCTACAGATTTATAAAACCTTTTGACGCCTTTTTAAGTCTAAGAAAAAACTCCAATTCGTTTATCTTTTTACAGAGAGCTCTTTTAAGTAAACCCTCTTGGTCTTGTCCTGGGCCACCCGACATTATTTCATTTCTGTTGCATTATAAGAGTTGTATCGGAACGTTGTTCTCTCTTCAAGCATTTTAAACACGATATCATATGGTAAGTGTTATTGAAGAACATTAAATAAAGAGGGCGTACAGTTCTGTCAGCAGTTTGTTTAAATGAGCACTTTGGACGATATCAACATTAAACAATAAAAGTTACTCTATAATACTATGTAATATTTGGATTTTTAGACAGACCTTCATCGCCAAAGTAACCAAAGTGCATCACAAATATTACCGGAATAACACGTTAAAAAGACATTCCTCTAGACGGTCGCAGCTACACTACAAATGACAAATTACCCCACGGAAACCAGTTTAACCCCTATGTGAAGGGTCGCAATCTTGATAAAGGACCAGACAGGAATAGAACCAGCTATACCGGATCACTGGTCCATCGCCTTAACCTGCAGTCTCTTACTACTGCAGAAGAACATACGCCTCAATAGATAGCCAGATTTGGTACAACACGGAAATGACAGTGGTACAGTATATCGATAATAGCCTATCAAGTGTACCTTTCTGTATAAAATACGTAACTGTTGCAGTCCATCGTGGAATCATGTCATTCCATAACGTCACCTATACGTCCTCTAATAACAATAATAACTAAATGGAATAAAGTAACAAATAATTTGCATGAAAGGGAAATTTGAAAGAAACGTAGCTTACCTAGAGAACATGGATGCATCTCCACAATGTTTTAGGGCGTCTTCACTCATTTTGCTACTATCACAAGGTTGGAGGTCAACGTAAGGGGCAAATAGTTGAGTGAAACCAAGGGCAAAAGACATGAGGATGAGGAGGGCGATTACCGCAAACTTCATGATCCCTGAGAGCATTCTACCGATGGAAATTATCAACGGCCCAATTCCCTCAAAGAAGATACAGGTATGTAGTAATCGTTGGACAGTAAGAATATTGGCGACTGAAAGATATAGATGGTGTTGCGATAAATGTTATCTTACACGTTTTACGAAGAAGGTGAAAATCTGTGGCATCGTAGATGGTGGAATGTACCAAAATTTGGTCACACTTGTCACGGTAACGATTGAGGCGTACAACAAAACGGCTGACTGTCGGAGATTAAACCATTTTCAGTCGATATATTTGAAAATTGAAGCAAGGTGATGTCTAATCAAATATATGTCTATGAAACTAGCATTAAAGACATCTGGTCCGGTTATCAAATGCATAAAACCATGGTAAAGTTCATCTCTATACGGACAACCAACGTATGGACAAGCACGAACTCACTTAGAGTTTTACTTAGACATCCGCCTGAGAATTAGGTATACAAAGTTCTGTCAGGAATGTCATACTCTGAAGAAAAATTGTTAACTTTCAGGAGGAGCTATGTGGATCCCCCAGGAACACTAACTGAGGTGACGAGAGACAAGGAGTTTCCTCGTTTCTGAGTCTGAGAACCCCCGGCTGCATACAAACATTGGGTGTTTTACACCCTACGAATGACCCCCTGCTTTCTCGAGACCTCGGATCTACACCCTAGACGATGCTAGTACTTTGTTTCCTGCCATGTTCGCATTCATGGCATCCGTATTTGTTGTAGGGGCGAGGATGGGAGATTCGTCTCTGCGCCTTACGTAAAAAGGTCAGGTGTGACGGCAATGGCAGGTGTGACGGCAATGACATGCAAGCAAGTCCTGCTCTTGTAACCATTCTAAACAACTCAATAAGCGAGTTCGATAATTCGTTGCCGCATGGAATTGTGTGAAACACGCGGGATAAACAAATAGGGCTCAGCACATAGTGGACTGCACTCCCCTATTTTCGTGCGGCCCCAATTTTCGTGCAGTACATACATATAAGCGTAACTCTAAGTGTGGCCATGCAACACAAGTGCACGAAAATAGAGGTCTCTATACTACTTTACGGCAGCAGATTAAAATACAATTCTTACACCAAAGAGGCAAATTTATATGCAGTCTACGCCACAAAACCGTACTTGCAATAGATTAAAAAAGGATGATTCGACACATTTCTCAAGCAAACTCAAATTTTGGAAGACATGTTGTAGGTACGGGTGTGTTTTGTTTATCCCGACGAGTTGAACCACGTGCACATGTGCACACAAACTATCGAACTCACTTATTATTCACAATTTGTATAATGTAATGTTTGCCGGGGCAATTACTCCGGATGAAATTACTCTTAATACAGCAAGAGAGATGGGATTCACATGGGTTCCAACAAATACTAACTTTTACTAAGGAGTTTTCCTTATTTTCAAAGTCAAAAACGCTTTACACTCAAAGTCTTAATAGTTTCCTCTACTGTGCGGTAAGTGTTTATTAAAAATTGACTTCATGACAGTTGTACTTTTATCATATTACTTCCATTTTCGCAGTGAAGCTCATGCCTATTTTAAGTCATTTCTCTAACATTTTTCTATCCCTTTTTAAACTCAAATTTCTAAAATCAGTTTTAAATGCCTACGTGCTAAACTGATACTCCCTACCTAATAGCATAAGATAACTGTTTGCCTGTTTTTTTTTTTTTTTGTTTTTGTTTTGTTTTTTGCTCTTTTTTGTTTTTGTGTGTTTTTTTTTACTGCCTTTTCAAAATAGTGTTATTCGCATACTATTCCCTAGTGTAATTTTTCGTTCAGTATACACTGCCATACTTCTTTTTTTTTCGAATTTCCTTTTTCTTAAGGTTGCTCGGGCTGATGAATCTCTACCAGTATTTGCAAGCTTTCTGTAAACCTTCCCACTTCTCTTGTTGTCCTCTTATCTGGTTCTTCATTGTTTGTATTCTACTACACACCAACGATTCAGGCCGTTTAATAAAACTCAACTGACTTGAATTTAACCCGAATCTTAATTTAAAGCTACTTAAATTAAAGGACTTTTCAAAAGATGAAAGTATGGGATAGGGACCTTGATCTCACTTCTGAGGGTCTTTGCTGCGCTGAAAGAAACACCTAGCCCAACAGAGACTTGAAAGAACCACAACGTGAAAGAGCGTTGGGGTTCTCAATGGGAGGGGGCTTAACACGCGTAAGGAAATGGTCTAGTGCTCAGAAGGGAGTACCTAGTCCTCAATTTACGTTGGTTCTCCAAAAATCTTTAGGAGGAGAAGAGTACTTCATATGAAACTTGGAAAAGAACTCTTTCTTCCAAAAAAATATCCATCAGCAGAAAACTTTACAAGTAAAATTTACGTGACACGTTTGACATTCTTACTAAATTTCAGATTCGTATCTTTTCAGACCGCCGCCGAGAAAACCTAATAAATGAAATAATCCGAAACGTTTCCCGTTCCCAGCTGTTACGATCGCATTACTTCGATCTAGTCGAAACAGAATTTCGCCTAATATAGAACGGAAGCCATAAAGCCGTCTAAGAAGGACTTACGGGAGAAAGTTACTTCTGCCACAATCTGAGCATCGAAGAAATTCCAGTACCCACGAGATGGTTGATATAAAGTTTCTCCTACACTTACAAACACTGTGTGATTGTAGGGTTTTCGGTTTCTGTGAATGGATAAAACACAAAGATTTGGAGAAAGCCTTAAAAATATCTTCAACAAGTATTCAGTACCAATATCGTGTGGAGGAGACATGGCTCGTAATCATGCCCATTGCAGTTGTGCTGTGTAAATTTAAGTGCTATTATACTCATTCGGAACTTTTATCTCCATAGTGTGTACATTACCCTATGGCTGACGCAACATAAATTCAATTTCTCCCAACACTACATACAACTATCCTATTATCTCCAACTTAACACCTTGCTTCAGTGCGCAAGGCAAATCTATGAGCAGAAAATACTAACCTGTCAACCCTTTTCAAACAACCCCTTTTCATCTAATCCAACACTCTGAATGTGTTGCCACTCTGTGCAGCCATTCTGTTGCATCATTTACGATTCACTGATGTACACGCGTAATTTACAAGTCAGAGTGGTCTGAAATTATAGTTTGAATTTGCCCTTCCTTTATGTAAACGAAAATACGGTGACCAGTTACAAATTTTGTAACTTCAAAGCTCAGCAACACACGTTCCCGGAATATGTAACTCCTGCATACGAGCATATAAATGGACAGGGTGCGGGCTCTTTGAAGTCCTTTCTAGCAGTGACGTATACAGGCTTTCCCTTGCCTAGAGACAATTTCCTCATTCTCATGCCATATATACTGAGGGATAAAGAACGTCCTTGTCAAGTGAGCGGAAGAACTTGCTGTAATAATACTTCTTCAGTTCAGCAAGTACAATTAAGCTTGGAGCATGGCGTGCTCTGCGAACAGCAAGGGGTTCATGGGCTGCCATAGGGCCCTGGCTCAATCCAGGAGTGACGTTATGGTGGGATCCATCAGAAAATTCCCCGGAATCTGATTTTTTTTAACAAGATGGGGGCTTTCCAGGTGAGCTCCAAATGACAATGGGAACACACCAAGCTCTTCACAGTCATCATACCTTTACAAACTTTGAACGAAAACCTGCGCGAACAGCTTGCAAAAGAATGAGAGAAGAAAGTATAACCAAAAGGAGATAGGACTAATAAGCGATGATTTAAAATGTTTACTCTTTTCAAACGTGTTAAATAAATGCACAGTCACCAAGGATCGAAAATATTTTTGAATAAGTTTGTATAGCGACTGAAGCTTCCAATCATAGTCATTGCCATACGAGTGCTACTCAAAGTATTAAATTGTGAAACCTCTTGATGCACGTCATCTCAACTTGATTGGATTTTTGAATCCAGAGTAGTTTAAGTGTATTGCTGTGCAGATAATTTTGTGCGCGAAGGGTGCCGAAAGTTTGCACCAGAAATCATGGACCATGGTATAAACTACATGCAGGTCAGCGCTGACTTATTTTCAATTTTCTAACAAAATGTGACTACCACCACGGCCATTTTGAATTGTCAACCTTCTTAAAGGAAGAAAAGAGAGAAGAAATCTCCTTCACAGCTATGCAATCTATGTTCCTCCATAATCACATCTGCCGGGAGAAACAATAATTGGGAGACATTTATAATAAGAGGCGAGCCCCTTGCACCCCTTGTCTCCGCCACTGTTTCTAGTACTGCGACTCCCAAAAGTGGTGACAAGGTTAAGACCTTCGATTTATGCTATTGTCGATAGGTTTTACAGACAAGTATATTACAAACCCCATTCTTGGTTATAGTACGGTATCATGCAAAGCTTTTCATGACTGTTTACATTCGAGAGTTGGTTCAAGACCGGCCGTACCACTTCTCGACTGTCCTCCATTTAGTCATACCACTAGAGAGAGATCGCACAACCAGTTGCAGGACCAGTGCGGGTCCCACGACTTGCGACAATCACGACTTGTCCTTTAACAAATCATGGGACAAGTTGTGGCGATGGTACGATTCCAAGATCTTTCTCAGGATGAACGCATTCGTGGTCGTAGAAGAAATACCACTTTATAAAAGCTACCACATTCGGCACTAATTGCTGAATGGCATGATCAAAATGTCGCACTATTTGGTGTAACTGGGGCTTTGCTGCGAATGTTTAATGAGAATGTGCCTTTAAAAGTAACTGCAAAGGAACAATTCAACTTAAACTTAGGCCTTAAAGGAACTATGGCATCCCCCGAATATATTTAGACATATCCTCATAGTTCCAGTTGGTGACTGTACTTTGATTGGCATTCATTTAATTTAAACAATAATAGCACCACTCTGGTTGGTAATGATGAAGTAGGCTCACAGTCACACACAGTTTGTTTTACAATTTTGCCTCGAGCAATTGAAACTCAGTGCAGGCTACTGTGGCTCTGTCTCGGAAGTTTTCTTCTAAATTGAAGGCGGCATGGGCGTCAATCCTGGGGGGGGGGGGGGGGGCGGGGGCCAAGTCCCCCCACATTTCGATGGGTGGGGGACACAATATCAAATGTCCCCCCCCCCCCTCATTTGCGTAAAAGAGTAGTGCCGTGGCTCTATTTGACTGGCTTTTTGAGTGGTACGTAGGTTTGTTGGGCAATTGTTAAGTGTCTCGATGTAGATTCTGAATGCAAATTTCGTCAGGGAAATCTTTTGTAATGACAAAATTTCGGCGCGCTTCGTGCGCATGCGGCACGGTTTGCACTCCTTCTCATGACCATTAAAAAGGTAAATACATGGAACTATTCTGATCACAACACTTTCTGAAAACAGACATACATCTCCAAACATCTGAAGGGGTCTCTCATCAATATGGGATCATTCAATCAGTGGCGTACGCAGAGGGGAGGGCCATTCGGCCATGCCCCCTCACTTATTTCGGTTTTTTTTTTTAAGTTCCTAAAAATACGTAAATATTTTAACACAAATTTTACTTCAAAGGTTAGCATATTTGGCACCAGATTGCATGTAAGGACACCTTATTTTTCAAAAATTTTCAAAGGGGAGGGGGACACCCCTCTCCTCGGACCCCTCCCCCAGGCCGGCGGTCACACAACACACTGCATGCCCCGCCCCCTTGAAACAAATCCTGGGTACGCCACTGCATTCAGTCTAATTTGTAGCATGATGTGGAAGGTTAAAAGTACTTTGTTGCCGTTAAACATTTTTCAAAAATTTTTTACTAAGCGCTTCGCCCATGCCATTATCGGTATAGATGGTGATTGTTAATACACTTACGACTTAAAAGCATTCTGAAAACGCCTTTGCTAGTCCTTCACAACTTTGCTATACTGCGATTAGCTCCAAAAATATCCCAAAGATAGCACCATTTTGCATCTAAGCAACCTTAAATTAACAAAAAATTTCTCAAAGGGGAGGGGGACGTCCCCTCCCCAGGATGAAACCTTTATATAGTGACAAAGGAAGGATCCCCACTGCTGTATACAAACGCAGGGGCCATAAAAAAGGTGCAATTTTCACGCCGTCACTGCAGTTAGTAAAAACATCTAGCCAGTCGGGAAAATTAGAATTCACTAAATTATGGACATTTTCCAGCCATATACGATCAGCTCCAAAAATATCCCAAAGATAGCACCATTTTACATCTAAGCAACCTTTAATTAACCCTGGTCGAGTCCATGATCTCCGACAATGATCCACGCTGCGAAGCGTGGTTTCAGCTATTTTGGGACATGGTAAAATGTATTTCACCTGGCAGATCTCAATGAAGGTCATGTTAACTTTGAAATGATAATTCTTATTAGACAGGCCCGTAGCCAGGCCGGGGCACGAGGGGGCCGTGCCCTCCTTGCGGACCACTGTGCTCCCCTATACGGAAAATCTATCGAAAATAAAATTTTAGTAAATGTAAACAGTGGCCCTGGTATGACACCAAGCGATTTGTAACCAAAAATGATCCCAAAAGGAGTTTAATAATGAAAGTATTTTGTTATCTTTAACTTTTTTGTTCTAAAATCACAAAAAGTTTTCGCGCGCTACGCGCGCTTTCATCTTTAGTTACATATAGTTTTAACACCCGTTTCAGATATGTTGGCTTAATTTATAAATGTACAGGTTCCACAATTAGGCTATTGTTCTTTCGTGTAGGTGTGATTCCCGGAAAAACACAAAACTGAATCCATAAAAAGTTCCATCCTCTTTCTCTTACGATCGGGAAGATTCTTAATTCAGACTCAACATCATGATAATCATTTTGTATGAAACGTAAAGTGCCTCAATGTCCAGGGGTGGTGGAAGGGGGCATCCTCTCGCGACCAGTCTCCCGGCGTCTTGGTTTTGTTCTTACAGACAGATACTCATCACCCCAAATACATTTTGGTTGGGAGAAAGCAAAATTCTCAGTTGGTCATAGGTGAATGCTCTTTGATAAACATCAAAGCTCACAACACACAGCATGCGCAGAGAATGTTCTGGTTACATATTATGGCCTTGTACGCCCAACAGGATATGCCCTTAAGCAATAAACTAGGTTTGTGTCTGCACAAGGAGGGGCTCAATACAGTTTTGGATGGAGTAACTTAGTCGGGAGAATTGGAACTGTCTAGGACGAAGAGAAGAGATTCTTCCATAGAAACCCAAATTTTCTAACTTTCTTTAAATAAGAACCAAATATTTTCAACTTTTCTTCAACAGAATCCCAAATTTTTCGCCGGTCGCCCAAAATTTCGTGTTCGGGTTGCTGGACCTCTTAGGGGAGCTTGGTCCCTTCGTCGGACTTATCTTTCCACCCACCCCTTGCTGAGTCTGTATGCAGGTTTTACCGTGGTAAATAATTTTCCTGCAAAATTTCGGCACGCTTCGCGCGCAATTCTCACAAGCGAAGTAATCTCATCCATGAACATTATTAGTACAAAAATTCAAGCGAACTCTTCCAGCCAATGCTAGGTGAAGTC
Source organism: Holothuria leucospilota (assembly GCA_029531755.1). Lineage (NCBI taxonomy): Eukaryota > Metazoa > Echinodermata > Holothuroidea > Aspidochirotida > Holothuriidae > Holothuria > Holothuria leucospilota. The sequence goes on along the minus strand of CM055973.1, from coordinate 35,306,474 downwards.
TCAAAGTTAGATCCCGGACATCAAGGGGCTTTCATGTAGTAATCTAGTACCTTGAGTAACATTCGCTCCGCGACGACTATACGGTTTGAAGCTAAATTTACTCGTACCAATTTATTCCAAAATTTACTTTTACTCATGTTTTTTTTTCATGTAAAATTTCGTTCAAAGTACAAATACGATAATGACCATCCGAAGTGTGAACTGTGAAGACATTGGTGTGCTCTCACTGTCATTCAAAGTCCCCCCTTTCTACGTCTCTGTATTTCAAGCGGAGGGAAAAATTTCCATCAGAAGAGTGAAATTTTTGCGCGCTTCGGCGCGCGTATGTGCGCACGTTAAGCCGATACCTTTATATGCTAAGTGTGGTAAGTTTGAGATATAATCCCCTGTAGTTCCGTCAAACTGTAATCCTGTGGTGGTACTACTGACAACAAACATAATCTTCTTCGGTGCCCCTCTATGAGGTGTCGGTGCCCCCTATATCAGAATTCCTGGCTACCGGCCTGTTATTAGAATAGGGCGTCAGTCATCATAAGGGGGGGGGGGGGGGAGGAAAGGGCCTATAGGAAGACACCACCGCACAAAACCTAAGGGATTGGTTTGTACTAAGTTATGAATGTCCCCCGTCCCCCCCCCCCCCCACATTTAAATACGATTTGACGCCCCTGGAAGGCGGGGTTAGAAGTTAGGTTAGTTGGGAGAATTGTTACTGTCTGGGGTGAGCTCAGAAGGCCTTTAACTAAAATTAAACACTTAAGAACAAAGTTGAAATACATACAAGAGAAGAACTGCAGCCGATTCTCCGTCAGAAGGTAAGCTGTAAGTTTCGACCTGAAAAGAAATTATAGTTTGTTTAATTGAACACTGGTTGAAAAAGGTTAGAACATTATGACGTCACGATGGTTCCACTTCGTCGAAGCTTTTGTATAGCAGGAAACAAATTGTGTAATTCTTACTCTGTTTCTGCTTTTTCAGGACATTAGAAATGACAGTCCGTGCTTTCTTTATTAAAAAGCAGGCTCGTAGTTACGGACATGATGCAGCTCCCCAAATAATTTCCCTTGCCCCGTCCCCAATAATTGCGGCATTGCTTCCCTTGTAATCTGGCTAAAGTAGTGATTTACAGTATTTTGCCATCAAAACATGGAGGTCTCTTTTTTTTTCTTTGGTTTTGTTTTTTCTTGAAAATAAATTGACGTTACTTCAAAACGTTCCTTGGAACTGATACTCATAAGAGTATTCGTATTAGTGTTGTACCGATATTGCCACTAGCCAATGTTACCGATACATCGGATATTCAATTGTGAAAATTGGCCTATAGAGACTTTTGTGAAATAAGCGTACTGTACGCTAAACAATAGGCTATTGTACACTACCATTAAGTTTCATTTCGTCTATGTGAAGTTAAAGTTGTGACTTTTAGTAATAAATTGGAAAGTAACATTTTCATGAATTATAGGCTGAAAAATATCGGTTGAGTAGCATCTCCATTTTAGGTAAATTTTGCCAATACCGATCAAGGATGGAAATAAGGAATATCGCCGATACCGATATTGAATACCGAAAATCGGCCCAACGGTAATCCTCATAAACACTGCTCAGTGTATTGTGGGAGTCAGTCATACCACCGTTGAATGTTGATCATTCTAGGTTAGCAGTTAAATGGAATGGGACACAAATCTGGGAACTTGATCAGTATGACCTAGTAGTGTCTATAAGTCACAATCTCAGTCCTCGAGATAACAAGAAAAATCATCGGAGAATATGAAAATAGCTAACTTAAAACCCTACAGGCTATAATACAACCCATGTCTAGTAAATGAAACAAACTAAAGCAAGATCCACATTTCAAGTAATAGATACTTCTCCAGACAAGCAAACGGTGCAGGACGCTAACTTTTTTTCGTAGGATGGCAATGGAACAGTCGGTTTTTCAAAAATTTTTAAATTTGTTTCAAAATCATGGTTAGGGCTAGGATTAAGGTTAAGGTTAAGTGGATGAGGGATGTTTGACCTGTTCTCTCATAATCCGGTGTCAGAATTACAAAAATTGGTCGAAAAGCTGTTATTTTGGAATTAGGGGTGTGGCCAATTTCCAAGAAACTGATTCGTCCATTGGCATGATTCTTCCATTGCCATCTTACCATAAAAAAAGCCTCGCGTGCAGGACATGTACACATTACATAAGTACGTGCGTCTCGTGCTCCTAGCTAGTCCATCAAAAGACGACATACTCCATGACGGTAGTCTTAAATTACCTGGAGAAATTGTGGCTGGAGGGTTGTAGATTGTGTTTGAATGTAGAAATATGTACGAAAGGTATTTTGCGCAGTACTTAGTGTTTATATCGAACTTATAATCAAAACGGTCGGAGAAGGACTTGTTGGTGCGAGTAAGCCCAGGTCCAACTCATTATGCTCGCACAGGCTAGGCTAGCATTGCCTCAAGTAAGGTTATGCTGCTTCAACTTGAATGAACGCTTGGTAAGGCTTACGCATCGGAGCGAACTCTGCTCAGCTCCTCTTTAAGACTTTCCAAATATATGACTGAAAAAGGAATGCATACAGCCTGTTACGTAGGCAAGGTAAGGCTAGACTAGGTTGACCTAATTAGACCTGCGTGGGCTTACTTGCAACACCAAGTTCTTCCCTAGCTGTTTTGATTAAGTTCAATACAAAAATTAAATACCGCGCACGATAACTTGTGTTCACATTTGCCTTCAACACAGTCTTCAGTTTGAGTCTCCAATCCCCCATTCTTTGAAGACAAGCAGTCATCATCCCAAAGTACATTTTTGATGTGGGGGTATCAAAATTCTCAGTTGGTTCCTGCTCTTTGATTGACATCAACGTTTGAAAATTCAAATGATGGAGAGTAACTCACATTCCACACAATGCAGAGGGAGTTTTGGATTACACATTATAACCTTGTATGCTCAACAGGACATGGCCTGAAGCAATAAAATAGGGTTGTGTCTGCACAAGTAGGAGATTTATACAGTTATGGGAGGAGCTGCAAGTTGCTTAAGTTGAGAGAATTGGAACTGTGTGGGATGACGAGAATTGCCCTTAAGGTAATCTGAGATTTCTGCAATGGCGATGTAATATAAGAGGCCCTCATTTATGTTTTTGTTAAATTTATAGGTGTAAGTGAAGCAAAAGAACTGATCACCCTCATTCCTTGTTGTGGAGGGTTTAAATATGCAGCCAACCATAAATTCCCCAAGAAAACGAAGTTTGTCTAACAAAAATCGTTAAACTTTTACAATAAAAGGTATGCTTATATCAACTTTTTGGGTAGATGCTTGTTGGGTAATCTTTGGGTGGCTTTAGTAGTCAAACTTTTCACCCAACCATTAGGTAAAGCCATTACCCCACGGCTATTGGGCAAAATTGCCCAATAAATTTTTAGACATGTACGTGCCCACAGTTGGTAAATTGTTGGTTAAAATATTTGCCAATCCGTTTAAGAGTGTATTTTCTTATCGGTACAAATTACCCCCTTGACACAACCACTCCAACCGGCGTCAAAGCCCACACTACCCCCATCCCAGCCCCAAGAGTCACGTAAAGGAGTAGAAGGCTATTAAAACCTTACCCTAACAATGTGTCGCATTGCCCATCCCATGTACCCCAACCTGTATAGGTCACACGTCTTACCTGCAATAGTGATACGATGTAAGCTACCAGGGACATCGCAAAGAGCAGAGTTTGTGTTATGACCACCCATTGCCACTTGTGTCCTGAGATCGATGATAATCCAATTTTGTAACAACTCGACGAAAGCCATAAGGCCTGACCTATAATAGGAAGGAGGCAGAAAAAAGCATGATTGCCTAATATGGGATTGACACGAGTTACAACATACAATTTAGACCTTCTTTCTGTAACCCTCGTTTACAATTCTCCGATTACTTGAATGGCTTATAGGTGACTCGAGATTCCCCTTCCTCTTGAACGAAGGGAAACAAAGGCTGGGAGTGAAGGGTAATCATTAAAGGCACGAAAAATACCCCAACTTGGGATAAAACTTTTCCTTGCGTACAGCACACTAACAGAGTGACCTCTGACCTTGCAATGAAGGCAAAAACCACGCGTGTTGACCATGATGCCGTATGATGACATCATCGCCATGACATATATTCCTTTAAACTTTTAATTAGAATATTCAAAACGGTGGAGAAACATAGTTAAGGGTGACAAGTGAAATATTCGCTTCTCTTACAGAAATGCAATATATACATGACATTCAGGAAATGCAAATATTAAAGCACAGCTCTATTTTTCATTAAAAGCGTCAGGAGCAGGGACGAAGCCCCCCTGGAGCATTTTCCCCTTAAAAGATTAAAAATTACCATTACCTTATTTCATCTTACTATATTCGCCCCCTGTAAATATTTTCGCCCCTGGAAGCTATCCCCCCTTCACTGCCTTGTCTGCCTACTGGCTTTAAGAGCGTTTATCTTAACATGTCCCTGAAGTCTAAAATTTCAAACGTATAGAGTATGTTAGCTTGAAAAATGCATCCAAAGGTCCCAACTCCTATCTTCACAGGACGTTCCTGACCTGAGATACAAAATGTTGAAGCTTATTCACTCAATTAAATATGGTAGATTGCGTAATAATTTGTGATGTCATTCTCGTACTCAAATTACCCTCTTTGATTTTCTTTGTTTTTTCCGAAAACTACTACACCTTGTGCCAAAATGTGATTACTGTCTTATTGTTTTAGGGTGACTTGGCTATATAAGCCCTCTCCCTACAACATGTTATGCAAAGGAACAGTAAATGTTTCAAGGTCATATAAACATCTTAATTTCAAAGGAAACAAAAGTAGGTAACATGAGTTTTACAAGAAGAGTATCACAAATTATTGCACAATCGACTGTTTCAAATTAAGTGAATTAATTTCAATGTTTAGCTCTTAGCAATGGATTAAGCTATGAAAATGGGAGTTGGATGAACGAAATTCATTTTCCAACCTCTAAAATATTTATTTTTGTAATTCTAGACTTTAGGTCCACTTTAAAGTTACTTGGGTTTGACTCAAGATTGCTTTCGTTCTGTAAGGGTTGATCAGGTAATAAACCTACAGATCATGCCATGAACTTACGGGCCCCGTTGTCAACTGGCTATCCTAAACTCCTCTGGCCCTCTGGGTCTGTTTCTTAGAATTCTTTAATACTGACCAGGGTTGGAGCTTACTGCCCTTAAATGTCCGTACCACCGTCTAAATTGAGCCCGGCCATGGTTACTTACCACACACAACGATGCCTATTAGTACCGCCCGTCCGTATATAGGCCACAACAGTGTGGTGACCTCAGAACAAGTGTAATATTGGGAATTACTTATCCCAACATCCGGGCATTCTGCATCAATGTAGTCTATGTTTATGGCGGTCATGAGTAGAAAAAACAGGAAAAACAGATGAGAAGAGAAGGAATTGAGTACCCTCACGTATCTGCCAAGAAAAATTGGGAAAATATCTATCCGTCTATTATCAACACAACACATATTTTTGATACATTAAAAAACAGAGCCTGTTCAATTATGCGCACTGATATGTGCAGACTTCGGCAGGGGCACATTTTAAAAAAATGAATATTTTGCAGTTCATGCAACAACTCTTGAGATATTCCTTTGGAATTGGGACAGGAATTGGTTCCGAAAGGGATCCTTTCAAACTGACCTACGAGCTATTTAAGTGATGCCATCTTTTGGCTGTTCACTTTGTTGCGCAGCACTTGATCTTACGCCATGTTTGTCTACGCAACATTACACACATCCACGGCTAACCGTGTAGGCCTAACCCTTTAAATGTCCGATTAGTACTTACGCAGAAAGTTGCGTCCAAGTTTGTTTTAAATACATCACTGGGTTACACAAGGCTTGCACAAGACGCCTTTGTACTTCAATGCAATCTGTGATCAACCCCCCCCCCAAACCACCTTCTTCATATTTATCCCTGATTTTGTAAGCTTAACGATACCTAGGAGGTCCTTTAAAATTTCAATCCAGTGCAGCAATAATGACGCTAAGTTTGGGGTCAAAAGGTCATTCCTACATTAGTAACTATACAAAACTAAACCCCAGGAACATTGAGTTTGAAATTTACCTATTGAAACAGTTGAAATTCTAAACCCCAGGAGCATTACATTTGTAATGTACCCCTTGAAACTGTTTTCCTGGGGCTTCTGAAATACAACAATCCACGAGATTGAGAGAGCTTCTACCCTTGTGCCCCACAAAGCCTGTGTCCCTTGGCCACATCAGAGGCCCTAAGATGAGCCAAGGAACCCATACGTGTTTTCAAGGTGCCATTGTTTTTCACTGTTTGTCATCCCCCGTCCCCTTCTTGAAATTTTCTGGAGAAGTTCATGACTTTATGTGCTATGCTTGTGTTTATTTTGTTTAATTCCTTCTCCTTCATGCTCGGTTTAAGGTTTTTTCGAGGGGGGGGGGGGAGGGCTATAATATATGGCACTATCTAATAGGAGCGTGCCAAGAAAATTTTGGCCAAAATGCCACCTACATTGCCTAAACTGGCGCTTCAAGTTCTTTTAAGTTGAATTTAAACATTCTATTTTTCAGATACCATGGTTTAAAATGCCCACATTAAAAAAAAATGGTGTGGTGTGGGGCTAAAAAGTACTGGGGGACTAGAACTCCCTTAGCTGCAAGGCCGTTGACAAGAGATTGATTGGTATATGTTCACGTCATGCTTCACATTGCACTATCCACCATTTTAATCAAAAGTTTTGTTTTGTAAAAATCAAATTAAGCTCTATCTCAGGAGTATCTCTAAAAACACCTCTTCCGTCTTATCTTAACGACTAATACATGTCTTGTGAAAAATAATTCGACATTAGTTCACTTCTAATACAAATCGGTTTAGACATCTGAATATTCCCGAATACTCTTGACTACCCTCTGCATTCGAATTACTTTCAAAGTACATTTCAATAGTTTGGTCGCACAGGGTAAGCTAGTTAAAGCTAGGATAAACAGCCTATCGATGAAACTACATGTTATGAGTGTAGATTAAAGTAACAAGAAACCGGTAAGTGTTGTGACGTATAATACGGAACTCACAACATTTTGCGATTTATATGAGATCAAAATGTTAGTCCTTACGGAGTTTGCATGAATTCCACGAGCTTTCTCACGGGACAAAGTGAATACGAGAGGCAGAGAACAGGACTGAAGATGATGACCAAAATAGACACAAGGATGAAAGTAGCTGGACACATATCATCCCAGTTGACAGGGCCATTAAATACACATTCTGTGACGATCATTTGAGAAAATGGGTGGGCAACCAGCTATAGAGATAAAGAATGAGAATAAATTTGACAAAAGGGTTAAACAACCAGCTAATGAAGTAGAGCGGACAAAGTAAAGATAAGACTAGCATAAAAGTAGATAAGTTTAGCTTACAAGGGGGAGGTGTGTTTAAATGCATTTCATACCTTTTTAAACCCCATTGAAATGGCTTGCTCTAACCCTGGCGGCAGGGAAGAATCCTCATGTTGGTGCGTTGTTACCATCCGATGCTTTCTACTCTTATCCGACATTTTAGGAGTTGCGGATATTTGCAAGAATGCTTGGATTTCCCGTCTGCTTTTGCATTGGCTGAGAAGATCGCACAGAAGATCCTCTGTACCGTCCACGACATCTTCAATCTGTTGGGTAAAGCTAAGGAGAATCGACGGAAAATTATGTGAGCCAAGACACAGTTCACTGGTTATGATGATCAGACTTGCACATAGGCATCAATCATGATATCATTTTGGACAGGAGCGTATCCAAGGGGAGCGAAGGGGGCAGCCGCCCCCTTGAGCATATTTTTGGTATTTTTATTGTTTATTTTTACAATATTGCTAGTGTTTCCCCTATTTATATGAGGTATATAGTCTTGGGAAGTGCCATTTCCAGCGATCTGGGAGGCATTTCGGGCCAAAATTTTTTTGCACTTTGCGTCAAGCCATACATGGTGGCTCGGAGCGCTGAGAGTCTGTCTGTGGGTTCGCCTCCCCCCCCCCCCTTGACAAATTCCTGGCTACGCCCATGATTTTGTAAGATTAAGGATGACATGTTTACTCTTAGGCCTACAGTTTTATTTTTCATGTACCGTAAATTGTGACGGTCCGAGTTTCCACTTGGGATTGACACTACTTAGTCTCCAGAGGGGGTTTTGAAGGCTGTAGCCCAGAATACCCGATTTATAGCCTATTGTGGGGAAAGTCTGGGACAATGACTCCAAATTTTTATGATTACCCCACTTTTCCAGATCTATGGTACCCTACAAATGTCCCTCAAGACTGTGTAGCTGTCTACGAGCCCACAGATGCCCGCATGGTGCAAAGTCTCTTTGGATCTCCTGAAGAAGCCGGTGTGAACTCCTCTTAACGATACATCTAAGGCATTTTGAAGGTCTGGCGAAATTCTTCATTCAATACGTAAGTTGATGATGTTTTCCTTGAAGACAGCGTGCACGCACTAGATGGGCAGAGGGAACGTCAATTATTATCTCTAACACTCAGGGTACTGTCTAACACATGTCAGCCAGTTGGGACAAACCTGTTATGCTTCGAAGCATGCTTCGAGAGTACAGATTTCATGCTACTTTGTGTCAGTTCTCCGTTGCTAACCTAACCTAGGATACTAACATTAATTAACATAATTCCGTACTGCATTATTCTGCAGTTTTTTATGCTTCGAAGTATGAATTGAGAAAACAGTACAGAAAAAAATGTCCAAACTGGGTGCACATGCAAGTACACGGATCCGGGACTGATGGTTCCCTAAAGCCCGGGCCAGGCTATTACAAGACGTAAGTGCGTGGAGAATACATCGACAGACCCCAACTTTTCTTTTTAAAGGGAAATGTTGCGTTTAAAATGGACCAATATGGCATACAAAGAAAATACCTAAAATCATTATTTAATTGTTCAGTTTCACCAATAAACTCTGGCTACAGCTTTATCTCCTCCAAACATTATGCACGACAAGAGTTATGGATTTTGCATCATTTGAATTTTCGAAAGTTTGGGTGAACAAATTATCTTTGTTTAATGAGGATCTTAATATCTTCATGTGAGAACCTTATTTCTTGAAAAGAAAACTACAGCACTGCCTTATTTCGAATTGTCTATCATTCTGTATCTATAAATATTGGTTTAAATTAGATGAAAATTTTCCATAAAATAAACGCAATATTCTCCTTTAAACATTAGCCTACATTAGAACTGGACAACTTTAAAGTAAACCGAGATTATCTGACAACACTTACTTGGGGTGGCTTTGCAACATCCTTGTTATATGACCGCTTTCACTATAGTTGGACAGGTCGATCGCTATTCGATAAGCTCGGCCAACTGGATTTGTCTCTGTTAAAAGGATTAGCGATGGACTAGCAACGGCTTTTACGTATTGAAGGAACGCGAAACACTGGACAACCTTGTCCTTTTTTATTCTGTGTACTTGCAGACATTTCTTAAGATCAGGAAGAATAGCCCCGTGGCGAATCAGTATCTATGAATATGAAAACGGTTTCATTGTTTTATTTGCTCTTCTATGCTCTTGACATTAAAAAATATGTGCAGTGAAATATAATAATAAATGAAATAAAGTAACTTTAACAGATAATACTAAATAAGCCCAGTTTAGAAGTGAAGTAAATTAAACCGGAGTGCCACTATTGCTCCCAGGTACCCCCGTAAATTCTTTTGTGCAATAGTTTTTTGTAAACTAATACACTCTTTTAAAAAATTGAGGAACCATTGACCGTAGGGAAAGCCTTAACTTACTTGCAATCAAAAACATACTTCCTTAGAATTAAATTTACTTCACAAGCACAATCATCCCCAAACAAAACAACAGAAATGTCTTTTAAATCTATTTAAAAGCCTACCATCTTGAAAAAAAATTGAAAATACCGCCAGATTCATTGTGAGAAGTTACAATGAAAGAACAAATGCTGAATTGATTCGGTACAAATTAAACAAAAAGTGCACAAATTTGAGGAAACTATTTAAATATTATGAAGATAATTATTTGTCGGAATAATTATGTGCAACAATTGATATTGAACAATAAAAGACACACATCAGAACAAAAGAATGGAGTGGAACAGTATATAACTTCCACGAATCCCTTGAAATATGCAAAGTCTCTTCCCATTTTAACAAAGATTTACTCGGAAGAAACATTTTTAGCCATTTTGATGCAGAGTGAGTTACATGTAAAATATCCATCAACCAGTAACATATTATGCCAACTATTTATAAGGTTACACAAGCACTGATCAATATTTCTAATGATCTTATTCCGACTATAGCTTGGATTGCATTTAGTACACCGTGGTCATTGATAAAATAAATTCCACAGTGAACCTAATGACGGTAAGCAATTGGCTTGTTATCAACTTGGATCGTAGTTTTGTTCCAAATTGGTTGACAAACAGCGGCGAAGCAAGACCATCGGGGACCCATGGACAAGAGAAAGCGAGGGGCCCCAAACCAATGATATCATATTCCTCGCATAAATGCATTTTTCCTCAATCTCCACGGGGCGGTACGGGGTAAGAGAGAGACCTTGCACGCATCAGATCCGGGTTCAATCCCATATCCCATTCTTGCCTGGTTCTTCAAAAGCAGTTCTGCAGTTGTTGATAACTTTGTGGTTCCTTTCCTGTCTGTACTGGGTGGTTACACGGTAGGCAGAGTAACGATTTTTGAGATTCTTTGGGCATTTGGTTGGGAGCCCTCTGAACGCTCGGGGCCTCTGGACATTGTCCACTTAGTCCACCCGCTTGCTACGCCAGTGTTGACAAAGGGAAAAAGAATTCCTGCAGCTAAGATCACGATTACGGTTGGACAAGTAATGGTACGTAGCTTCATAGGAGGGATTACGGGGGCAAGCGGGGGCACTTGCCCCCCCCCCACACACACTTTTTCCCAGAGCTTAAAAACTAAAAATAATAAAAATGAGCAAAAGTATAGCAAGACCAGAGAAATTGTAAGAGGATTTTCAATAGTATATTATTATATTTTGTAATGTTAAATGAAGGAAAATATCAAAAACCATAAGATTGCTGGAATTTTTTTCTGGTGCGCTCCAGAGAAAACTGACTAATACAATTGAAAATTTTGTCTGGCACCGTAAAATTTCTTTCTTCCTACGCCATTATTGTGACGTGAAGCTCTGAAATAAGGGTCACTAATGTACGCCATAAAATGCACCATGGTCCATGCGAACGAAGTCCCAAACCCTACCCATGTATACGCAATTCTCGAAAAAAAAAAAAAAAATCGGAGTGCTTCGCATGACCCTTATGTAATCGATGCCTCATTAGTACTGCTGAACTGCTGTGCGTAGGAAAGCTTTGGTGAAATTGCCTTGTTATTACTTCCTGTAGGACAGCTTGACTAAATTACCATTTCCAAAACCCTCTCTACACCACTCGCTGTTCACATTCCTCACCAACTACCACAATCCTTAGCAAGTTGACTGACGGTTACTATCTTAAATTTGCGATCATCATATGATTTTTATTTCCTTAGCATTTGGAATTACACATGGAGAAAGCAGGATCATCTCAAGAAATGGTCCAGGATGGCTGCAAAAGCCGTCAAATTGAAGAAAGATTTCTTAGGGAGGACCCTCAGTCCCCAGCCGTCGGCTTCGAGCCTTCGGCGATCGCGGTTAAAGGCTTCGCCGGCCACAATTTCCCAAGATGCAGCCTCCCAATAAAAATTACTTCCCTGGCACGTTAACTGCCGATGAACTTGACAATGTCCATAGGAAAACTACCCTAAAAGATTCCATTGACTTCTTTATGTACCACATAGTCTATAACCTTCAATATCGACACTACCTTATTTTTACACTAATAAAATAGGCATAACTGAAACATGAAAGAAAGCCTCCATGGAGCGGGATATTGGTTCCCATACCCTGCTCTATGGAAAGATGAGGCACCTGAGGAATGTAGGAAAATTTTTATGCAATAAAAATACTGCATTTAAAACATAGGTTACAATTAAATGTCTCAAACGCTGTCTCAACGTTTATTTCTTCACCGCGCTTCGCGCGCACCCGTTTTAAATATTGCTTCGGGGTTTCGGAGTTACTCCCTGTAGATCATTCTGCTTGTCATAGGTTCGTACAAACTCTTCTATTATTGAAACCATCAATGCCCCCCATGGCCGTACGCAGCCTAGGGGAGATTCCCCCTTCGCAGAAATTTGCAAAGCAAAATTTTTATCACCATCGATCTGTGTAAATTTACCGACTCTTTAAAGATTGTTTAGATACAAGTTTTCAGGCACGGAAAGTGTCATTTTCGGTACCGTAATAAGGAACATGCGCTTAGCGAAGGGAGGGGGAATCCCTCTTCTTGAAGATACTGTTCTTTCTTAGCATTTCTATTACTCATACACTGAAAAGTATGAAAAATGCGATATTTTTCAGCGCGCTTCGCTGAAAGGCTACTACAGAATCGTGAAAGGCTACTAGATCTCCCATCCTAAAACTATTGTTCCAAAACCCCGGGAAACCCTCAAAATAATCCATTCTCCCCTACTTTCACAAGTCCTCAGCATTAACGATCTCATCTAACTTTTAGTCAAATGGAGTAAAAATATAATTGAAAAAAGTCAAATTGTGATTTTTGTGGTATGTTAATTGCCCACCTTATGTCATTTGAAGTTGAAGCTAAAATACGTAATTTTAATGCCTACAATTTCGTAAATACTGCAGAGCTTCCGAGGGCTTCGTCTCCTGGACCCACCGGGGCTCTGCCCTGGACCCCGCCAGGGGCCCTGAGGCGGAACCCACGCCTTTAGGGGAGCGCTTCGCCCTCGGCGCCGTTTGACAGTCCACCTGGCTTTGGCCCCCACTTTCAGACATCAAATCCCCCCTGCATAGCTTGGAAAAACATCGAGCAGTTCATTTTTTCGTTCTGAGGAAAACATTTCTTAAAAACGTCATGTAATAGATAGTTTTATAGTACGATGACACACGGTGCCGTGCATACCACCTAACGGTTTCAGTGACAATGTGAATCACCAACGTCCGGCTTTTGATATTAACAGAACTATGCATGCATGAGGAGTTCGTTAGATATAAAATTCGTTCTTTCGTAAGCACTGCTAAAGTAATTGAACGAAGTTTTCATTTTATTAACATAAAATCAAGACCCACCCCCCTTCCCCACCCCTCGTAAGTTTAACGTTGGTTTACACTAAGGTAGCCAATAAACATGTTTGCCTCGAGCTACATGTGTTACGTAAAGTTTGCTAGCACGCACTGTATATGTTACCCTTTTCTATATATACATGGCTGTACGCAGCGGAAAGAGGAAGGGAGCCGGGGCAGTTTCCCCCACCCCCACGAAATTTTCAAAGTGAATTTTTATCACGCAGGCCCGTAGTCAAGGGGTTCAAGGGGGCGAGGCCCCCCTTGGAAAATTTTCGCCCCCCGATCAAAAATTACCATTGCCGTAATGCATTTTAGTATGTTTTGCCCCCTCTGGAAAATTTTTCGCCCCCCCAGAAGCTTTTTCGCCCCCACCCTTCAGCACCTTGTCTAGCTACGGGCCTGTTATCACGTCGATTTGTGTAAATCTGCAGTGTTGTAAAAGATTGTTTAGATGCAACTTGTAAGGCACGGAAAGTGCCTTTTGGAAATATGGGAAGCATTTTTGGAGGGATATTTTCTTGGTTATCCACGCACCAACTGATTTTGGGTCTATCCTAATAGTTGTCCCCTACCCCGAAAAAATTACTGCTCACGTCCATGTTTAAATAGAGTATATTCATTTGTGTGTTGCCATTTCATGTCAAAGTTTTAAGGAAAATGCAGTTACCCAAATTGAAATAAGTGTACCCGGGTATCCTAATTCATGAATGGCTCTGATTAATCATATGACAATATGGAATGTTCAATTCATGCAGAATAACTAGTTATTTTACCTTTAATATGAAATATTTCTGTATGGACACATCACGACAGATCTTTGCAAGGAAAATAAAAAAGACATCTTTGAGATGTAGGTGAGGTTTCAAAATAAATGTAAGGCGACTGTTCATTCCCTTTAAATTCTACGTATCCGGCACAATGCAATATATTATTCCTCGTGGGCTATTCTGATTCTTTGTGTATTCCATATTACGGCGTGAAACGTCCTAGAAAATTTACTTCAAGCGCGGCAAGATAGGTTAGCTATGTTAGCCTTCACCGTTCCCATTGCATCGTTTCTCTACTTAGGACATTTCTACGGTCAAATTAATTGTCATTGCGCAGTGTTATATTTGTATCTAAGATACTGTTATAGGCGCGCGTACTGCTAACGTATAGTAACTTTTGTGTGAGATTGACTAACATAATGCCAGGGCCGTCGGAGCCCTGGTAGAGGGGGCTACAACCCCTGAGTAACTTTTAGTTTGAAACTTGTTTTGTCCTTAAAACCTCCAAAATTAACGTTGGAAACGTCAAAAAAAAATGCAGAATTGACTAATCTCGAAGTTGAAAGGTACACCCTCCCATCTACAATATTAGAAACCTTCCGACGGCACTTCATGCATATGGCAATTGGAAACGAGGGGAAGTCACATGAAAAACCTTTATACTTGGACGTACGTGGTCTGTCCCTGAAGACGACAATTTGTACAGTCAGAAGGGAGGGTTTTGTTGTACAAGTATGTTTGTACAATTTTATTGCGCTTCAAGTTGGCAGCGCGGTGCAAAAATTGTTTGTGCAGCTGGGCCAAGCCCGTTTCTAGATACGTTGAAGGCGACGCCCCTAAAAATTTTTGCCTCATAGAAAATAAAAAAATTGCCATTGCCAAGCATGTTAGTATATTTCGTCCCCTGGAAGCTATCTCGCCCCTTCAGTACCTTGTCTGGCTACGGGCCTGACCCTAGCCCTGTTAATACTCCCTACTCTAAAAACATAGCAATGTTTACAAAAGTGGTTACCTGTACAATCTCAAAATTGTTTGCTTTTGCAGCGATCTGTAGAGGAGTAGAGGATGGCAAAAACTCATGACCTTCAGCAAATGCGTTGATGACCTCATAACAGTCACTCGCCGTCTATGATAAGAATGAATCGAAAGGGGGTTGACGTAAAGGGAATACGCTGATATATTGAGATACTGAGGAGGTTGAGGGAAGAAGAAGAAGAAGAAGAAGAAGAAGAAGAAGAAGAAGAAGAAGAAGAAGAAGAAGAAGAAGAAGAAGAAGAAGAAGAAGAAGAAGAAGAAGAAGAAGAAGAAGAAGAAGAAGAAGAAGAAGAAGAAGAAGAAGAAGAAGAAGAAGAAGAAGAAGAAGAAGAAGAAGAAGAAGAAGAAGAAGAAGAAGAAGAAGAAGAAGAAGAAGAAGAAGAAGAAGAAGAAGAAGAGAAGAAGAAAGAAGAAAAGAAGAAGAAGAAGAAGAAGAAGAAGAAGAAGAAGAAGAAGAAGAAGAAGAAGAAGAAGAAGAAGAAGAAGAAGAAGAAGAAGAAGAAGAAGAAGAAGAAGAAGAAGAAGAACAAGAAGAAGAACAAGAACAAGAACAAGAACAAGAACAAGAACAAGAAGAAGAAGAAGAAGAAGAAGAAGAAGAAGAAGAAGAAGAAGAAGAAGAAGAAGAAGAAGAAGAAGAAGAAGAAGAAGAAGAAGAAGAAGAAGAAGAAGAAGAAGAAGAAGAAGAAGAAGAAGAAGAAGAAGAAGACTTGAGTCTCCATTCAATGATTATTACTACAGACATATGAATTCCTTATGAAAAATATTATTATAATAATTTAAAACTTTAATCTTGGTATTATGGAACTCGGATGGTGGATTTTCATAGGAGGCTTTTGGAGCAGCCGCCTTACCCACATGGGCCCCTAATGGGTGTCCGTTTGCACCACATTTGTGTTCCACCAACTGACTTTTGGTACCACAGAACAGCAGTGACAAAATTGTGTTTTGGAGGGCGCTTTCCCATGATCTTCTAGTACAGTAGGGCATTTGGGATGTCAAATTTTCAGACCCCTGCTCCAGCTTTTGTCCCGGCTCTAGACCCCCTTCATGAAAACTGTCTGTTTCTGTCACTTGGCAGGATTTTCTCTTTCTTTAGTTTTTAGTCAATCATACAGGCACTTGTCACACAACCCAGTCTCACCCCACCCCCGTCACTCTACCCTACCGACCATGATTCACTCCCACTCCGTAAGACAGCCCATCCCTTGTTTCCTTGTAATACTGAAGAACCATACCAGACACTGGACAGTAACGCAAAAGAAGAGATGTTTTCACGCATACCTTTTCGGATGCAATATGATGACAGATGATTTGAACGGCCAGTTGATTTTCCTGGGCTGCTGCATTCAACAGCGCATCACCTATTGGAGAATCTTCGGCTAGTAATTCCTTCAAACGATCTGTTAAAATAAAATTGAACACAAAACCCAATAGGAATATGCTGAGCGACAGAAATAACATTTTTCCATAATAACCTGCCTCTCTCATTAAGCATTGCCTAAATTCTCTCCAGTCTTCTCTAAGAGTTTAAGTTTTCCAAAAATGGCAAATTTCGACAGGAATTTCTTTTTATCGTTCTTCCATAAAGTACCCCCCCCCCCCCACACACACACAAACACACCTAAACAGATATTGATATCAAACCACTAGGTTCTCTCATTCCCTACACTTTAGAACTTTTTTTGCCGGGGGGGGGGGACGTCTCCAAATAAAGTGGATCTTTTTGCCGCATGATTGTTGAAGGGAGTTAATCGAAGTATGAGCATTAGGGACAATCTAGCTAACTTTGAAGAAAAGCAAGCTCGCAGAGGCAGTGACTCAGCTTCTGGTGAATGAAGAAAAAAGGCTAAGTAATTCACCTATAGCAAAAATTTGTAAAGATGTCAGATTTACAAAAGTTCTACATTCTGAAACATTTGGGGCATATGGTAACAGAACGGTTTTGCTTCAGAGAATTGATGAACACTTTAAACTTTGCCCTGAAAAGTATGGGGGAATCACCCCTCCCCCACTCGGATCTGGCACTGGTGAACACATAGCAAAGTTGATTCAACCCAACCCTTTCACGTCCCACACTGGTGCATTAATACGCCACGAGTGCACAACGTCAGTTGTCTATTGAGTGATAGCCTATCTTAAACATGGTCAAAACTTTTACAAGGCTTGAAGGACCACTTTACTTTAGCACTTTAGTGTGCAAGTCAATGGGAAGTTACAATTGGCTGCAACCTAAAGGTGGACAAGAAGTCGTGGGATGGGAAGCAGATTAAAGTTTACACATGACTAAATAAAGAAGGATAGAAGACTTGAGGAAAGTAGAAGATGGTACTAAGCAAGTCTCCTCAAGGCTGCAGTATTAAAAGATCATTTATTATGACTCACATTAAGTAGGACGCTCCTAACGTAAGCAGATATATTTCCCTCAAGCAGGTAATTGTACATTACAGACTAAAGCAGATTACACTTTGTTCATGCATGGTTAGTAGCGAAACAACTTCTTACTGGAAATAGAAAATCTTCTTTAGTGAAGGCAAATATCTTATCGGCCCTGCAAAATTGTAGGACCGTCAATGCATCTTTTCATGCTTCTTGTTTTATCCAATACTTGGGAAATTTTAAAGACTTACATTTGACAAGAACTTGAGACTGCACTTGGAAAGAGTTGCCTAGTAATTGTTAGGCCAATACGCCGGGTATTTAGTTGAGGGAAGGGGTAGGAGCGTAAGGTATTTATACCTCTAACGACACATGCACGATTGTTAAAGTTTTCATAGCTATGAGTGTTCCTGTAGTCAGCTTAGAGGTGTATTTGGTCGTTTCTCCCTTTTCAGCGAAACCCCACTCCCGTCTCATCTCATCCACCATTCCACCCTCTTTTAACATCATCTGCCTGTGTCATGATTTATGATTTCATTATTCAGTTTAAAGCACAGAAAGGACACTATAAAAACACCCTGGTAAATTTAACCAGGATCGGGGTCAATAGTTTTCCATACATTTCCTGGTTAAAATAACCGGGAAATAAGGGTCAAAATTGACATTTTCCTTGCTAAATTAACGACTGGTTAGAAATCCTGATAAGAATTTAACATTTTCCTGGTTAAATTTAACCAAGATTTCTTTTTTACTTTTAACCAGGAAATGTATGGAAAACTCTTGACCCCATCCTGGTTAAATTAACCAGGATTTAACCAGGATGTTTTTAGAGTGGACGTATCGAATTTTTCTGATTTAATGACCAGTACTCACTAATGTCAGCATTTACAACAGCATCTTTGACAGTGTTAATCACAGTTTGCTCTTGCGTAATTTGAAAACTCGTCCCCTCAAAGACTTCATTTATTTCATCTTCTTCCTCTTCCTCCTCATCCTCATCCTCTTTGGTACCAACTTCCAGTACTTCACCTTCTCCTCCTTCTTTTGTAATTTCTTCCCCCAAACCATCTCTGATTATTCTCGTCTGAATCTCCCCCTCCTCATTTTCCCCCTGCTGCCCACCCTCAACATCCGAATCAGACGAGTTTCCGTCGATCTTTCGAGCTTAACGCCATTGTGCCTTTCCAAACGATGTCCTCCTCGTTTCCATGGAAACCAATTTCTCTTCCGACCCATTTAGAATACTATTCCTACCTTTTTGACAGCAGTGCTTTTATAAAAAAGAAAATCGAAGCTTAGTTACAAATATGTATCTCGAAGGCATCCTACTGCATACCAACTATCCTAATGCATTTTCAAGAGAAAAACGGTGATTTTCTAGCTTATAGGCAGATTGCAAGTACTTTCCTATAGATCAGCATAGATCCAACATAAGTTACCATACAGTGCAGGATGTGTGACCCACTTTTGTCCAAAATGCATGATATGGTACAGCCACCGAGCGTTAGCGTTCCTAGACATTTTCAACTGTTCAAAGTTTGGGAAGTGGGGACAACGTTTAGTTCCACCGTAGGGGCACACCAAAATCATAGAACTGAGCAGAGCTGAAGGAACCGAAGAACCGCTGTGGACGTGGGATACAGTGGCCCGGTTAGGTCCCTGGCGAGGTCTGGTGGATTAGGGGGCGAAGCCTCCGGAAGCTCTGGCTTATTTAAAAATGTGACCTCGAGAATAAAGTAAATAACTTATGTTCAATTGTCACTGAATTCGCATTAGATCACAAAAGCACAATCTAACCATTTAATGATACAGGGGTTGTGGTCGAGGACTATGGATCTTGTTAGGGATTGCATTAGGTTTTCAAGGCTTTTGGAACAATAATTTCACTCATTTAGTTCAATAGAAATTACTGTTGAGACAACCACCCCCTAGGTTTGCCACTGATTGGAAAACCCTCACATAAGAACACGGAAGGTGTATGTGAGGCGGGGGATCCGGGGCCTCGTCGGTGATATTTGGGGGGAAAACTGTATATGATATTTTGGGGTCTGCGCGCCATAAGGTCATAATTAGGGCATAGCTATTTTCCGTGTTTTTCAATTGGTAGTAAATGAGAAAAGGGGTGGCGAGTACCCGTTGAGGCCAACTTGGGGAAGGGGGACTGTTCTCTTATCCGACGCCGTCTCTATATTAACTGAGATCAGTGTTAGGATAAAGGTTCCTACGGAGGAAAAGAAACGTAGGAACATAGGGGTGTAACCAAAATTCTGGTAAAAGCGATATTAACGAATTTCATGTAAGGACTTATACTTCTTTATGGAGGTATGACCATTTTGTGGTCCCTGGTGTGGTGCTTGACTCCACATCAGTGAGAATCCAGGAAAGCAAAATTTCCCCTTTTTATTTGCAGGGGACCTATATGTAAATTTTTCTGAATTATGAGATGAATTTCAATCTTAACACCTTCGAACATTGCGTCGAACTATTAGTTAATCGATTTTGGAATTGTATTGAATCAGGAAGGAAGCACAGTCACGGTGGCCCTATAGCACATATAATTAGATGTCAGAATTATTTTACCCATGCAGTAACTACACGCAATTATTTACAAACTGGATGCACAGGAAGGGGGCTGCTAAAATGCCATTTTGAAAACATTTGTGCAAGTATAATCCCCCTCCCCTCCCCATGAATGGAAAAGAGACAGTGGATCATGTTGTCCAAATCGAAATATTATATTATATTATGTGTGTGTGTGTCGGTGTGTGTGTGTGCAAGGGCGTAGGCTGCATTTGGCATGGGGAGGTGCACATTTCAGGTAGGTGGAACCAGGAAGAATATCTAAGCGGAGCGCCAGCATTGCTTGGCGCTGAGCATACAAGAAAATTTTCGGTTTTTAAATCCCCCAGATGGCCGGAAACAGCATTTCAGGAGACTTAAGCCACATGTACCCAGCCTTAAAAAAAGTGATCCCCTGTCTGCCGTTTCTCAATTTACTTGAAATAGTACACGGATTGTTAATGCATGTCTTTTTTATTCAAATTAAAATGTCGCAATATTCATATTCTAAATTGATAGGTATTCCCAAGGCTTTCAGACTTTGACCTCCGCTGACCTCAAATGACCTTGACACAGATTAAGAGCTCAGTTATACTCTCATGTCAAATAGTAACTCAATGACCTATTTTTCTCTTCAGATATCATTCCTACCAGGGGCGTCGTGCAAAAATAATTTTTTATGGGAGGGGGGCTATGAGCGGTGACTGTCCGAAAGACTATCTAAGCGGAGCGCCACCATCAGTTGGCGCGGAGCGTACAGAAAATTTTGAAAAATAGCGACCCCTCAGACAGCCGGAAATGGCATTTTCCAGGTTTGTTAGTAGAATCAAAGCAGCCGTTATTTTGAATTTTCGTTTTGCAATAAAATTTTCACTTGATCAATAAAAAAATTATCAAATTGCAAAACGATCAGAAAATTTCCAGATAAAATGTAAAGCTACCATTGCATGAAATGCAAGCTTATAATTGGGAAATGAGCTTCTATGCGAGGACGTATCATAAATCAACACTAAGAACGTAGTTCACCTTTCTTCCTCGAAAAACTGTCAAAAATTGTAAGCTGCGTTTTACGTTTCTCTGCCATAATTGTTTCTAATCACTGTTCCTCAGTGCGTGCGCAGGTGTAAGGTGAGGGCCGACTGTGAATCACCCGACTGACATTGAGAAAAGTCAACTGGTTAGAAACAAAATGATGCCTCCTTCTGGAACAAGGGCGTAGCCAGGTATTTGTCAAGGAGGACCAAGTCCATAGACAGACTGTCAGCGCTCCGCGCCACCATGGGTTGGCGCGGAGCACGAAAAATTTTGGCCCGAAATGCCTCCCAAATCGCTGGAAATGACACTTCCCGGGCCCATTTACCAGATATAAATGGGGAAATACCAGCCTTATTGTAAGAATTAAACTTCATAAAATACCAAAATATGCCGGCGGGGGGGGGGGGGGGGGGGTGGGTGACTGCCCTCTTCCTCTCATTGGCTTCGCACTTGCACAATGACCAATATGAAGGTAAATACCTTTATAAATATATGATTTACCGTTTTTCTCAGAAACTACTGTTATTTGTTTAGTAGTTAACCTTCAAAAGAAAAACAAGTTTTAATTGAGGGCCGCAAGGTCTGATTTTTCGCTGTCCTGGGGGAGGTCCTAAGGGGAAGGAGTGTCCCAATCCCCTTTGGAAAAGATTTGCTTTTGGAAAGCAGGCTGAGATGCAAAATGGTGCCACTATTTTTAAAACATCTTGAAGCATATTAAAACACGCATGACGGCCAATCGGGAGGAGGGAAACGGTGCGCCTTTTGCTCGGCCAGACTCGGTCAGACTGCTTCCGACTTTCCCCTACTAGCTGATTGTCCACCGACTACTTACACTAGTTCGGTATTAATGCTCATAACATATAAGTAGCTATTCACATAATTAAATTGGAACTGATTCTGCTTTTTTAGTCGGAAATGGCTACAGTAAAACCCCGTTTATCCGAACACATCGGGACCGAAGCTTGTTCGGATAACGTAAAAGTTCGGATAAACGAGGTTCCAATGTTTTGCCTTAAGTACGGTACACTGGGTCCATATAAGACAGTGTGTCAACACATTTCCAAAATAATTCCGAAAAGGCTTAAAATTGCAGACAAAATCCCCCAAAATATTGAGTTACTATTTTTTGTGACCGATGATATGACAAATAAATTTTAAGACGTCTAAAACAGAGAGATTTTATTCCAAAAATTTGAGCCTTCGCTGGTCTTAATGACCAATGCTTTCTACACACTAAATGAATGTGTGTGCTCAAGAAAAGCTGTAACGATCTGGAGAGGTATCTAGAGTATCAATTCTGCAAAAATTTCCAAAATTGTTAGAGACACATGTGTAGGAGACTCTCAAACAGCAGTTCGCAATGTTTTTGTAAGGTCTACTTTCATTATTTTTAGGTATGAAGCCCACTACGTTACTAACTTTTCAGATTTAGTGAAACTAAGACTTACGCTAGCCTAACGTATTTTTGTATGAGAGGATATTGAGCCTATACCGACACATGGCTTCTAACAAGAATTTCAAAGCAAATACGTACGATATTTCTTCCAAATTTGACAAAGAGATAACAGATTGTTTTCTATGTCCACATGTCGGCTGTTTTAGCCATCGTGACATCTTTCCATTACTTTTAAAGTCCCGAGAAAAATTAGTGCATTTCTGCAAAAATTTACGTTGAATTTTGCCTTGTAAAGCACTTAAAACTTGGTGTATACTACTGTAAATGTGTTGACTATTATTGTTGTTAAATCTGACGGCTAGTTCGGATAAACGGGGTTTCGGATAAACGGGGTTCGGATAAACGGGGTTTTACTGTAATTATCACCAACTATCTCACCTTTTTGTCCATGTACGACCTCCCCTTCATCCAAAGATAATTTGCATGAAATGAAAGAACAGCCTTCCCCAGCAAACTGACCTAACCATGCAACGGGGTAACATAACTCCATTGAGTTATATTTTCCGAAAACAGTTAATTTCTCGTATTAACTGGACATGTGAAGGATTTTAAATGCATTTTTACACAAAATTTGAGGACACCTTTGACAAAATTTGGGCCCCAATTGGCACGACGCCACTGACTCCTACGAGGTTTCAGAGACTTTTTTGTTCTTCAGATATTCCTTCTACAAGGTTTTTCAAGACTTTGACCTCTGCTGGTCACCTAAAATAACCTTGAGCTTCAAACAGAAAACAATAGGGTTTTTCCTCAAGTTTACATGGACAACACATGATCCGTCAATTTTATTATTTACAAAATACTTAAATATCTTAACTCTCAGTCTGAGAGATAATCATTGGACTAAAAATAAGTTTGGGATTGAGTAAAACCCGAGCTTCCACACGCACACTAAGGCAATTTGGATAAATGAGAGACTGTCTTTGGGTTCTCAGCACATATAGAGATACCGTGGCTCTAGACCTTCATATATATCAAGGCGCATCCTGTAATTCAATTACCAAACTTACCGATGTAGGTTGGTGTGTGGACAAAAGTCATGTTCGTCCTTGTTTTCACAGCTGTTGAAAACAGAAGGAGTGCATTTTTCTGTTTCCCAGGCCAGAGCGGAACTCCTCTGCCTCAACGGGTGGGTGCACGTGCACCCAATGCACCCCCCCCCCAGCCTACGCCCTTGGTGTGTGCGGGTGAGTGTGTATGTACGAGTGTTAATCCCATCGTTCCATTTGCAGAGCAAATGAACGGCCGCCCTTCTTTAAATTACGTAATTTATGTCCCTCGCCTTGCTTGGTATGGTTCTTTTAAATTGAGTGAAAATAGTTATCGTTAATTGCCAACTTTATGAAAAACAGGTTAATTCCTCGGTGTATCTTTATATTCTATTATGTCCTAAAACATCATGAAAATACTTGTGAGTAAAATTAAAGAAAATTTCACACATGTTGGTCGGGATGACTACATATTCCGTGACAGCTAGGCCTAGGCCTAATGTTAAGCATCAATTCGTATTTCATGAGCACATAGCCTATTACATGAATAATACTGGGTTTGTGTGTGTGTGTTCCTATCTTTCAAGTCTCTCTTTTTTACTTCTCTTTTACAGCAATACATACTCGCATGATACGTTGTTTCCATGATGCTGGGTGCAATTAGGGTGTAGGTCCGTAAACCAGTTAACTATTCTTCCCTAAATGGCCAGTTACCTCCATGTAAGTTCTGCTTTGCTTAAAGGGGAAATCTTCTCATCCCAGACAGTTCCAATTCTCCCAACTAAGCTAGTTCTAGCCCCGCCCAAAACTGTCTTAAGCTTCTCCTTGTGCAGACACAAACATAGTTTATTGCCAAGGTCCACATCCTGGTGAGTATACAAGGCCTTAATGCACTTATCAATTGTAAGACACACCTAACGACCCCCGGGGAGGGTGCGTCATGGATGTGTCATGTCCGCAAGATTTATGACGCAGGGGTGCGTAAAAATACAGCTTTGGTGCGTCAAAGCATGGCCGCACAGGTGCGTCAACGTGCGTCAGTGTCCTTACATTATTTTGTGAGTGATAGGAAACTACGATTTTGCACAGTAGGCCTATAAAACTGTTGCACAGTGTCTGAGTATTTATTTTAGGTTTAAAGAACTCCCTGTGTATGTTCACGTCATGCACAGATGGCACTATATTTTGCAGGCACAGACACACAACGAAGGACCACAAAATACAAATAAGTTGCGATCTCTCCGCCGTGCTACAAGTGTGAGATACTGTACACAGTGTACAATACAAAAGCTGTTAACTGTCAAGTTTACCCGCTTTATACGTTTGGAAAGATGTGGTCACGGTATAGGCTCGATAACATTTCCCATAACACACATTACATGTTAGGCTAGGCGGCTAAGAGCTCGTACAGACATGTCCCTGAAGAAAAATATCGTACGGAAATACTGCCCAATTAAAGCTTTCGAAAATGTCGCGTAGGGCTTAGTAAGAGTCTTTTACACATGCTCCATACACATTTTAAGAAATGTTTGCCCTCTGGATAATTTTTGGAGGGCTCTTAATCTCACGATCGTTATGAGACCCCTTAATCACGTGTAGGCCTAGCCTACACAGTAAGCACGTATTAAGGAATTTGCAAGTTTTACAAAAAAGTAGCACTGAAGGAACATCGGAAACCAAAAGCTTTTGAAAATGTTGTAGACGGCTTAGTTAGAGGCTTTAACAAATGTCCCATGAATACTTAAAATTGTTTGCGCACTTGTTTATGCTTGGAATTCAGTCGATCGATGGATTGCAGCTGCGACTCGACTTTTGTGACCCGGGCCCATGGCATCTAAGTGTTCTAGAAAATGAAGCGGTGCTGAGTATTAGTAATTATCGATGTTGAGGTAATTAAGAAAAATAGGCCCAGAAAAATGTGTTTGCGTAGTGTTGGTGCATAGGTCGATACATCGCAAAATTTTTCGTGGGAATTTTGACGATATATCAATGTTTTTTCATATTGCCCAACTCTTCTGCAAGTTAAGTTTATAGAACAGCCGCGGGTGTTATAAGCAGCCATAAGATGTACCAAAATGACCATAAGATGACCATTGACATCAAATTTCACTACACTCTAAATGAAACAGTTACCAAAGTTAGGCCTACGCCCCACGGTGTATCAATAATGATCATAGCCAGTCCCACGGAACCTTTGAGAGATATAACCTTTATTTTTTTCATAAAATGGCCGAGATGACCTCAAGATTACCTTTGATTCTATAGTTCCCTGGCCACGTACTGCTGATGACCCATTGCCTATCCATGATCATATCCAAGTTTCATTTAAATTTGTCCAAGTATGTGTTCATGGGGCATGTGTTGAGTTTTTCAGTACTTCATCGTAACAGTGTTAGGCCGATACTATATACCCTCAACTTTTTTCTACGTCCGAAGCAAAGTTCATGGGTGTCACTGACACTTGAGTTATCGTTAGTCCGAAATGTACAGTATCACTGCAAGTTGAGAGCTGAGAAAGGGAAGGTGTCTATAAGAGTGGTAGAGGTGGACCAAAATGACCACAAGATGACCACTGACATAAAATTTAGTAAACCCTAAAAGAAGCAATTACCAAAGTTACTGTGTATCACCAATGATCAGCACTCAAGTCTCACCGAATCTTTAGAAGACATTGCCTGGTAAGTTTATTCATAAAATGGCTCAAAATAACCCCAAGATGACCTTTGACTCAGTTTTCTGATTACTACTAATAACCCACTCTCTATCCATCATTTTGTCCAAATTTCATTAGAAATTGTCCAAGTATAGGCTATGTGTTCATGGGATATGTCTAAATTTTTTAATAATTCTATGTAACAGTATTCTGTGTGGCCAATATACCCTCTACTTTCTCTTCTAGGAGTAAAAGCAAATTTCATGGGTGCCCGTTTTGGGAAGTCCAGGCCAAAATTAAAATATACAGTACCACTGCAAGTTGAGCTGTTGAGAAATGGAAGGTATTCATAAGCCGTGGTAAAGGTGGACCAAAATGACCGCAAGATGACCATTGACCTCAAATTTCTCAACATCCTGAATGAAGCAATTACCATAGTTGCTGTATATAACCAATGTTTAAAATCGAGTCCAAGATTGTCACAGAATCATTTAAAGGCATTGCTTTCTTGGCTACTCATAAAATGGCCAAAATGACCCAAGATGACCTTTGACCAGTGGCGTAGCTAGAGGGGGCAGGGGGGCGGTCGCCACCCCCCCCCCACAAGGCCTCTGTCGGAAATTTCTAGTCTCTGTCGGAAATAAATAAAAACAAGTCATTTGAAACACTTACAACACTTCTTATGCATTTAAGCAGAATTACACACCGACATGGCAACGTGAAAATCAAAAGTCGGTCTCAAAACTGCCTGAAAGCAAAAAAAGAAAAAAAAAACCCAGAATTTCGAACAACTATCAAGATAATAATCTGTCGGAATTTTTTTGCTTTGCCCCCCCCCCCCCCACCCACAAAAAAAAATGTCTAGCTACGCCACTGCCTTTGACCTCAGTTCCCTGACCACGGCTGATAACCCATTGTGTATCCATCACTGTGTCCAAGTTTCATTAAAATTTGTCCAATTATGTGTTCATGGGGTATGTTTGAATGTTTTTAATACTTCATCGTAACACTGTTATGTATGGCCATGCACTATTGCCAAAAAAATTTAAAATGATAAAGAAAAATAGAGCCAGCTTCAAAGTTATCTTAGCAAGAAAAAAGACTTCCAAATTCCAATGCATAACACAATTAATTTTTAGTGAACAAGCACAAACGTAAATATTTTTCAAGAAAATATTCAAAAAATTATATAAGCCCTGTAGCTCAGTACAGATCAACTGCAGAGACACATGCAGTAGGTTACGGTAGTTAGTGCCATGGTAGGCACCGGTAAACATTCCAGGCCCCTCTTTAGAAAGTGGCCCCGTATAAGGAAATATTTGCTCTGACACTTGCCAATATTTTCAAGATAGTTCTTTGAGGGTCTTCTGCACATGTCATGTACATGTTTAGTAGGTTACTTGACCAACTGGGTCATTTTTGGATACTTTTACTGATCGTTCTTGTTAAATGTGATTGAGACATATTGTCTACGTACATTACACACTGTGTGGAGAAGGCTGACGTAGCTTGCTTGTGCGATCGAACCATGACATTCGGAACTAAAATCTTGTACCTTTGGAGTAAAAATATTTGTGCACATATGTTCACATATTTGGAAAGTTCCCACTGCTAGAATTTTTGTGCGACATTTTAATGGGATGTGATTATTTTTTACCGTTTAATCGTGATTTTTAGGGTCCAGTTAACAAGCTACCCCACAGGAAGCTGAGTGGTTCAATGTATGCACTGTATGCACCATGTGGTTTCCAGATCGGCCGTCTGTATGATGATTGAAACTGACTTTTTCTCGCAAATTTTGCACGTAAAATCTTAATTCACTACCATGACTTTTCTTCCCCAGATCTTACATAAGTATTGCAGTTGTTTTTGATGACTGAGATCTTCTGGAAAGGGCGAAAAATTTGAAATGATATCAACAACTTTTTCGCGCCGTAAAATTTACAGTATGACTAAGGAACTTTGTTTACATCAATATGCTAATAAGCTATATTAGTTACGTCAGTAGCCTATTGAACGTTTGCAGCAAGCAGTGTATGGGAACTACAGCAATCAAATGTTCTATGTGACGGCACATTGTCATGCGCACGGCAGCCTGGTATCAACAAATATATCGAACGCTACAATATTTTACGAAGTGCGAAAGTTGATGATTTTATTTCAAATTTTCGGAACTTTTCAGAGGCTTAAAGTGATAGAAACAACTGAAATATTAGTGTAAGATTTAAAAGGATAAGTTATGGTAGTAAATTAAGATTTTAGGTCCTGAGTTTGCTATTAGAATATCAAGTTCGGCCAGCAGTGTGCTAGTCGAAGACACCGGCCCGGGTTTTCAATGGGTCGGTGTAATCGGCGACCGCCGGCTATGCATGTGCCTTTACTGAGGACTAGTATGCATGCATTGTGCTTGCTGTAGAATTCTGCATAGAACAGCTTTATTTTGCATTTGTTTAAAAATCCGCTCGAGTGTCTTAGTGTTGTGTACAGTGCCGGATCCAGAACCTAATTCTAGGGGGGGCAAAGCATGATCCAGAACCTAATTCTAGGGGGGGCAAAGCATGCGCAAGAAGTATGGATCTTTGGGGCTGATTTTAATTTTTCCCTTGCTCTGAAAATTCTAGGGGGGGCAATTGCCCCCTTTGCCCCCCCTTGGATCCGGCACTGGTGTAAACTGAAGAATTGCTTACAAATCTCCCGGATCGCTGCTTGCAAAGAAATCAGTTTTGCAAGCTTCTAATTGAATTTATGCAGCTAGGGTTTATTGCAGCATGTTTCGTTAATTTTATATCAAAATTGTTTCAAGATTTCGAGTTCCCACTTCATGCACCTACAGTGTGAACAAGTTGTACACATACATACAAACGTGTACGTACCACTAAGCAGGGAAATGCTTATCTAACATCTCCCTGGTACTTGCATACGAAGTAACCGCACGTTGAACGTGAAAAGACAATGTCGTGGCTCGAAGTTTTCGGGAGGTGAAGGAATAGTTTTCATCAGTTGTAAAAGCAAGAAATTTTAATTACGCTGCTGATAACCTCTCATACGACCATATTTGCATTTCCTCTGGTGCGTCAAAAGGTGCGTCATTATCTGGAAAAGGTCCGTCAAAATCGTATTTCTAGGTGGGTCATTTTCCAGCAAAGGTGCGTCTATTTTATGACGCAGGGGTGCGTCAGTGGACATGAATGTCAGACACACATCGTGGACATTGACGCACCTCTCCCGGGGGTCATTATGTGTGTCTTGCAATCAGGGCTGGAGGACTCGAGTCCCATTTTTTGTGGACTCGGACTCGGACCTCTCTGGACTCGGACCTCTCTGGACTCGGACTTGGCTCGGATTCGGATCTCTGAGGACTCGGACTTGAGGCCGAGTCCAGTCGAGTCCACCAGGATTAGGCCTAATTACTTTCACAATTTTCAAAAACTGCATGCTGACTTTTTGTGTAATCAGGACTATTTATCTACAATCTTAACCATAATAATTATACTAAGTTCTGCAAACTTGAACCAGTGGCGCTTGCTGTGTACATGACCATGGATGTGCATGTAGCACAACCAGTAGTATATATTTCTCAAATCAAAGCTTATTAACAGGTTAAATTACAACAACAGCAGTTAGGTTTCAAGAAGTTGCTGAGTCTGAAAGCAGTGAAAGTTTAAGAGGAGGATTACACAAATCTTTAATTACTGAGAAGATCCAAAGAATAACAAGCACCTTGAAACTCCATTCATTGGTGTAACCCCGGGGGTGGGGGTGGGGGGGGTGGGGATATATCCCCCAACATTTGACTAGGGGGGATGGCCCATGTAATCATCCCCCCCCCCCCCGAAGTTTCAGTCTACAGATACGTGTATGATGGAAGGTATATTTTATTCTTCATTTTCGTAAGAATTTTTTTCAATCTCGCTTCACTTTCTATCACAAATGTCTCTCAAACTATCAGAATTTTAGCAAATCGTTGGCAATCTATCAAAATTTTCGCGCGCTCCGCGCGCTTCCAACCTTACGTCAGTGTCACTCATATTATCAATATCTTCCGATAGTAACTTTCGGAGAAGTGCAGGAGCTAAAAGTTGAAAGTTTACGAATTAATAGGTAAAAGACTGGCTTATGGCAGTGACATGTAGGTTTGTTTGGCAATTGAAAGTGTCTTGATGATTTAGAGTCTGAATGCAGGTTTTGTAATCAGGTAATGGAAATATTATTCGTCACTGTTTACACTCCATGTAATGACCATTATTAAGGTAATAATACACGAAACTGTTCTGATCACGACACTTTCCGAATAACAGAGATACATCTCCAAACATCTGTGGGGACCTCGCATCAATATGGAATCTTTTAATCTAATATGTAGCATGATGTAGAAGGTTGAAAGTGAGTAACTGCCGTTATACATTTTTCAAAAATTTTTACCAGAGCTTTGCCAGTTCGCGCTAAGCCATTATCGGTATAGGTGGTGATTGTTAATACACTTATGACGAAAACAGCACTCTGTAACGCTCTTATTAGTCCTTCACCCCTTTTGCTACATGTATCAGGGAGGTCTAATATCAACTCCCTGCACCTATACTCTCCCTCCCTCTCATTTTCCATTGCTGGCAGCTGTTCATCGGGATTTTAGTTCAAAAGTAGTAAAAATACGATAGTTGTAAAGTGTTCGGCGTCGTACTCTATATTATCATTTGGATGTCAGGTAGTATACGCATTATGTCATTGCCCCCCGCACCAATTAATTTGATTAATGCAGAGCTTCCAGGAGGCCCTATTCAGGTATCTGCTAGCCTTAGATGCCCTTTCATAATGCACAATGAAGGAAAGGACATCTTTCGTAATAACCCAAGAATGTTTCTGTGGAATCCAAGCACATATTTTTGTGTAAAAACTTTCCAGAAATAGAAGGCAGTAAAATAGTCAGAAGGGAGGGGGCTTCAGGAGATTTGTTGACAACGTATCTGTCTCTTAATAAACAACAAATTCTCCTCTTTTACCTTATCAAAAATTAGCATTTACTACATTATGGACATTTTCCGGCCATATATGATCAGTTCCAAAAACATCTCAAAGATAGCACCATTTTGCATCGAAAAGACCTTAAATTTAAAAAAATCTTAAAGGGGAGGGGAAACCCCTTCCCCAGGACGACATCTTTATGTCGTGACAAACGAAAGATCAAAACTGCTGCATGCAAATGCAGAAACGCATGAAAAATAAAGGTGTAATTTACGCAGACTTGGGGGAACTGAGGTATTATTACGACATCATCTGTGGTGTCCCCAATCACAAAAAACCTGGCGACGCCACTGATCTTAAGCCAACTTGCAGGTCTTGTAATGATCTCCGAATTCAAAAACCAGTTGTCTGGGATGACCCTATATGTTGATCCCTGCCTTTTTAAGGATAACAGGACATTGTTGCTCTTGTACAATTTCAATCCAGTGCAGCTTATCAATGAGTTTTGTGCTCAAAATAGCATTTCCTTAATGTACAAATATACCAATAGCCTACCAACATTACCGCTAAACTTAACAGCTTAAAACAGTCTTCCTGGCACTTCTGAGACATTAAAACCCAGGAGCTTCCGGGGGCTTCGCCCCCTGGACCCCCACCGGGGTTTTGCCCCTAGACCCCACCAGGGGCCCTAGGGCGGGCCCCTGGACCCACCCGTCATGGGCTCGCGCTTCGCGTGCACATTTTCCACATTTGCGATAGTTCACCCCATCCCCTCCCCCCCAAAGTTGAAAAGAAATCTACGCCCCTGATGCAAACAATGAACAAGTCTGAATGTGCTTTGCCTAGCACTAGCAGTACATTGTAAGAGAACCTGAATCTCCTTAAAGCTTCCTATTCAAACCATGAAGTTATCATGGGCTTTGTGGAGAGGGCAATTGCTGTTTTCAGTGTTATGCTCTCTGTGTGTTTACAAATTTTACAAAGAAAGAAAAATTATCTACTATACTGCCATACAAAGTCAAACAGTGCTAAGTAACTGCTACAAAGGGACTTTTTGCTTTACTATATGTCATCCTGATTAGTCTATTTGAATTAACTGTCCAGCAAAAAAGGCCAATTGGTATTATGTAGGCTACAGATTGGTCATTTAGTCACCTGTTACAGGAACAACAGTCATTTACATGCATTCCCATTATAGAACTTGAACTTTTAATTCATTTTTTTTCAGAGGACTATATTGTGCAATAGACCTATATTTGTTGATGTGAATGTATAAGGGGATCTGGATTGGGATGAACTGGGTGAGTACTAGCAGGATTTGGTGATAGTGCATGTCCACTTAACAAAGTCTGAACACAATTATTTTAAGGTCTCTCAAAATATCCGACCCTGTAGGCAGCCATGCTAGCTTATTATAATAAGCTCAGTTTTAAATGCAAAGGCAATTATTTTTATAATTTAGTGTGTACTGTACATACCGCAATGATACCAGTTAACATTATGGGGATTCTACTGTATGTGCCCCAGTCCCAATGTTCACAGGGGCGGATCTAGGATTTTTCGTTAGGGGGGCGCGCTGATGGTCGATCATCTGCCCGAACGAATATCTAAGCGGAGCACCACCATCGGTTGGCGCGGAGCGTACAGAAAATTTTGAAAAATCGCGACCCCTCAGATAGCCGGAAATGGCATTTTCCAGGCTTGTAAGTAGAACCTAAGCAGTCGTTACTTTGAGCTTTTGTTTGCCAAAAAATGTTCCCTTCAATTAAAAGTGAGAAAATTGCAAAAACTTGCTTCATGAACTGAACCAAAATTTACTTGATCTTGATTTAAGCTAAGATCACTTTTTAAACACTTTTGATGAAATATCTTTCCAAAAATATGTCGTAGGCTAATGTTATAGGTCCGGAAAAAGTGGTCTAAAGATAAGGGGGATCCTCACACAAGGTACAGAGAGGAGAATCTTTCCCTTTTAATTTTGAATAAAAATTCGTTACAACCTATAATTCTATGAACGTAACAAAAAACTGAAAGAATTGAATTTTGGAGTCTCCAACAGCTTCAAAGACGATGGTGAAAATATCTAACCAAGAATACGATGCACTGCTGTATAAGATTCATATTTGAGATCGCAGTAGCTTTTAAAGTCTTTTGCTTGATGAAATATACCACTTTATTGTCATGTGCATGAGAGATAAACATTGTTAACGCTTTGCGTTATCATTGATTTCATTAGTGGCATGTAGATTCAGTCTCCACTCCCTCGGGATAGCAGAATTTTTCCATAATACAATGTAAAAGGAAAATACTAGTAAAATTACATTTATGGCAGAAATCATTCTAATTAAGCACTCAGTCGACTCTCTCATTAAAAAAATTACTTTGTAAGTTTTAGTGACCATGAGAGCTCTGGCATAGATAAGTTTTGTCAATTTTAATAAGAATTATTCAAAATATATTGATTAGCATACACATCCGGAGGGCGTAAAATAAGATCAAAGGCAACAGACATCATAAATACTTGTTTTCAATGATAACATATTCATTGGAAAGGTTACATTAAAACACATATATTCCGCCACATTTCTTGATCTTACTATCAAACAAAACTTTCCAAAAAGCAAAGCCATCCTGAAAATAATTTTTCCCTCATTTACACTTTAAGCTATAAGCAAAAGAGCAAAATTCGACCATTCCTAAACCACCTTCACATTTTGCACATATTAGAACAGAACGTTTCCCCTAATTGTCTGGTTTGTGTGACCACATAAATTTATATAAAATACTCTCTAGTTCATGAAAAAAAGGAAGAAACGGGATCACAGATTGTATAAAATAAGTGAACATAGACATTAAGCTCATGTGAAGTTTGGCCATGCGCTTTTTATACATTCTATACACCGTGACCAGTAACGTAATTTTCATCTTTCAAAGTCTTATTATGTGTTGAATGGTTTTTAGAATGAACGTGTATGTGGATAATATGGCATAGCCTTTACCGCAAAAAAGAAATCTGTCCCAAGTTTTGATCGATGCTATAATCAGTACACTAAAGTAATTGTAAAAAGTTAGGCTGGATCCAATCCAGCAGATGTTCACAACTGTTAGGTACAAATTCCGATTGAATTTTCATTCTCAAATATCGCAAAAATGCATGGAGGCGTAATTTATTTCTAATGTTCATGAAAATTAATCTTTTTTATACTCTTTCTTCTCTGAGAGACTGACAGAAAAGAGATTACCGACTTAGAGAATACAAACATTAATACAAGCCAAACATTCCTGTAGAACTCATAATCAGACTCAAAGGATACATTTCTGGTAGAAAGAGGTCAAACATCGAACACATTTCTGACAAATGTATAGTCACAAAGAACAAATATTTTACAAACATATTTCGAGCTGAGCTCAACACAACAAACACAGTTTTCCATAAAATATCAAAAAGTGAATCAGTGTCCCACTTACATGTGCAAGTATAGTGTTTAGGTGATAATGAAGCATTTTTCTTGAATTTTACGTTCACTTTTGTGTATTATTCAGAAATAAATATTACTACAAGGTAAAATACCAAACAAATACATTCAAATCCATCCCATTTTTCCACTTTGTGATAAACTGTCACAACTTCGTACCCCCGAAAAAGACTAAACATTCGTACTGAGTGCTAGTTGCCGGGCAAAATTATCTCCTAAAATCCGTGTTTGACCATTTCGAGAAATAGGTGTGACGCCCTCGTTAATCTACTCAGTTCTCCTCCATCCTATGTGTACAGCTAATTCGAGTAGTTTATATCACTTTTTACATGATCTTTACTGTGTCTTGAGTTTATACAGAGAATTTCCAGAAATTTTGTCACTATTCTACATTTCCCGAAATTGACCAATTTTCCCGAATTCCTCGTAATTACCTTGAAAGGAATGGGATGCAACTGATAGCATAATTTACATTTACATACAGTTTGAACTTGCATTATCGATGGTGCGTAGCCTATGGACATTTTCACGGTTCTTTTGTTTTTCCATGACGAGTGTATGATAACATTAACGAGGATTTCCGTTGATTAAAAAACTCCACATCTGATGAACCCAAATAGCAGATGGATTGTAAGAAAAAGTTTAGTGTTCTACATAAAGCGTGGTCCGAAATAGGGTTGAGACCTTCGATATCACTCTATTGACATTTTATCGGAAAACTTGAAACTGTGTGCTCTAAATTGCTATTAGTTTGTAACAATTATAATTACATAGTTTGAAAATTATAACATAATACAACATTATGTAGAAACAAGTAGGCTAAATGATCTATTTAGTGAAAGTAAAAAATAAGCTTTGGAAAATTTTAGGGGGGCGCGCGCCGGGTGCGCCCCCGCCTAAATCCGCCACTGGTTCACCTAGGTGTTGTACATGTGTTCTGCTAGAAAGTCATTACAGTAAAACATTAAGTTACACACTAGCTTGTTGCTACCTTACCTGGGCAACAACCTTCACTGACAGCTTCAATTTACAGTATCTTTTTTGTTGTATAACTTCATCATGGTTACTACTCTAACTTGTGGAACTCATGACATCCCACATGGAAGACACAGTACTGAGTATGAGTACTGGTATAAGTAAGCAGCTTTGTAGTCATACTCTAGATAAAGCTATCAAATAGTTATTGCTTTATTTATTATTGTTGTAGGCTACAGGTCAAGCATTATGCTTGTGAATAAACACCATTTTCCATATGCATGCCGGTTGTACATGTAGTCTTCAGTGTGTGACGCATATAAATTGTAGGCAGTGCTTTGAATAGTGTGAGGCCTGGAACTTCTCAGCAATCGAGCAGGAACTACGTACGAAGGCTAGGCTATGTTCAATTCAGTGCTTGTGCATATATATTTGTAACGTACATTCGCTAACACCGTTAAAAGTTTCCTTTTACTTGTGCTGTACTGTAGGTAGTAGCTGTAATGTACTACAGGGCCCAGGTAGACATAAATTGCATAAACCATACATAATGATCATAGGCTTGTGTCTAGTTAAAACAGGGAGGGTTGAGCTTATGAACAGACTAGCATGCTACTGCAGTGAGACTAGCACTTAAGCTTAAAGGCAATAGGCAGTCGCCCCAAAATTTTCTTTGAAAAATCAGCAAACTCTTGCAAATCTCTTCTTATTGCATTAAAAACACTTCTGAAGACGTTTTGAACATAACTATTACAAAAATATGTAAAGCAAGGCAAGATTTTCCTTGAATTCCACAATTCACTATTGTCACATGATCAAAATAGGCCAATCATGAACTGGAGTGACAGGATACACTCACTCTGTTTGGGATGACTGCCTACTGCCTTTAAATAAGGCAAGCAAATTCAGGTTGTGGCCCATGTGCCATTTCTGGAAATTGAGGCCCACATGCAACATGTACAAAAATGGTCCGAAGAAGATAGCTCTCTTCCTTTGAAAATTACCTTCCCTCCCCTCCCAAGATGGCGGTATAAAATGCTCAGCAACTCCCATCCATCAAAAACTAAGGGCAGCTTCCTGTACGTGCCTATGAAAAGAGTCGTATCAGACCTATTTCATCTTTATACCGTATCTTGTTGGTACATCTTTCCTGTAGGTCCTTCCGTATTTATTCTGATAAATGCCCCGGGGCGTGAAATATTTCGTCAAGTGCCAGTGGAGTCAGCGCAGTGTGCATAAAAGTGGTTCACAGAAGATTTGAGGAGTCCCAAAATTTTAAAATTCTAGAAGGCTTTTCATTGAAGTCCTGGCTAAGTATGGTACATACTGTACAGTGAAAATCAGAACTAGTGGCCTTTGGCTTAAAATACTTGAGAGCTGTTGCTATAGCTAGGTGAAACATGTATAGCCAAACTTTGCTTAGGGTACCTAAGCCTAGTTTTCACATACACTTTGTTCCCTGAACTAGGCCAAGTTACTGCAATACAACTTTTTGACCGCAAAAGATCCCTGTAAGATTCTGCTTCTGTCTGCATTATTGCAGTACTGTTGTTGCTATATACGTGCATGTATGTGTATGACTGTAAGAAACTGTTTGAGAGGCATTTGGTATTACCTAACAGTTTTGGGTTGCAAAGAGGTGTCTTTGCTCTTTTATGGAAAAGCCACAAATACATTTATGACCCAAAGCTGAAAACACTGTAGGTGGGCAAAATTAACACATTTCTTGATTTTTCTCTTCAATTATATCTTACATATCTTACTGTCTCTTCCCAAACAGGTCACGTCACTTTGGTGGGACACCAAAGTAGCCATGGGTAAAGCCCTAGTTTCTGTGCTTTATGCCCCACATGCTTGTTTTGTACTTATTCCATTCCCCTCCATAAACTGCTCCACACAGAGGCTACAGACCCAATTTTGAAGTGGGGGGTGGGGGCTAATCATCAAAGCAGCCTAATGATTAAAAAATAAAAGCAGTTTAAGGTGGCCCTAAATGACCATGGCAGAAAAAGAGCAGGGGTTGTAATGCCAACCAACCCCTCCCCCACCTCCGCAGTCCCTGCCGCTACCCATTGGGGACGTTGCTGTCCCCATACGTAAGGTCTGCAGGTATATAACAACACTGATAGCCTACAGTTTCATTCTCAAAAGACTGTGCTTTTTTGTGAAACAATTCTAAGCATACATGTTTCAGCTAGTTATCAAGAGGCTGGGAGCTCGCCCCCCCCTCCCAGCCAACCTTTGAACCTCATCAAAAGAGAGTTCCACAATGCAGTTGGACTCGGACTCGGAGCCCATGGACTCGGACTTGGCTCGGACTCGAGGGGTTCTGGACTCGGACTCGGCTCGGACTCGACCCCTTCTGGACTCGGACTCGGCTCGGACTCTACATGTATGGACTCGACTACAGCCCTGCTTGCAATTGACAAGTGCATAATATGTAATCAAAACACTCTCTGTGCATGCTGTGTAATATGACCTGCTCTGCATCTTTTGAATTTGCAACTCTGATGCTAATCAAAGAGTAGTCACCAATTGAGACTTTTGCTTACCCCTTTGTAAAAATCATACTTGGGGTGATGCAAATCTGTCATTAAAACTGCGTCGGTATAGGAAACACTTTTAAGTCTGTACAATCCTTGTTAACTTCAACAAAGAAGCAGCTCTTTGATATAGAGGTACTGTACATGTTTGTCGTATCACATATGGCTTATGACTGACTAATCTTTCAAGAACGACGCTGAACTTAATTGCATCTAGCACTGACTCGAGGTGGTCCACCCGATATTCATCAGGTTTTTTATTCATACGGGTCAATATTCATGAGGTTCTTTAGTCATAAGGTTCATTATTCATAAGGGTCGTTATTCATAATCGTAAGAAAAGGTTCGTTGTTCATAAGGTTCATTATTCATAATAGAAAAAAGGTTCGTTATTCATAATAGGAAAAAAGGTTTTATATATTCATAATCGGGAAAAGGTTCGATATATTCATAATAGGCAAAAGGTTCGTTATTCATAATTGGAAAAAAAGGTTTGATATTCATAATAGGAAAAGGGGTTAATATTATATGGCTAAAAGGTGTTTTTCCAGCTTTAAAGGCTTCCTCAGGCTGTATCTCATGGAAGGGGGCACACCCTTAAAACTCGAAGGGATGAACAATTATGAACAACGAACCTTATTCTCGATTATGAATACAGAACCTTATCAATAATGAACATTTTTTATCGTTTATTTTTATGAATAACGAACCTTATGAACAATGGACCTTATTTTTGCCGTTTATCATGTTATGAATAACGACCCTTTTGAACAATGAACCTTGTGAATGAAAAACCTTATGAATATCGGGCTGTCCCCGACTCGAGACTCAGACTTATCATTTAAGACTTAGCAGGAGTAAGTCGGTGTTCTTACGTATATCAAATCATTTAAATTTTACAGAACTTACCTGCGTAGGCCGTATACAACTATACCTGATATACAAACCAAGCGAAACTGTATTGTTTAATTTGATTTATGCACAATAAGAAATGGACCCTTAGGCGGCAGTCACGGCCTATCGACGGAATCCTCACTTGCTGACTGGCAAAGGAAAGTTTTGTTTTCGTTAGAGGAGCTCAAAACTTTAACGTATTATCCATTTCACGGGCTGGCTCAGTATCCCTCATAGAAATTTATAACGTGGTACTACAGTTATTGGACTTGAGGTGAACCTTTACTTATACAACCTTGCAATTGGTATTAAAGCGTCACGCCTTCTGCCCGAGGACAATGTGTGGTTGCCATACACCCCTGTCGGCCGACTCCAGTGAAAAAGGCACTGCCATATCTATTATGTCAGTGTATTGTGCTATTTAGATTGTAGTGCATGTTTGGAACACACTGTCACACTTTGGTGGTTTCGATGAAAACAAACAGATTTCCACTGCTGTACTTCTTTGGATTTTTCTTCCGAACGTAGGACACTGCATGATATGCCCTGACATACATTCTTTTACCTTTCTACGTTAAAAGAAGATAAGAAAAATAACAACAAAAGCAATAACGTGCTGAAAGTTAATTGAAAGCCAGTCTTAAAGGGAAAATGCAGTCACTCCAATCAGAATTAGTATACCCCGTCATCCTAATTCATGAGTGGCTCGTAATTGATCATGTGATAATATTTTACTTACTAAATTGTTAAATTCATAAAGAATAACTCCTACCTTTACCATTTGTTTGCAATATTAATGTTCAAAAACATCTTCAGAGGTATTTGTAAGGCAGATAAAAGGAAATTTGCAAGAGTTAGCTGATTTTTAAAGCAATTTTGGGGCGACTGCCTATTGCCTTTAATTTAAAAATCATTATTTTTAGCTCAGCTATTCAGATGAGATATTTTTACTGTGTATACGGCTGCGAAATAACTGTAACTTTTGGCTGCTGTGTTAAACTTACTGGAACGTCGTCAGTAAATTAATTCTACACGGAGTTGGTTCAGATTGGGTCAATATGAACATTGAGAACAATTTAGTTCTAAATAATGCATCTATATTTTGTAAATTTAATAGACATTTACAGTCATGAGAGGTCGTTGTTGAAATCTTTAAAATGTTTTCTCTTCCTTCAAATTTGGTTCAAATTTGCTGAAAGTTTGTAGATTGGTATTGTAAGAGTACTGAAACAAACTCATAGTTGTGAGGGTCCGAAACAGTGGTTCTGAAAACTTTTTAGGCAGGCCAGATCCGACTGCTTGATAGTCATGAAAGCACTGCCGTGAAGGTAGAGTTGGTGTTGCATACAGGCGCGGATCCAAGGGGGGGGGGTGCTTCCTCGGGCTCAGCCCCCCTTTTTCGCCACATCAACAATAACAAATACGCGAAATTTAACATAATGTTTATCTAGGAGAATATTCAAGGGGGCTTTCAGCCCCTCTTTTCGAAATATCTGGATCCGCGCCTAGCATATATGAACTAATCACGCCAGTGTGAATACCGATATGTGTTCAAAGATGACAGCCAGTCTGCCATAGTAGTTACTAAGACGGCACAACCTTTCATTTACTGCTTAGCTGGATGAGAATGAAAAGAGGCGTTTATTCTTTCAGTATGCTAAGTATATTAGACCTTCAAAAGGATTAAACTGTACTCGTGGTACAGTTGCCACACTTTTGCGGCCATTTCTGTGTCTGTGTGTTGCTGGCAAGCAAGATGTTTTCCGAAACCTTAGCGTTGCGTGTTTACAGATAATACAGTCTTTTGTGTTGTTCATTAAGCTCCCTTCAAGCGTTTACGCCTTTTGGTGCCGATTTGACTCATCACCCTTTAAAGGTGATCAGTCGTCTTGAAATATTCTTTGTGACGTCAGCCTTTTCTTGACATGTTTCTGCAGTCGTCACTGTTCAAGGATACACCGTACAAGCATGGTATAGCTAATCGGTAAGCAAGAAGAGACGGCTTGTAGCTGTATACCTACTAGCTATACCGATGTCATCATAGCTACTTGTACGGTGTATCCTTGAACAGTGACGACTGCAGAAACATGTCAAGAAAAGGCTGACGTCACAAAGAATATTTCAAGACGACTGATCACCTTTAAGTACCTCAACTTAACAACAATTTGAGAAATGGAACTTTCATTTTATTTGCAGGCATTTTAAAGTCAAATAAGTACTTTCGGTTAAGTAACAATACATTTATTTAAAAGAGGAAAGCGTGACAAATATTCTGTAGAAAATGCATGTAAATTTACAGCAAGAAGGAGGGGGATAGCTCAAAGACCTGGACTAACTTTCGGTACAATAGTTAACAAGAGGCCAATCCATGAAGTTGTAAATCTCATCTCATTTACAGTTGGAAGTTCTTCGGACAAATGGTTTAGGATGAGTGCGCGACATACTTTTTCCCAAATTTAAGCTTTGACCTAAGCTTTGACCTACATTTTGACCTAAAAACCCACCCTAGCATAAAAGTTCACGACACACTGTGTCGCAAAATTTAGGTAAATCTGACCCTTCACCTACATTTTGACCTTTGACCCAACCTGAAGCAACCAAAGCATTATTTTAAAGAATAGGCTACCTTATCAGTCCTAGTATGTAATGTGGTTTTTATTACTTTTTCTTACATACTGTTGGAAAAAATCGCAAAAAAGTTGTAACCAAATTTGACCTTGGACCTCCGACCGTTGATCTATGACGTCATCAATTATGCATGCACAAATTTTTATGGTCCGTCAAGTATTGAACTTAATCGGATTACAGTTTTGAAGGAGTTCCTGACACAGGTTTTGCAAAATTTAGGCAAATATTGGAAACCCAGTTTTGGCACATTTGACCTTTGACCTATGACGTGACAACTACGCTTGCTCAAGTTTTAATGGTCAGGTACCTTCCCTTCCAGTTTGAACTTCATCGGACTTAGGGTTTAGGAGAAGTGTGCGGCAGACTTTTTGGCAAAATTTAGACAAATTTGACCTTTGAACTACATTTTGGCCTTTGACGGGCACCCTTAGCAACCAACTTAAGCATTATTTCCATTATTATCGTATCTATCCTAGCATATCATGTTTTATTACTTTTTCTAACTTACAAAAGCAACTAACGACACAAAACCCAATTTTTAGCAAATTTGACCTTTAACCCTTGACCTATGAAGTCTTCAATTACGCATGAGCGAGTTTTAATTAATGGCCAGGTATTTACCCACCAAATTTGAACTTCATCGGACTTACGGTTTGCGACACTTTTGTTCACACACACACACACACACACACACACACACACACACACACACACACCCACCCCTACATACTAAGACACTAAGTATATAAGACACGCAGACCCTCACATTTCTAAAAGCGACTTTTCGATTTCAGGACGGTAGACAAAGAGGACGGAACGCGCAGCAAAAAACTGAACTGCGCATGAGCAGAAGTGAACATCACTCCGTCCTGTTGATTTTCAGAACGGTCGTCGACCGATTTAACGTTCGGTCTAGAAACAGGACGGTACAGGGGTTGCCATGGTAATTTCCCTCGTCCATAACGTACTTGTTTCTGTGACGATAAATTTGAAGTTAGCTGTATGCAAACGTACATCATTTGTTCCTGTGGCATGCAAGCTGTTGACAAGAATGAACATGACAAACAAGAACAGTGCACATCTGGTAAGCCATTTTACGAACGATTCCGTGCTAAGCTAAGGAAAGCTATCTTGAGGTAGAAACTCACAATTTTGTAAAATACCCAGTAACGATGGCGTCTCTAATCCTGTGTAGGTTCGTCATTGTTACAACTTAGCGATGAGTGTGGATGCTAACAAAGCATTGCAACTTAGTTAATAAATGAGCGCGTCATTGTTTTGTCGTCATTCTACCGCACCGTCGTCTTTAAAATCGAAACGCCTTAAATGTCAGGACAGAACGCCGGGCGCGCGTGCGTTTAACTCTCCGTCCTGTTGCTCTACCGTCCTGAAATCGAAAAGT
Source organism: Holothuria leucospilota (assembly GCA_029531755.1). Taxonomy (NCBI): domain Eukaryota; kingdom Metazoa; phylum Echinodermata; class Holothuroidea; order Aspidochirotida; family Holothuriidae; genus Holothuria; species Holothuria leucospilota. The sequence goes on along the minus strand of CM055973.1, from coordinate 35,263,521 downwards.
CGCTAATGTTAGGTGAAGTACAATATCTCATCTCTTTATGCATTGCATGTACGGAGATGAGATAATTATACACATCTCTATAGACCTTATGCATATGACGTCGCGGAGCAGAAAGTGCCCCTCGTTTGGAGGCAAGCGCCTGTCATTGCAAGTTACACTAACAAATGCAGACAGCTGATTTGTCAACCAATCGAATACTCGCGTAAGTCTACTTCACGCGCGTGCGAAGTCTACTGCGTGCGTGCCATATGCTTCATTGCTTTGCCTCCAAAATGACGTCGCGTGACGGCAATGCATAAGGTTATTGTCTTAACGTGAAAGTACAAATAAAGGACATAGCGTACTAGGATGGCAAAAATAAACTTTTAGAATCATTTATGGTATTAAAAAAATAACATACCTGCAAACCCTGAGTATGTGGAAAGGAAAAGATAGGGGTTGCATCTTACTGTCAAATAATCCAGTCTGTGCCCCCAACTTCTCGCATGGCCACTTTAAGGGGAACACAACACGTCGAGGTAGCTAGCTTAGGACATCTATGTTGTTGCACGGTCAAAATTTTACGAATAGTTAATGTTAAAACTAAACAAGAAACGAGTGAGACTATTATTAGCAAAACTTGTTCACGAAAGTATCAGATTAGCTGAGCTTCAGGAGCGCCGCTGCTCTTTGTTTCGTAGTAAGCGAATAATCTGAAACCGTGGAATGAACGTAACACACGTGTTTATATAGTACTGATATTGAAAAATGAAATGCGTTATTCCAAAACTGGTAATTTCGCAATTATATATTTTTCTTGTGAAAACACTATAATAATAAACAGAATAGAACGTTTTGAGCGAATTCCGTCTCGACCTGTTGATCAAGACCGGTCTTGGTTGCATTATAGGCTTTGAGATCGCTTGATAATGCATGGCATCTGTTTTTTCAGTCAGTCTGGAATGGGGCAACACATGACAGACTTTGGCTATGATGTAAGACTCTGACGGCTGAGAGGATAGTCACGTTAAAGACAAACACTCATCACCCCAAGTTCATTTTGGTTGGGGGAAACCAAAATTCCCAGTTGGTGAATGCTCTCTGATTGACACTAGGGTCAGAAAATTCAAAAAGTGTGGAGTAGCTCACGTTACACAACACGCACATAGAGTGTTCTGAGTACACATTAGGGCCTTGTATGTTTATGCCTCAGTCACATTACCGCCGGGCGCCGGCCGATGAGTAGAAATCGGCCGATGTCTGACATCGGCCGGGCGCCAGGGGATTTTCATCCATTCTTACCTACGTCTCCGATGTGGTCACATTGCTCCGGTCACCGCTAGTGCGCCGCCAGGTGACCGGCCGATGGTTTCTCGATCAATTTCGCCGGGTTCCGGCCGGTGCCCTTTAGGACGTCTTCAGATCACATCCCGGACACCGGCAGGGCATCGGCAGATATCCGACGGGACATCGGTCGGCACCCGGCTGATTTTAACCCATGTGCCGGTCCCCGACAGTGTCCTACCGGGAGCCGGCAGGGTGCCGACCGGGCATATGACGGTCGCCCTTCATATCGCGCGATGTCCGGTCGGGTGCCCACCGATGTACATATTTTTTCGTGTTTGTCTTGGTTTTCAATGTGGGTAAAACATCGAATTCCAAAAGTTTTAGACATTATCTACAGCACACAGCACACAGCAATCATGGCCATATCCCAAGAAGACTGACGCTGATGAGACTACGCTTTCACCTTGAAGAAGCCCGGTTTCACATTACTTTTTTTCCTGGGGCTATACTTCTGGTGCCTTTAGGGGCCTTGGACTTCTTCCCCTTGGTGTTCTTCTCTCCCTTCTCCATTGGAAGTTTAGGTGGCATTTTCCTCAAATGTTCACACAAAATTTTAACGATAATGATATTGAAATAAAGTAATAAGCTCTGATGGGTAACGAACGAAATTCAAGTGACAAATGAGATGCGTGCCCAAGAGAGCCCTGATTTTTATACCCATCTCGCCGAACACCAAAATACGTCGCCCGGGCGCCGGTCGGACATCTTAACTCATAGCGTGGCAGCCGGCCGGACGTCTATTGCAATCGTCAGGGCGCCGGTAGGGTGCCTGCCGATTTTCATCAAACATCTGCGGTGACCGCTCGATGTCTTTCAAACGGGCGGGCGCCGGCCGGCCTACTGCAGATAATCGCTGGATCGCCTGTCGATAGCCGGCCGGGCGCCTGGAGTACAGTAGTTCAAGTAGTCTGGCGGGCGCCGGAGACACCCTGGGAAAATTTATCTTGCAATAAATCGGTCGGGGACCGGCCGACATCAAAGACTTCCGCCCGGCGCCCTACCGGCTTCCGGCAGAGTACCGCGCGGCCACCCCGCGATCTCCGGCTGATGCTTGGGCGATGTGCCCACCGGCGCCGATGTCCTACCGACGTCGGCAACTCATCTGAAAATTTTAACTCCGCGCTTAAACTTCACCGGGCGCCGGCCGATGTCTGAAAATCGGCCTGCGAAGCAAATTCGTTGGCCGATTATCTGCAGGGCGCCTGCCGATGTCCGGCCGATTTGGGTCCAATCGGCGCCCGGGCGGGCGCCTTTTCGGACATCGGCAGTAATGTGACTGAGGCATTCACAGGTTATGGCATTAAGCAATGTACTAGGTTTGTGTCTACAAAAGGAGGAGCTTTGGGACAGTTTTGGGAGGGGCTAGAAGTAACTCCTTAGGTGGGAGAACTGGAACTGTGTGGGATGAGGAAATTTGTCCTTTAAGTCAAAGAGTCCCATTTAGGGAAGCAAAACTCTTCCTGGGTAACGTTTGTTTTTCACCCTACGGCATATAACGGAAAGGACTTTGTACAGCAGAAAAAGTACCTAGGCTAAGATCATGATCATTAACGAAGCTAAGATCATGTGTATTAATTTTTTTCTTAAAGGAGCTGAGTAGTGGCGTACTTCCAAAATAAATACATCATACGAAACGAGATGATTACCCTCTGTGCGGGGCTAATTTTAAAAATATTAATCTTAATGCGTTTTATATTCTCATTTAAAATAATCTTGCAAAGTAATTTTGCAATAACGTTCCTATACTATTTCTTGGGTTATTTGATTTTACACTCGCAAGATATTTTACAATTTGTTCTTTTGAATTTCTAGTTCGTTACTTTTTCTTCTGGCACCGGCAATTTTGAATCGTTTCCTCTTGTATCGGTTCTGATCGATGCATCTACCCAGGCATGTAGCACACACAACTTACAACGTACGTACGTATGTAGTATATTAGCGTTACTAGTGGCAAGGCACACGCCTATTTCGCGCATCATCTGCAGGAGGTTCATGAACAACATTGTGGATTTTGCAGGTATTGAAACTGTTTTTTTCGATCAATGAGTTTGTTCTTCGTGGTAGACCTAGGCCCTAACGCTAGCCTAAGTTAGGCTAACGTTAGTAGGCCTACTGTTAACGACAGTAACAAGTGTACTGTTACACCAGACACACTGCATGCATGGCTTTGATAAGTATCGGTATCGGATCGAATCGATAAACCAAGAAGCATAACCGGATGTGACGTAACGAAGTCGGCGGGTCCGAGAATTTATTCTACTTTCGCGGCTACTCAGCTCCTTTAAGTATTTACGACACTGGTTTAGGTAAAGATATCATCCGCGTTTATTTTAGTATGATAATTCTTGAAAGTTTACAAAAAAGTTATATAGAAAATATTTAAGTCATTTAGACCTACCCCAATTTTTATCACCGCAGGATTTCTGTAAATTAACATATTTTGTGTACAGTGCAAGAGTTGAACTGATGACGTAGAATCCTTCTGACAATTCTAAAAAATTCTAAACGTATGCGAAATCTCTCGAACTGTCTGGTACGGATGGTTCACTATAGGCCTTACGCATATGACGTCACAGAACACAGGCAGAGGTATAAGCGAGTATCATTACAACTTAAACCAACACAAATGCAGACAGATGATTTGTCAGTGGACCCGTCGGATACACTCGTAAGTTTACGAGCGCGTGCGAAGCCAATGTCGTGCGTATACAGTGTGTTGTTGGCCCTCCAAAATGAACATTCCGCGACGTCAGTGCATAAGGAGTAGAAGCTTTAATTTGCAACGAGCAGTGGCGTGGTTCCATCTCCAAAAGCGTGGGGTGGGACTTTTTGGAGAGGTCCCCCCCTTCCAAAAAGGGAGGGGGACGCGTCGCTCCATGATCCACGCCCATGGCAACGAGCACATTCATGACGCTTTCAGGGGAAAAGGCAAACGTATACAAAGAATTGAATTGTACACAAATCAGAGAGAGATCCAGACAACAGATTAATAAGGGAGTCGGGAAACTTCGATATACAGTGCACGCTGGAAAAAAGGTGTATTATAACAGCCTGAGACTGCATGGCCAAGACAGATATTTTGTATAGCCAAGCATAATTTTCGTGTTTCAAACCATGGTTCTCTAGATATCAATCACCGGTCAAAGAGAATTTTCTTCAGAGGAAAAGTTCTTTTTGAAGTTAATCTCCTTAACTTGGAGCGAAAAGGTAAACAGTATGGCGGTAACTTGTGGAAGCCAAAACACAGTGGCTCGAAGCCTTCGTATCCGTGCTAAAATATCCGTGGACTTGATCTGTGATACTGCATGGTACAGCAAAATCTTATTTCCCAACTAGTCTAGTAAAACCAACCTGCTGTAGTTGCAGGCAGGTACTAATGTGAGAGCTCCCTCTTCATAGAACCTGCCATTTCATCATACCCCACGCACAAAGAAATTCTAAAACTATAGTATTGAACCACGCAGACTTTGAGCAAGTCAACCGTTCAAGACATGATGAGTACATCGCAGTCATTGTCAACACAATGTCTACACTGTCAGTACTCTTTGAAAGGTGTTAAAGAGGGATAAAGTAATAAGCAGTAATAAGCAGTTTGGAAGCTTAATTTCATCCTGCGTTTGAATTTTCTGAAACAGATTTGAGGGGTTAAGACCATAGGCGGGATTACGGGGGGCATTTTTTTCCAGAGCTTAAAAAATAAAAATAAAAACAAATGAGCGAAAGTAAGCGAGACCAGAGAAATAATAAGAGAATTTTCACTAGCCTATTATGATTAAATTATGCAATGTTTAGCCTAATAAAGTAAAGTAAAATATCAATATCAAGAACCATAAAATTGCCAGGAAAAGTTTTCTCGGCCCGCTTCCCGCGCACCTGCAGAGAAAACTGACTAATACAATTGAAAATTTTGTCTGGCACCGTAAAATTGCCTTCGTCCTACGCGTACGCGCCACACTATAGTCTCCATGGAGCATACCTCCCATACCTCCTGCTCTATGGAAAGAAGAGGCATCTGGAGAAAGTAGGACAAATTTTATGCAATAAAATACTGCATTTAGAACTAAGAAAAACAATAGGTTACAATTAAATGTCTCTAACACTGTCTCAACGGTCTTTTCTTCTGCGCGCTTCGCGCTCACCTGTTTTAAATGTTGTTTCGGGGTTTCTGGGTTACTTCCTGTAGCACATCCTGCTTATCATAGCTTCGCCAAACTCTTCTAAACCACCAATGCCCCCACGCCATACGCAGCCTAGGGGAAGTTCCCCCTCCCCCAGAAATTTTCAAAGCAAAATTTTATCACCATCCATCTGTTTAAATTTACCTACTCTTTAAGTCTCATAAAGATTGCCGACACTTTAAGTCACTCATATCACAAAAAAGTATGAAAATTCGATTTTTTTCAGCGCGCTTCGCGCACACTCATTCTGAATACTAGATCTCCCATTCTCAAAATTATTGTTCCAAAGCCATGGGAAACCCTCAAAATAATCCGTTCTCCTCTGCTTCCTCAAGCCCCACCTGACTGTTAGTCACATGGAGTAAGAATATAATTGAGAAAAGTGAAATTGAGATTTTTGTGGTATGTTAATTGCCCACCTTATTCATTTGAAGTTGAACTGTTGAAGCTAAAATCATCATTTAAATGCCTACAATTTCGTAAATACCCCAGAGCTTCCGGGGACTTCGCCCCCTAGACCCCGCCAGGGGCCCTGAGGCAGGCTCCTGGACCCCACGCCGTTAGATGGAGCGCTTAGCGCTCCCGCGGTGCCTTCGGCGCCGTTTGACAGGCCACTAGCTTTGCTCCCCTTCCTACTTTTAGACATCAAATCCCGCTCCTGGTTACGACGAGCCATAACAAATGCGAAGTGTTTTCAACCTCTTCCAAACAGCAGTTACAAAGGATTGTGGGATAGAATTTTGGTGTACATCATTTTTAGCGACAGTAAAATAACATTGACAAAAACGACGCATACAAAAATCCTATATCCCATCATCCTTTGTAATTGCTTTTTGGAAAAGGGTCTATGAGGAGCTTCTAGTAAGAGTCAATATGAAGATATTGATCGACGAACTGAAGAAGGTGAGATGTTAATTGCCCGTCCATGTAATAAGACAAAAACAACTTGAGGCAACATAGTAGTAACCTGGGAACGCATTTTTATTTTTCTAATTTTTTTTTAATTTTTATTTTAACTTTTCAGTGTTTTGTTTTCTTTTTTTGCAGGTGAATTTTCAATTACGACCGAAAAGATTTTTCTGTCATGTTTGCACTTTCCGAAAATGAAATTCTGAATTATTTGTCTTGATCCCGGATGATGAAAGACCAACCTGGATTGTCCATAGTCACGTGACTCTAAACCTTTTCCTGAACCCCAACCTTGATTTAGAAACAATATTGCAATTTTCTGGAAAGGAATTTTTGCTTGTCTACCGTTTCCTACCCCTCTCAGAAAATAATAATCTGGCAAAAGGACGAAAAGGAGGAAAACCAAGCCTGCACCCGGGGACTGGTAACAGTGGAAAAAGAAAAGACCAGAGGCAGGTTGGATTTCATCATGTATCGAGGTGCTGACGTTAGCAGCTAATCGGGAAAGGTTCCACTGCTATGTTAATAGGTTACCTGGTATGTGCTAAGACCAAGGCACTAAGAGAATGAGTAACAGGCAACATGTTGTACGTACATCTACACATGTCGAGTCATATTTGGCACCACCCCGAGGGAAGCAAGAATGACCTTTACAGGAAGTGATATAGTATTATGGCATCCAGTGACAATATACTTAACACAAATTAACTAGAAAAGAGGGAAGATCGACGAAACACGTATCCTTCGAATCCAGAGTTTATTCCTCATCTTAATGGTTGCCTGTTCATTTGTCTATTTAACAATGCTGATGAAGATGAACAATTATATTTAGAGATAAAGTTGAAAGCACCTTGTATACGTTTGCATCTACGGCTTTTTCTCATAAAGCCTTCTTGGCCATGGTGATCTCATTTTGATTTTAAATGTCATTTACTTTTTTCGTAAGTGAACACTCTTTCTATTCACCTAATGAGTTCTGAGCCCGATGGTTAATTGGAAACTGAAGTTATGGAAAAGTTGAGAAAACGTGTACATTTATTGGCAGCAACGATCTTCAGAAAGGCTGTCTTTGGTCACGGTTGCTCTATAAGGAAGCAACAAAATAGACTCATTTATCGTTCATGTTTACAAACAAATGATGTCACGGCTGGTTGGCAAAAGAGTTGATAAAGCCCGCCTTCACTGTCGTCACAATGAATAGTAGATGCCACTTCGTCTACTTTCTTCGTCTACTTAAAATGGCGCGTTGACTCCCCACCACTGATCTAAATGGAGGTCAGTGCTCCCCACGGAGCCAAAATATCGAAGGGGAAGTGCTGATCACTGTTCAGTCGTTTTGAAAACATACAGGGAAATGAATGTCTTACAAAAGATGTTATTTCGAAATATAAATGTAAATGTAAGAAGTATCACTCCTCAATAAATTTCACTAACAAGAAGTTTCTTTCTTCCTGGCGGCATAACACATCAATTCACTTGAATATAACGCACTTTTATATGAGCGTTTGATTTCTTACGCGCTCACAACGGGAAATCAACTAGCGCGTTTGTTTCCCCGCAGCGCGCAGAAGTGTGCGTCAAGTATTCCGGATAAAACACAGAGAATTACATACTGCACGTACAGAACGCGTTGTAAAAGTGCACGCTAACTTCTTTTAACAATGGAATTTTCTGTAACGCGTTCTTATTTTTGTACGCATATCACCGAACAGAACAGCGCCATATCAAATTCACACTTCCGCCCCGATATTTGCGTTTCCATGAGGAGCCACTGAGCGTAGTAGTGTGGGTATAGGAGTTTGGAATCTATGCTTTAGTACTCTTTGTCACAGAAGAAGTAGACTTACTTTAGTAGATGTTTCAACATATAAATATTGATGGCATATTAAAGATAAACCAAGGGATCAAATCTGCATGAATTTAAAGATGTTGTAAACAACTATGATCACATGATTAAAGCGTCAATTCCTAAACTAGTACGGTGAACAAGGGTATACTAATTCAAACTGGGGTGACCTCTTCAAAAGAAACGAGTGATGTAAAACGCCTCTGTTTAGAGGACGTGCAGTGACGTCAACGATAGGTCTGGAACTGACGTCACAGAGAGGATTGGAGTCACGTTGGAGTGCAAACGATACTATAAATCCATAATGAGGATGCTTGAAAATGCGACCATGGGGAGTAATGTATAAAAAGTAATGAAAGTTGCTATATCTTGCCTTGCAATTGGTAAAAATTTATGCAAAAATGTTGGCTTCATGCCCATCTTCCGATGTGACAAAAAGTAATTAGTAACAATTAAACGACGTACACGTGTTTTCCCCATGGCCGACTTTTCAAGCATTACTGATACACAAGGTAAAAATTTCAATGATTATTCGTGCATTAGTGATACACAAAGTGAAAATGCCAATAATTATTCATGTATTAGTAATACATAACGTCAAAATTTCAATGAATATTCATGTACGCACGATAGTAAATCGAAGTCGCTAAGTGTAATAAATATTCATTTTTGCACCACGTCACTTGAGATAAATCATCTGCAAACGGCTATACAATAACTGACAATAGTTTAAAGTAACTAAAAATGACATCTTTTTTCAATACAAACAAAATTCTCTGTAAAAACAATATTGCGTGTATGCACAATTTTACCCGTTTTTACTTCTCACTATAAAGACATGGGCAGATGGATAGGAATATTTGTAATTTCTAAATACATTTTGACAGGAGGTGCAGCCTTTGCCTCAGATATCGGTAGCTTTATGCACTTTAAAGGCAGTAGGCAGTCGCCCCAAAATTTTCTTTGAAAAATCAACCAACTCTTGCAAATCTCCTCTTATTGCATTACAAGCACCTACGAAGATGTTTTGAACATAACTATTTCAAACAATAGGTAAAGCAAGGAGAAATTCTCCTTGAATTTCACAATTTACCAACAAAAATATTGTCACATGATCAAAATAGGCCAATCATAAACCGAAGTGACAGGGCACACTCACTCTGATTGGGGTGACTGCCTCCTGCCTTTAACTTATGCCAGTAAGTGTAAATGGAAATTTTCACCTAGCAGTAGCCTCCTTTCCACAAAGAAGCTTCTCTAAGAATTACGTTAATAACATATATTAAGGTGTATGAAATGTGATAATATGCTTGGATGCATGCTAGGTAACCCAGTCGTGCGCTGTAAACCGTTAACATTAATTAAATATGCATTGTGTGCATATTCCACATACATTTGATAGTGCGATTATAGATTCAAACCACACGCTCAAGTCAAACATGTAGACAAACTAACAATATTGAATCGTCCACAAATTCTTGTAAGGAAAGACACATTTTTATGGGGACTGTTTTGTCAAATTTTTAATAAGTTTTATTGAAAGACGTATTATCAAGCGACATGTCATAGAACTGTGAAAATGTTTTGGAAATCTCTAGCCGCCCCACTCCTCCCTCCCCCTCTAAAATGACTTATAAAAATCTGAAACGCTGAGGCGGAAAAATACTAAAGTTATTCAAAAATATTCCCCGTACGGATGCGACAGCGTTGTGTTTTAACATGAGACTGTTGATACCGTTTTGAACGTTTTAAATGAAGTGAGCTATAGCATACTAAATAACACGTACTTAACACTCAGCCGTCATAGGCGGAAATCCTGGGGTACGGAGGATGACCCCCCTCCATCCCCAACTGTTTAGAGATGCTCCCATTGATTTTCACATTTCATCACAGTAACTTTTACTCAAGGGCCAGTTATACCCCCCTCCCCAAACTTTTTCACTCAAATCTCCGCTACTGCTGGCCATTGCTTAAAAGGGTTAAGAGTGTAACCATAAGAAGTGGGTCTAGTAAAAGTCCAGTAAAAATTACTGATAACTGATTGGTGATGTTTTGTGAAAAGGGCCGTCGTAAGTGTCTTTAAACCCTAAAAAACTTAATTAATCTTAAATTGACAGAGAAAATTAGACCATATTTGAAAAGAGCAGACCCGTAGCCAGAAAAATTACCGTACCGTAGGAGCGAGATAGCTACCAGGGGGCTAAATATTTTTTAGGTGGGGCGAGATGTGTTAACATGTATTATGACAATAGTAGTTTCAAGTGTTCTAGGGGGCGAAACTTTTAATAGGGGGCACTGCTCGGTCCCCTTCACTACGGGCCTGGAAAATGGCCCACTGAAGGGCGAAATTTCTTGTATTGACTCTTTTCTTTACAAAGTAGCCCTTTTTTAAACATAAAGGCTTTGTGATCGTTAATTGCACGTTTTAGTGCTTTTTATATTTTTTATAGTGATAGTACCATGGACATTCGTTTATCTGTACCGTAAATATTTTGAAAATTGACAATGGAATAAATAAAAAAAAGAAAATACAAAAGTTTGAGGCTCTTTGTTATTCTTAAATATCTGAACGCTACAGTGTTCAGTGTTCTAAAAATTGTAATTAGGCCTGTCGAATTTACTTAGAGGCCAACAGTTTCATTAGAAGTCACCATGTGCCTGAAAATTCTTTCAAAATGATGAGATATACCAACATTTTCTAACGTGTTGATAACAATTTTATAAAATATGGTGAAAAAGTCTTCTGAATATGTTTGTTACCCTGTATGGTCCTAATACTACACCAACTCTTTCTGTAAGCTCAGCTTTCATACATTGGTACGCACAACAGTGGGTTACACACAACTGCATGTGCAGAATACACTTTAACTCGTGTCTTGTACATATTTCAGTCTTATTCTCAGAATTGTTCATTTTTCATGTTCCTTGGAGGAAGGCTTGTAAAAGAAATCAGTTTAAAGTACCGTATCATTCTACAGATATACTTCCATGAAACCGAATAAGGTTTCTGAGAGGGCATCCATTGTAACGGTTTATCGGGTACCCTTCAAGCCCCCCTCCCCCTCCCCTGCATCCTACAGAAGGGTTCTAAACAGCTATACCTCCGTATGGAACCTTTGTTGAACAACGTTCTTTCCTGTCCTGACCTCTGTAAGGTGGTTTGTCAGCAGGGCACAGCGTGTCCTCCTCCACACCCTTCACTTAAGAAATAAGGTCCCCTTCATTCGGTAAAGGGTGTCGACCTTGTATTTGATGGTTACTTTGATTAGGCATATTTCGCGTTTTAGAATTGGCCAGGGTAGTAAATTCGGTCTTTTTTGTTTTTGTTCCTTGACTTTTCTTGACCCATTTATCTACTTCTTTGCTTTTCTTAGACTTCTGTTGTGTCCATGCCTTCGCTACAACGGGCTGGTTTGTCTTTCTGTTAGTGTACTCATTGATGTTTTCTTGAAGAGCTGTTTTTTTTTATAAAAAAGAAAGAAATGTAGCATTACTCCACAGTGAAGTTAACATGTATGTAATATGCACACTAAAATTATTGACGTCATGACCGGAGGTTAGAAAAGTTTTGGGCTATTTTCACTAAGCAGGGCGATGACCTTTGTTGAACAAACAGGAAGCGGGGATTTCGATCAACATGATGTATGCGTAAACACACACGTGTAAGCCTAGACTTTTATGTATAAGTACACGAGCACATACAATATAGTACGTGCACGTTTATGTATATCTGCTACACTGTATATTGCCATTCGTTTGGTAAAGGGGCAAATCAACCAAAAAAATGCCTATTATCAAGTGAAGTTAAAATCATCTTGGGGGACCCTCAAAAGCGACCAGCCAACTTTGGGAACCACAATTGTATGATTATTGAGACCATTAGACACCGAAGACCCCAACTTGTACAGCTGTGTACCAAAATATGCTTCGTTTACAAGTCAGAAAACATTGCAGTTTTATAAATGAAATGAAGACAAACACACTCATATATATATATATATATATATATATATATATATATATATATATATATATATATATATATATATATATATATATATATATATATATATATATATATATATATATTCTTATGGCGTAGAAGCAGGGAATCTCTTTCCAGAGATTCACGCTAGTGCGTTCATCATGAGGTCCAGATGAATAATGATTGTCTTTTTTAACCTTTTGTCAGTTTTCCGTTTGTATATATATATGTATATATATATTTAAATATTTATATATATATATATATGTATATATATATGAGAAAAATCCACGTATGCTCCATGTAATATAACAAATAATAAAACACATTCCAAAGATGACATAATAAGAGCACAGATATGATAAAAACAGCGTATATTTCGGACACTCCTGTGTCCTTCCTCAGCGCAAAATGGCAAGTGAAAAATTACAGCATTTTTCAAACTTAACGGTAAAACTAGTACAAACCAAAACAAATGATAGACAAGCAGGTTTAGTTGACCTTGGCAGATTAATAATCCTTCCCAAGCTGCCAAGGTCAACTAAACCTGCTTGTCTATCATTTGTTTTGGTTTGTACTTGTTTTACCGTTAAGTTTGAAAAATGCTGTAATTTTTCACTTGCCATTTTGCGCTGAGGAAGGACACAGGAGTGTCCGAAATATACGCTTTTTTTATCATATCTGTGCTCTTATTATGTCATCTTTGGAATGTGTTTTATTATTTGTTATATATATATATATATGTATATTATATATATATTGTGTATATATATATATATATATATATATATATATATATATATATATATATATATATATATAAATAAGGTCAAAGTACTGCGTAGCACTTATGAAGTAGGTAGGTAAAAATGAAGTAGTAAATAGTGCTAAAAGTTTGTGAAAAATTCCACGACGTTTCGGGTTTAAACCCTTCATCAGGTGGCAAAAATGCAACTGATCGTTGACACGGCCAAACGTACAATTTAAAAAATACACAATAAAATTGGGCACGGTAAACCTCGGCTAGGAAAACAGACAGTGTTAAGTGGTTACCACAAGTCAAAAAAATGCAGGAATTGCTCCGTTATAACAGTTCAAGTCTAACGTTCAGACCATGTGGGGACAGGGTTCCAAGTTTCATGATTAGGCGGTTTTCGGCAGCTAGGCGGTCATGATCGGAACCTCGACACGAGATGGCCGCCGAAACCATCAAGTCACGGATCGAGCATGTTGACGGGGGATTGAAGTGGGTGGCTACCGGGAACCCTGGGAGGTTCTGTTTGATTGATCTCAGGTGCTCGGTGACTCGGTCAGCAAGACGACGTTTTGTTTCTCCCACGTACAGTATATTACAGCGTTTACATACGAGAACGTAAACAACATTGGCTGAAGTACAGGTAAAATGCTGATGAACGTTAAACCGGTTGTTGTTGGGACCTACAATGGAAAGGTTTTTGTCATAACTGACCACCTGGCAAGTATTGCATCTCCCACGGTTGCAAGGAAAAGTTCCTCTCAACCTCAAGCAGTAGTGCCTGACACCCCAGGAACTTTTCCTTGCAACCGTGGGAGATGTCTGTTGTCTGTTTTCCTAGCCGAGGTTTACCGTGCCCAATTTTATTGTGTATTTTTTAAATTGTACGTTTGGCCGTGTCAACGATCAGTTGCATTTTTGCCACCTGATGAAGGGTTTAAACCCGAAACGTCGTGGAATTTTTCACAAACTTTTAGCACTATTTACTACTTCATTTTTACCTATATATATATATATATATATATATATATATATATATATATATATATATATATATATATATATATATATATATATATATATATATATATATATATATATATATATATATATATGCAAATGTTCTCTCTAAATGTAAATGAGTGAATTTCACTCTTCAACGATTGCCTACAGTGACCACTCTCTGTTTCGAGTGGAATTCCACTCTGCCCGGAGTGGTAATTCACTCATTTGGAGTGAAGTACCACTCCCAGCAGAGTGAAATTTTCTCTCGAAGAAAGAGTGGTCACTGTGGGCAATCGTCGAAGAGTGAAATTCACTCTTTTATATTTAGAGAGTTCACTTTGCATCTTAGTCTGTGAGACTGTGTCATTTTTTGTTTCTTTTTACCACTGCGTCCAAACTTCCTCAAACCCTCATTTATCCTAACATAAAGGTTACATATCATTTTCGGGGATGGTAATGCACTCTTTACAGAATTTTACCCTATTGGGGAACGTGATGTTTAATAGCCTTGAAACGAACACGGGATGAAACCCAACACTTGTCTGTTTGCCAATGAACAATTATTTGCCCCGCTATGTGTATGCATTTGTGAGAATACTTAGACACTTGGTGCTTAGCACTATGTATAACATAGGTTAATATTTATAAAATTTGACACGTGTGCTTAGGATTAAAAAGCGTTTTGAAAGAGGAGTAAAACGGTCCAAAATAAACCTAAACACTGTTTTTAGATTGATATAGATATTGTGCATATGACGTCACAGAGCAGAAAGTGCTCCCTCGTATGGAGGCAAGAGCTTATCATTGCAAGTTACACCAACAAACGCAGACAGCTGATAGACCTTATGCATATGATGTCACAAAGGGGAAAGTGCGTCCTCCTTTGGAGGAAGATGGCGGAAAAGCGCGTATCATTGCAAGTTACACTAAAAAATGCAGACAGATGATTTGTCAACCATTCGTATACGCGCGTTAAGTCTACTCACGTGTGGCGAAATCCACGCCGTTCCAGTGGCGTAGCCAGGTTTTTTGTCAGGGGGGGGGGCAAGAGCACCAAGATTTCCCCCAATTAGTGATCTGCTTCCTAATAATCAGTGTTCTCCGCAGGTCCAAATTTTGTCCGGGTGCTTTCCTCTGACCTGGCTGATGTGACTGATCGCCGTCGTGGGGGAGGGGTTTAAGGAGCGGGGGTGCCCCATCCCCTTTGGAAAATTTTTGCTCATGTAAGGGGGGCTAGATGCAAAATGGTGCCACATTTGGTGCTAAATGTAAATGAATACATCACCAAGAATTCCTATTATTTTAGGAAGCTTTTTTTATCTTGCTTGTCTTGGTGAATTTTTCTTGAGTCCTACTGGTAGTTTAGAATCACAATGGGTGAAGTACAGTAATTAAGTGAACCCTGGTACACTATTCCCTTCATCAGTTCACCACATTCACCACAATCAGTCCAAATTTTACGAGGACCTGTCCTATAGCACTTGACCACTGACCCATTCTAACAAACTGCATATACCACAATGCTGCTCCTTTAATTATCAAGAAACATTGGAAGTATACAGTAAAAGGACAGAGTCCCTTGTCAGAGGTCCAGAGATCCCATGCTGTATAAAACAGATAGTAAAACATAACTAGTACAACTATAAGCATGGTGTCATCATTCCATCTCTGAAAACCTTAATGAGGACTGGTTGTGTCAGTGTGGCATATACTTTTAAATAAGCAGGGGCGTCAATCCGTATTCAAATGTGGGGGGGGGGGGGGACGGGGGACATACATGACTTAGCATAAACCAATCCCTTTGGTTTTGAAGAGGGGACGTCTTCCTATAGGCCCTTTCCTCCCCCACCCCTTATGATGACTGACGTTGTCCTATTCTAATAAGAATTATCATTTCAAAGTTAACATGATCATCATAGATGATCTGCCAGGTGAAATACACGGAGTCCACGGAATTACTTCAAGATGTTATTTTCATCATGTCCCAAAATAGCTGAAACAACGCTTCGCAGCGTGGATCATTGTCGGAGATCATGGACCCGACCAGGCCCGTTGCTAGGGTGATATATTTGTAGGTGTGAAGGTTCCAAATTCGGACCGGCTGGATTTTTTTTCCACCTGAGTGGAGGCGTTTAAATTGCACTTTGTTATGCGCTCTGCGTTTTGTATACAGCAGTGGGATCCTTCCTTTGTCACTACATAAATGTGTCGTCCTGGGAGGGGGTATAAGGGGAGAGGAAGTCCCCCTCCCCTTTGAGAAATTGTTGTTAATTTAAGGCTGCTTGGGTGCAAAACGGTGCTATCTTTGGGATATTTTTTGAGTTGATCGTACATGGCTGGAAAATGTCCATAATTTAGTGAATTCTAATTTTTTCCGACTGGCTGGATGTTTTTACTAACTGCAGTGGCGGCGCGTAAATTGCACCTTTTTTATTCACCCTGCGTTTGTATACAGCAGTGGATTCCTTCCATTGTCACTATGTAAAGGTGTCATCCTGGGGGTCTAAGGGGGGGGGGTAGCCCTCCCCTTTTGAGAAATGTTTGTTAATTTAAGGTTGCTTAGATGCAAAATGGTGCTATCTTTGGGATATTTTTGGAGCTGATCGTAGTATAGCAAAGGTGTGAAGGATTAGCAAGTGCGTTCTCAGAATGCTCTATAGTCGTAAGTGTATTAACAATCACCATCTATACCGATAATAACTTCGGCGAAGCGCTCGGTAAAAATTTTTGAAAAGTGTTTAACGACAACAACGTACTTTCAACCTTCCACATCATGCTACAAATTAGACTGAATGAAGTGGCGTGCCCAGGATTTCTCTCAAGGGGGACATGCAGTATGTTGTGTGACCGCTGGCCTGGGGGAGGGGTCTAAGAAATTTTTTGAAAAATTAGGTGTCCTTACGTGCAATCTGGTGCCACATATGTTACCTTTTGAAGTAAAATTTGTGTTAAAAAATTTACGTATTTTTAGGAACTAAAAAAATAGGCATCAGTGAGGGTGGGCATGGCCGAATGGCCCTCCCCTCTGCCACTGATTGAATGATCCCATATTGATGCGAAGCCCCTACAGATGTTTGGAGATGTATGTCTGTTTTCGGAAAGTGTTGTGATCAGAATAGTTCCATGTATAATTACCTTTTTAATGGTCATGAGAAGGAGTGCAAACCGTGACGCATGCGCGCGAAGCGCGCCGAAATTTTGTCATTAAATAAGATTTCCCTGACGAAATCTACATTCAGAATCTGCATCGAGACACTTAATAATTGCCCAGCAAACCTACATGCTACTCAAAAAGCCAGTCAAATAGAGCCACGAGACTACTCTTTAACGCATATGTGGGGGGGGGGGACATTTGATATTGTATCCCCCACCCATCGAAATGCAAGTCCCCCCATCCCCCAGGATTGACGCCTATGTAAATAAGTAAAGTGTACTGGTTGAGAAATTTAAAATTTTACCAGATCATGCGCAAATTTCACCATATATTCACTTTCAAAATTACCCCCAAGATTTTTCCAGAGGGGCAACTCGCCCCCCTGTCCCCCCTGGCTACGCCACTGCGCCGTTCGTGCACGTGTGCTGCATTGTTTTCACCCAAAATGACGTCAGTGTGATGTCAATGCATAAGGTCTATTGTGAACCAATCGGATACGTGGGCAAGTCTAGTACACGCTCGTGCGAAGTGTACGTCTTGCGTGCAGTGTACTTCATTGTTTTGCCTCCAGAATGACGTTCGTGACGTCAGTGCATAATATAAGGTCTATACAGGGAATAATAGGGCATTTGGAAGTTCAGTTTTATAGTGGAACCAGAATTCTTTGAGTAGGATGTTCGGAGTCTACGAGACTTACGGATAACTTCTTGTCCGTCTGGTTCTCCTCTACCGTCTTTCGGTAGCACCACGGTAGAACAAGTGTCAAATTCGCTTTGCTCCCGATATGCCGACATCCCGACGGCGCCGCTTCGACTACTTCCACAACCCATGGTCTTCTGTATGCTGAAAACGGTGGATATTTCCTCCTTCCACCAACTCTTGTCACCAAGAAATATACAAACTATCTTGATTTACGATTGATAATAACGACGTTTAGCCTATGGCGTAATTTATCAGGGGTAATTCCTTACGTTATTGTTCTGAGAGTCGCTCTGTATCCATGGCAACCACGCTGGTAGAGTGAAGTTCGTAT
This sequence comes from Holothuria leucospilota, assembly GCA_029531755.1. Classification (NCBI taxonomy): domain Eukaryota; kingdom Metazoa; phylum Echinodermata; class Holothuroidea; order Aspidochirotida; family Holothuriidae; genus Holothuria; species Holothuria leucospilota. The sequence continues at coordinate 35,245,331 of CM055973.1, read as the reverse complement.
GTACTGTTGAAAAAAAAAAACGAAAAGACGAAAGCCTTAAATGAGATTATCAGGCTGTCAAGGATATTGTTCATAACAATACGCAAGGCAATTACAGAAACTTCAACTTCTTCAACAGATCAGAATTATGGACAAATATAAGCACACATGAAAAAGCTTTGTCATATGCAGCGCTACGTAGGAAAAGCGGTTAGAAGCAAGTTGCAACGCAACTTGATTTCAAAACCGCTAACTCAACTCAATCAATTAGAAGTGTAAGAATCATCATATGACCAACATGTTTACGAGATAACCTACATGAAAGTAAACTGAATGACAAAGCCGAATTATGAACGTTCTTGTACTTGTTACAACCTCTTCATTGCAAAACCGCTCTTTCCCTTTTTCTCAGGTGCAAACAACCATAGAAGACTTGCGAAACGACCCTCCGAACAACTCCGTAATGTCGACATCTCCCCAGATACGACACCAAACCAAGTCCGTAACCAAGGGGGTGAGGGTATGGGCGGTCCCCTAGAAAAATTCAAGTGCCATTGCCTTCATCCACTTTAACACAATTCGCTCCCTGAAAAATATTTCGTCCGGAAGCTTTTTGCCCCCTTCAGCACTGTTTGCCTGCACCAAACTGTACGAGAGCTACCGCTGCTTCTCTGCCGAACTCACTCGCCGCACGCTCGCCGAGTGAAGTCGGTGCACAGTTTGTCAATCGTTCTTAGTCGCCGAGTGTAAAAAGGACACTTTCCACCTTCGGGCTTTCCACCCCCTCACACCCGCGTTTTATTTCATACTCTGGAGATCCAGTTGCGCAAACCCGTTCTGCACAAACAGATCCAAGATGGATCCGATGAGGACTTTTCTACCCTACGTTTGGATGAATCGCAGAAGGAAGAGAAAGTCGACAAGGCGATAGTACGTAATGCCATAAAAATATTTCCCAGACGTACACAGAGGTGGATTTCACTCTCCTGTGAGTGACAGGCTGCGCTCAGGCGTCATAATGACCCAACTCACTTCAGATAGTTTCGAATGAGCCCGACCGGATTTGAACATTTTACCAGTATCTCTCCGTTGGTCATTTATCAAAGCACGCCCGTAGCCCAAGGGATGGGAATTAGGAACCCAAGAAAATCCAAAATCACCATTGCCTTAATGCATTATAGTATGTCTCGCCATCAAGAAAATGTCTCCCCCCCCCCCAGCCGGAAGCTATTTCGCCCTCTTCAATCAGTGCCTTGTCTGGCTACGGATCTGCATCAAATGATGGAGGAGGGGGACGCATTTACGCAGGATGATCGCCAATCCTGGAGGAAGTATTCGAATTGAATCGCTTATTTCAGGGTCTTTAATTAAGTGGTCAATGGTGTAGTATGTTCCACCTTTTTGCCCACATTTTCATTTATTTCTCTATGTGTTTAATTTCAATGATTGGAAAAAACGGGTAGGTCTGCGCCACCTTATGCCACCTCCCTCATGATGGCTAAGGGGCGTCACTAGATCGTATTTCAGTCTTCGTGAGCAGATCTCTCAAGTTTTTCACCTGTTTTTGACTTTCTTCCAATTCCGGTCAATGACAGGCAAAGGAAACGGGGTAGGGGCTGGGGGAAGCTCTCGGCCCAGTGCTAGTGTAAGCAACAGCCGAGTAGAAGCAATTAAGAAAGCAAAAGACACCGGGACCGGAAACACCATCAACCAATCAGTCGCATAGAAAGAAATATGGTCTACGTTATCTGAAGTAAATATCGTTCAAAACGTGATTTTATTTTTATTTGCGGTTACACATCATTCCTGGAAGAGTGATAACAAGCTCCAGATCTAACTCTAACTCTTAGTCTAGTAAATAAGCCCCGCACCATAGGAGAACAGGTCCTTTCAGCAGGCACGCGATACAATGGGGAAAAAGAAAAGGAATGAAGTACGGTAAACTAACCGACGCCGACTCCATACCCTTGAGTAATCCTGAGGGGTCTAACCTCTCAAGACCTTTAAGCCGACAAACAGTGGCGCCCGCACGAGGGGCATGGGGGCGTGCCCCCCAATGAAAAAATTCTGAAAATTTTAAAATGATCCAAAAAGGCGTTTAAAGGGAGAATGCAGTCACCCCAATAAAGAATTGTATAGTAGACTATCCTATTTCCTGAATGGATCTTGAGAATCATGTGACAGTATTTTTCTCACTCAATTGTAAAATTTACAAGGAGCAACTGCTTGATTTACCTTGAATATGCAATACTAATGTCCTAAAATATTATGAAAGATATCTGGGAGAGAAATAAGAAGAAATTTGTGACATTTAGCTATTGTTTCAAAATAAGTTTGGGGCGACTGCTTTTGACCTTTAAGCTATAGATTTCTGTAGAGGGTAGGGTGAGGTGTATTTTAACTGAGTAATAGATCTATTGTAATCGTTTTCTATCACAAATGTTTCTAAAACTATCAGAATTTCGGCAAATCCTTCGCAAACTGTCAAAACTTTCTCACGCTCCGCGCGCTTCAAACCTTACCACAATGTAGTTCTTATCATCAATATCTTTTGATAGCAACTGCCGGAGTAGCAGTAGCAAAGGTTGAAAGCTGTTCACGAAATACCACGTAACAGACTGGCATTTTGGGTGGCATGTAGGTTTGTTGGGCAATTGAAAGTGTCTCGATGCAGATTCTGAATGCAGGTTTTGTCATGGAAATCTTTTTTACTGAAAAATTTCGCTCGCTTCGCGCGCATGCATTACGGTTTGCACTCCATCTCATGACCATTATTAAGGTACATGGAACTATAATCACAACATCTGTAGGGGCCTAGCATCAATATGGGATCTTTCAATCTAATTTGTTATTGCATGATTTGGAAGGTTGAAATTATGTATTTACCGAACGCTTTGCGCGCAGCCATTATCGGTAGAAATGGTGATTGTTAATACACTTACGACAAAAAAGCATTCTGAAACGCGCATGTTAGTGATTCACCGCTTTTGCTACATAGGCGTAGGAAGCGAGGAGGGGGAGCTGGGAGCAAAAATATGTGGGGCTGAAGTATGCTTCAGCCCCCCAAGATCCAAGGGCAAAAAACCCCTTATTTGTCTCTTCTGCAAGAAATGTCAAAAATTTGCAGTAATTTTTCTTAAAGTTTGTCCAAAATGTTGAACCAAATTGCATCTGAGAACCCTCAAATACCCAAAAATTTTCACACCCTCCCATTACACGCCTTTTTATAATGCACAATGAAGGAGGAAAATTTCGTAGTAGTCTAACAATGCTTTTGTGGACTCCACGGACTCCACGCACGTTATTTGTGGGTAAAAACTTTGCCTGAATAGAAAGCGGTAAAGTAGCCAAAAGGGAGTCTTCAGGAGGTTTGTTGACAACGTATTCTTCTCTTTGACAACATACTCTCCTCTTCCACATAACCAAAAATTAGAAGTCACTATATTATGGATATTTCCAGCCATATATGATCAGCTCCAAAAATATTCCAAAGATAGCACCATTTTGCATCTAAGAAACGTTACATTAGCGAAAATTTCTCAAAGGGGAGGGGGACAACTCTCCCCTTAGACCCCTTTCCCAGGACGGCACCGTTCTGTGGTGACAAAGGAAAGATCCCTATTGCTGTATACAAACGCAAAAAGGATAAAAAAGGAATATTTAAGCTTCGCCACTCAGTTGGAAAAAAAACATCTAGCCAGTCGGAAAAATTAGAATTCACTAAATTATGGACATTTTCCAGCCATACAGGTATGTGAGCTGCTCTAAAAATATCACAAAGATAGCACCATTTAGCATTTAAACAACCTTAAATTAACAAAAATTTCTCAAAGGGGAGCGGACACCCCATCCCCTTAGACCCCTCCCTCAGGATGCCACCTTTATGTAAGGACTCCTGACAAAGGAAGGATCCACACTGTGTATACGAACGCAGGGAGCACATGAAAAAATCCGCATTTTGCGCAGATTGGGGAGGTTAACTGAAGTGGCATTACGACGTCATCTGTTGTGCCCCCCCCCCCATCACCAAAGCCTGGCGGCGCCACTGCCGACGAACTATACAATAGGGGAAAGATAAAGGGAATGAAGTAAACCAACTGACCCTGGATCAGTACTCTTGAGTGGTCTAACCTCTTTAAGATCGATCATCGTGACGGTTTTATAGTAGTCTGGACGTTGGCACGCTCAGGGTCAGATCAGGAGGCTGTGGTCGCCCTCGCTTGAAAAAAGTCTTACTCTGTAAGTCTGTAAGATAGATTACAATTCATACAAACGGTTGGGCAATCAGGCGTATAAACCATGTGTACTCGTGATCTCCAGTCTGAACTCGCTCCGGTCAATTAGTTGCCTCCCGGGCAAAAAGAGCTTTCCTCTTACGTGATCAAGTGTTTAATCGGTACGAGTTAGACAGTGCTCACACTCGCCAAAATGGGTTTGACTGGAAGCACGTACAGTATTTTAAAAACAAAGTAGAACTTCATACTCAAAAAGGATAACGTGACATGGCTTTACCCAGCTGGGAAAGCATAGACAGTCCCCCCCCCCATAAAACAATCAAAGCAAAGTCTTTATCACATCCACCTGTGTAAGATATGGACAAGATGTTTATATGCAACTTGTCATTCAAGGAAGGTACTATTTCCGGTAATATGGAGCAGGCAAGTAGCTAAGGGGAGGAGCAACTTCCCCTTTCCTGAAGATATTCTTTTATTCACCCCCCCCCCCCCCGCTTCGGGCGTACCCATTCCGAGTACTAAGTTTTTCGTTCTTACTTCCTGTAGGACAATTTGGGTAAAATTATCGTTCCAAAGCCCCGGGAAACCCTCATAATAATTCATCCTCCACTCCTTCCTCAAGTCCTCTGCATCATCAATCCCTGCCGGCTGTGAGACTTTAACTGAAAAAAATCAAGTTGTGATTTTTGTGGTCTGTAAAGTACCCATCCAGTGTTATTTGAAGAAGGTAAAATGCATCGTTTTAATGCCCATAATTTCGTGAATACCCCAAAGCTTCGCCCCTGGACCCCACTAGGGTCCCTAAGGTGGGCTCTTAAGGCGGGCCTCGGGAACCCAGTTCGGGGCCGTTTCGGTATTTCCAGCTGAATTCGCCTGATTTTGCAACCCACCGAAAAAATCCTGTATGCGGCCATGTAATTCGGTAGTCACTGATAGATCATCTTGTACTTCATGAAGTCCAAATATGGGGAGGTTTCACGAGTGCAAAATGTCAACTAACGCAACCACTTTATGGAGGACAAACAAACACACGCAGACGCTATGTTTTAAATGAATTAAAGCAATGTGGTGCGTGGCGCAGTGTCCTCTAGAACAACTAGCGCGGTCACTGAATTTGGCCTTTTGACTGTTTGACATTTGGTGCAAGCTCCCTATTTATACAACACTTGCAGGCTACTTCAACTCGTGACAGTGTACTCACACTACCAGTCTGATCAGATGTGACCTCAACTGAATTCGTCAAGGCTAGACACCCGTATCACTTGAAATGAAAAGAAAAAACATCACATCCATTCTTATCTCTCTTGCAGCCAACGAGTCTTCACTCCACTTACTTGCAACAGAATTCCATCTGAGCCGTATATTTTCCAGTTTTTTTCTTTTTCTCTTTTTATTAACGTGATTACGTGAATATTCCTTAATGGGTTTTCGTACGGCATGCAGAGGAAAATTGGATCTTTTCTTTTGTTTTCGAGTTTCCGTCCATGTAAATTCAAAGGCGACTCTATACGAGTGTGAGGTAATTATGATGTACCCAGAAGCAATTAACCTTCGTTGTTTGGTTACAATTTTAGGAATAATATCGAGAAGGTTGAACCAGGGAGTTGCTATTTGACAAATAGCAACTCCCTGGTTGAACCAGGGAGTTGTAACGGAAAGGCAACGCGAGAATGATTGCGTTTTCTGCTATCATTTCTTCTTAATGTTTTCGTATATTTCCAGCGTGTAATACGTGAGTGCTACACACGATACGCATTTTGCATGTTTCGTATTCTGGTTGTAGAAATGCATTATGTATTTATGAATTATCCAGAACGAAAAATGTCGCCACGATTAACAAGTCAATTGGGTGAAGTTTGACTTGAAAAAAATAACAGAACAGGCTATTTGTGAAGATTACATCATGATGGAAAAGGGGTTCAAAAATGACAAAACATGTGTCCAAAAGTTTCAAAATCTTCATTGTGGGGGCTAAAACAAAGCATTAGAGTCCACAGTGGCGTAGTTAGGGGGCAGGGGGGCGACGCTAAGCACATTCTTTCTAACGAGAAGCTTTTTGAATTTCTTTTAACTGATTTGGGTAAACTTGAATGAAACATTGTGTCGTGACACCTTTATATGTACCGGCCCCGATCTGAAATTAAAAACCTGGCTACTCTCCGAGTGCTCCTATAGCACGTTTCTATAAGGACGACCAAAATGGGCTTGGACTGATATTATCTGGTAGGAAATTCTTTTACAAGGAGACGAACAAATAAACTGAGTGCTAAAATTAGTAATGAATTCATAATGCGATATAGATAAGGCACTTTTTTCCATATTTTCGGTGATATATGCATGCAATTTTTGTGCCGGCAATCGTTTCAAGCGTCGACACCTTCCAGTGGTCTGGGTCAGCTAGGATATGGCTGCAACCCTACCCTCTACAGCTGTAGCCCCCCCCCCCCCCATCACCGTACTTCGAGTTTACACGTGACACGTGACACTTAAAATAACATTGACGAAAATACTTTGCAGTACTGTGTATGGTGCAAACATTTAAGGCAATGACAGCTTATTTTCCCTACATTTGACAGAAAAATTGGTTAAGAGCTTGAACAATTCTTGGGGGAGGGGGAGGTGGAGGTTAAATTATTCTCGTTGAGCAAAATATATGTAAATATGCACTTTCATAGTATCACGTTACATTGGGGGAAATGTTTTGAAGGACTCGTTTAATGGCAAACGATCTAAAATGAATTATTCAATCCTTCGTAGATAAATCTTTTGATAAACTTGTAACAGGCCCATCGGTGACATTAATTCTCTTCTTCATGGATATGCGAATCTACAGACCAATGTTTGAACACGAGTATCAGGCGCGGATCCAGAATGGGGCGCACCCGGCGCACGCCCCCTTTTTTTGATGATCAATGGTTTTTTCACCAGTGATATGAAAAAATGAGCAAATAGACATGGAAAATATGCTTCCCAGATGCGAAAAAGTAAAAAAAAAAATCTTTAAAATTTTGAAGACCTTTTTTGTGCTCGTCGGCCTTCCCGGCGATGTGTGCGCCCCCCCCCCCCCTTGAAATCTAATGCATGTTTGAATTAAGACTAAAGATAAATTTGAACTTCGACTGACAAACAAAAAACTTGGAATGGAACATAAAACAATTTATCTGATGGTAACCGCAAAAAGGACAATGAAAAACAAATCAGACCACAAAATATCAATAATTTTACGACGCTAAACGGTCACGAGTATGGGAAAATTTTACACACTGCGGTGTATAACGGTACAACTTCACACCAGGCGGAATGAACTCGGTAAATTTGCTCAGATCCTCGATCTTTAAGGCTCACGAAAAAAAATCTTTTTGACTAAACAAGAAATATGCCATGCAGCCTGCCACTTTAGCAGGTTAGGTACGTGCTTACATCATTTGGACACAAATCTGAAATTTTCTCAATTTAAAAGATTAGTTTTAGTACTGGAAACCATAGATTTTTCTAATTAGCTCTCTTGGATTAAAGGCCTACCCAAATTTGACACAGGTGGGAAATGTAAATTAATTAAATTTTCTTATTTTAAATGCCATCCTCTTCGTCCTCTCTCTGCACCATACTGCATCTATTTGCCGTCAATACCGCAACTTTACTAGATAATTTGATTTTCTTGAAACTTGGTTCATTCTACGACTCAGTTCTTGTTTGCATTTAGCACATAAATAAGTTATAAGCTGACAAACATATACTACAGCTGAAAGCTGTACGTCGTCGTCAGGTCGCGGGTTTGTAACTTTGTATTATAGGCAAAGGATGTATTAATCCATCGCTTTACAACACTCTAGTGACGTCACTAGAAAACATACCTCGGTAGAAATGTTGTTTTATCATAAACATATACATATGAGTTCAACTTTTTGTGCAATTCTAAATAAGTGATCACGTCTCGCTGTGAAATGTATTAAGCCACTTGCGTCTGATCTGAGCGTAGCATATACATATTGTCAGGAAACGCTTAAAGACATCGGTCTTTGCAGTTTGTTGCATCAGGCAGTTGTCATTTACAGGAACAACTTGACGATCGGTGAAAAAGTGCATCTCAAAATATGACTGACTTAAAGCTTCACCCAAGTTGGACAGATTTTTCCTTTACAGAGGGTCACGGCCAAGAAGTAAAAACGAAAAAATTGAGGATTCGCGATATAAACGCCTATAGAGAGCTTGAAGAGAAAACAAAAAGGAAGAAATCGGCTTTGCAAAAAAAAATAAGTAAATAAATAAAAAATAAAAAAATAAAAAATAGAAAAAAAGAAAGACAAAAAGTACACAAGGAGGTTCATCATTAAAACTCAAGGTAACTGATTAAGATCATGTATTTAAGTTGAGAAAACGTTGGTACTAATCATAGGTACCGGGTCTGGTACCTACAATGGGACTCTTTACGGACATGATGACTGCCTTAAGATTATATAATGTGTTGCAATTCGGCTTGAAAAAAGTGAATCGTCTTGAAAAAAGAAAACACTGAATTTGACACACAGTAGCCTTCAAAAAAGCTATTTTTTTAAATGTTTTTTTAGGACCAACCGGGCCTATTAAATCATTTAACCTTTCCAACAAGAAAGTCTTTTGATATTTTCCCATTTTCCATAAAGGGCTCCTCCGCTGTGGCGTTCTTTATCTTTTGGCAGTTTTCTAATCTAGTGGCTTACATAGGAAAAATATTGTGATCTTTCAGTCTTCAGTCTTTAACTGTAAAAGTTGCTTCGTCTGACTTGGTCCAAGACATTGAAAACAAGAAGGGTAGCAATGGAATGCAGGCAAAGTGGCCACCATGAATGAAGTCATAAAACGGTATCTATATATTTATTTTTAACTAGGTTTTTGTTGAAAGAAAATGAGATATACTGGGGTATCCTAGCAAAAGAGTAACATATACCGCGCGCTTTCGTGTATGTAACGTTGTGTCCATCACTACCGTAACTGAAGGAGGGCAGGGGGCGGTCGCCCGCCCCCCTCCCACTTGGCTTCCTGGGATGGTGTGTCGGGACATTTGCTGATCTTGTCGGTACATCCGCCAGGTGTGAATGACGACAAGTCTCCCGACAGTTTACCAGTCTTTGCCCTCATGAGGACAATTTCTCTAATAAGAACTCAAAATTTTCGGCGCGCTTCGCGCGCTCTAGGGTCACTCCAGTTTCTTCAATAGTTCCTTTCCACATAGCTAGATAGTATAAGTCCTGTCAACAGGGCCGTCTTAAGAGATCACCGGGCCCTGGGCCCGGCATTGGAGCGGGGCCCCTCAATCAAGTGTGTTCGAAAAAAGTTGCGTGAAAAATTGACATCCTTGACCATCGCTCAAGCATAGACATGCCTGCATTTACCCCCCCCCCCCCATGTCGCGCATAAAGCATGGAAATTGGAAATTTTATGTGAATAACATATGTGATATATCTAAAAGCTGAAATACATTATAGAAGAGTAATCTTCCAGGTGAAGTAAAAAAAAAAAAGTATTTCCACACAAAAATCTTTTACGCAAGGGGAGATATGATTTTTTGCGCAGAGGTCACTTTGCGGGGCCCCTGACATCGCGGGGCCCTGGGCCTGGGCCCAGTGGGCCCATGCGTTAAGACGGCCCTGCCTGTCAACCTTACCAAGTCACATGTAGGCAGAGTACACAGGTTATGTAGAGGTCGTAAATTTCATCTCATATCGCAAAGTTATTTTCTGTTCTCTCGTGTGTGTCATGCGCGGTAGGGTTAGTTGGTGAGCGACTAACGGAGCAAAGTTTGGCTGTTCCATTGGGCAGTCCAGGTGCTTTCGACACAATGTATATTATCCCCGATACGGTCTACAATCCCTACAGTTTTTATTTTTTCTTTATTGTTCTCAATAATAACATATGTTTTTAGTGTAAGCCTACTAAAATTTTTCGCGCGCTTCGCGCGCTGTGCAATTTCACGATTCAGACTCAAAAGAACACTATCAGTGCGCAAAGTCGGCTCTTGAAGTAATAAGTGATATTGTGCAAAATATGCCCTGCAATGGCATGGGATAGTCAGGCACCTTCATATCTAATTTTCACCACTCCCTCGGTAAAGGAGCTAACGGAACTTGGGGTCGCTGGCATGGCCCGGCCTCCTGTTGATAAAATTCTGTCGCCGCATATGGTCAATTTATTTATTTTGGCTCTCCAAAATGGGTCATTTCTGACATTTTTTGACACGCTTTATCCACTGGTTCTCAGCTCCGTTACTTATAGCTAAATATAGTAAGCTACAAACCCTTTCCATCGTTTCAAGTAACTTCATAAGTAGAATACATGGAATTATGTAAATGTCGGGAATTTCATCTCATTTTGCTAGATTCAATTAATGTTCTCTTGTCTGCTTGTATCTGTCTTGCGATATGGCTAGTGACTCGAGAAGGGAAGTAAAATGTAAGTTGTGCCCGATCGGACCCAACTGCTAGGACAGTTGACCTACAGTATGTAAGCTTTAAATAAGCACAGATTCTTTATAGTGTATAGGCTCACCCAAAATAATTTCGCGTGCTTCTCGCGCTTTTTCACAGCTTAGAGTCCGGCAAAAACATTAAATCGGCGCAAAACTATTTTCCTCTAGTAAATACAAATGTTATGCAAAATATGCATACGCAATGGTATAGTACTTCTTCAAATTCTCCCTCACCAACCTCTCGAAGAGATCGGAGCTGTCTGAGGCATCGGGTCTCTGGCCCTCCCGTCGGGGAGTCTTTCCCCTCGTCGGGCAAATCCTGGCGCCACTCCTGGGTGGATGGGGGTCACGGGTACGGGGGGACTTGTTAAGTTATAACCCTTTGCCACTAAGTGTCGGTACATTGACTATATGCTGTCGGTACATTTTTACCTTATTTTCATCCCAGTTACGCCACTGGTGTCCATGGCAATTACGATAAGACTTTACGAATCGTCTCTTAAACGAAACCAATGATAAAGATTTGTTCATGACTTTACACCGACGTCAAATTAGCTTTAGAGACGGTGTCAGCTGATGAGACGCGGGCATACAGTAGTCAGGTAGTAAGCACAAAACACTAGTCACAAGCTACGTAATATGTTAATTAAGCGCAGGAGAAAATTCCACCTCCATGCTTAGCCTACGCTGAATTCACCGATGCCACGTCAGTTAAATTACCACCTTGATACTTCATTTTCTGAAGTACTGGACACAATTAAGGCTTTTGAGAGATAAGAATAAATATTCATTGTACAAGTTCTTACAACGCAGGTGTTTTTCTGTCTTATTTGTATGATAATCAGGGGCGTAGTCAGCAATTTGTCAAGGGGGAGGGGCGAAACCCATAGACAGACTCTCAGTTCTTCGCGCTATCATGCCTTGTCGCAAAGCAAAAGGAAAGTTTGTCCAAAAATATATACCTTCCAGATCGCTGGAAATGGCACTTCCCAGGCCTATTAACCGCATATAAATAAGGGAAACATTAGCAATATTGTAAAAATAAACATTAAAAAATACCAAAAATATGCTCAAGGGGCGGCTGCCCCTTCGTCCCCTCCCCCTTGGTAAGTGCCTGATGATAATCAAGATGATTTTCTCGGTAGTCTGATTAGTGTTACATAATTCGTCGCTTGCATGATAGTTAATTGGCGTGTACAATGATAAATAAGTAAGTTTAACCTCGAGCGGTTATGGCGTTACTCTTTATCAGGGAATAGCTGTAATGTCAGGCAAAATCCGGGAAACATTCTTGAATATGCTTGAAAGGTACAATCTTGTACTTATAAATCAAGTTTTCTGGATTACGGAAAGCGACAAAATTAATCCGATAAAACCCCAGATTTACTCTGTGGGTGGAGAGACTTCAGGCTGGGAGTTACTGTAGCAACGCCCTGCTTCAATTAACATCTAATCTATGTTGCAGACGTGCTGACGTCATTGTCATGACGAGGAAGACGTCACTATCCAGCCACCAGACAGTAACAATACATGTTTTGATAAATGTTATTTTACTATCAAAGTATAAAAACAGTTTGTAACTTGTTTACCTGAGCGAAAATTATTCAATGACCTTGAAGGTTGAGAGCAAAATCAATCTTTGTTCCATGTAAAGGAAAACCTACAATAGACCTTGTGCATATGATGTCACAATGCAGAAAGTGCTCCCTGGTTTGGAGAGAAAGTGCGTATCATTGCAAGTTACATCAGCAAATGCGGACAGCCGATTGTCAACCAACTATATTCACAATGGGCTTGCAATGTGATAATAATTTTATTGTGACTTCAGATGGTAAGAGTGGCCAGAAGCACATCACATTCATCCCCTACCCCCTTACTGATTTGTACATGTGATTTGAGCACAAGAAAGTTCACAAGCTTTGCCACAAGGGCGTCGATTTGTGTTCGACATAAAAAAATGATGGTTAACAATGCATGTATACATTTTGTGTACATATATATAGGTATACGCTTATGTTACATTTTCCCCTTTGCGTATGTTGTTATGCATTTGACAACAAGTTCATCCTAACTAAGCAAACGGCTACAACTTAATCAGAAAAGCATATTTTTACGTTATTTTTTGTAAGTACAGTATTCGGTGGAAAATTGTGAGATGTGTCTGTCCATCCATCCGTCCGTACAAACACGCGTACGTTTATATCTATATATATATATATATATATATATATATATATATATATATATATATATATATATATATATATATATATATATATATATATACATACATAAAAACATATATAAATAAATAAATATATATATATGTATATACTGTATATTAAAAATGATTTTCCCACAGGAGCAAGTTATACCATTTTGTTGTAACATTGTAGACACTAGTCTTTTTCAAAAATTGTCAAGAAATTGCATAAGGAATATTATTTTTTAAAGTGCCCTACGTATTTACTGAGTGCTGAGTCACGGACGTGCTATTATTAAATGATTTGATGTGATTATGGTACCTTGGCTTAAAAGATATATATATATATATATATATATTTATATATATTTATATATATATAAATATATATATATAAATATATATATACATAAATACATATATATATATATATATATATATATAGATGAAAAATATAAAAATCCAACACACAGGTTCGATTTATATATAACTTCGATCTACCAAACTCGACCTATTACATATATATATCAGGGTGTTCCCTGGGTTTAGAATTGAACGTCGCGGCTCTGCCGCGTCCGACGGTGGATCGCCGGCCTGGGGGTGGGGTATAAGGGGAGGGGGTGCCCCCTCCCCTTTTCGAAATTTTTTGAATTTTAGAAGTGTCTAAACGCAAAATCGTGGCACTTTTGAGGAGAATTAGTCAACAGAATTTCTTTAAGTTTCTGCCAAAATATTCACCATTGGTGCTCACAAACTCGTAATATTTTAACCTCTCCAAATGATAGCGATCATTGGCTATTGTTAGTAGTTACCGCAATTTCTAATGCAGCACAGTTCAGGTACGTCAGAGCGCACACAGTACTTTACTACTGTAGGCTACCCGGGTAGAGTTTTTCAGCCTTTCCCTTTTGATCTTCGCGAAATAGCATGGTTATTGCAACTAAAAAAATGTATTTACCCCCATCTCATTCACGATTATGTTGAAATGAAGTTGCTTTTGTCTGTTTCGTACCATGCTTTTGTTACATTGCATTTTTCACCAGAAACAAGCCCCGCGATGCGTGTTTCTGACATCAAGCCGCCCCTATACTAGACAATGAAACAACATAGGCCTACTATACTGTATAATAGCCTAGCCTATCTCTAGAAATGAACGTCGAAAGACAGCTCATAAATTTTTGCACGCAGTGCGTGTGGATGAGTAACGTTCCAAAACGAAGGCCCAGAAGTAGCGCGAAAGACCGACTAGAAATTTTACACGTATCTTTGCCGTATAAACACACATACCCAAATGGATATAGGGAACGTGGCTCAACTTTCGATGTTGCTAGATTTCATACTTGTCAAGTTATCACTAACATTAACATGACATGATTTCATGATCTAAAGAAGTAAATTTTGGTGATACAGTTATGTCTACATAAGGTATGCACTTATTACAACCACAGTAATATTCTTTTGACTCGAATCAGTCGCCAGAACTTCGTATTTTTGGTGGAGAAACTTTTTTCTGAAGCAAAATTCACTCCCTCAGATTTAAAATCATACAAATTCTTTCAAGGTGTATTTTGCGTTGTGTGCACGAAAAAAATCTTCTTTCCTGTTACTTCTATCCTGGTACTACCTTACATACTAAAATGATTCCTATCTCAATATTGCTCGTAATTTTTTATTGCTATTCAAACTACTTGCAAAAGTTTTATGTCCAAAGTTTCCTAAATATATGGCAAAATAAGAGCAAAATATTTTCCCAGTATTTTACGTACCCCCTATCTGCGAAAAATGGAACTTACCAAAGTCATGTGCTAACTACAGCAGAGAGAGCACTCCGGCAGCGAACGAACGAACGTTCGTACGTACACGGTGTCTGCCGTATCTTACCGTACATTTTTAACGGTGCTGTGCGGGTGAAATCTCGGCTAGGAGATGCATTAGAAAGTTTTTTACTGTCATTATCACGAAGGTGGATTTTTCATAAGAGTAACAAGAAAACAGTTTATGAGAAATTTGATCACATGGTTGAGGTACATTACAGTAGTACAGAAGTTGCAGTGACAAACTGGATGTTATTTTTTGGTTCCGATGCACACGTTACGGCACACTTGAACACAAAGCCACAGGAAGTAGTGATAGGACTTGTTGAAAATTTGTACTAACTGCACTAAAATATGGTCAAATTATTAATTCCCGTCTGATTTCTAAACTCACGAGGTTAAGGACCAACGGCACATTGTAGATATAGAAAATGTGACGTATTGTTTTCAACAGATCGATCCGACCAGAGATAAGGGGCCGATGGGTGGAGTCTTGAATTGTATGTGCATACCATGCACTAAACTAAGGCTAGATGTTGCAAGGTTTACGGTCGGGTACCCGACGGGTAATGCTTTTTGGGTACCCGTGTACGAATTTTCTACCCAGTTTCGACACAAAAAATGTGTTCTTCTTCTTTCGGATCACGGTGACACATCCAAAGGACATTACTACACCGCACATGCGTCAGGGGTGCCCTAATTTGCCCTAATAAAATTAGTAAAATAATGAACAGGATCTCTATGACTATCTAAACCAACAATCAAAGCAGCAGGAAGGTTATTCCAATCTTTCAGAGTACTAGGAAGAAAACTATATTTATAACAATTAGACCGAGAGTAGAGTTGACAAAAATGGAGGTTGTGCATCCCACGAGTTTTCCGAGTTGGATGACTGAGTTTGTCCATGGGAATATTAGCCTTACCAAAAAAACCTTTCGAGAAGAGAATAAGTCTGTTTTGCTTGCGACGATCGGCTAGCGTGGGGAGATCAAGGTCCTTCAAAATAGATGTCATCGACCCTGGCTCGCGAGAAAATTCGGAGCTTACAAAACGAGCCGATCTCCTCTGGATGCTCTCTAGCTTATCTTGTAAATAAGACTGATGTGGGTCCCATACGCAACAAGCATACTCCAAAACAGGGTGTTCATATTGTGAAGATTTGAAAGCAGCAAGATGCATAAGTTGAGTAGATTGTTTGGCGGCCCTGATAATGCAAAGTTACGTATTTTTACAAAGGACACGTTATCAATAATATTGTCGGTCAAATGCTGATATTTCATTCATTCGTTGGGTTGAAAATTCTGAGACACAAGCCCTGCCTAGCCTATAACCTGCCAAACGGGGCATTTGGTTTTGGCTTTGCAAGTTGCGTCCACAGAATTATAATACCTGTGGTTGCGTCTCACGGTATAGTTTACTCGACTGCTCACGTTGGAATGTACATAATCATTACCAAATAATGACATGTAAACTTAAACTTGAGGGTCACGTGTGAATGAAAGAGGGCTTGCTGAACTCCGTGTACGTGTGTGGCATGCATACATACCGAACGCTTAGCTTTCTGTTTGCATCTTGAGACTTGCGTGTATGACTGTGGGTACGTATGAGCACGAAAGTATTACCGCGAAGGTAGTACTACATGGCTCGTAATTTTGCCGTGACAAGGTTTCGGAAATAAGCTTGTGGTTTCACTGCACATTGTATTAACAAAAAGGCGATCGTTGACAAAGTTTAAGTAACATTTTTTCAGGGTACCGGAGGAATTTTTGAACATCGCGGCTGTTTTTTGAACGTCGCGGTCTTCCTGTTTTTGAAGTTTGAACGTCGCGGCCCGAGACGTTCAAAAGGCCCAGGGAAAACCCTGATATATATATATATATATATATATATATATGTAATAGGTCGAGTTTGGTAGATCGAAGTTATATATAAATCGAACCTGTGTGTTGGATTTTTATATTACAAATGGATATGCAAGTCTTCTCCAGGTTTTTATAATTTGACGTGTTATGACCCGAAATGACCTGAAATGACCTTTGACCGCCTCCAAAAACAATCAAATTATTGAATGCAATATGGGGTTCAAGCACATGCCAACTGCTAATTCCACCAAGATGACCTTTATAAGATATCGTGTTTACGAGAATTTCACCGTAGTGACTCAAAATGAACTCAGAGCTCCACCAAAAATAAAAGGGTTCTTGAAATAAAAATTGGGCATTAACATCTTTAGTATGAGATACTTTTATCTTAACCATCTTGAAATATCATGTTTACAAGCAGTTTAAAAGTTTTCGTAGTTTTTCCTCCGATAACCTCAGATGACCTTTGAACTCTATCGAAAACAACTGGTATTTTTCTAAGCAGAAACATTTACATGCCAAGTATGAAAAGCATCCATGATTCGGTCCTGATTTGAGATATGTTATTAAGAGGTTTCCAGTTTTTGACCTCTGGTGACCTCAAATGACATCTGATCTCCACCAAAAACAATAGGAACCTTTCTCTTAATATTAAAAATCTCTATCCTAAGTGTCATAAGCAACAGAAGATAAATATTGAACAAAAAAGTTAAAAAAGTTAAGTGCTTGAATGGGATTGGAATCCCGGCGGTCATTTGGGAAATCGAGCACTTTCCACTACACCAGGGGTGTGCAACCTTTTCGTACACCGGGCCAAATCATGTTGCTGTGACTATCTGGGGGCCGCAGTGGAACAGAGATGTGTATACGAGGGTGGCGTCTCACCCTTCCCCCTTCCCAACCCTTCCCCCACCCATTTCCCCACCGCTTCCCCCACCCCTCCCCCGTTAGTGACCAATGTGCCCATCTAGGCAGACCCACATGCACTCGAATAATATTGTAGTATGGGCCTACTAAGTGTTGGCGAAACTTGTCCCCTATATTGCATCTCTATTTTGTCGACAAATATGTTAATTTAGATTTAGAATGCGTTTTACAAGTGAATTCTTTAGTTTATCAAGTAATGAAATTGTCGAGAATATCCACCTAACATAAAAGGAAGTGATCGTTTCTTTGTTTTCATGATATCTAGCTGTGCTTACGTCAAATTTAAGTTGTGGTAAAATAACAAGATATACAAGGGCCAAAAATTAGGCAAATCGAAACTGATTCACGGGCCGCAGAGGAGGAAGTCGCGGGCCGCAGGTTGCACACCCCTGCACTACACCATCAACATACGCGTTAATTGTACGTTATTTTTAATTATCTTATGGTCACAGCACAATTCACAAAAGTCCAGCATTTGGTAATAAAAATTGGAATTACTTATTCAGGTGCCAGAGTTATGCTTGTGAAAGTTATACCTTGTTCTCAATAATTTCATCCTTGGAATGGTACATACATTTCAACCCTCCCTTTTCGATGTCATTAAACGACACTCACAATTTGGAGGTTTGGACCACTGTCTATTCTTGATATATATATATATATATATATATATATATATATATATATATATATATATATATATATATATAGTGCTTACAAGAAGTTTACAAGATTTTCGTATTTTCGCGTCTCATGACCATGCACCTCCACCAAAACCAATAGGGTTCTTTCTATTTATACGACAAATTTATGTAGCAAGGATGGATGAAAAGTATCCATCATTCCAAATCTTGAAATATCATCTTCAAAAAGTTTCGATTTTTCACCGCTGGTGACCTCAAATGAGTTGTAACCTCCATAAAGAACAATATGAACCTTTCTCGTAATATGACGAATATACCCAAAATATAAGTATCCATCATTGCTTTCTTGAGTTAACGTGCTTTTATGATGTTTTACAAGTTTTTCGTAGTTTCACTTGTGGTGACCTCAGATGACCTGTGATCTCCTCTAAAACAATAGGGTTCTTCCCCGTACTATGACGGCTTTATATATCAAGTACGAAAAGTGTCCATCATTCCCATCCTCAAATACCGTGTTTACAAGGTATTCGGTTGTTGACCTGTGGTGACCCCGATTGACCGCTGACCTCCACCAAAACAATAGGCTCCTTCCTCTCAACATGACAAACTACACCAATTTTTAAAAGTATTCATCAATCCTACCTTGAGATAACGTGTTATAAGCAATTTACAAGGTTTCGTTATTTCAGCTCCGGTGACCTCAGATTAGAAGGTTTGCCCTCTACCAAAACAATAGGGTTCATCAACTGACCATAACGTACATAATAAGTACCCGTACTTCGCACATTGAGATGTCGTGTTAAAAAGTGTTTCGGATTTTTACCTCTGGTGACATCAAATGACCTACAACCTTGGCCAAAACAATACGGTTCTTCCTCTTAATATGATAAATTTGTATTCCAAGTATTAAAAGTATTCAGTATCCCTGCTTGAGATATCATGTTTTCATGCTTAACGTCACAAACACATATGGTCACACATATACACCCACACACCCACACACACAAACAAACAAACACACCCACCCTTTCACACACTCATCAGCGAGATGGCATAGATTCCTTTCCCTTTCTGCAGGGAATCAAAAATGGGACACAGACGAGTACAATTTTTGACAATATGTGATATACTTCTTGATTAGGGAAGTAGCACATTGCATTGTTTTCTACTTAGCAGTACACTGCAGTTGCAGGGCCTCACACTATATTTGTTTTTCGCCCTCCCGACATAAATTCCTGCCCTAGCATCCGCTAGCTCTCTGCGTCACAATTGATGTGACTGGGCCTGATAGTGTAATTAAGGGGGTGCGGTAAAACTTCGGTCACTTAATTTCCATGTGTTCTCACACTTGCCATCCAACCAACCACCCCCTCGTCCTGTGGGAGACCTTGACGCCCCATGTCCGCATGAAACGCTCTCGGGAATTGTAGAAGTATACCATTCGCTATGGTTACCCATAGCTTCAGTAATAATTCAAAAGTCAAAGGCCTATTATGCAGCAAAATTGGTACATGTTTTGTCACGATCTCACCAGGGAGTTATTATCCGAATGGAGATAGCTCGCCAAAACTTCCTTTGAATTGAGGTTTGCCCATTGCTCTTAAGATTTCTATAAGCACTAAGCTGGATTGAAAAGTTAGCACAAAGAAGTTTGTCGTCTGCTACATCTGGAGTAGAACTTTGGCGATTTTACCCATTGCCATATCATTGTTAATCGCCTGAACAATAAGTATGTTTTCTCTCTGTTGTCGCTTAGTGTCGCAAATGAGACCACATCAGCTTGATTTTATGTAAAGTTGGGAGCATAGATTTATGTCTGGTTATTTTAGGAAACTTGAGGAAACTTTTCAGAATGCAGTAAAAGAATTAGGCTTCTAGTCTCTTTAGCTTATTTGCGCATGGTCTGTTTAGATGTTGTAGGCATTTGTATTGATCTAGTAATCTAGTTCCATTAAACAGCCGTTTTGAGTTTAAAAACCAGTCATTGCTGTGAGGTGGCGGTATACAAACCTACACATCAAAGCATTATTCAATTTAAACCCCTTGTTAAAGTATTAGGCCTACTAGAGGTGAATGATGCGACAAGGAGAAAGAAATCAAGTTGAAAGCATTAAATAAAGAGCCTGAGTCCTTATAAGCCTTATCGCCAGCAGTAATAGTTGGTAATCTTTTAACACTTAAAAAGGTCTTAAAGTATTAGCATAAATTAAACTTTTCGTGCTACCTCCATTCGGATAACAACTCCCTGATCTCACCACTTGCTGCGTGTCTCTGCACGTGGTTGTAAATTTTCATGAAAATGGTTGGGCTCTGTGGATCATCGATTTACTGTATTATTGAACCTTTGGTGTATTTGATTTTCACTCATTCATGGAGGTAGTGGGAAAAACAATAGTAAAAATGTGCGACCACTTAAAAAGCGGTACACTGAATAATGAATAATCCTACGCAGCGGAAATGAGTTTTCTTACTCTCTTTCATCTAGCAAATTCACAAACCAAAGGAGCACTACAAGCCTGGCTGCGTTTACAAACCAACTGCTCATAAGTTAGCCACAACAAAACTCGACTTCGGTGTTCGCTGAAATCTTAAGCACATCTCAGTCACGTATTACAACATGGTTGGAGAAATTTACAATCCGTTTGCCCTGATCATTAGCGAGTTTTCGATTTCAGGACGGTAGAGCTACAAGACGGAGGTCTAAACGCACGTGCATACAGGAAACAGTTAAATAACAGCTCCCTGGTGCATACAACTTCCCGTCATGCAATGCCAAGCGTTTCGATAGACGACGGTGCGCACAGTAGAATGACATCAAAACAAAAACATACACGCACCCTAATTATTTGATATTTTGTAAAAACCATTGCATGACGAACTAACAGTAATGAACGAGGCACAGCAAGCTAGTAGTTTCAAATCAAAGTGAAGTGTAACGCATAGAAATTAAAGTAAGGGAGAGAGAGCTGACATAGTGCATCGCTGCATGTTTAATCAGTGAAGCTAGTTGATTGGCGTGTCCCATACGTACAGTGTGCATTCAGCCTCAGAAGATAAATGTCATTTTATCCGTTTTCGAAAGAATAGGAGTAATTTTCAAAACATTGATAAGACATAGGTGCCTTATACTCGTAACCTGTAAAGTTGTAATTTTCCAGTAACTTGGACAAAAGCAACGACGTAATGTTTGTATTACGCGCCGTTGCTTTGTTGCCGTACAGGGAGACAAATCAATGGCTTCAGTCCAGATGGCCAGACGTCATTCTCACTAACTTTAATTTCTATGGTTTTAGGTCAAATTCAGGAATAAGTCCATAGACAAAGGGCAGAATGTGCATATTGGTGAACGTTTTAATCACAAGCCAACTACATTTCTTGGTTAAACACGGAATCAACGGTAAATATGACTTTCCAAACTACACGCACTTGTGTTGCTTGTCAGCACATTTTACATAGGCGTAGGAAGCTTTTCGAGACTGGGGGGCTTAACCTTGTTTCGAATCGCCGGCCTGGGGGAGGGGTCTAAGCGGAGGGGGTATTCCCCTCCCCCTTTGGAAAATTTTTGGGTATTTTAGGGTCCTCAGATGGTGCAACATTTGGTGCAACATTTTGGACAAATTTTAAGGAAAATTACTGCAAATTTTTGACATTCCTTACAGAAGAGACAAATAAGGGGTTTTTGTCCTTGGATCTTGGGGGGCGGAAGCATACTTCAGCCCCCACATTTTGACTGGGGGGCTAAAGCCCCCCTCAGCCCCCCGCTTCCTACGCCTATGACATTTTATGAACTAGCAAAATAGCTTAACGCAGACTCGTACGTGTAGATCAAAGGAATTGCCACGACAACCAATTGTAGCGTCCTACTTCTAGACCGAATGTTAGCTTGTCGACAACCGTTCTGAAAATTAACACGACGGAGCGATCTTCCCTTATGCACGCACGCATGAGCAGTGTAGTTTTTCGCTCCGCATATACCGTCCGTTTGATTTTCCACCCTGAATTCGGAAACCCCTTATTGACGACTTTCCGAATTCAGGGTGGAAATCTTATTGACGATGCCCCCTGTGGGCTGGGGGTTGTAGAATATGCCCACGGTATTTCCCGCCTGTCGTAAGAGGCGACTAAAGGGAACGACTTGAACCGTAAGCAAACCCACGGATTTTGCAGTAAACCACTAGTAGAGACCAATATTCTAACGCATTTTCTGAAAAAGCTAGTCAAAACAGCATTGCCCCAAATTTTCATGAATTTTCCAATTATTTTTTCACACACATGATGCTTATACAGAAAAAGCTAGGGTTTATTTCTCCTTTAATAATTAAACTTTTTGACAATGTATAACACGTTCGTGTTAGTGTGTCGTTAAATCTCATCTGACTGACTGACCGACCCACACCGTGCCCACCCACCAACCAGCCAGCCAGCCAGCCAACCAACCAACCAGCCAACCAGCCAACCAGCCAGTCAGCCAGCCAACCAACCAACCAACCAACCAACCAACTAAGCTAAAATTTGATTTGTGGGTCAAATTATTTATTAAACAGATCAATGTTTATTATCTATGAGACCAAATCTGTGTGAACTAAGGCTCAGCTGACTTTATATAGTATATATACTAAGTAAAGTCAGGTGGGCCTTAGTCTACTCATATTGTCCTTTAGAGGACACAGTGGAGATAGTGCACCGTGAGAAACGGCTTGGCCTATATAGGCATTCAAATACTAGGCTTACTTTGAAAGTTTTAATCATTGACTCTTTAGACGTTAGGGCTGGACTCGAGTCCACCCTCTCCGAGTCGGAGCTAACTCCGATTCCAGATTCCCGAATCTTGGCTACTTTTCAAGTATGGTACGTACTCCTCAAGTTCCGGCCAGTTCTGATTCCAATGACACCAATTTCGAGACCAGTCTTTTCGCCAGTGTATAGCATATCAAGCATACTTATGTTTTAAGTCTATTGTACATGTCCACCGTTAATAAGGTCATCGTTTGTACTCATTTCTATGGCCCGGCATCCTCAGTAATTAGGTTGATTGTGTGTGACAATACTCTACACCTGTACATTGTGCACAAATAACAATGGAACTTTAAACACTTTTAATGTAACTTTCATACTTCAGAACTAGGCTGGAATAAACTCCGAGTCCATTTACACTTTATTCCTGAAAAATTTCGATTCCGGAACCTTCTATTCTGGGCAAATTCCTAATCTGGAAAAACGTTCTTGAGACCGACATTGAGCTAGTCGAATCCGGACTCATGTGGTGGAGCCCAGTAAATTATGCGGTGTCAATCTTCGGTAAACACCGTGCATCCATTTATGTATTTAATTTAACATGTATGATAGCATTATTTGATGAATCAAATGTATGGATTTAGGCTATATCATATTCTTTTCAATGTCCGTAACTCCTTACGCTGGAATAATAGTAAGGTTAGTTAAAAAAGTAAAAAAAAAACAGCATAATGGCCTGAAAAGTATCCTAACAAAGCTAATTAAAAGAGGAGAGAAGTTTCCGACTTAAAGCCTCACCTACTGTAAAGGGAAAGTGAATTAATGGGCGCATGGTCTGCAAGTCTAAACTACATAGCCTCACCATTTTTATGCATTGTTTTATATCGGCACAATGTGAAACTTGAAATTTATGCGGAAATATAATCTTAGCGGTGAGTTTTAAAATTTTACCTTTAAGAAATATAGAGCATCCTATTACCATATTTATGCCCTTGCGCCTGGGGTGAAGACTTTACTGCTAAAACAACGCTCCCCCCCCCCTTTAATAGCCGCTAACCTCTCTAAATTAGGAGACTGTGTGATGGGAGTATAAAGATTTCCATCCTCAAAGAAGTACTGTCGTAACTGGAAAAAGTTTTGGTTATAACCAAAGTTCGTCTAATAAATAGTTTGCGTACGCTCCGACACAGTATCATGATTCGCTGCTTCATGAGCGTTACGAGCCTGAATCCACAGTGAAGATCAGCAGGCATCATTGTCTTTCTTTCGGAAACACCTAAGGATAACCGGCACAAATGAGGTTTCGGTCCTCTCATGTGCCCCCTTCTTACTATCTAATTAGGCCCCCTCCATTTCAGATACTGAGGTACCTTATATTCACCTTGAAGTAACTAGTTATTTTTGAAATGTAGCTAGTTACTTTTCAGTCAAAAGTAACTGTAACTATACTTTTTCAACATTGTAACTAGTAAATGTAACGACTTACAATTTTATGGAAATACCTGTAACTAATACGAGTTACTTTCAAAGTGTATCGGGAACAACCTTGCAAATCTGTGTGCCAAATCTCCACCGATACACTATCAATTTCCCCCAAAAATGTGCCTGCCAATTATAATGCGAGTCTGCTGCATGAGGACTAGTTAAATTTCAGACTTCATAAAATATGTGTCCCGATTTATTCCACACAAAATAATTCAATGTGTACTAATCTCGAATCCCAGATGTCAGGAAATCACGTCTAACAGTGTTTGATTTCAAAATATTTTCCCAGACACCTCTTCCTAGTGTTCTTGACCATATATTCCGAATATTACAGGTGGTTATAAGCCTACTGCATAGCACCCGGTGATGTACGAAAATGATATTTGCCTTTGCATTTAAGTTGCCAAAAGCCAGAAAAAAGTATCTATAAGATTGCTTGGTTACAAACAACTGTCCATGATCACTCTGCTGGTATATGGCTACTTCCCTGCTGGTAAGCCTATCCAGAAATGACAGTGGTCATCGTCACACAAGTTCATAGTACCGGTGACTGTAGGAAATATTGCTAGCTTGTGTACTTATCTTGACTATTAGATGCCAGGGAATACCATTTTACAGTGTCTTATTTCCAAATTTTCCCCAGACCTTTCCATGTGGAGGTTTTTCACATTTTTCGTTCATTGGTTCGAACTTCGCCCCCCCCCCCCTTTGCACAATCCTGGATCTGTTCCTGGTTAGGGTCTCCTACGGGCTTGGCAGGGCCAGAGAGACTTCTGTACAGAGATTCTCACGTTTCACTGTTACTTAAATTTCAACAACGTTCATTCACCCATTGCTAGCAGGGATGGTCTAGGATCTTACAAAAAGGGGACCCTTACTTTGTGATGGCGAAGTTGGAACCCACGAGGGTCATATATGTGAAACCTCGAAGAGGGGAGGAGGGGGCTCTGACTCTGCTGAAAATTTTGAAATTAGAACACTCAGGCTTTTAATTGATATTTCCTGGCATCTGGCAACTAGGATATATCAACAATCAGGAATCATTTTCGTACATCACAGGTGTTATGCAATGTGAGTACAGCAATTATGAAATAGGTTTACCAGCCCACTACTGATCATAATTATACCGATAAAAATAATGAAGACGCGTGGGTCCATGGATGCTCCCTCAGGAAACTTTTCTTGAAATAAATCACTACCAGATGCCTTTTCATGGCATATGGCAATCAAGTTTAACACACAAGTAAAATCTTTTCCATGGCCTTGCTTGCCTGATTCATTTGTTTGACTGCCTGCCTGCCTCGAACGAAAGAACGAACGAACGAATGGACGAGCCAACGAATGAATGATAGAATAGCTGACCGACTGACTTCCGTCGGCCTTTCCAGTCCACCAGTCCGTCCGTCCACAATCCATCCCGTTCGTTCGTTCGTTCGTTCGTTTGTTCATTCGAAAAAAAAAACATTTTTGTTCCTAACAAATGATGGTTATACCTATACCTGACACGGATAGCTTGTAGCTTGTAGCCTCCCATTTTTTCTGCAACCATTTCGAGCATTTTTTTCCAGGCAATGCCTATAAATTTACGTCAAGAATTATATTCACGATAACGAGCCCTGAGACTTTTATGAGGAACTTATTGTTTTAGTCGTAAAAACATTACCATGGCCTTGAGAGTATTTTTTTTATGAAAAGGTAAACCTTTTCTAATTCTAGAGCATAGTCATCTTGATGGAATTCAAGCGCTCACTTGCAAGATAAGAGCGGACTAAATGTTTGCTCATTTTATCAATGAAGAAGCTTTCTCGTTTGCATTTCCGCACGCACGGAATAATTCATGCATACGTTTGGAAGATGCTCAAATCGAATTATGGTGTATAAAGGTGTTTGCAAAATGCCTACATATATAAGGAAGGCTAAAAAGCCTTGCACACTCAACGCAGGGCTGCATTGTATTTTTAGACGTTAGATATTAACGTTGCGATTAAAATTTTTGCTTCCACCCTCCCGAGAGCGTTAACTCGAATGCAATTTGTGTACAGTCCAATTATTAGGCCTACGCCGAGTGTCAGATAACATAAACCAGGCCTGCTATAATGTTCCAAATATTATATTGATGGACAATCGAGCAAGCCAGTATCTTGTAATTAGCAAGAAAACCGAAATAAGATCTATATCTAGGATCAAAACGATGTACAGACTGACACAATTTCCTTTAAGAACAAATCTAATGAACGAACCGATATTTCATAATAATACTAAATAATAAACAGAAAAATACTTAAACCTGAATCTTTAAAACAATAAACTCACCAAAGGTAAAATTTCTTTGTTAACATGGAAGAAAGACCGCATCGGTAGCTCAAATTTGAATATGATCTCTACACCTGTACACTCTCGATTAACGATCGGTCTCATCGCGTTGAACCATATAGTCTTTGAGTCCTGCGATGCTTCTGTGCTTTAATTTGCTCAGTGACTGTAAGTGTCGTTACTAGGCAACCGCCAGCTTGTATCTAAGGTCTCGAGTGGATGCACTCATATTTCAGCCAGATGTCTGTTTTGTTTGTTGTAGCAATTTACGATAATTTACAAAATTTGAACAATTGAATAACCAAGGCTGGATAAGGTAATGATTTTCTAATTTGTAGTTCTTATTTACACACATCAAACATATGTCTGCTTCCTTCAAACTGTCGTGTTTTGGTTTCTTAAAGGGCAAACGTAGTTGCCTTAAAAGAATCAGTAAGATTGTTTCTATTAAAATGTATCTAAAGTCTAGCAGTTTAGAATTTACAAAAAAAAAAATATTTAGAGGTTGGAAATGAATCTCAATGTCCATCTTCATGGCTCATTCCGTTGCTGAGATATAAAATTTTGAAACTTATTCACTTAATATAAGGTACTGTTTTAACTGCGCACTAATTTGTGATGTTCTTGTTCAACTCACTTTACCTACTTTTGCTTCCCTTTAAAATTAAGATTTATGACCTTCAAAACCATACTGTATCCTTTGCGTAGCATGTCGTAAGGAGTGATCTTCTATTGTCAAGTCGTCCTATAACAAGACAATAATCACAGTTTGGCACAAAGTGTAGTGGCGTTCGGGAAAAAAACAAAGAAAAACAAAGATTTAATCTGAGTAGTACAACAGTAACATAATAAGTTATTGTGTAATTGACCTTTTCAAATTGAATAAAGAAACTGAAATATCTCCAAGTTAGCACAGAAATGCCTTGTGAAGATGTGATTTGTGCCATTTGATTCATTAGATTCATTTGACATTTTATTATGTAGCATATAGTTTTGAAATTTTAGACTTAGGGTATCAGGATATTTTGACCTGATTAAGAAGATCCATTCTATCAAAATGGTGTCACAATGGATTACTCGCTGTACTTTATACACAAGATATTTTGACTTCCCAAACGTCTTTTTGATAAAAATGTGAAAATAAACCTTGGAGGCACTCGCTTGCCAAATAATGTTATATAAACCCCTGGAAACATTGGGGTAGGATGGAACTTAGTAAGGTTGGGTGCAGGGGGGAGCATGGGTGCACGTGGGGATCATGGGTACAGCGGAGCATGTAGTTGAGGCAACGTATGGTATGTGCATAGACATCGTGAATGATTTCACAAGCCAAATCGGTATTTCAAAATCAGTTAGCTTCGCCAGGTTGCATGTTTGTGTCCTTTAAGGGGCCTGTTGCATTACTCCACACACGTTTAGGTATCACTCCGAATATCGCTATATTAACAATTGGTGACTTCACTTTGATAGACATAAATTAATACAATGGCGTCACTCTGATTGGTCACTGATGATTTCGCAGAGAAGCAGTGTATGCAATGCATAAGAGACAGCTAATGACCAGTAGCATGTGGATATGACCTTCCCCATTATAAAGTCAGTACAGGCTACCGTAATGTTCTCGAGGAATAACATCAGACATGCTTTTTTTTTATTTTTATTTTTTATTTTAAATTGGTGGAGGGTATACAATTAAACATAGTAGGAAGAAGTATTACTGTCTGGAGGGAGATTGTTTGCCCTGTAAATGGCAATTAGTGAATTGTCTGTTAGGAAGACTCATTTCACCTATGTCAGTTCTTACTTAACAGGAACGCAAAATCTGCCATGATGGAGAATTTGCGATGTTCACTGAGTTGTACGCACATACGCAAACTGATCAATCAACCGCAGGAGAACAGAAGTGATTCACGTACACGTACACGTACAACATAACGTGCATGTGTGTATAGGGTATTCAGCACTCGCCTACGTAGAGGCTTTTTCACTTCCACCCCACAGATTTTTCAAAAAAAAGTCCACTTCGCAGGCTAGCTCAACAAATAAAATTATTTCTTGCATTTTTGGTGAAAACAAAACATGACGTCACGTGAAATCAGACAAGGATATTTTCTAGTTTATGCTGTAGTCGACATGGCCTAACTGATATGTTGATGACTGTGAGATGCAAGTATCTACTAAGAATAATTCAAAATTTCTTTTTCCACCCCACTTAATACCTCCTCTGATTATTTCTAAAATATTCGTATCTCAAAAGAAAATGGAGGATTTAAATATGACGATCTTAGACATAGAGCTTTGCCAGTGGGGGAAACTCGTTTTGAAGACTTACCACAATAGGGACCGTCTTACTACCTTCCTTACTTACTTTACCCTTCATTGGATTGAAAAAGCAGATTGCTTCTTTCTCTCTAAATGTAAAAGAGTGAATTTCACTCTTCGACGGTTGCCTACAGTGACCACCCTCTGTTTCGAGTGGAATCCCACTCTGCCCGGAGTGGTAATTCACTCATTTGGAGTGAAGTACCACTCTCAGCAGAGTGAATTTTCACTCGAAGAAAGAGTGGTCACTGTAGGCAATCGCCAAAGAGTGAAATTCATCTTTTACATTTAGAGAGTTCCTAGACCTTTTTCGAAATAACAATTACAAAGGATTATGGGATACAGTTTCCGTGCCAGTCGTTTTTGTCAATGACATTTTACTGTGGCCAAAAACGAAGCGTATCAAAATTCTATCCCATAATCTTTTGCATTTGCAAAAAGGGTCTATTCTGTCGGTCTTGGACCGATGGGATTGCAAATGATGACTTAATGCATGACTTATTGTTCAAATAAAGGGAACATAAGTTTTTCAGTTCGAAAAATAGCTTTTATTTGACATCATATTGATGTCATGTATAATTATTTCGCGAAAGTCTCTAGTTATATTAAATTCAGTCCTAAACGTGGGAAAATATAACTTTGTTTAAGGTGTGAAAAATGGAACTCAACAGTAAACACGCATAGTTTAATTAGTATGACGCTGCAATAGAGACACAGACAGATGGCTTAAATTAAGCTATTACAGTGTTATTAGTGTTTAATGAATCGTTTTGTTAGTATTTAATGACCAGTCTGACAAAAGTAACACGTCAACGACGCCAAAGCAGGAACTAAACATGTTTTTGTTTCTTTTGATGAAAAGTCCTTCTGATATTTTCCCATCCAGGGACAATTCTGGCAGCTCAGGAGAGTTAAATACCCTACAATCTCGCCTCAAACATATTTAGGAATGTGACAGTATCTCTAAACTTGGTGACTGCAATTTAACTGGCATTTATTCAAACAAAGGAAGTTTGCTCTGGTTGGTCAACAATGACTCGTTCATGTAGTCGGTTGTGTTTCCAATTGCTCACACACAGTATTGGCAGTTTTAACTAAGTGCAAGCATAGAAGCACATCCATGCTAAAATGTTGTAGCTTTGTCTCCGGGGAGGAACTCAGACGGTTACACCTCTGTTCCGACAATTCTATATACATTGGATGTTTGTCGGAACATAGAGACGTCGGGACATAGAGGTGTTTCGGTAGTAAACAAACGCTAACCAAACCATTATCCTAACACTGACCTCAATGTAAATGTCGGTATATCGAGACGTCTGAACAAAGAAACGTCGGAAAAGAGACCAGTCCCCGTACTAAAGAAAGGTGTTTCACTTTACATTGAAGGAACGGCTAGAAATAAACTTGGGAGATTTTTCTCTTTCTGGACCAGATTTTAGGGCCTTTAAATTCCAGAAAGAAGATAGAGGGTTGTTACGTATGTTACTGAAATTAGCAGACTCTCTTCTTTCAAAACCCCGAGCCAACTGCCTAACGGTGAAAGCCGAACCCTGAAAACATACTATGAAGTGAACAATGTGCAGATGCGTCTCAGCCTTTACTTTTCACAAGAACAAATACTTTTCTTTCAAAAGTTCCAACAGCTAAGACCGTCAGGGGAAAACAAGAGCTGATGGTACTTGTCCTCCCAAAGCCCCAACTGCCGAGGCCAACCAGGCGCGGATCCAGAATTTTGAGAAAGGAGGGGCGCACACACCGTCGACCGAAGGCCGACGAGCGAGCGCCGAAGGCTCGAAGCCACGGCGGGGGTTTGGAGAGGTCCTCCCCCAAGAAAATGTGAATTCTAGATGTGCTTAGATGGGATTTCCCAGCATCTGGGAAACACATTTTCCATATCTAATTTGCTCATTTTTTCGGAGTATTTAAATCGTTGGTCATCAAAAAATCGTTGATCATCGAAAACCCCCCCCCCCGGCTTGCGCCTGGTGCGCCCACCTGTATCCGCGCCTGCCAACTGGCGAGAGAAAGGCTGTTCGAAACGTACAGCAGGTGAATGCCTTTCAATCCTCTCTTTTAACATGTATTGTGCAGATACTACATGTCACATTAACCAAAGAGACGATCAAACACTGAAGCATTTGTCAAACAGAATCGTCATGCAACATTTGACGGATGAATACAGCATGATGGAAGACTAACAAATACTATGCGTTGAATTTACATTACTGCCACTTTCTGCCTTTCATTTATAATTAAGGCTTTCGAAGAAACCTTTAACAAGAGAGTGAGCATACTTCATCAGATATACAGGAAGAGTTGTATACCTATTGCTGTTCGATAAAAGACGCTCTAGTTGAGTAAGGTACTTAATTTTCCTATCTTTGCAATGCGTCAATGTCAAAGAAAATCCGAAATCCCCACGGTCGTTTAAACAAGGTTAAAATGTGAAGTCACGAAGAGAGTTATTACATTGAAAGGGTTGTATATTGAAGCGTCGAGTACAACAATTTCAAAGGAGAAATTCAGTGTACAGGAGTAGTTCTTTATCTGCCCACAAGATATACACGCAGTGCTGATTTGCACAAGCTTTCAATGAAATTTAGACAAAGTGAGCTTTCGCCCTGAGTGGGGATGTAGCTCAGTGGTAGAGCGCGCGCTTCGCATGCGTGAGGCCCCGGGTTCAAACCCCGGCATCTCCATTGCCGTTTTGCCGGTTTTTCTTGGGAATGTTCAGGGCAACTGAATACGAAAATCTGGATGCATACATGCCTTCTAGTCCAAACTGAAACCAACCAATGTTATTATCTCGACATTATAAAAAGCATCAAAGTTCGCATTAAAGCTGATAAAGAGACGTATTATTAACTAGAGTAGCAATGCTACAGTGGTTCAATTCTTCTGAATGGCTTCATAATCGCATGCACTGCACCATTCAGGTTTCAATATTCTATTTTGGAATTCCATGGGGGGGGGGGAGTTCTTGTGGGTATGCATGGTTGTTATTGGGCTTTTGGTCCTGGTAGTCGTCATTTCCCCTTCCACTGCTTGATTGATTGAACTCTTGTAAATGTGTGGTCAATTCTGGCTAAATGTAACTAATGAATGTTGGAGGGTGGGGGACAGAGGGGTGAGGCAATTTAAGGACCGCCGATATCTGGTGAGAGATCTGTGTTGTAGTATTTGCTTGGTTTTATGTTTGATCTCATCTTTGTAATGGATCCATGTGTGACTGTTTACGGAAAGAACAAATTAAGGTGCTAGTACGTGGAGGGTCACTTAGTAGGCTATGTCAAAGAAAAGTCCAGTAAAAGAAAGTTTCCCATTCATGGGCGGTGTACCAATGGTCTGCAAGTACTCTTCCTTGACTTCTGTAGTCTCCCCTACCCCGGAAAAAATTTTCAGAGGCTGACTATTTCCATCCTTATGTCGATGCTACCTGAAATATTAACTTTCACATGTAGTGGCAGCTACCTAGGATTAACATAACATTTCATCCTTGTCATGCCATGAAAATTGGTTAGCCTAAGTAGTGTCTGGATTTATTCAGTAGGCCTATTCCTTCCTCATATTGAAAAACTGCTCATATTAATACTGTACCTTACATAGCCTACATAGTAAATTAAACATAACTAACACCTTAAACAGGTCTTGTCAGAGACATTAATTCTTATACGTCAAACGAACAGATGGTTGAAGACAAGTAACTGGACAGCCCAGCAATTTTCCTGAAAAATACTATCATGTTTCAAACTTTGTCTGATCTGTGGGCTGCCATGAAATTCAAGCTTTCACTTCGATAAATGAACATACTCCCTCCAGATAAGGCTCACCCCAGATACAAGCAACATATACAATAAACACTGTACTGAAAGAGTCAGAGATGTAAAAGGAATGTCATGACTGTCAAAAGTCAGAAAATTATCAACATTCGCCCAATTCCTACATCCAATCCTTTGTAGAAGAACAAACTGTGTTGCCATCCTTGTGAGGGTCCTCCACTAAAAATTTCATAAAAATCTGACACAATTTGTAGGAAATGAAAGCTTTTGAAATCAGAGACAGACATGATGATGATGACGACGACGACGACAGCGACGATAATAATATCCACAATCACAGCGTGGTTAGAAGTATGGTTGGTAATTTTAAGTTACAGGCTAGCATGTTTCTTTATGGCTTTCCAGAAATGAATGTTTCAAAGCCTATTTTTCAAAGAATCTGGTTCCTCTTTTGTTTGTCCAAATTTATATTATGAAAGTTAAGGTGTATCAAGTTTTTGAGGGTCTATATTTTCAGATATGATGTTTACCGGGTTTTCACATTTTGACCTTCAGTAACCTCAAATGATATTTGACCTAACTTTTGACCAAACTTCCTTGAGACTATCTTCGCAATGTGAGGCACCCGCATGTAATGTATTAACTTCATGCAAATTTCCCCTCTTGAAATATCATGTTTGAAGGATATCTGCATTTTGACCTCTGGTGACCTCAAATGACCATTAGATGCCACCAGAAATGTGGATCACGAACACAATATGGGACATCCACGTGCCATGTATGAGTTATGGCACTGTTTCCATTCTTGAGATATCGTGGTTACTAAACAGTTTTCAAGGCTCTCACCGTTTGACCTCTGATGACCACACGTGACCTTTGACTTCCACCAAACCCGCATTATTTTGCTTAATATGGTCCATCCATATGCCAAGTATGAGATTCATGGAAGTTTGCCTTCTTGAGCTATTGTGTTAACAAAATTTTAACTGTTTCACCTCTGGTGACCTCAAACGACCTTTACCTTTACCAAAAGCAATAAATATAATTTTCTTATTAAGGGATATTGACAAACTGAGTAAACAATCCCTCACGGTTACCCTTCTTAAGATATCTTGTTAACAAGCAGTTTTCCACGTTTTCACAATTTGACTTATCCAGTACCCCAAATTACCTTTTGCCTCCACCAAAAACTACAGAGGTCATCTACTCATTAAGAAGACAATGACACGACATCGCCATCGCATAGACTCCTTCTGCCCACTGCAAGAGCTCAAAAAGCTCCGAGATTTGGACAAAAAACGTACCCCACCCATGTCCAAATGTTCCCTCTTATGTCCTCTATGTATTAATTGGCAGATGAATTATATATCACATTTTCAACCCAAAGTGAAGTTGAAGCAAGCACATGTGACAACATAACCTCACATTTATCACCACTGTTCTGCTTTCCTGTACATTTCCCAGGGACTTGAATATTTATTTCAAGGCAAATTGACAAATTGAAACAACAAAAACTAAGCATTGCTTATTAACTATGAGAAGGTGACATCACCCGTGCCTGCTGGGTTGCAAATGTAGTATCTTCTGCTAATATCTCAAAAATCACGAAAAAGAATGAAAATTTTACCACGGTGCGTAGTTTAAATTCCTCCTTAACTTATCGAAAGTAGATTTTTGCTGTCAGTTTAGATATGGTCGGCTCATTCGGAACATAAGGAAAGCTGGACATAATCGTGCTCCTTTTACCTAACGTACTATACTTTCAGAGACACCTGACATTACGAAAATACTTTGAATGAAGGGTTACACATAACTATATTGTTTGGTCATAACAGGGAAAAGTGCAGTTAAGTCGGCAAAATAATGGAGTACAGACGGTGTCAACCGTACTATATGGTTCTGGGCATAGGTGTATGGGAAGAAATTTCACAAAGAGGTGAAAGGTGTTTTTCCTGAAAATTTTCCTGGTTGGCAAACGATTCGAAAAGAAGTTTTGCCCCTAACTAAGGATGCCAGTGGATAGTAATCGATATTTTGCAGTGAGATCGATATTTTTGTATTTTTTTTTATTTTATTCATTTCTATTTTTCTTGCTCTGGGAGCTATCACCTCAGACCTAGCCTCGTGTACATACTTATTGTTCTGGAGACACATTCCCTACTTCTTGCTCATTTGACTTTGAGTCCCGACTTTTGAGCTTCCCAACTAGAGGGTGGATTCAAGTCAAGTTTTTGCAAGGAGTGACGCGAGTTGATTCTAGTCCATTGAGCATATGGTAACCAAGAAAGATTGGAGTAAAATCGAGTCGACTCACAGTATTGACTAGAGCAGTCTATATGCCCAAAGTCAAGACGACCGGGTATAGAAATCATACAGAGTAAGGGGTTTTCATCCTTACCCCTCCCCCACCCCCGCGCTCAATATTTTCCAAATGGCAGGCTAGTACAGAACAAAAATTAGTATCCATCTGTCCATGGTACATACATGCTTATTAAAAGTTCCAGTCAGGCACCAGAAGATTCACTTTACACTTATATTTGTTTCTGCTTTTCTTCATCTATTCCTCTTCGTTTTCCCCTCCCCCGTCAC